>JAWUZG010000173.1:2735000-3935000 GCA_036785705.1 Acanthornis magna | reverse complement strand
CTGCGCAGATGTCAGATTAATGCCATACCCAGGTGTGCAGTGGGAGCTGATTGAGGCAATTGAGCGGGATATCGGAGCGTCGCAGGAGTCGCCAGCCCGGCACGCGGGACCCAGGTGTGCAGAGGGAACAAATTGGATCAGGGACAGAAGGCGAGACGAGGCTTTGACAGGGGAGGCGGGAGGCTTGGGAGGGAGGGAAGACAAAAGAAGAGAATAATTAAATTAAGGAGGTACAGCATGGAGTGGCGCGTAGTGCTGAAAATAAATGCTCAGTGTGTGGCTCAGTGGAGAGCTCTGAGGGCAGTCAGCAGGATTTGATGGAAACCCCTTGATGATCCGTAGGGAGGGCTGTTCCTCACCCAGCCTCCCTTCTGCTGCTGCTGCTGCTGCTGCTGCTGATGATGATGATGATGATGGTGCTACTTCGGCAGGTGCTCAGCATCACCATTTGCTTCCTTCCATGAGAGCCCAGCATGCAGTTTGAGAGGGGAGGAATGGACTGGGGAGCTCCAGGGATGTGTGTGCTCCCCACTCCCCATTGTTGAATCACTGAGGTTGGAAAAGACCTCTAAGATTGAGTCCAAGCATTGATCCAGCAATGAGCTGACATGTTCCTTGAGCTGACAGGATAGGGGTCCTGCCTTTCGGATAGAGGCAGGTGTCTAAAATACTCATTTCACCCACATTTTGAGGGATTTTAGCATTTCCTCCATTTTAAAGACAGTTTGGAAGCTGCTCTGAGCTGCTGCTGGAGACCAGACCTGTCCTCTATTGGAGAGTGTGGACGGCAAGGGCTGGGCTCTTCCCACCTCCGATGCCAGCTTAAAATGAGCTACATCCTGACTCAGGGGCAGTATCTGTTTCTAACTGAATAAGTCTGGTCACCCAAAAGCTTTGCTGCATCAGGCTCCCGTTGCTGTAGGATGTTGCACCGTCTGCCTGGAGAGTTTGTTTGGTCCATGGAGTTACCCACTATAATCTTTGAGCTGTTTGCAGACTGAGCAAATGCTTTGTGCATATTAAGCTGTTTTACTGCTTCTGTTTTCTGATGCAACTCAACAATGATGTGAAAATAGTGTCAGTTCTGAGTTTCCCATGAAATTTGTCTTGTTTTGCCACCATCTGTCTGTGTTGCTGACTTTCAAAACTGTAGGCTGTGAGATAAAGACTGATAGTTTATCAAGCCACCTTTCTGATGTTCAGCTTTTTTTGGGCAGACTGATGAAAACGTGTGTTGAATCCTCATCCTATCTTAGAAGCAGAGCGTCATGGCTTTCTAAAGAAATCAAGCTGAGCCAGGGGAGGTTTAGATTGTATATAAGGGAAAAAATTCTCCTCCAAAAAGGTGGTCAGGCACTGGAACAGGCTGCTCTAGGGCAGTGGTGGAATCACTGTCCTGGGAAATGTTCAAAAATTGTTAAATGTGGCACCTGAGGATGTGTTTTCACGGTGAACCTGCCAGTGGTGGGTTAATGGTTAGATTTGATGGTCTTAAGATCTTTCCAACCTTGATGATTCTGTGATTCTAAGTAAAAACTATTCTGTAATGCCCTAGAAAAAGCTAATTAAGTAGTTTAGACTTTAGTACACTGGGTCTTGTATGACTCTTCATCTCCTTTAAAGGAAAAGGTTCAAAACAAAATATACACAGAAGGCTAGGGAAGGAGTGGTTTATTTCTCTGAACAGTGATTTCTTAAAAAAAAAAAAAGGGTTCTGTAGAGGATATGATGGCACTGTCTTTTTAAATTGGACCTTTTGTGTGGTTTCTGACACCTAAATATCAAGAAATACATTCAGCTTCTCATTCATCAAAGGCATCTGATGATGCTGGCCTGATGGCAGACCTGTGAAGTGCTCTGGGAGTCATATTTTTAGATTACAGAAGGGTCTGCAAAGGTGAGTTTTGTGCTGTTTTATACAGGAGTGGACTTCAGAGGGTAGGATTCCTAGCCTGCCTTCTACTTTGTTGTTTGGGGAGGCTCAAGAGTGTTTCCAGTAATAAATTGAGCATTTACCTAGTTCACAGTAATGTTCATGACACCCTGTCTTGGGTCTTTACATGACTCCTTGGATTTCCACTTTGCCTGTGTAATTTCTTCTCATCCTCATTTAGATTCTGCGAAGTCAAAATTAGATTAGAGACTCTAGTTTTAAAAGACCATTTATGTACATTAACTCAGGGAAATAAAACCCCACCACACAACACTTTGGCACTGAGCAAGGTCCTAACTGCCGTGCAATCACATTGAGCTGAATCTGTCCTAAAGTTTGTTCTCCCCAGGCAGAATGGGCACACAAACCATTTGACTGAATGGCTCCCCTGGGAGTAGTTATATCCTACATTTTTTCTGCAGCACACAAAATTCCCTTCCATCCCTTCAGCCCTGTTGATACAGCTCTGCAGTTTAAACCAGGCCTGTAAAATTATTTGGGTTAAAACAAACAGCAAAACTTTATTTATTGCACCATTTTTATACTTTTTTTTGCCTTGTCCAACATCACTATAGACTCTGTTGTGCTGGTACAGCAGGTGGGAGGAAAAAGGGAAGAGGAAAAGGAACGGGAAAGGGAAAGGGGAAAGGGAAGGGAACGGGAAAGGGGAAAGTGAAAGGAAAACCTTTAGAGAAGGAAACTGAAGGAGTGTCTATATCTCCATCCTTTCTTGCAGTGCTCTTTTCTTTCTCGATAGACAAGAGTTTGAGCTGAGCACATCAGTAATAGCCAATTCCCTTTCAAAGGAAAAAAAGATGGACTGTGACCCCCAAGTTCGGAGAGAAGCGCAGGAATGCTGCGTAGTGCATGCATTTTCCTGGCACATATGATAGATTCCTTTTTAATACCCACAGCATTTTGTAATTTGAACTGCTGCCTGCTATTTGTTTTCCTTTAATCTGTGTCATTTCTCTGTGTTTATTATCTTCCTTCCCACTGTCCCTCAAGTTCTGCATTTCTATCCAGCCTCCTACAATACTAGCAACCCTTTTCATGAAAGGAGACTGTGTTTGTGGTGAGAGAAAATTTCAATAAATTATCCATGCAATTTGTAACTGTCAGAGTACAAAATACCAAGTACTTTAAAAAAAAATAAATAAAACAAATGTTTGCATTTACATTCCATACTGGGAACTTTTATTTTCAGCTAAAACTAAACCCTTTATCTGAACCGTCAATGTTATAGATGGTGCCTTTATATATTTAAAGATTTGCATAGTTTTTATCAAATTGATGCACTTAACTGATTTAACATTCCAGTCGTTTATTTAGAAAGGGGGGAAAGATAATATTTTAAAAGAATATGAAAAATGGATCTCCTTTATTCAGGTCAATTCATTAATCTGCCTTGCATTAGTTCACTTCAGACACAGCAGCTCTTTCTGGTGTTTGTTCAGGATATTGTGTCTGAGAGATGCATTCTGGGATTGGTCATCCATCTTGGCTTCCAGACTCTATTTATAAATTGTCACTCCTCCCATGCTCTTTTGTTACCAGAAGTCCACACATGGTGGTAAATGCCCTGACCAACACTTAAGATTAATTCAAGAATCACTAGTTAAAACAAGGAGGTTTGGTTTGGTTTGGTTTGCTTTGCTTTGCTTTGCTTTGCTTTGCTTTGCTTTGCTTTGCTTTATTTGAAGCCTTATGTTAAGTTCAAGTTTCCATTTTCAGATCTTGAGGTCAGCTTTAACCTACTGGCTATTGTGTGTTTTGTGACCGTTCTCTACCAATGGTGCAAATCTACTGCCGTTCCCCAAAACTCTGAATTCCTCAGAGCCTGACTCAGTCTGTCAGAGCTGCCATTTCCTGTCCCAGTGCTGGCTAAGGCCTGTGCCTACCCAGTTTAGGCAGCGAGCCAACAAAATCCTGATCCATCACTTTTATAGGATTGGATTTCCTGCGGCTGAACTCACTGAACTGATTTACTCAGCGAGCTCAGGAACACCACAGGTTGTGCAAGTGGGACTGGGTGTTCCTCTGTGGCAGTCCCAGTTTAACTTATCCTGCCATGGAACAGAGCCTCTGAGCTACCTCAGACTGTTGATACAGCAGATTTTATCACTGAAAGTGCCCATTTTGGTCCCTGGTGTCTGGTGTGTGATAGTTTGTTTAACAGCCTTAACCAGGGACATGATATTAAGGAGTGTTCAGTCCAGTGCACTAAAGCATAATAAAATTGGATAGCAGGAAGGTTAGGTCAAATAAATTCAAATGGAAAAGAATGAATTCTGTCAAGGTGTTTAAGCACTTTGTAAGCTTGGCAAAGAAGGTGGTAAATTCACAATGGAGCATTTACACCGAGACTGGATGTCTTACTTAATGATAAGCTATAGTTCAGTCACCAGCAAGTTATTGGGCTTGATAGTGTTCAGTTAGTGAGAAAGAAAGAATAATTCCCTCCGCCACGGTAGGTGAAATCCTATGGCCTGTGTTAAACAGAAGGTCATGCTTGCAGAGGGCTATGATCAATTCTCCTTCGAGATCTATGAATCTCTGCTGGTAGGTGTTTTAGGTTTCCATTTGCTCTGTGTTTTACTGAATATGTGAAGGGAAACCCCAGACCTCTGTATGTGAAATTGGTTGTAGCTGTGTTCATCTCTCAGAAGCTCTCTGGCCTTGGAAAACACACACCTCAATGCAGTGACAGGCTGCAGTGTCATCTAGGCACTCCCAGGTTGCTAAAGCCCTAGAATTTGTGTTACAGTATTAAAAGTTTAAATCCTGTTTCTGAGATGGAAATGAAAATTGGACACAGGCTCTTTCAAATTTAGTCCTTGGTGCCCCATCACCCAAATGAGTTTTGGACCCTGAGTATTAGGCAGTCTGGATTCACATCTGGGAGACTCCAATGACTGAACAAGTACAGCAGAGAGCCCATAGTAGGTGAGATGTGTCTGAAAGCAGTGGGTATGTAAGTCCATGGAAAGTCCAACTCTGAAACTAATTCCTTTTTTTTTAACCTCATGAAGTAACAATTTTCGTTCTTCTACCTGATGTTCTGTGTTACATCGCTCAAGAATGGGAGTTCAGACTCCACCTGGCTGGGATGGCAGAGTTCATCCACAGCGCTAGGCTCTCCACAACCATCTCAGAATCACAAAATATCCTGAGTGGGAACAGACCCACAAGGATCATCGAGTCCAGCTCCTGGCCCTGCACAGGACACCCCAACAATCTCACCCTGTGCCTGAGAGCTTTGAACTCCATCAGGCTTGGTGCTGTGACCATTCCCTGAGGATCCTGTTCCAGTGCCCAACCACCCTCTGGGAGCAGAACCTTTTCCTGATATCCAACCTAAACCTCCTGTGACACAATTTCAGGCCATTGCCTCAGTCCTGTCACTGTCACCACAGAGCAGAGATCAGTGCCTGCCCCTCCTCTTCCCCTCACAATGAAGCTGTAACTGCGGTGAGGTCTGCCCTCAGTCTCCTCTTCTCCAGATGGACAGACTTAGTGCCCTCAGCCTCTCCTCACACAGCTTCTCCTCCAGACCCTTCACCATCCTCGTGTCCTTCCTTTGGACACTCTCTAATGGCTTTATGTCCTTCTTATACTGTGGCCCCCAAAACTGCACACAATATTCAAGGTGAGGCTGCCCCAGGGCAGAACAGAGTGGGACAATCCCCTCGCTTGCCTGGCTGGCCATGCTGTGTACCCTCCCTCCCCCCAGACAAAAAAAAAGCCAAAAATCCCACAACATCCCCTGCCACAAACCCAACCAACCAACCAAACCAAAATACACATGCACACAAAAAAACCCCAAAACCCAAATCAATACATGATGACTTCCATTTTAAGATTATGGGTCCCGTTATCTTCAGTCTTCAGTGAAGTCTGTGCTCTTCCTGAAGCCTCCCCAAGTTCAATACGAAGCTAGAATCAGAGTTCAAATGTTCTTCTGTCTGCAAAGCTGGTCAGCTCCTGTTGTCCTGAGGTTTCACTGGTCCATGGAAAGAAACACTAACCCAGTTGAGTGCATTCCTCTTTCTGACAGCTTCCTATGAGCATTAATGACACTGGAGGATCCACAAACATATGTGAGAAGTGTTATGAGCTCCCATGCCCTTTAGTCCCTTTGTATGTAAAGCCTTGGCATCAGGATTTAGGTCATTCATGTAAGAATCTTTGGTTTATTTTTTAAAGGTGAAAATCTCTCTTGAGTGCAAAGAGGAATTCACAATTGCCACCCAAGTAGAAGCTGGAAGCTCCAAATTGCAACACAAGGACTTTCTTTCTGAATGCTTTGATTATTAAACTTGACGGCATCATTTTTGGGGTGGGAAGGGGTAGACCACTACTGTTATCCAGCCTCTCTCAAACACCTCTACTTCCTGCTATTCACTGCCATTCTAGAGAAAAGTGAGTTTTACTGCTTGTCAAGATGATGTGGATCCAATACAATGGCGATTATGATGTGTTATGGCAGCTCTGAGCACAGGGCTGCAATTCTAACGTGGGCAAAATCCCCCACTGCTGTCTCTGCCTAAGCAGCAAGCATCTCATCCATTTTCCCTTGTTTCCTCTCTTTGATGTTCTTACTGAAATTAATCACTCGACAGCAGCAAAGGCTTGCAACTGGCCTCCTGTGACTTAGCTATCTATCATGGATTTTATTAAATATAATAGCACAAAACCTTCATGCATTCAAATCTGTTTTGATGTTTGTTTAGGAAGTTCATGAGTTATTATCTCCCTCCCGGCACCCGATGAAGCCACGCAGAGCTTAGGAGCTGCAGGTTGGAATTGCACAGTCACAGCTGTGGTGGCCATGCAAAGTGCTTGTTTCCTTGGGAATTAAACTAAGCTTGTCCTGCTCCTTTAGCCCAGTTTGCTGCCTTTTTATCTCTTGGTAGAGATAAAAGGGAATCTCTTTGGCAGGTTTGCACAGAGCCTGTGAGACACACCAGGGCTGTAGCAGTTCTGTCATGCGATGTACATTTGGGTCTGGGAGTGGTTCTCTCTTCTGTTTGTTTTCTAGGCTGTGATCTCCCTGGAGCAAAACTCCTGGAATTTTTTGACCCACAATGAGTCTGGAGTGTAACTCTCTGTGAAAAGGCAGGGCTGCATTTCAGGCAGGGAATGAGATATATATTACCTATCTAAAAAGGTAGAAATTTAGTCAAAGTTAGTAATTCAGTGTGATCCTAAACAGATGTCAGACAGGAGAACAAGGAGCCTGTTAGAGTGGCTTGGACTGGATATTAGATAGGGCCCTGAGCAGCCTGGCCCAGTGGGAGGTGTCCCTACCCATGGCAGAGGTGGTCCAAGTTCACAGAATGAGTGTGTGTCTTGTTGGAGAAGCCTGCAGGTCCTTGCCAGCGCCTGACTAAGAAGGTCATTGTCTCGTTCCCCATCCCACTGAAATCAGTGGGATCCCAAACTGCTTTCATAACTTAACTAGGGAACAGTAAATGGAGACTGCCTGGGAATCTGTCCCAAAATCATGCTACCGCTCCAAAATAAATGATTGCAGACACTGCCAAAAACAAAACTTGATCATTGTTGCAGTGGATGAAACCATCTCGGAGAAACTGACAGCTTCCCACAGCAGCAGCAAACTGGTGGGACAGCTCTGAGGTGTGAAATATCCTCTGAGTGTTGGCTAAATGGTCCCTCCCTAAGGTTATGTTAATCCTCCTATGTTGATTGGTTGTTGTTGTATCCCTGACTCTGCCCTTCCCTTCCCCTCATTGGTTCTCATTGTATCACACACTCCACCCCCTCCCTTCTTCCCATTGGTTGTCATTGTATTTCCCCGCCTCCTCCCTAACCCTATTGGCCCTTCACCCCTATATCCATGGTCACGCAGAGTGGTCCTTTCTCTTTTGCCCCTGGATCCCTTTGAAGAATAAGCGCCTTTGGAACATGCCTGGAAGACTGAGCCCTCTGAGTTCTGTATTCCTGGTAACGCTGAGCCTATGAAAGGCTCTGGGGTGTGTGAGTGTCTCAGTGCTCCCCATCAGCACGAGTGATAGAACAGGTCTGCCTGTATGCTGTGGAACACAGCGGCCAGGAGGGTCTGTCTGGGAATTGGGATGCTCTTGGATCACGCAGGAGACCACATCTCACTCCGCCTCCACCCCTGCGTTAGATCACCTTGGTTTCTTTTCTTACATGGGTATAGCAAAGGGACATGTTGCTGCTGGAGACAGAACAAAGCACCAAAGCCATGCTCCATAATGTGGCATTGTCAGTGCTCCCATTTCTAGACCACAGTCATCTGCTCCATTCGGTGATACCATGAGGAAAAGAAATGTGTGTGTTTCCTCTCTTTGACAATTGGCTCCTGAGCCTGTGGCTTAACTGTTCAAATAATATCTGAGCACTAATCCTGTGGTGTTGAGGCACTAGTTATTTTTATTATTTTATTTTTATAAAAATGTATTACATTTGCTTTATTTCCTGGAAGTGTCTTAAGAGGAAATACCTATTAGAACAGATGAAGTAGATAACTAATGGGATCAATAACTGGGAAAAATAACATTTAAAATACTTATAAGTGGTTTTGCCAAAAGATGTTCATAGTTTCTCTTAAAAATAGGGTAAATCTCTGCAGTCAGGTGGTAGAATGGCAGTTTGGCATTCTTTTATTCTTCAATAATTTAATTCTTTGTGAAAGCTTTGTCACTGGTTAAAGAGAGAAGATGACCTGGTAAAGAGTTTGTGGAAGTTAGGACCACAGCTCTGCAGTAATGAAAGATGGAAAGAATGGCATAGTTTCTAAGAGAATGAAGATGATGTTTGAAGGATCAAACCTCTCAGATTTGATTCAGTTTGCCAGTGTTCTTTTAAGTGATAATTTTGGGTTAATAATGGGGAAAGCCAAGTTAGACTGTAGTCATCCTCCTTTAGTCTGTGGAGACAGGTGCCCTCAGAGGAAGAATGAGGTCAGTAGTGCTGAGTTTGGAACACCCTGTCTTTTTTTTCATTAATATTGTAGAGAACCCATTAAACTGGGAAGGAAGAGAAAACACCACAAATGTTGTATCAAATCATATATAGATTATACATATACCGCAAATCATATATAGAGCACATGCTGGTAAAAATATAAAAACATTTGTAAGTTTTTTGAGATCAAAAGCCATCAGAATTAGTCATTTATTTCTGCTCCTGATTTTTTTTTTTAAGGAAAATAGTGCATAGGTCTCAGTAGTGTATATTTATTTACTTAATTTCCAAGATTTCACATCTGCTTTGTTGGCTGAAATATTGTCACCAAAGCTTTCTATCAAACGCCTTTCATTTCTTCAAGAGCATTATCTCTGCTACAGCTACATTGGCAAACAGAAATGGACAAATCGATTAATGACTTTTCTTCCATGGCACAAACCCTTTAAAATTAACACATATTGACTGAAGTCCTGGACCATGTTGAATATTCAGAGCACTTGAGTTTGTGTACCTGTTGACTCCAAGGGCAAAACAAGCAAAAATAGCTGTTATGAAATCTAGTGTTTTGCAGAAGCAGCATGATTCTTGTGTTCTTTCATATTGCAAATGACTGAAACCAGATTCCTTATTTTTTGATTCATTTAAAGGAGGGATGTACTCACTTGGTGTTTAAAATACCATGATGAGGGTAGTATTGATGACACCTCAAAAAATCTCTAAATAAACAGAAACTTTTTGTGGTTTATTGAGTGGATTCTTCTGTGTTAGAGGAGGACTGTTATCCAAAATCTCCACCAACCTGTGTCTAAATTATCAGTTCTGGTGGATTCCTAAGGGAGATTCTGTGTTACACTGCTAAAACAGAGGGTGGTAATTAACAACAACTGCAGCAAAGTGTTAATAGCAGTGAGAATTGAGGAGGGACGGTTAAAATCAAACAACAAGAGCTGTTTCTTTTTCTAATCTAAGCCTCCATTATTGCCTCTTAGATTTCTCCCAGGGAAATCCACCAAGAGACTAGCAGATCCATATATGATGATATTTACTTCCTTTATCTGTTGGGCCAACATTCTTGGTATAACACCAGTGGGGCCTTCCTGGAAGGAAAACACCTCTGTTAAATTCCAAAGAAGTCAAAGATTAGTAATTTAATCTGCTATCAAGCCCACAATTTAATTTCATTATGTATTGTATTCATGCAGTGACTTGATCATTCTGAGTCTAGTGATTTACTGATTTAATTTTAATTGTGACCTCAATTTGACCATTGCGTTGTTCAGTCTTTAATTTTCCCAGTCAAAATGCAGTATATTAGCTCACTAATAGGTGCTCTTAAGTGAACATTTGCTTGCTCATCCTTTTGAATAAATCCATTAGAAGTATACAGAACTGTTTTATTCTGCCTGCCTGCAATGTGGGTCACACGTTCTGAAGAGACAATTAACCTCAACTGAGAAATTTGCAAGCACTAAGTTATTGCGCTGAAAAGTAAAACCAAGGTCTTTTCACCTTATTATGTAAGACAATATAAAACTTTCAGTTTCTTGCTAGAGAGAGAGAGAATTGCAGAGCAGAGATGAAAAGATAGGGCGAAATTAATAGAAATGCTGAAGTTTGGGGTTTTCTTTTTCTTCCTTTCCCTGTTAGGATATTACTGAGTGAATACAGTTCCACCAAGGGCCCATCTGGTGGCACTGTTTGCTGAAGTCTTTATTTCACAGACAGAGAACAAATCCTACACAGGAAAAAGAGAAGAAAAAGCACAAATCTCGCTAATGGAGCTTTTCATGTTGCAGTGGTCAAGTGACATGGTCAAGCCTCACTTTATGTGCCTGTGCCATCATGTTCTTTTCTGTCCTGTTCCCAGGATTCCTGCACAGGGAGTATTGATCTTTTTCGTTCTCCCTTTCTTTCTTTTCTTTTGTTTTTTTTGGTTTTTTTTTTTTCTTTTTTTTTTTCCCCCTTCCAGTTACATCAAATACCAGAGAATAGAAAAGTGTCTATTTTTAAATAAATGCCCAAGTGTGTGAAAATCTACAAATATATCTGTATATATCACATACTTTTTTCTTCCTATCAGAAATATGGTATCACTGAGCCTGTTAAACTTATTAACATTCCTAAACAGAAACTCAGAAATTTGAAATGCAGATGTGCTGAACATGTAGCTTGAAATCTCTTATTTATTAGTTCCTGCTTTATACCTTAAAAAAGCATTCAATATGCTCATGCTTGGAACTGCTTGTGAAGACACTTTTGCTCTTTCACAGTTTCTGCAATAATTAAGAGTTAATATATCCCCTTTCCTTGGATGGAACACAGCCCTTTAAAGTCACTAATATTACTGAAATTTAGTGGCATCACTTGAGGCTGCTGGTGGAGAGATTCAGGTACCTAAACAGACATGTGCAAGGCTGGTTTAGATGCCATGGGGCACCCAAAACACTCCTGCAGGTAGGACACAGGAAATCTGGGGCACCCAGGATCCCATTGGAAAGCCTATGGCTTTCCCACCAAGTGGGAAAACACATGGGATTATCTCTCTCTGAGTGTTACAAGACCTCTGTAAACTCAGGATGCCTCAGTCTTCGAGGGAAAGGATTCAAAGGCTGCTCACATCAGTGTGGCACTGGGGTAGGAGCTCTTTCCAGCTTCCCCTCCTGGGTGTATCCTCCTGTTATTTGTTTGGGCTGCCTTTGGCATTCTTAGGACCATGTGTCTGGCCAGGAAAGAGTTTTCTGCTATTTTATTTAATAAAATTGGTACAGCCAAGGTCCAGAATCAGCTCGAGGGAGGGTGGGACCTCATGGATGTGATGAATGGACAAGAAAGAAGGATGGAGATCTCTGCTCCTGGCAGCAGAAGTCCATTATGGCATTTTGTCCATTTGAATCAGCATCTCTTTTGTTTCCCCCAGAGGTCTTCAGAGCTCTCTCCAGCAGGTCAGCTGGCTGTTTTCAGGCCCCAGGCTGGCATCTGTCCCCCAGACATGATGTGGGAGGATATTTGGCATCTCCCTCATCAGGACTCATGCCCCCTGTGGAGCTACTCACCAAACTTTGTGATGCTGGGTGAGTCATGTGGATTTTGACGATGGGGTTTAGCTGCTTTTACATGAAAAGTATCCCACAACTAAAATTGCAAGTAGGTATGATGGGATGTTTCTGAAAGCATCAGCAAACTTGGGGCACCCACCTCCAGAGGAACACTTGGGAAAGTCTTGCTGTAGTCCTGTTCAGAAAGAGATGTGATAGTTCAGCTTATCCTACCCCTCTTACTTCCACACTCCCCCTCTAAAATACTCCTGATTAAGTAGGGTTGGATTTCATTTGTGGTCACTGTGAAGGTTTGATTGAGTTTAGATCCCCTTCCTAATCAAGCCGTTAACTTTTAAAGATGCAGCAGAGAAGAGCACAATGTAACTGCAATAAAAATAATTAGGGTTGGAAATGAGTCTTTGTTGCTGCCTGGGAATTTGCAGAGGAAACCTGAGTTTTGACATACACTGTTATTGTCATGCTGCATTGATATTCAGACTGATGGTTGCTCAATGAATATCTCTCTTCTTCTTCCAGTATAATGTGAGACAAATTTGCACAAGATGAGAATATCTACGTGTTCAAAATGCAGACTTTCAAACTGATACTGTAAGAAAGGAAGTTTGTAATTGAAAATTAATTCATACTGGAAAGTGTAGTCAATAGACAATTACTGAGATACAGCTTGTGTTTATTGCTTGAGGAATTTTACACAAGATTTATAACAACTAAAAGCAATTACCTTTACATGTAAAGAACAGTCTAAAAAGATGAAACTTAATTAATGTAGAAGCCTTCAAACATTCTTTATCTCATGTAAATAATCACCAACCAAACAGTAATTAAAAAAAAAAATGGATGTGAAAGTCAGCATGTTATTTGTGTCGAAAAAGATTACAGAAAAATCCCCACATTGTACACAATTCTTGTCCTATTAGTTTCACAGAAGTGTGGCACTACCATTCTGCTCCAGAAGAGTGGGAGGTGAAAATTGGATATAATGTTTGTGAAACTGAAGACAAGTAGGCAGAATTTTTTTTTTTTTTTTAAGTATTCAGGTGCATTGCTTCTTCCTTTGTCCTCCATACCCACTCTCTAGACCCCACTGAAAACCTGGGAACATGGGAGTTGCATTTTTCATGCAGACTTCAGGAGGAGTTCCCCTGGGTGTATTAATTCCCATTTGTAGGACTGGAAAACAGTATTTGGCTGTTGATCAAATCAGAATCAATATCCTGTTCAGAGCTCTGACAAGAAATTCCTAATGGCATCAAAATGGGACTCTTATACCAGAGGCCACTCTTCAACCCCTTTCTCCTGACCCATGGTCATGTTCATTAAAAATACTTCCTTGGGACAAGTTACAGTGGGAAAAGTTTCCTGCTCCTGTGAGGACTATGTGTTACCTTGGAAAATGTTTATCTGCAGTGCTGTGTCCTGCTCTGGGCTCCTCAGGACAAGAGGGACACGGAGCTCCTGGGCTGGGGCCAGAGGGCTACAGAGATGATGAAGGGCCTGGAGCATCTCCCTGGTGAGGAAAGGCTGAGGGAGCTGGGGCTGCTCAGCCTCGAGAGGACACAGCTGAGAGGGGACCCCACCCCTGGGTGTCCCTGTGTGCAGGGAGGGTCAGAGCAGGGCCAGGCTCTGCTCCAGGGGCCCAGCAATGGCACAGAGGAACGGCAGGGACTGAGCCCAGGGAGTTCCACCTGGACAGGAGGAAGAACTTCTGTCCTGTGCAGTGACTGAGCCCTGAACAGATTGTCCAGGGAGGCTGTGGCGTGTCCCTCACTGGGGATATTCCAGACCCATCTGGTCATAATCCTTTGCCCTGAGCTCTGGGATGGCCCTGCTGGAGCAGGGAAGTGGGATCAGATGTGATCCCACTGTGGTCCCTTCCAACCTGATCCATTCTGTAATTCTGGGAAATACTGAATGCCTTGCATTGCAAAACGCAATTTCAATAGCTTTCAATATAACAATACTTTTAAAAGATCTCAAAGATAAACGATCTTAAAGTCATAAAGCCAAAGAAGTGAGATGCAACCAGGAGTCTCAACACCAATTATGGAAGATGATTCAGAATATGAAGTACACCTCAGCATAGCCGGTGACCAAGGGCATTGGCTAAATTGAAATAGTACTGAAGAATGGAAGAGTGAAGCCTCTTTCTCCAGAGTCCTGGATTGTTTTTTGTCCACACACCCAGAACCAAATGCCTGCTGGGTTCAGGTCTTGAAAGATGATGTCTCTAGACTTTGTTCCTGGGAATCACAATTTTGGTTCAGATATTGAGGGACGTATGAGGAGTCTTTCAATTTTTGGTTGGTTGGTTGGTTGGTTTTTTTGTTGGTTTGGGGCTTTTTGGGTTTTGGTGGGTTTTTGTTTTGTTTTGGGGTTTTTTTGTGTTTTTGGGGGTTTTTTTTGTTTGTTTGTTTCTTTGTTTCTTTGTTTGTTTTTGGTGGGGGTTTTTTGGGGTTTTTTTGGATTTGGTTTGGTTTGGTTTGGTTTGGTTTGGTTTGGTTTGGTTTTTTTTGTGACTCTCATACTGAACAGATCCTGTTATGGTAACTGAAGGGCCTTTGGCACTAGTGCTATCTTTGTTTTTCTTTTTTCATCTGTGAAAGACAATAGTTTAGACTCTCAATGACTGAAATGCCTACTTTTAACTGAGGTGTGGGATCAGGATAAAATATGGAAGACACATGCAGTGGTCTGTAGAATACCAAAAGTTGATAAGATAAAGAAATTAATCCTTTTCTTTCCCTTTAACATCTGTGAAATTCGACCTGTGTACTTTGGTCTTTAGGTGAGTTAATATTTTTGTAATATTTTCCTCTCTGTCCAGAAAGCCAAGCAGAACATCCAGAGTGTGGGGGGTGAAAATTGTCTTCTCTTCCTAGTTGTAGTGACCATAATTAACTTTTAGATATGCATTCTGCTTCCTTTTTTTTTCTTTTTTTTTTTTTAAAAAGAAGACCAATATGTGAATTAGTGGCTTTCACCTCTTGCTTAAGGAGATGAAGATCTCCAGCTGAAATGCTGTGAATAAAAGTGTGGTCATTGCAGGGGAGTTTTGCCTCCAAGCACAGGCACAGGAAAGAAAAACAATGAGAATTGCAGTAGATTCTCACCCTGGAGTGCAAAGAAGCTGCAAATTGGTTATAGAGAGAGAAGTAAGCATGTGTGAGTGGAAATTTTCACTGATTTACCCTCTTAAAATTATGAGATTTAAAGAGTAATTAGAATGGGGGGAGAAAAAGGGCACAAGAAGATTTATTGGTCGGTTAGTATAGAGCTTGGGGTTTGTGCTGCTTTTTTTGGAGCTGCAGCAATTTTAGAGTTTATTTGAGGTGCTGGGAAGGCATCTTCAACACCTGCACCAAAACAGAATTTAGTGCTGAAGTGACCCAGGAGAGGAAAAATATGCTGAGGGGAAGTGCAGCTTCCTGTGAATGTTTTCCATGTGAAATGTGTGAAAAGTGCAAAGCTCTCCTGTGGAAGTCACTCTTCCCTTTCTCCTGTGCAAGGGAGGAATCAGGACCTGATGGCAGGACAGATTTGGTGCTTTGTGAGCAGTTTTGGGCACAAAAGACAAAATGTGTGCATCGGCTATTATGCACAGACCTCCTGGGTGACTTCTCAGCACTTGATTACACTTTAATTATTTTTGTAATGCGAAAGTGAGCCTACTCTCCTGAGAAGACAGAACTGCTTCTATTAATCTATCAGGTTATAGCAGGGGATCAGCAATTAGCTGTGTGCTTTCTATTATGCTATAATTATTAATAATGAGGGGCCTACAGGAGCCGCGTTTTCCACAGCAAATCCCATTCCATCCAGCAGTCGGATGTTTGTTTTGGTCGAGGTTTGAGAGATGGATCCAAGGCTGTGCTGAACTGAACAGGACCTGGGCAGGTCCCTTTGGTGTGTCCCCTGTAATGAGGTGGCACCAACAGCACCAGCCCTGGGAACTACGCAAACAGGCTCAGGGGAAGTTCCCAGCAGAACACGACCCACAGCCTGATCAAGAAGCTTCCTTCCTTAATTTCTGTGGCTGTTATTATCAGCACAGATGGTCTCTTGTTGCGGTGGCTGAAACGATCTCGGAGAAACTGAGAGCTTCCCACAGCAGCAGCAGCAAACGGGTGGGACACCTCTTAGGTGTGAAATATCCTCTGAGTGTTGGCTAAATGATCCCTCCCTAAGGTTATGTTAATCCTCCTATGTTGATTGGTTGTTGTTGTATCCCTGACTCTGCCCTTCCCTTCCCCTCATTGGTTCTCATTGTATCCCACACTCCACCCCCTCCCTTCTTCCCATTGGTTGTCATTGTAATTCCCTGCCTCCTCCCTAACCCTATTGGCCCTTCACCCCTATATCCATGGTCACGCAGAGTGGCTCAACCTCTTTTGTCCTTGGGTCTCTTCGAGAAATAAATGCCTTTGGAACATGCCTGGACGACTGAGCCTTCTGAGTTCTGTATCTCTGGTAAATGAATTGAGCTTATTATAAACTCTGGGGTGTGTGAGTGTGTCAGTGCTACCCCACAGAGCGAGTGATAGAATAGGTCTCCCTGCACACTGTGGAATGCAGTGGCCGTGAGGGTCTATCTGGGAATCGGGATGCCCTTGGATCATGCAGGAGATCTCATCTCACTCCACCACCTCCCCTGCATTAATCTCTCCAGCAGTTAAAGCCACCTTCACTGCCTTTCAGTGAAAGCAGAGGGAGAGCATTTTGGGAGTGTATCATAAGTTCTGGTCCTGTTGCTCCTCAGATATCTGCCAACAGAATATCCTGGGGGTGGCTGATATGTTGAAGGCTGGACTTGATGATATCGGAGGTCTTTTCCAACCTCTGTGATTCTGTGATAGGTGCTTCATATTCCAGCACCATATTTCAAGGTACCAATGACTTGCCTAAAATTCATTCAGCCTCAAGGGTTCTAAGCCAAGTCTCACCACAAACTCAGGGAGAACTATTTATGAATATTTCTGTTTTAAAACAGACAAAAAACATTCTTACCACTGTTTTACTGGAAACGTGCAATTACTCAGAATTTCTCCAAGAGTGGCTGAAATGCCACTGGCAAGTAACTGCAGTATCAGAAATAGTGTATGTTGGGTCTGAAAAATACCACATGTGCAAAAGAGATTTTGGGAACCATATTTTTGACACCTCCATTTGGTTTGAACATGCCCCTTTGGTAATTTTCCCTTTCTCAACTGTTTCTTGGTGTGAAAATTTAATTTGTGGGAAAGAAAAACTATATATGACCAAATCACATACGCATACAGAACAGACTGTGAAATAAATCCTGAGTTCTAACTTATCTAAATTTTCCAGATCTTGATGCTGCAGCCTGATTTTTTCTTCTAAGAGTGTTTTTGGCAAGTGTTTCTGGACCAAGTAACTTCCCAGCAAAAGGGAGAATTTAATAACTGTAATTTTATTAAGGAGTCCTGCTTCTATTTGATAACTTCTGCTAGGAAAAGAGCTTTACAAGATTAGTGTCCCTCTGAGCAATTAAGTAGCAGGGTCCCCTAATCTCTGAAGTCATACACAAAACAAGTAGAGTAGTAGATTTTGCTTCTCTGGGATCATAACAATTATTTATTGCTTTTAATAAGTCTGAGTTTTCTTGGATCTGTCAGAATATCCTTTTGCACTGGTGTCAACGGGAGTAATTCCAGCAGGCCATGGCTCTGATAACGTGAAATCAGAATTATGACCAATGTATTTTTAATTTCTTCCATCATGAAGGAAAAAGCCTAGAAAAACTCCATGGAACATCAAACCCTGTGGATTTCTAGCTTTTCCATAAAAACAAGTTATTTTAAAGTTTCAGCTTTATGGAGCTTCTCTCACTTTTCCACTACAGAGCAGGTTTATAGTGGACTTGCACTATTCGAAGTATTTCAGGACAGAAAACCACTCAAACTGATCTTCTTTCATGGTTTTGGTGCAGCTGTGAACAGGAGGGTGGGCAGGACCCGCCAAGGCTCTTTCCCTGTCACACAAGTCGGGCAGGATGTTCCCGAGGAGATGGAATGTGATGTCCTGCAGCAGCAGCTGATTGTATGCTGCTGTATATTCTCAGGGGGATCGTATCCCAGCATGAGGGAGTCAGTCAGTCATTCCAATAATTCCTGGAAGAATAAACAGGAAAAAAAGTATTGTGAATGATGGAGCTGGTCACGAATATTCTTCTCCACGTTCTCAAGCGAGCTGGGGGACTCCAGTTCTGTGGGCTTTTTCCCCTGGGAAGTTGCACTCTCTGTATCCATCTTTACTTGATCAAGGTGCTTCATCACCTCACTTTTCTGGGCAGGAAAGGTCCTTGCAGGTGGGTTTTGGCTCAGTTGTGTTTACTCTTGGAGCCACTTGGTGTCATCCTCTAGTGTAACAAAATCGTGTGTTCACCCAAGTGTTTGCCTGTGTTTATAATGCACACAAAGAGTTGGAATCATTTCTTAGCATCAACAACAGCCTATCATTCTCTGCTTCACTGTGCTTTGTGTGCTGTCTTTTTTACAGAATGATTTTCCATGTCTTTTCCTAGATTTCTTGTTGCCTTTTCAGAGCATTCCCCAGCTCCTGGAAACTTTCCCCCAAAAGTCAACACTCTGGATGAAGCCAGGCTGTCCTTGAAGAGCAGATATGTTTGAAAACATATTTTCACAGCCATCACAATCAATTTCTTTCATGATGCAGCCTTCAAAACTCAAAAGTTTGTCTTGTAGGACACCTGGGTAACATTTGAATGCAAGGTATGTCCCCCCATGCAAAATGTGTTTTCCTGGAAGCTTTGCAGAAACACAGGCTTCTAAAGGAAATCAGTAAGGGGCAGAAGCACCAGGCTATCAGGGAGAGGGGATTTCTCACTCAGTTTCTCACCATTCTAGCTCTGGTCTCTCAGTCCTGAATCCCAAGGGAAAGCTACTCTGCACCCCACTCCTTCCAACCAGCCCCACACAAAATCAGTCAAAAAAACAAATGTGTGACCTGGAATTCAAAATTGCACTGAACACTGGAAGCCCTGGATTCAGGAGAAACACTGGCTTGAGGTGTGCTTTGTTTTCCTCCTTCCCCTTGCCACCTCTTACCTTTCCTAAAGGAGATGGATCACCTGGCTCTTCTTTACTCCGTAGAAGATTATCACTTTTTCCTTGTGAACACAAATTTTTGCTGTACAGATTCCAGCAGCATTTTCACTCAGATGATTTAACTGCTTACCATATCAAGTGTAACGCAGAACAGTTGTTCTTCACCCGAATCTAACACTGACAGTCGCTGCTCCTCCTTCAGGTTCGGAGAAGAGCTTGTATGTCAGAAAGCTTGCTATTTCTCCATGCATGGCAGATATTACCTTTCCCTAAGCCCTCATGAGCCCTTAAAAACACAGCAGAGCTCTAGGACTGCTCTTCCGAGGCCCATGTTTCATGCCCTGAGGATTATGGCAAGCATTTTAAATACAATTATTTGATACAGTGATTTCAAATGAATAAATTACCTTTCCCTATTCCAGTCCTGGATGAAATCCTGATGAAGGGAACAAAGAACTTTGTTTCCAGGTGGCTCTGCTGACCCCAGTGGGAGTCTGGAACATGGGGCTGTGAGGTTGAACAGTTAAATATTGCCTGGGGTGCAGCAGGCAGTAGATGTGACTCATCTCATGTCAGGACTGGCCTGCCTTTCCTGTTTGTACAGAGAGTGAACTCACTGCCCACTGCAAATATTTTCTTTCCAGCACAGATTTTCTATGTATGTTCTATGTTTTCTGTGTTATTTGCAGTAGGAAGGGAAATTTTAGGTTGGCTTTTTGTTAGGTTTTGCTTCGTTGAAGGCGAATGATGGTAAGCAGAGCTCTGCAGAGGGTGAGGTGAAGGAAGACACAGAACTGGCTACTCCTGAGACCAACAAAGGAGAAGGATCATCCCATTGTCCTTCCTCTGAACCTCACCAAAGGGAGACAACCAAACAAACTGTCCCCAAAAACCATTCAGACTAAAAACCTTTAGGGGTTCTGTGTGACCTTGTGTTGCCTACAAAAATACAGGACCTATTATAGTGTCTGTGGAGAAGAGAGTTGGGGGAGTGAGTAGAATCTATGGTGACATGTTTTGAGGTTATTGTAGGCATGATTAACTAATTGGGTGTTTAGGGGCAGGACAAAAGACGGAGAAACTGAGCCACAAAACCCCACCCACCCTGGAGAGGAATTTGCCTCAAAAGGTTTATGTAAAGTTGTGTGCTGTGATTTCCATCAAATTTAATGGTGTTTAAAACGTAAACTTGTTCCAATAGCAAGATGCTGCCTGGTGAATTTTATGCTGGAAGTTTCCATTAAATCCCTGCAAACAGGGGTATCTGTAATTGCTGTAACTGTTTTTCACACTGACAGCTTAAATACCAGCAAGATTAAAAGTGCTGCAGAACTGAAGACTGAAAAAATGCATGTGGGCTCATTCAGCAGTCTGGGCAGAGGGCTGGTCCAAGCTCCAAGAAAACACATGGAGAACTCAGCTTAAGCCCCTGGTGAAGTAAATGTGGGATAGACCACAGAATCACAGAATCACACAGTGGTTGGGGTTGGGAGGGACCTGAGAGATCATCTCATTCCACCCCCTGCCATGGGCAGGGACTGCTTCCACTATCCCAGGCTGGTCAGAGCTCCATCCAACTTGTCAGAGTATTTCAGAGGATTCTGACTTGTATTAACAAATGGAATTACACCTGAGACCAGTGCTAGCCGAAACAATCAGTTTTGATGGGCTTTGAGATTCTGATTGTGAGTTCTTCAGAAAGAGCTGCCCAAAGTACACATTCAGGTACTGATTTGCAGATACACCACTATGACAAATTTTAAATGGAAACGCAAATAATGATTTTGATGTCTCCATTTAGATACAAACCCAAACATTTAAAAAAAGTTGAACATGAGCCAGCTCATATAAAGATCAGCAATTGTTGGCTCTGAAAATCCAGCTCTTCTCTCCTTCCACTGCCATGCTCTTCTTTCACCTGCTCTGCTTGTTTTTCATTGCATTTGTTAATGCAATTTATTAATGCATAAAAAAATACATTAGACTCAGACATGCACCATCTGTTTTTAGCTAAACTGCAGACAAACCACTTAGAGCTTATAAGTCAGGAGTTTTTAATTCTAAAAATGTTTGTTTTTTTTCTTTTCTCCACAAGCCTTCACAGCTCTGTATCTCTTTTATTCACCTTTTAGTACACTCAGAGCAGATAAAATGGAAGGTGACTTGTAGCCGTGTTGTTTGTCTCCAACCAAGACAAAGGTTTCCTTCACCAGCATTACTTAAGCTGAGATCTGCAGACAACAAAGGACTCAGGAGGTGATCCCTAACCAATCTCCAAAATCATAGCAACCCATACTATTCCTTTCCAAATAAAAATCCTGACACTGTGAAATTGTGGTGTTGGAGGAAATATTTTGAATCTTAAAAGTGATCCACTGCTTTAGGAGATTTGATAAAGCTGCCAGTGCCTTGTCATTGCTTTTACACAATCCTTTCTCTGTTGTATAACTCAGAAAATATTTAATATGGGTAATAAGTGTAATTTGAAATTATTTCCAAAATCTATTTTAATGGGAAAATGATGTATTTAATAATTTTCCTTAAGAAGCACTAGTTGCTTAAAAGTTGGGGTTTTTTTTCTTTGCAGATATTTAAGTTCTGTGTGTGTGTGTTTATGCATGTATGTTCAGTATTGTTTTCTTTTTCTCATTACATAATTTTCTGGGGAGAGAAGAGGAGAGAAGAAAATATCCTACTGTAAACGTCATTGATTTGAAAGAAAGTGTAAAATAAAAAAAAAAATTAAAAAGTAAACCAAGAGCTAGAATCTTTCCAAAATTACTTAAATAGGAAAAATACTTATTTTCTCCTTTATTATTTTAATTTAAGGTAATTTGTGATCAAGTTTATTCTGTTTATCTCAAATGGCAAACATGGGGTGATGATACATACTGAAAAACACCCAAACTCTGGGGATCTAATTTGATGGCTAATGTGATTACATCAGGCAAGCTTTATCTAAAATCTCTGTGCCTTCAGAACATGCAGTGATTTCACCATTACTCAGAGTCTGGATTAATTTCATCCATCTCCGCTTCTTCCTGGAATTTAGCAAAGCCCTTTGTAGCAAGGCTGTTCTCATCACAGTGGTGTTGCTATACACACCTCAGCCTTTGATAATATATTCTTGTTTCCTGGATGGTCTGCAGCCATTTGAAAGGGATGCTCTGATTTAATTACGGACTCTTACTGGTTAATCCAAAACCACAGAGCTCTGAGTGGTTCCCTCACTCTTTCTGAACTTACTGTTTTTCAAGTTTCTAGGTTGTGGTGGAGTAGCCATTTGTATTAACTTGCAGTTATATTTATACGGAATCATGTCATTGTTTATGTTGTAAAAGACCTCCCAGACCATCGAGTCCAGCAATTCCCACAGCAGGGACAAACCCACTGCTCACCCATGTCCCCAGGTGCCAAATCCACACAGCTCTTAAATCCCTCCAAGATGGTGACTCCACCACTGCCATGGGCAGCCTTTGCCAGGGCTTGGACTCCCTTTCAGTGAAGAAATGTTTTCTAATATCCAATCTAAACTTTCTGTCAGGAACTAACTGGTGCCCCACACTGAACAGGGGTAAGGAGAGGCAGGACCTCTGCAGTACTGCCCCAGAAGTCATGGAAGACTTCTGCTGGGAGCCACACAAAATGTGGCATTTGGGTGGGAAGGAAAAAAAAAAAAACCAACCAGGAGAAATCAATATATAGAAATTAATGTGCCTTTGTGAAGATTCAAAACAGATGGGGAAAAGGTCAAGGATTCTTTGTTGCTAAGTGTGTTTCTATGACAACTGCAATGTGTATGTTATGAGTGAGCAGTCATTTGTTCCAGCTGCTGGATCATTAAAGGGGCTGCATTTCCCACAGAACTGGGAATGTTAGTCATGGATTATTTACTTTTTGCTTATCCCTCTGTAAACCAAGTTTCAACAGGTAGGACTCAGTACAGTGCAGCTACACAGCTTCAGCACAGGCCTGGATGAGTCGGGATGAGTGGGGATGGAAAAGTGCCTGCCTTAGGGGATGATGCTGGGGAAGCCTTGTAAGAAAACCTGGGAGATTAATTTAGATCCAATCATGCAGTTAGGTCTGCTCGCTCATGATGAGATGTTCTATGACTCCATGATGCTGCACTCTGTTGGATGTGTTTCCGTGGGACTTCAGTCGTGATTGGAGAGACACATATAACTTGTCTCACGGCATGCACAAAGGCTCACAAAATGTTTGGTTATTGGCTTAGAAAGTGTTAATTAATTAGAATGATGGTAGAAAACTATTTATTTCTCTACACATTAAAATAAAGGAAAAATATGTAATCATGGCCTTACCCACTCTCCAACAGCATGGCAATATGGCCCAAGAAACATAGATTTTTTTGTTCATAGCGTGGTGGGTTGACCCTGGCTGCCTGCCATGCACCCATCAAAGCCACTCTCTCACATGGGCAGAGGAGAGAATGCATAACAAAAGGTTCATGAGTTGAGATAAGGACCAGGAGAGATCACAAACCAATTATTGTCACAGTCAAAACAGTCTTGACTTGGGGATATTAACTGAATTTATTATGAACCAAAATCAGAATAAGGTAATGAAAAGGGAAACACATTATAAAAACACCTTCTCCCCCACCCCTCCCTCCTTCCCAGGCTCTCCCTCCTGCCCCAGTGGTGCAGGGAGATGGGAATGGGAGTTATGGTCAGCTCATCACGTGCTGTTCCTGCTGCTGCTCAGGGAGAGGAGTCCTTCCCCTGCTCCAGGGTAGGGTCCCTCCCACAGCAGACAGTTCTCCATGAACTTCTCCAGTCTGAGTCCGTCCCATGGGCGGCAGTGACCCACGAGCTGCTCCAGCGTGGGTCACTTTTCCATGGGGTCTGATCCTTCATGCACAGCTTGCTCCAGCATGGCTGTTATCACCTGATTTTTAGAGAGATGCCTCTACCCGAACTAAGGTGCAAACGAGACCCTATGCCAAAGTCAATAGTATGGATTTTATTAAACAGCAAATGTGAGGTAGAGAGAGAGAGAAAAAAAAATAGAAAATAAGGGGGTTGGGGGGAGGAGGGATAAACAGAGTGAAAGAGAGAAAGATTAAGCAGAAAGTAAAGATATTACCACCCATGGATTCAGCAGCATTCCATTGGTCTTTCTCCACCCTGGGCTTCTCAGTGGTGGGTGAGCTTGTTCAAAAGTTTTCACTATTTATACATTTTAGCAAACAAAGGAATGAATGCTCATTGGCTGAACTTACAGTCCGAATTCCAGGAATCCATACTCAGGACATATTTGGGGGTGAGGGATTGTGCTGCAATGGTTATTGGTGGTTGCAGATGACATCTGTCCCATAACTCAGGGTGATCCCTGCCTGGACAATTATATGTGTATGAGCAGCTGCCTCTCCACACAGTTTGCTGCAGTGGGAACCTTTCTCTGGGTATATAACTCAGGATGTGCTGAGTCACCTGATTTTACTATTTTTTTTCCACTAATGTTTGCATTTAAAAAAACAGCCAAACAAAAAAACCCCAAGCAAATAACACAGCAGCACTAGAACAAGGGTGATACTGAGTCAATATCCATTGCCAGTTACACTGAAAAACTTAATGGGTAATATTTTTTGTTCTGTGACTAGTGAATCTGGAAAATGCGACAGCTTCAGTGTCTCTGGCACTGAAAACTGGGAAATAAACTCTCCAACCAGTTTGCTGTGTTAGAAAACTGACAGTGCTGGATGCATGGGGAATTCTCCTCAAAGAGTGGGCAGCAATCTAACGGACCAGGCTATACCCATGGAACTAGAACCTGTTCATCATATTTCTATTACTTATCATTACATTTCCTGGATACATACATGATAGTTATTTCCATGAAATTATTTGGATACGAGTAAGGGTCTTTTGAGGGTCTTTGGTGCTCGTTTGGGAACATCACATTCCTCAAAATTCCCTTTTATGTTCCTGGACCTTTGGATGAGTCTTCTTCCCTTGAGAGCATCTCTGTTATGTGGTCAGGTTATGATGCACTTCTCTTACCACCCTTTGCTCCGACACTCTATCTCTGTTCTCAAAATTAAGATATCTGCTGGTATATATTAGTCACTGATATAAGTAAACCAGGAAGCTTTAGCTGGCATAAGACTTATTAGTCATGAAGTAAGGAGTTAACTCAAGGCCACGTTAATCTCTGGCATTTGCACTAAGCACTGTGTGGCACAAAACTAAACATTATCCACAAATATAGGGACTATACACAATGTGCTAAAGGGTTTTCCAGCATCTTCCCCAACCGCTGCACTGATTTCTTCCTAAAGAGATAAAACCTGGTTGGTAACATCTCTGAGCCTGTCAGACACTGCTCATGGCACATGCAGCCCTCTGCCATCGCTGCTCTGAATTGCAGTGCTCCAGCTGACAGCCAGAAAGTGCTGCTCTCTAAATATGACATCTAGTTGGCTTCTGGCTGCTTGTACAGTTTGCCTATCTTCAATAAGGGTTTTTTTTTTTTTAGTTTTTGGTTTTTGGGTTGGGTTAGGCTGGGGTTTTTTGCATACATCAATGAAAAACATCTACTTATTGATTAAAAGACAAGGGAAAAGCAGTCACAAAATGTCCTCTGGGATTGACTTCTTCTCCAGACTGATGGAGAACACTTTTCTAGACTTCTTTTCGATCCTGTCGAAGAATTAAAATGTCTCCAACCATTTATGGCTTTATATTATTTCCTTTGGAAAATGAACTATTTCCCCTAAGAAATAAAACTTAATTTTATGCAAAACTTAAGCTTTATGCAAGAAGCATTAAGATGGTAGACAGGACAGATGGTAGATGCGTGATGGTAGATAGGACGTTCCAGTTGCCATTAAAAGACTCGTAATTGCATGAGAGAGAGAAATTGCTCCATTGTCATGATTTGCTTTGACCAGGCAGTAGAGTTCGTGTTATTTGTTTGGGAAGTTCACTTTTGGGCCCCACACTGCAAGAAGGACATGGACGGGCTGGAGCATGTCCAGGGAAGGGAATGGAGCTGGGGAAGGGTCTGGAGCCCCAGGAGGGGCTGAGGGAGCTGGGAAAGGGCTCAGCCTGGAGAAAAGGAGGCTCAGTGGGGACCTTTTCACTCTCCAAAACTCCATGACAGGAGAGGGCAGCTAGGGTGCTCCTTTGGGAGCAAAGGATAGGAGGAGAGGAAATCATCTCCAGTTGCACCAGGGAAAGTTTAGGTTGGATATCAGGAAAATTTCTTCACTGACAGGGTGGAACAGACTGCTCAGGGTGATGGTGGAGACACTACCCCAGAAGGACTGAAAAAGCTGTGTAGATGTGGCACTTGGGAATGAGATTTAGTGGAGCTGTGGGAATGGTTGTCCTTGATTATTTTAGTGGACTTTTCCAACATTAATGATTCTATGACCTATGAAGTGGATGTTGTAATAAAATCAGGCCTTCAATATCAGAAAGTCAGGCCATAATACAGACTTGGCTAAGAACTTTGTCTTCTGACAAATATTTTTTCTCTTCTTGCACAGATTTTTTTTTCTTCCTTACGCTTTCTTTGTTGCAGCTGGTGGAAGAAGAACAAAGCAAATCATCTGCTCTGTGTTTTGGATTCTGTCCATCTTGCCTTGCTTTGCCATATGGAGTGACAATGGACTCTGCTATTCAGATCTTGTTTTGTTCTTCGAGAAGTATGGAGAGGGAGGCGTTTATTAAATTCAGTCGAGAGTGTCAGGGGCAAGACTAAGCATCCCTCAGTGATTTAGCATCTCTGTGGCTGACAGTCTTTCTGGAAGACTGGTCTCAGCTGCCCTCTGCAGCTCTTTATCCCTCTGTTTAACTTTCTCACAGCCTGCCATAATGCACATTTCTCCACGTCAGCTCATATAATTTTGCTGATGCAAAAACAGTTTAATCCCCACTTCGTGGCCACAGCCTGGTGAAATAAGTGATTACATTAGTGACTTCAGCTTGGTGTCTGCGCTTGTAGAAACAAAGATCTGGACTCACATCTGCTCCAAACTGAGTACAGACAGAGAAATTTAACAGCACAACGTTGGACTGAAAAGTCCCCAGGGTCGTTCCCGTGTTGGGTAACTTGCCTTTAGAGAATTGAAGTAGGAGATGTGGGAAAAGATGAGGGACGTCTCTGCTGATAGCGCTTTTAGGGGGGAACTGGGACTAGCTGTACAAAGATACAGAGATGGGATGAAAACATCAGATCAGCTTATGTTAGATTAGCTACCCAAGGGGAATAGCAGAGGAAGAATGCCTGGGTGGAATGAGACTAAAACATCAGATGTGGAAACAAAGAAGTAAAACCGGGGAAGTCCTCCAGGTGATGCTGACTTCCAGAGTCTTCAAGGTGAAGTCAAGTTCTGAAGTCTTGTCATCTGTTGTCAGAAAGTCTCCTTTCCATGTCGGTATGTCCAAAAAGACATGAAAACAGTTTATTTCTTCTTCCAGTTATTCCTCTAAATGAATTACCTTAGGTAACACAGTCCTGAATATGATGGTTGGCTTCCTTTAAAAATCTTGGAAGCGTTTTTTATTTTCCTCTGTTCCTTTTAGCAGCACTAATCACAGAAAAACCTTTGCTTAGAGTATGTAAATCTTTTACCCTCACTATAATATCAGATTCCTCGCAAGTACCATCATCAGATGCCTTCACCACTTTGTGCTTTATGCGGGAGAAGAACGAGGGGAAAAAAAAAAGATATTTATATTGTTCCCAGTGTAGCTTAGACACATTTCAGCTAGCTGAATATGAGTTGCTTTGAGCCACATGCAATCTCCCTGTCTCCTGTCACAGAATTCCCCAGCCTTAGGCTGCACACATATGTGGGACAGGGCAGCAGGGATAACCTTCTCTGGAACCTTAAACTTAAGAAATTATAATTTCCACTCTGTTATGCAATCTCCCGGTACAAACCCGCTCTGGAATGAAGAGAGCGGAAAAAAGAAACACGAGTTAGAGCAATAATCGACGTGTCTCAGGATGGAGCTAAGTACTGTGTGCACAAATGTGAATATTAACAAGCATTAGCAAGGAAATACTAGCAAGGAAATGCCAGTTTTTTTTCACAAGGCATGTGCTGTAAAATAAGTTCTTTTCAGTTAAAAGAAAAGAAACATTGAAAAAAAAAAAAAAGAAAACAAAGCCGCAAGATATATTAATCAAAACATAGCATAATTCTAAATTATTTATTGATTTATTTATTTTGCTTTTTTTACCCACTGGAAAACTCAGGAGCTCAGATAGGTGGAAATATCTGATAAGAGCCAAAGCCAAAACAGAAGTTCCCAAACAGTTGCAAAAATTAATTAGCCCATAGGAGTTACAAGAGGAAGCTGTAGTAGTGCTAATTAATCCTCAAATCAGGGCGAACCAGATCACAATTCTTGGGGCATTTCAGAGCAGTGCTGCCGTAAGGTGGAGGCTGAGCTTCAGGGGATGCCAGGAGGGACTCAGATCTGCACCGGGCATGTCCCACCGCATCAGGCTTGGCAGCTGGATCCACAGCACTGAAGGAGGACCCCGACACTGGAAAAAGTGCCCAGCAGCGAGGCCAGAGGTTCTGGGCATGGTGTCAAGCTCCCAGAGTGTTTGGCAGCTCTTTTGGAAACCCCCAGAACAACCTCCTTAAGGAGTGCCCCAACAGGTTGGGAAATTGCAAGCTGCCAGCTTGACAGGAAGGTAACCCCAGGCAACATGCTTTGAATGTCATAAACATCCCTTACATCATTTGCCCTTAACCAGTTTTAGTTCATTTTTCAAAAGGAGAAATTTCAGAGCTGAAAACATATGCAATATTTATTTTGTTAATTGCTTAAATTCTTTATTGATACTCAGCTCTGGGGTGTACCTTTCATGATTTACTGCATAAAAATAAATTGTGAAATATTTTTCTTTTATTAAATAACTTCAAAATAGCTCTCTAATGACAGGATGTTTTCATTGCAATCAGTAATAAAATCCCCCTTAATTCAGAGGAATTGGTAAGCAAACACTCTGCATGCTTCTAATACTTTTCTTAAAGAATTTTATAATTCCAATTCTAATCTTGTCACTTAAGAAAAAAAAAGAAAAAAAGGCTGTAGGAAGCCCAAGTAAAGTCTCTCTCATTGAGGACTTCTAGCAGAGAATTCAAATAGGCCTAAGCTCAAAACAGCAGGAAGAAAAGAATCTTTGTGAAATGAAGGATGATCTATCACTCTTCAAAATTAAAACCGGAAGCTGTTTACTTTTGAGGAGCTAATAATCTTTTCATTAATCCAAACACATCTTTTTTTCCAAGATATTATGAATTTTAATTGTGCACTTCTGAGTTGTAATGTGCTAGAGAAATGCAGACTGTCATTGCAGCTTGTTAACCAGTTAGGCTGAGTTTTTCAATTACCTAGAGAGGGTAATTACTTTCAAAAGTATTGCAATCATAATCCTTACACACCTCTGCTGACGTCAGTATGAATTTCAGCTCACTAGGAGAGTTTTTATCCTCTGTGCTATTTCCTTTGTCTCATGATTATTTCTTTAAGTTCAATGCATCTGAAAATCACTAGGAAAAAGCAATTTTTTCTGTGATGGACCCCACAGATATTTTCCTCACAACAGTTGAATTTTGTGAGGCAAAAATAAAATAAGCGAATGCCATGGTGGGTCTCTGGTTTGTTTTGCAGGCTGAAGCTTTCAGGGCTATCAATATGAAAAGCAAAAGTTTGTAGCTGATAGTACTGCTGATTTCAATAATGGGCTTTCAAGAGTGTGTGTGAGTATTCGCAGAGGAGGAGTGAATACATTTGATGCCAATTCAGGGACAAAAAGAAGAGGGAAAATGACCCATAAGGACAAAGTGTCGTTCATATTGAAGCAGTTAAGAGCTGAAGTACTTTGTGAAGGTCTAGGGAAAGTAAATAATGAATGGTGAAAGATTGATTGAATTGGGATACAGCCGACATGGAAGAAAGGCAGTCCTAAAACCTCTTGGTGTTTCAGTGCTCAAGGCCAGGCTTTGTCCAGTGTTCAAGGCCAGGCTGCCCTGAGCCAGCTGGGTCAGTGAAAGGTGCCTTGTCCAGGGCTGGGGGATTGGAACAAGATGATCCTTAAGGTCCCTTCCAACCCAAACCATTCTGTGACATGATGATTAAGAAATGAACCTACTAGGGCTCAACCTCTACTTTTGTTTCCACAGATTTATGTGATAGACCTTGCCATTCCCATGGTGTGCGTTTGAGACAGTATTTCTTTTTGAGTAACGAAAAAATGGCAAAAATATTAATTCATGTAATTACAGTTTTGGATACCCCTGCTGCTGATTAAAAAATTTAAGATGAAGAATATAAAGATTGATCTTATAAAGTCTTGTGAATAAAACAGGGTTTTTTTTCAAGAAAATAAGATGCATTTGATAACTGTTATTTTTCTGCAGGCTCCATCAGAAGTTTGCAATAGATTTGACAATTTCTAAGGTTACATTCCCCTGTTAAGAGTCAGAATGCAAACTGGTATTTATGGGAATAATGATTTTCAATACTCAAAAATTCAACATAATATGGTCATTTCACTGACAAAGTAAAACACATTTTGGACAGACCAGAGTGATATAAAGCCACACCAGCTCACCATCTGACTATCAGGCTCTCCATTAACTACCTTAAATTAACATTTAAATATCTCCAGCATGTTTAAACAGAGAGCTGATTAAGCATCCAGCACGCTCTGACTTTCTGTGTAGAACAGGAGCTAATGATTTCTCAAGTGTCAGTGGCTGGAGTCTTAAAAGTTAATGGATGCGTGCTATGCAATCTTTCTGTACTCTTGATAAATTCAGGGGAAATGGCTCTTGACAGAGATTTGTTGCTACAAATCTCTTTGTTCACTTGGGGGGAACACCTAGAAGGAGGAAGTGCTCTACCACCCCTAGCACGAACAGGGGTTTTGACAAGAGGCAGGTGGAGTTAAGCTAAAGAGTGAAGTAATTTTACTGTAAAACTTCCTTGGAGTAAGAGCAGTAGTTGAAGACCTTCAAATGCAGAAGAAACTCCAGCAGAGTGTGGGATGGAAGGCTGAGGGCTTCCAGCAGGTTAAGTAGTAAATAGGTCTTTAGGGGTTTTGTACAAAAGGCGTTCTTGACTCGTGGCCCTTCAGTCCTTCGGGAGGTCTGCATCACACCCCATGGCATCTTTGTGTGTGTACAGGCTCGTCTTCCACGTGGTGCACTCTGGTTTTGAGCTTTGACAGCCTTGTCATCTTCTGAAGCATTCTCAGCCTGCAACTGCAGCTGAATGCAGCTTTCAGATAAAGCAAATGTCCTAAAGTAGCAGATTTCAGTACATGAAGGAGAGCAGAAGTTACCTGTGAGGGTCTTCCCTGTCCCACATGTGTTTTCTACCTCTCTTCTTTTTCTCACAGTGTTCCAGTGTGAAACCCTACAATTTCTGAAGCCAATGAGAAGTTTCTTTTTGATTGCACCCAGCCAGAATTTAACATTTTTACGTTGTGTTGCCTTTAGTTGTGTTGATTTTCTTTCTTCTAGTCCTATCACAGCAAAAATCCTCTGCATTTATCTCAGTTAATTTGATTGCAAAAAAAATCCCAAACAATCAAAAACCAAAAGCATAAACCAAACAAAATCCTAGGATAGTTTAGAATAGTTTCACGTTGTTGTTTTGATGCCAGAAAGTCCCATCTGAGGTTGTTCTCCTTGCTGCAGTATAAAATGAAAGGTGAATGAAGTGAATGTGAGTGTGGGGGCTGAGTGTCCAGAAACAGACTCTCATTAACAACAGGTGCTTTGCAGGTGTGTCTGCAAGGCAACAGCATTAGAGTGAAGCAACATGGCTATTTCTTGGCATAGTTTACATCACCTTTTGGTGCCAACTTGTTTTTCACTGTACTCCGTGGATCTATGTATGCTTTAAAAAATCTTGGGGTTTGTGCCTATTTACATTAACATTAATATTGAACAGTGTTATGGGGAAGTCCAAGAATTTATTGAACTTCTGTTGGTTTGATTTCTACATTAACTCTTGCCATTTCAATTGTAGCTGCTAAAAAATAAAAAATAAAAAAGGAGGATCGTAATATTACAAAGTAGAATAAATATTTCTATTCCTACTCATTCCAAATGAATGGCTTTTCACTGGTGGCTTGCTAACCCTTACAGAAGGTGACCCACTCTGTTGACACCTGAAGGACACCTGCATGAGTAAAATCCATTAAATACCAGACTGAAGCTCTGAACTATGATCTATGTAAATAACTTGTTGCCAGCATTCACAGTTTTATCTTGGATATCAGTCCTGGGTTATTTTTAAATGCCCCAAGTTTATGGATAATGAAGTGAATTGAAAATTCTATTTCTCTTCAAAAGTCAAGTGCAAAAAATCAGAGAGTCAAAAAGCAAAAGCCTGACCCTTACCTAGGACCTCAGAGGAAACACAGCTGCAGCTGCAGGTTTAGCTCAAACCACTGCACGGGTGAGTTAAGAAGGCTTTTTGTGTCTCAGTAGATTAAAGGTGCCTGTAAGGGTTGTTTTCTGAAGGCTTAGAGTTTTACAATAGAACCAATTTCCTATATACTTGGTATCATAGTGATAACCCGTCACAAAGTCCCATTGTACCGCAAATACAAAGGACTAAGCTTGTTTTTTATGCCTTAGGCTTTTTCCACTCCTGTAACTGGTCGTGTTGTTCTTTTTGTTATGATCTTGCACTCTTTTTTCTGCTCCTTGGGTTTTGATTTTTTTTTTTCCCCTGATGTTTTAGTTGGGAATATCAAAGAGGAAATCAGGCGAAAATGCCAGGAACCCTGTGTGGATGAGCAAGGAGCTCATGGACAAGCTCAGACACAAAAACCAAAGCCTACAGAGGGTGGAAGCAGGGACAGGTAGCCTGGGAGGAATACAGAGAGATTGTCTGAGCAGCCAGGGATCAGGCTGGGAAAGATAAAGTCCTTGAAGAATTAAATCTGACCAGGGGCATCAAGGGCAACTCAGAAAGACTCTATAGGTACACTGGTGATTAGAGGGAGATGAGGGAAAATGTGCTCCCTCTTCAGAAGGAAATAGGAGGTCTCATTTCTTGTGAAGTGCTCCAGCCACACTGCCCAAGTTGTGGAAGACAAAGGCAGGGACTGAGGGAATGAAGAACTGTCAAAGATTGGGTTTGAGACCAACTGAGGAAGCTGAAGGTCCATGGGACCTGATGAGATACAGCTGCTGAACCTGAGAGAAATGGAGAAAGAAATGGCTAAGCCACTGTCGATCACACTTGAGAAGCTGTGGCACTCGAATGAAGTCCACATTGATTGGAGAAGGGGAACCATTTTTAAAAAGAGAAATAAGAAATACCCTGAGAATTGCAGTCCCACCTCAGTGCCAGGCAATATCATGGAGCAGATTATCCTGTAAAACTGTATTAAGTCACAAGGGAAATAAGGAGGCAATTGGTGATAGACAATGTATTCTACTAAAGGCAAATTGTGCCTGACCAGTTTGGAGGCCTTCTGTGATGGGGTTACAGCAGTGGTGGATCAGGGAGGAGCAACTGGCGTCATCTGACTGGGTTTGTGCAGACCATGTGGTACTGTCCTGCACAATATGCTTGTCTCCAAACTGGAGAGACATAGATTTGATGGATCCATGTCAGTCGATAAGGAATTGGCTGGACGGCCACACTCAAAGCATTGTGGTCAATGACTGTCTTTGTTCAAGTGTCCAAGTTGTGGTTCAAGCGGTGACCAGTGCCCAGTGGTGCTGCCCAGGGGTCAGTACTGGGACCAGGGGTCAGTGCTGACCTTTGTCAGGGACGTGGGCAGTGGGATCAAGGGAGCTCAGAAAGTTTGGTGACACACTGAGCTGTGTGGTGCAGTCACACACTGCAGGGAAGGGATGGATCCGGAGGGACTGTGTGAACCTCATGAAGTTCAACAAGGCCAAGTGCCAGGTCCTGCAGTGGGTCAGGGCCATCCCAATCCCAAGGAAAGGCTGGGCAGAGAAAGGATGGACAGCAGCCCTGGGGAGAGGGACTTGCTGGTGTTGGTTGATGAGAAGCTCCACAGGACCCAGCCATGTGCACTGGCAGCCCAGAGAGCCCCAGATGTGTCCTGGGCTGCATCTGAAGCACCGAGGGCAGCAGCTCAAGGGAGGCAATCCCTCGCCTCCACCCCACTCTGGTGGGACTCCTCCTGCAGTGCTGCATCAGCTCTGGGGTCCCCAACATAAACAGGATGTGGACCTGTTGGGGAGAGTCCAGAGGAGGCCACAAAATGCTGTGAGAGCTGGAGCCCCTCTGCTCTGGGCACAGGCTGAGAGAGCTGCGGTGTTCATCCTGGAGAAGAGTCCAGGGATGGCCTTAAATCCCCTTCCAGTGCCTAAATGGGGCTGATAAGAAAGATAGGAACAAACATTTTAACAGGGCCTGTAGCAAGAGAACAAGCAGTGATGTGTTTATTACTAAAAGAGAGCAATTTAGGTTGGATATAAGGAAGAAACCCTTTACTGTGAGGGTGGTGAGGCCCTGGCACACGTTGCCAGAGAAACTGTGGCTGCTCCATCCCTGGAAGTGTTCCAGGGGCGTAGAGCAACCTGGGATAGTGGAAGGTGTCCCTGTCCCTGCACAGGGTTGGAATGAGATGAGCTTTAAGGTCTCTTCCAACCCAAACCCTTGTTTGGAATACTTTTAAAGTTAATCCAGATGAAAAAAAGAATGAAAGCACAGCTTTGGGTTTGGTTTTTTTTTTTTTAATTTTTTTCAATACAGGATATCATTGCTGTGTGTTAAGAAGAGTGCAGGCAAATTGATGTGCCCAGTTATTTCATTTCTGTTTTGTGTATAAGCTACTAAGAGTAAAAATGCTACTCTGGTTCTTCGTGTTTAGGGAGGAAAGAGAGTCAGCTTCCATTAGCCTATTAAAGTGCTGATAGCTCTTTCTGATGTCTGCAGAACGCTTCAAAGAACAACTGCCAGTTCATTGATGTGCTAATACAAGCTAATAGATAACACCTTCTGTGATTTTAGATACAGCTGGAAGGCATGATTAACCAGCTGTGTCCTCTTTAAGTATCTGGTGTCCCAACACTGACTGGGAGATACAGCTTAGGACCTGGTTAGGCACTGAGTGGAATCCAATAACTGAGGCATGACTAACTAGCTGAGATCCAGGTAAGTGTGAGAATACTGGGCCATCACACCACTCTTTCCTAATTTTAAGAAATGTGATTTAGAGCTCTTTTCCTATAACTAGCCCGCAATTTGAATAAGCTTTTCACTTCTCTTCCCATCTCTGGATTCTATTATTTATTTATTGTATTACAACCATGCAGAGGGCAGGTGCTCTTTCTGCAGACACACATAAAAATAAAAACCAGCTTGAAATATGTTTGTGTTTCATTCTGTTGCATGTGGTAGAGACACAGACCTTTGAATAAACTGGCACACAAAGACATCTGCCCTTTGAAATTAAATGTTACCTTCAGCTCCATGTGGTCAGCTGGCAAAAGTGAATCAGAAGAGACAATGAGCAAAAAGATCTGTTTAAAGGGAAGGTCATGTGTAAATAAGAAGGGAGTTCCAGTTGTTTGGACACATCTGCTGGGTCTGGCTGTTTGCTCTTTGGCCTGAGAAGAGGCAGCAGTCACCATGGAGGAATCAGCTAAGTCCTAAACCGAGGGGGAAATATGGGATTTAATGATACTGCTCAAAGCACAAAAACAGCTCGCAGTGGAGCCAGGAGCATTTTTGTGCCTGACTCATCTGTGGAATGGGAAGGAAGGCTTACAAAAGAGCTCTTCTCACTGGTTGCACAAAAACATAATGCATAGCTGAGACAGACTCAAAAATATTAGTGTTGAAAGTAAAAACCCTCAGAATCTCTTCTTTGTGGATGAGGAACTGAAAAGCAGTGGTGACACCAAACTTCTGTGTTTTCTTGGGCTTGGTCCTGATTGCTCATGAATGCTCAGATAGTCTGAGCTACCTAAGGTTTGCTCATGTTCTGCACTGTAGAGAGAGAGTAGAAAGGCAGAAGAAAAAGGTGAAGGTCAGCTCCTGCTCTTGCTCTGCCTCTGCTGTCAATATTGGTGCAACGAGCTTGAGCCAGCTAGCTCTGAGGTTTTTCGTCCAATCTCACCATACTTGAGCTGTGTGCTCCTAAAAGAGCACAGATATAGCCATAAAAACTAAATTACTGGGGATTTTATATTTCTGGAGACACCCTCTTGACTTGGGAACTAATCTCAGTTTTAACTGTGATATTAACTGTTTTCTTACTTCCTAGATTCAAATAATCATGGAATGATTTGGGTTGGAAGGGACCTTAAAGAACATCTAATTCCAATTCCCCTGCCAGGGAAAGTGACACCTTTCACTAGACCAGGTTGCTCAAAGCCCCATCCAACCTGGCCTGGAACACTTCCAGGGATGGGGCGGCCGCAGTTTCTCCGGATAGCCTGTTGCTGTCCTTCACCACCCTCATCGCCAGTTTTTTGTTCCTTAATATCTAATCTAACCCTGCCCTCTTACAGTCTGGAGCCATTCCCCCTTGTTTTGTCACCCCACTCTTGTAAAACATCCCTCTCCATCTTCCTGGTAGGCTCCCTTCAGGCACTGAAAGGCCGCAAGTAGGGCATCACAAAGCCTTCTCTTTTCCAGGCTGAACAATCCCAATTCTCTCAGACTTTCCACGTGGGAGAGGTTCTCCTTCCCTCTGATCATGTTGGTGGCCTCCTCTGGCTTCTCTCCAAGAGCTCCATGTCCCTCCCATGCAGGGACCCCAGAGCTGATGCAGCACTGCAGGTGGGGTCTCACCAGAGCAGAGCGGAGGGGCAGAATCCCCTCCCTCCCCTGCTGCCCACAGGGCTCTGAATGCAGCCCAGGACACGTTTGGCTCTCTGGGCTGTGAGTGTCATAGCCAGGGCATATCCAGCCTCTCACCCACCACCACCCCCAAGTACTCCTGGCATTCTGCTCATCCCCCAGCCTGGACTGACACCAGGGTTGAGCCAAATAGCACGAGAATCAGCTCCAGAAAAAATCCCAATGCCCACAGAGGTGTCCAGATGTACTTCCTGCTACTATCAGTGGTGGTTTAGAGCTCAGTTGTTCACACACAGATATCCAGAACTTTATGAGAGGTCCGCAGGTGCTGTCTAACTGGTTTTCAAAAATGGTCCCCCATAGCAGATGCCATCCTCCACAAATGTTTTGTGTCCCTGGAGACCTGCATGTAGATAACTAAAGCCTGACACCATCACTGGTTTGGTGAATGGTTCAATCTCCACTGAATATACAAGCAGATCCCCATCGACCTGTGAACGTCTTCATTTAGGTGTCTTAATCTTGAAATAAGTCTCATGCAGATTAGAGCCAGTCTTTGAGAACAATAGGTAGTTTGTGAATTCATTAGCTTCTGAGTGTTAAATTCAAAGGATTTTGAAAAATAAAATGTGCTTTTTACTCTTTCATAAAACAAGCTGTACTTAATTACTCACTTGGAGTTCAGACTCTAAGAATAATTTCTATAGATACCCTGACAGTAATTCTCCTCTATAGGGAACTGCTTTTGTTGTCTTAATAGTTTTATGGAATAAGATTACACCCACACTGTTTCAAAAGCAGCCCTAAGGCCTAATTTGCCAGATGTCCTCAATGTCTACAATCACATGGGGCTAGTAGTTAGGTTTCAGATGACCACCTGGTGCAAGAAGAGGGAAAACCTTTAATTTGCCTGCTGAGTTGAACTGCTCTCTGGTGCAACATAAATGGAGCTTCAGAAACTAAGATATAGGTTGTCAAAACCTGCTACTTCTCTAAATGCCCACAGCTGCGGATTTATTCCCACACCAGCTGACTAGCTGACAGAGGGAAAGAACATAATTCTTGATCTCAGGCCCCTTCTTATTCCTTTCTTCTTAACCCTGAACAGATCCGTAAGTGAACTGTAAGGTAAAGAGCAGCCCTTGCTATGCACATTTTCTTTTTGTAGGCTATTCACCGTCACTGCTCGACACAAATGAGTGGTCTGTGCTTACAGGAGATGACACAAAAGCGTAAAGAATTCTCTGTTTAACAATAATTCTGATCAAAATGTCAAAAGCTTATTCACTGCTTTGTGCCAAACCTTGGAAATAATTGGCTTTTGTGAAGAGAAGGCCATGATGCATCAGTGGTCGCCTGGGCAATTTCAGTGTCAAGTACGAACACCTTTGTGGAGTTTAGATACCTTTCCTTTAGAGCTAGGTGTATATTTGCCGTGTTAGTCCACTGCTCCAATAAACTCAATTTTTGTTCCTGCCGATTTGTTGCCGAAGCACTCCCCAAGCAGGAGCCACTCCTGCTTGCAGTGCTGGCACGGTGACAGCTGTGTCCCCAGGGAGCTGTCATAGGCGTCACAAAGAGAGGAGGAATGCACAGTGCATCCCAAAGTCCTAAACGCTTAGGGAGAAGAGAGAACAGGAAGGTTACCTCGCCCCATCCCTCTGTTCTTGTAGGATTGATTCCAGTCGTATAATCTCCAATCTAATTGGAAAGGTGTGAGCTTGAGGCCCTCACCTCTTCTCAGGGGGCGACTGCTGAACACTGAGTGAAGATATAATTTCAGACTGGAATCATGGGAAACAAGGAAGAAAGGAAAAAAATCCATGGTGTTTTACTTTTTCAGGGTACTCATCTTGGCGATATTTATAAGTGGTTTAAAGAAAGTAGTTCTGGTTGTCCTTATAGGATCACAGGATCTTTGAGGTCAGAAAGGCCCTCTAAGATCATCAGGTCCAGCCATCAGCCCAACACTGCCATATTCACCACGAAATGTCCCCAAGTGCCACAAACTCATGGCTTTTGAACACTTACAGGGGCAGTGATTTCACCACTTCCTCAGGCAACCTGTTCCAATGCCTGACCACCCTTTCACGGAAGAAATTTTGCTAATTTTGCCAGCCTAATCCTCCCCTGCCACAACCTGAGGCTGTTTCCTCTTCTTGTGTCATTTGTTACCCAGAACAGACCGACCCACACCTGTCTGCAACCTCCTTTCAGAGAGCAATAAGGTCCCTCCTGAGCCTCCTTTTCTGGTCTAAAATGCACCTTCCATCCTCCCTACATGTTGAAATTTAAAAAAAAAATAATAATCCACCAAGTAACGTTGGCTACTTCTCTTTGACAATTAATTTACAAATATTTCAATTCTCTTGAGTCTCGGAGCTTGGTGCAGATGGATATAGAAATATGAAGAATACTAAGATGATGGTAAGAGCTTGGGCTAACCAGGAACACAGAAAGATCAAGTTCAGGCTACTGTTGGACCATGAGGAGAGAGGAAAGGGTGAGAAAGAGCTCTGTATGGTCTGATTAAAAAGAACATGAACACAAAATTCCAAAAAAGATAAAAAACCCAAAAACCTCCCAAAGAAACCAAACAGCAACAACAACAAACAACTAAAAAAAAAAAAAAAAACCAAAAAAAACCCCAAACCAAAACAAACTAAAAAAACACCCCAAAAAGACCACATAATGACCAAAACAATAAAACCAACCAATCAAACAAAAAAACCCTGAGTGAATAACAAGCTGCAGAACTTGAAAAAGAGATTGAAGAGGGAAAAGAGTTACCAATATTTCTTCATGCAGTGGTCATTAAAACAACAGTATAGAAAGATTTATGCAGAGGAAGAGCTGCAGCAATAGGATCAGAAGATCTCCTTAATGTAGAGAACTTTGATGTTCACAGATAGTGTTTTTCATGAGCTTAAAGGGGACAAAAGTTGGCAGAGAGTTAGAAAAGGATAATGATTCATTAGTTTTCCCATGAGGCTGTAAGGAATAACTAAATATACCTGTATTTACTATGAAGAAAACATCTGTGGTGAGTTTTATGAGGTGAGAATTCAGTTGTGCTGAGGCTCAGAGGACTGTGCAAGTGCCCTTACAAGTTTGTGCCGCAGTGGGGTTGTGTCCACCTCAGAGATAGAACAGCTTTGTCTGGCATGACTGCTGCTGCTTGCATAGCATGTACAATGCCCAGAGCTCATGACAGGGTCTTGAGGGAAAAAAAACAAAAGCCTTCCAGATGACAGACATGATGCTTGGGTTTTAAATTATGTGTTGAGAGAACATGGGAATTAATTCTTAGGAATATTTAGGAGCAAGTTATTGCAGCACTATGTGACATGAGCAATCACGAAACCTTTTCTTCACAAAGAAAATTACTGCTGAAGGGATCAGCCCTAATGGAGTAATTGACACATTTGCAAAATTGAAGAAAAACAACCCATTGATCCTCATCCCACTTACATACACAAGGCAGCAAAAAAGTCAAGCTGCAGATTGCTGTATTAGCTAGAGAAGAGCTTGATTTGCCTTCGTATCCATTTTGGAATAACTGTTCTTATTGGAATTCTGTCTGACTGTGCAAGGTGAGATGGTTCAATTATTTAATCGTGCCATCACTCTCAATTTGAAAGGCCAGTGCTAGAGAAAATGTGCTTTCTGTTTAATTTATACCAATACTTAACCTAGTTGGTCTGTTCCCTGTTTGCGTGTCTTCAGTAATGTATCAGAATGTAATGGTTATTTCCTCCATTTTTATATCGGTCAAATTTTATGAATCTCATATTCTGTGGGTGGCTCTGAATATGAAAGCTTTGCTCACCTCCATATGCTTTTTCCACAGACACAAAAATCCTGGGGGAGTGATGGGACACAGAGATCACTTTAATTCTGTCCCCTTTCACACTGAGAGACAAAGATTTGCAGTTTCGTTATACATCTGTAAGTAATTTATAAATGCTTGTACTGGCAAATTATTTCCACAGTAATTTTTTTTTCTTTTTGCAAGCATGCTAGATTTCTGTCAGTGTTTTAGTGACTGAAAGCCTTTCAAATACATGATTTCTCAGCCTGTGTTGTACAGCCTACTAGCACCTTAGTTTCCGCTGTAGACCTTCTAAGAATTCTTTTTGATGGTCACTTAAAGTTTGAGTCTTTTTATAGACAGTAAAATAGGTTGTAAAATATATGTTTTTACCTTATTGTATTTCTGATATGCTCTTGGTATTTCACAGAATTAGCTTTGTACAGGATCTGGATTAATTTTTATCCACCTTCCTCAAAAGATTATTCATTTTACTGGGTTAGGAAAACTTCCTGAAGTATTGTTCCTGGAAATCATGAGCAAAATATTTGATTCCACTGTAATCAAAATGTGTCTTTACATTATGACAACACTGTTTCAGAGAAACTGCAAGGAAGGAGTAGTTGGGTGAAGGGATGAAGCTCTGACAATATTTTAGCATCCTCTTTAGACATTTTGGCGTAAAATGTTTTGAAGACGTGTTTTGAAGAACTGTTCAAAGCCATGTTTCTTCCCCTGTATCATAATTTTTAAACAGAGGCTGAAAGCTAAACATTTCAAAACATTAAGAGATCTTCCTGATGCGTCAGATTTGTTATAATTTTAAGAAAAGAGACTGAAATCCTGAGAATATTGTGGTGTTACTTCTCCTCAGTGTCATCTCCCAGCTGCTTCATGGTTGTTATTGACCTCCAAATCCCAAAGTGCTCAAACTACCACACTCCAGATGGTTAGGACCTTTCTTCCCATGGTCTTCTTCAAGGAAATAGAAATGGATGGAGTTACATCTCTTCAGTTCTGTGACATTATTTGCCTACAACTGTACCTGTTCTGACTCCATGCGCGTTGTGTTCCATGCCTGCTCTCTGCTGCTTTGTCGGACAAAGTTGATGAAACACCGCAGGGAATAGATTGGAGATTATTAACTAAAGGAAGCCAAGTGAAGTGGTGCTCAAAAGGTCTGTGTAAATACATCATTTATTTCTGAAACACTCATAATTTAAGAAAAAATAAATAAATAAAGCAGATTAAAGTTGTGATTGAAGAAGAATGCTTAACTCCAGTATTCTCCAGTGAGGGGACACAAAATCATTAGCCCGCTAATTTTAATCCCTACTGTCTTTTGGTTTGAGGTACAACATAAACTCAAATTTCCAACTGTCATGAGAAGAATTTAAGGCAGCATGTTTTCTCATCCAGTGACAACCACCTAGCTGTCTTCCATGGTGGGCCACCAGTGCTGTGGAGCAGATGGGAGCAGAAACGCTGTGTGACTTTTTAACACAGTGAGGAAGACACAGGGGAGGCTTATTTCAGTAAAACCAGGGTGTTGACTTGTGTTTGGACCAGGTGCATGATCCCAGACCAGCATCACACGATGGAAAATCTGTTATGAGTGCAGCAGAGTCACACTCGTGCAATGTGAGTTCAAAGGAAGTTTGAAATAATATTTGCTAAGGGATGGGGAGCAGAGACTGCAGCTGTTTGCCCAAGAAAACAAATTCAATATCCGAATGAAATTGGAACATATAATCAATATTGGCCTAGCGAGAAAAGAAACAATAATCTCATAGCTCTTTTGAAAAGGCTTGTCTTTGTTCACCTTCTGGTCATGCTGCAAAGCCATCTGTTTTTCTTCTGTCCTATTTTGTTAAAGATTTTGAGAAGGGCATAGATTGAGCTTGCTATGCCGCAGTGGCGACCTATTATTGTTTGTCTCTGCACTGATACTATTATTTCAAAGTAATGAAATTATTTCATAGGAATAAGTAAGCAGGAAGGACTGCAGAGGAACAAGGAGTATAGAGCATTGTTTTTGCAGAAATAAATGAGCCGGTAGAAAAGGACAACATCATTAAAAGTGCAGGCCAGTGGAAATGACAACTTCAAGATCAAATGTTCCTGAGAGCTGCCCACAGACTCGACATGGATTTTATGTACATGGCAACATTCATAGAAAAAAGGGAGACCTAGCTGCACTGTGATTTTAACTTCTTATTTTTCTATGAAATTTGACATATTAATTATATTTAGGAACATTTCTTTTTTGGTTTCAGTCCTTCTGTCTACCCTTAAGAGAATTGAATTTTTCTGTATTTTAAGGCCTAAGAACCTAAACAGTATATTTTGTCCTTAAATTCAGAGTGGAATGGGGATTAAAAGCTATTGTTGGAACTTCTTCAACCCTTGGGAGCTCTTACTTTGAAGAATACAAGAGCTCTAGAAGAGCATGAATTACACAACACAGGTAGACCAGAAGAGGGAAATTTGAGAAAAAAGTGTTGTTGTCTTCTTCAAGAATGAAAAGTAAAGCTGCTCATAAGAGATTGACTGGAAAGGAAGGACAGAAAGAATGGGGAAACAGAGAGCTCAGGACACAAAAGAGCGCTGAGAGGATGTGGGGAAAAGAAGAAAAAAAAAATATATCAGTCTGGAGTACAGAGGATGAAGCAAAGGAGAAATGGCAGAGAGGGGCCTAACACTCTGTTCAAGAAAGAGAAGAAAATGAGGATAGACTCTTCTTTTAATATAATATCTTGTCAGTCTCAAGCACGAGTTCCACTAAATTAACTAAGAAAGGAGGGATTTTTTTAGATATAGGAGTAAAACTTGATATCCATTGATCTTGGAACAAAATGACAAAATGTCACATATGTAACCTCATCCCTGCAGAGCCTAGATTGCAAGCTTTTATTTGGGCATACGAGGCATTTCTCATGTTCTGTGAGTGACAAGGATATTGCCTATCTATTTACGTCTTTTTGCACAGTATCTGTCACTAGCTCTACATTTAACCATCATGGCTTTCAAAAATGGCAAAGTCTAAATGGCAAGGTACGAAGTTTTGAGTTTTTCTCCTAGTGCATTTTACATGATAGTAGTGGAACAGGCGTGGTGCATTTCAGTTCTGAATAAAGGCTGTGTAAGAGGTCAAAAATACAAAAAATGCAAAATAATAGTAATATTTTCTGAGTGATGACTGCAAAACAACAGGTATAAGCATAGAAAAGATTCAGTAGCAAAAAATCTTTCCAGTGCCATGTGAACATGGCAAGTACAGATGCATAACAAAGTTATATTCTGATTATTTTCTTGTAAATAGTTCTTTTTTTTTTTTTTTAACTAGGCCCATTAGTTTGTTTGTGTACATGGAAAAGAACTGATTTTAATAGCTAATCTAAACCACAAGGTTTGAAAATGGTTTCAGCTATTCTTTCCATTCTCTCAACACAGATTTAGATGCAGTAGGTGTGGTAAAGAATGCTGAAGCCATCAATAATCACAAATATCCCCTCAGCATTTTCTGCCGTGCTTGGATTCCAAGCAGTTAAAAACTCCCTGAAAGTACCCTGTGCTTCCAAATGAGAGCTTCCAAAGTGAGCCTCGCAGAGATCCAAATGTGCTCTTTAACATAATTCCTCACCCGCTGCCGAGCCATCCGCGGCGGGCGCGGGAACGGCCTCCCCGCCACGGAATGCTAATGTAATGTGCAGCGCTGCCATTTGGAAATTTAACTGGGAGTCAACTTTCAACAAGTCATTTCTCCTTTCTGATAGGAAGGTTTTCTTTCAAAATGGACCTATTTGTGCAAATTGCAGGCAGGCCTGGCTATTTTGCACAGTTGAGGGAAAGCAGGGTAGTGCTTTTTATGGAGTGAGCTATCGGGTAGATTCACATTTGACACAGAGCGCGCTGAGTTATCAACTTTCTCCAAGGGCAATCATATATCTTGTGCATCCAGAGCCAAATTAAATCTGACATTTCATTTAAAGCCTGAGACATCCTGATGCTAAAGCAGAGCATGAGTGGTAAGAGAAGGAGGGCGTTCAGTTTTTCTGGATGACTGTTTCTGTTCCTGCCCTGCTTGTCTGGGTTGTAGATAAGGTCTAATTGCCCACCATCATCCTATATTTTAGCCAGATGGAAATCTCAGATTTAATTCTTTTCCAATGACAGTCCTGCCTATGTTAGTTGTTGCCTGGCAATGTTAAAGAGGACTAATCTGAGCTAGCTTCAGATGGCATCGTAACCATCATTATTTATGTAGCACGTTGTGAAGATTTCTTTGGTTATCCCCACAGCCTGCACATCAAGCCTGGTAGTTTGTAGATGAAAATGCAGTCTCTGCATTTCCCAAACTCATTCAGTTCAGAATCTTTATATCTCATTCTAGGTGTTCATTGCAGCCAATCTTTTCATGCTCTCAACCTCAAATTAAAAAACAGACTCTTTTGCTGAGGTGGTAGATGGGTAAAGGTCACCAGGATGGGTAAGGCAAAGGTAGTATAAAAAAACTTTTATCCTTTGTTACAGCCATGGAAGTATTCAGTTTCTGGACCAGTTTGTGATATTTATTGAAACAGACTCATAAATTCTCAAAATTTACACAGTGTCACCCAGGAGTCCTAGGATATAATCTATATTTACGGAACTAGGCTGAAATTCTGTGTTCATTCCACTTTTATTATGTTATTTTCCAGTGGAAACTGGATCAACAGTGATGTCCCAGTCCCAGCAGAAACATCCACAGTAGGATGTAATTTCCTAGGTATTTCATAGCAGAATTACTTCTGTATTTTTATACCTCCTCAGCCATGCCATCCTGGGTCTGTTGTGAATATCATTGTATGCAGCATGATTGTTATGAAGGAGCATTTTTTCCGATTAAGAATATTGTTCATGGCAGCAAATGCTATTGCTAAGGGTGAGAAAGCCCTTTATACATGCTTCTATTGTTTCCTTCATTATACTTTATTTCACGTGTCACAGGCATGCACACCTCATACATCTTAATTATTTGATTATCTTCCAAGATGGAGATATCTTTTCTGCCTCTAAGGTGGGGGAAGTTGCGAGGAGTGGGAGTATAAGCAGAAGTAGAGGAATTCACACCTTATATATAATTTCCTTCACATTTCTTTCCCTATTGATTTTTCAAAAGATAATTTTTGTGGGTGTAGTGTGAGCTGCTCTCATTAGAAACCCATTGATTGTTAACATTATTATTTCTTCAAATCTTGGAAATGGGAGGGAAAAGACAGACTGGAAAAAAGAGGGTCAATATTTTATTGCTTTAATGTTGTTAATTGCTCACTCTGGGCACTTCCTTTAACAGTTTTTCTCTGCTAAAAACCCTGGATTATGCTTTTTTCCACAAGACCTCCTTGCTTTTATTAAGGTCAAAGAGGGAATGTTTATTCCTTCGTGAAGAGCAACCTTGGATTGATTGAAAGGAATAATAGCCCATTCAACCCTTTTGTTGCAAAGTGGCCAGTGTTTCAATTACATCCTCATTAAGCCTTGTTGGAAAAAGCACTATTGTTCCTTTAGCAACATCGCCCATCACTGCATATTCTGTTGGAAAATACTTGTTTGTTGTGAAGTTATCCCTTCACATGATTTCCTAGAAAGATTTCCTAGAAAGTGGAAACCTGCGAAATGCTGCTAAAATCACAAGGTACCACTTTTCCTGTACGGACAAAATTAATCTGAAACTTCTTTTTCAGACTAAGGAATTTGACTCACACAAAGCCTTTCATCCTATGCTGAAGGACTCCTCAATTTTCACATTTCCCTGTCTGCCTTGCTGTCACTGCAAAGAGCTTGTTAACATATTAGTACTACAGACCCTGGAGGTAAAATAAAGAGATAATTCCCAGATCCCATGTGGGAAGAAGAGAAGACACTGGGCGGAGCCCACAAGGACACCCAGGCACTGTGTGCCCAGCTCCATGGCAGAGTTCTTGGCAGAGTTTCTTGCTCCCATGGAGGTGGTGGGAAGGGTTAGGCACCCACGGTTGGGTTTCCAGGCAGTCAGTGCAGATGCTGAAGATGAAAAGATGTCTCACAAAAAATGTATCTGTGATTTCCTCCCCGGCTGGATTTGGGTGACAAGGCCTGGAGACCTGAATAAGGTCAAGACAGGCTTTCCTAAAAAATCCCAGCTCCACTTCCATCCCTGATTGGGAGGTCATGTTTCTCATTTTTGGGGCTTTTTAAACAATGCATCTCTATATATATTTATTTCTTTGCCCACTGACACCTGAAATCTTGCCTCCTTTGTTACATACTTATGCAGGAACAACAGAGGCACACACATCCACTTTTTTCCCCCCTTAGAATCCCGGAATGGCTTTGTTTGTAAGGGATCTTAAAGATCATCTTGTTCCATCCCCCTGCCATGAGCAGGGATGCCTTCCATTATTCCACGTTTCTCCAAGCCCTGTCCAACCTGGCTTTGGGCACTGCCAGAGATGGGAAATCCGTTCTTCCTCAGCTTGCCAAAAGCCAGGCATTCCCTAGGAAACAGGAGTTAGGGGTTTGAAGCCCTTTCCCAAAGAGAGGTGTGGAAGATCATTTCTGCTCTGTGTGAGTGTGCAGAGCACAGAGCTGGCTCTGAGCTGAGTGTGGCACTCCCATGGGCCTCATTACTGATGGAAATTGCTGTGGCTGCTCAGCTCAGTGCCTGTTGCATGCTGGAGGTGTGTTCTGAGTACATCTGCAGGGCAAGGTTTTTCAGAAGATTGAAGCATGAGAATATGAAGGAATTCTGTTTTGAGTCTCCTGCTGATCTCTTTCCTGCTTTGGTTTGTCACAACAGGGAAAAATTAAATTACCTCAGTCCTTGTGTACTCAGGCAATTAAATTCTATGCAAAGCTGAACCCCAGGCACCTCTGTGCTCCTGTGCATCAGGCACTGATCCGTATTCTTCCCAAGGCCATAAGCACTATCTGCAATGGATCAAGAGATTTCATTCGGAATTACTCACTCAGCCCTTGTCCTTTGCCTGACAAAAGCTGCCACTGCCTCTCCACAGCTGCACAGTTTCGCTTGCTCCTTGAAGGATGGCCTGGCTTTTGAGGGCATGTCTGCCCTGTCAGCTGCAGACAGACACATGCTGTGCCCTGAACTGGAGCTGCCTTTCCCTGGGAGCTGTGCAGAGATGTAAATGCCAAACTGCTTGCCATGCTAATGAGTCCAGCTGAGTGACATTGTGTCCTGCCGGGCTTTAGGCACATGCATTCCTTCCAGGGAGAGCGCTGATGTAGTGATCAACATCCATCTTAAAACAACATCGTTTTGTTTGGTGTCAGGGAGAAAAAGTATTAGAGAGAAAAATAAGATTTTAAAATAACAAACTGCAGGAATATATATTTAGTCTTATGTCTCCAATTTGACATGTCACTCTGAGTCAATTTAGACAGGCTTTGATCCCCCAAAAGGGACTTTTTAATGTTCTAACAAAGCACTGGTTTTCTTACAGAGTGGAGCTTATGTTAATGCTCTGGTCCCCTTTATTTTTTGCTGATGTTCACAAGCCAACATTGAAATCTTTAGGTTAATACCAACAGCATGAAACCTGATCTTGTTTCAAAACCAGACTGAGCAATGCTAACAAAATATTCAGTGTAGATCCTGTAAACATGATTCACCATGCTACTATAGATACAATTTTAGCCCTTAATTTGAGAATTCAGTGCTTTAAATGAAGCCTGGGATACCCACAGACCCTGCACTCAGTACCATGTTGAAGGGATTTGATGGCCTGGAGGAGAATGGATTAAAGCTGCTGTGTCTCCCTACTCAGAGTACTACCCCTTGAGTGACTAATAGAAAAAACAATTTTCAATTTTCACTAGGTAATTCATCTGACTGTTTCCTAAACTGCTCCCTAGAGAGAAGCAGTTTTGGTAGAAAAACTGTTTGTGAAACATGCATCAATATACTGACAGCCACCAAAAAAAAAAAAAAAAACCAGAAAAAAAGGACTCAATGCATGTGACACTTGTCACATTAATGAGCACAATTCATATTAAGAATTTGACACTTCCAAGCTAAAATATTTGATTGGTCTTTTCTTGTTTTTCTTCCCCAAACAAAGCTTAGCATACCAAGTGTGCCTGCAGTGATGGGGCATCTGTTTGTAAATGTCTCAGCGTTGCCTCTTGGATAAGCGTGTGGATGCATCAGGTACAAAGCAAAGCGGAGCTCGGCTTGGCAGGAGGATTAAGCCATTAAACAGTCTGTGAGCATAAAGTTCCCTATACCTGCTCTCTCCCCTGAACTCCTGCTTAACCAGCAGCAAATGTGTGCTGTAATTGCTGCATCATATGCCTACACGCTCCTGCCCTGGGTTAGCATAATAAACACCCTAAATCGCATTATGCCGTGTATCAGTCACTCAGTATTCAAGATCTGTTCCTTGCTAACCTAAAATTATGACTTATCCCTGCCTTTGATTTTCTCTATTGACTGCTGGCTGTTTCTGTAAGGTTACTGTGGAAACAGGAAGAGGATCCAAGGATAGCAGTTTGTCTGTGGCATGTCTGTGCATCCGTATGTCACATCTATATGGCCTGGAGGTGTTGACGTGTAAGAACAAACATTACAAGAGGAGCAGTGTGAGAGTTAGGAGATTGCAGCAATCACTGCTCTGTCGGCATCAAATACGAGGACTCACAGTTGGCAGGAGCCTTAAATGCCAGTTTTCCTGTGACTCCTCACTCTGGACTAGGAGACAACATTCACATCTGCAAAATGCTGCAAAATAAAGCAGTCTTTTCTCAATTTCTTTTTCCCAGCTGGAGGGTTAGAAATCTTGATTCCTCTCTCACAGTAATATCCACCATCTGCAAATCCCAAACAGTCTGTGTAACCCTGTGCCTACCTTTAAAACCAAATGGAAGAAGCCCTGAATTCAGCGCCCAGCTCTTCAATTTGGATGCTTGCACTGACCTCAGTGGGAAAGCCAGTCCCACACACAGCCTTGGATGGATCCAGATTTCAGCATCAGTTCCTCAATTTCCCACCAGCCAGGGGAAATAAGGACACTGCCTTAGCCATCAGATCTCTTCACACTGCAATTCTCATCACGTGATTATTACCAGCTGTTTATTTTTGTTTGTTGAAATATCAGATGCTGAGGATAGGCTATTAAAAATTGCTCTGGACGATGAATATGGTAGGCACCTATTAGTTTGGGATGACTTAACCCAATTAATATTACATACCCTGTGATGAGATTAATTTCCCTCATGAGGTAGATGGACAAGATGGATAGCTAAAATTTATCTTGTCCTCTGACTAGGCTTGCCTACGTCTGTGCTCTGGGGGCAGATTTTTGGCACTCTGAACTCCTTTCAACCGCTGATATTCCCTGTATGACTTTTTCTGGGAAGGTGACTGTAAATCCTGAAGGCAGGAGCTGGAATTGAGTGCGCAACATTCCAGTTGTAAGTCTGAGAACACAGGTGTCATTTCCCTGCTGATGTTGTACAACAAAGACATTTTCCTGCTAATGCTGTCAGAGAAAACATCTGCCTGCACAGGGCGGAGGATACAAAAATACCTTGGAATCACAGAATATCCTGAGTTGGAAGGGACCAACAAGGATCATCATAGTCCAGTTCCTGGCCCCAGACACAACAGAGCCAAGATTCACACCACTTGGCTTACACAGATGTAGAAGCACTTCATGAGCTTAGTGCTGTTATCGCTTCCCTGGGGAGCCTGTTCCAGAGCCCAGCCACCCTCAGAGTGCAGAATTCTGTACTAACATCCAACCCAAGGCTCCCCTGACACAGCTTCGTGCCATGAAGACACAGCTCCATGCCATCGCACCTTGAATACGTCATGGTGAGGAGGAGATTAAGGCTGTCCAGGTTGCAGCTTTCTGTGACTTGGCTCTTCTTGGTCTGCTCTTCCGTGAGTTGGAGAAGAGGTTTAGTCAGGATTCCAGGCCTCCTCTGCTCCCTCTCTTGCTGCTCTGCAAACATCTGCAGGGATGCACACTACAGCTGGCAGAGCAACTGGGAATTGGGAATGGATTTCACTCCCTTATGTGAAAAACATTCTCTTTTACCTTACCTGGAAGAGGCTGGCCTGGTCACCTTTTTGCCAAAGTACCTCATTACTTCAACAGCTCCGTGGCCCAGGAGAGGAGCTGCAGGATGCAGGGATGGTTTATCGAGCAGATAAGGGCTTAGAGAGGCCAGCAGAGACTAGCATTTCTTCCTGTGAGGTGCTGCTGAGGAGATCCCTGTTACAGGCAGCCCGAATAAGTTGTTGGAGCACACAAAGAATTGGTGGCAGAGCCCATAAAGCAATCTCAACTCCAAACTATCAGTGAGAAGCCGAAATCAGTCTTCTCAAAAGATGTATTCCAGCTTCATACACGGGGAAGCAGAGTCATGGTGCTTTAGCAGCACAGACTTTGTCCTGCAGTGAAATCAGTGGCAACAAGAGATCTCCTGGTGCTTGGTTCCTTTTCCATAATCACCCTGCCTTTGGAAAGATTTTGAAGTGGGTGCAATAGAAACGATGTCTCATTTTCTGTGACAGCGTTTGCTGAGTAATGTTTGCTGTGGCAGAAACAGATTCAGGCAGCAGAAAACACCACCTGAGTGCCAATGAGATCCAACCTGTGCCAGGACCTCATCACCCTCACAGCAGGGAATTTCTTCCTGATATTTAATCTAAACCCACCTTCTTTCATTGTGAAGACATTCCCCCTTGTCCTGTCACTCCAGGCCCTTGTCAAAAGTTCCTGTCCAGCTCTCTCCTGTAGCCCTTTTATATGGTGGAAGGTGTTCTGAGGTCCCCCTGAAGCTTTCTATTCTTCAGACTGAGCTCTCCTGGCCTGTCCCCTAGCAAAGATATTTCCACATGTGTACTGAGCTGTAAAGTCTCAGTGCAAACCTGACAAAATTAGAATAAAAGTTAAAGAGACAAAACAATAAATGGGTGTAAAGAATTGAGTGTCTCCTTCGGAAACCCCTCCAGGTTAGGGGTAAAGCCCATTAAAAATTGTATAGCAGTCAATGCAATTATCATTTTCATTTACGGCTTTAGGCACTCTGGTACTATAGATGATTTATAATGACAAATTCTATTAAAAAGTAATAAAACAACTCTCTTTAGAGGCAGGATTTATAGATGAAATTTTGAATGAACCAGACTATTATTACCAGAATGTTGGTCAGTTTAAAAAAAACAACTAAATTGCTTTAATTAAAAGGGTATTTTGTGTACAAAAAGGAAGTTTTAAATATTCTCAGCTGGATGCAAATCAGTCTGCATTTTGACAAACCAGTATCCATATGTTTTCTGGGGGGTTCTCAGATATTCTGTAGAAATTACTCCCTTGATGTGTTTATATCTATCAGTTGCTGTATTAGTTTTCTGATAGAAGTGTTCTCTTTTTCCAAAGTCTCACAATGGGGGTTCTGCCTGCATCTTTACAAGCAGCAGAATCAGGGCTTTGCTGAAGAGCCGTGTCCCAAGAAGGTGCGAATTCTCCCAATGCCATATTGTCAAATAGGCAAGAACAGTAAACAGTGGTGTCCTGGACAAAATGTGCTGCGTTCCCAAATTTTTTGCCTGGTTTGAGTCTGTCTGTGTCTCAGCACGTGCACCAAAATTCCTCCCTGAGCACTCCAAGCAAAGAGCTTCTCCAAGCCTGACTGATGTTGGTAGCACTGAGAAAGTCTTCTGAGGGCAAAAGTTGTGTTGGAGACAGGCAAAACATAAAACAAACCACACCAAAACAGGCCAAAGAGCCTTTTGTCCATCCTGAAAGGGCAGCAGATGTGAAAGGCACCCATGGATTAAGAGAACTGCCCTGAGTTTGACTTCATACAGCAATCAGGTGGTCTGGGAAATCGGGAATACTCACAGTAGAGAAAGGTGTTTGTAAGCAGAGAGGTGGTAAGGATGTCAGCCTCTGTGGGGTGTAAAGAGACAGGTGACACATTATTTGAAGAATGTACAGGGAGAACTTTAGTTAATGTAGAAACTGCAAAATCTTCTCTCTATTGAATGTCAAAAAAAAAAAATTCTCACAGCATTGGAAGTAGGTGTTTTGGCTTATTCATATTTCTAAATGTTCTCCTTTTTCTCTCTCTCTTTTTTTTTTTTTTTTTAAATTTTTTTATTTTTAAGCAAAGTCCTGCTATAAATTCAATGCTTGCTTGTCATAAGATGAGTTATTGGTCCAAAGGAAGTTCAGATCTGGGGAACAACCGTAATAAAAATGCACAGTAAAGCCATACTAAGACAACATGAGTGAAGGGAAGTTTTATGCCTTACTAAAACTGATGCTGTGAATTATGCAATTATGTAAAATCAGACAGAATGAGTGCAGGACAATGAATTGTAAAGCACTAACTCCAGCTCCGGGCTGGGATGCGGTGTCTGCGCACAGTAAATACACAACATAGAAGAATGGCCTCCATCTCAATGTGTTTCCTTTGCATTTACAAATGCTTTGATCAAACTGTAAGTAAAAAGAAGGACGTGTTTTACCAGAATCAGAGTGGATATGCATATGAAATACAGGTATGGTAGACTTAATGATGATTGCAGGTATGGAAAGGTGATTTTGGGAAGGCTTAGGAGCAAGCACTGTATTATAGCATTAAGGCGTCACTTTGAGAATCACACGTGTGTGTAATCTGAATTTACTTGTGCCCTGTTCTTCCTGTTGGTAAAGTGCAAATATTGAAACTGACCTCTTCTGTCAAGTATTTTGCTTTGAAGACAGCACTAGGAATCATTACTCATAAATTTCCTTGTAGTATGGGTGGATGCAGGAATAAAAGTCTAAACACGGTTTGGCCTTCCTTAATCAGATTCAATTGTTTTCTGGTTTGGGAGAGGAACATTTCATTGGCTAAAAGGACTTCTAAGGCTGGACTTTGGAGCCGTGAACTTTCAGGCTCTGCCTTGGGCCATCAGCAAAACAGAGTCTCAAGTCAATCTGAGAGACACAGCTTTTGCTTCCTGTGCCCAGCAGAAAACCTTTTGTCTGAGTGACTCCCAAGACCCATGTGAGAGACTGAAACATTAGTGCTTAATGTCTCCAGTAATTGGCAATTTGCAAAACCAGTGGGTGCTTTGCTGACCATGTCGAGGTAACAGCTCAGGGCCGAGTGTGTGAGCACCAGAGATGACCACACAAGCCAAACTTTGCTTAGCAGGGTTTAGAGCCAGGTGAGGGGGAAGGAAAGTTGAGAAGAAGCAGATCCTGTGAGGTGGGATCGTGCTTTTCATCATGGCAATGTCCTCCCATACACAACTGGCTCCTGTGTAAAATTCCCATGTTGTTGGGAGAAATTGGGACATTCCTACATAGCCTTCAAGGTTTTTATCCCCCCTGATGGGGCATAACTGGCTCAACTACATTGGTGTGAGAAGGAGAGGTTATGTCTCTGTCTAAAGGGCTCATAAATGATCAAAGAGCTCCAATGTGCTCCCAGACTCATTCCTGGAGCCTTCCACCACAGAACTGTGTGTGATCCACAGCGATGCACAGACAGTGTAAAACTGCCTCCCCAGGGGATGGACCTGGGCATTCCCACAAAAATCGGGGCTGATATTAACCCATCAAACTTTGTGCTCCACAGGCTTTCCCCCACCCCTGACACACCAAGGCAGTGCCCATCACTGTGACCGACGGGATTTGAAATCATAGCAATCAAATTTTGTAGCTGGATCCACAGGTGGGAGGAGAGTTTTACTCTTATCCTTTCTCTCTCTTTTCCCTTACACATTTTCTTAGGTGTTGTTTTCATGATTTTGTGTTGTTCCATCTCTGTAGATAGTAATAACCAAAAGTGTTACATACCTGCTTTTCATTGCAGCCAAATTGTTCTAAAATAAACCCTACATGTATGTATTTACAAACACTGTTCATTCAGTGCCTTTTCACTGTAATCCACTCCAAGGGATCTATTAACAAAAACCTGAGTTACCCTCACCTCCAGGGATGTGTTGTAACAATCCCAAGAGAATTTAAAGCTTTGCCTTAGTTAAATTCAGGTTATTTATCTATTGTTAATTCCCCTCATGCACATAGGCAGGACATTATTAAAACTGAAGTGCAAGGTATTATTGAAACTGAAATACTGTGTTTTCACATATTTTTTTGTGTGTAGTATTGACAGAAATTGCACTTTATGTAATTTCTTCCCAAATCACTTCAGGGTACCAAATCTGACAACCTAGCTTTATTCCAACTTTTTCTTATGCCAGTATGAATTCTTGCTCTCCCTCAAGTCCTTTTTGGTCTGTTTGTGGGGCATGTTTTCTCCTTCTCTCTACTTAGCTGTTCTATGATTGTTTTTTTCACCCTAGAGAAATTTTTGTTTCTTTGAATATTAAATGATAATTGTGCAAAATAGCCAACCTTTCAGACCCTTAATGCATCTAAGTAAGTTCACCTGTGCAGCTGTACTGGAAAATAGCCTTGCATTACAGCCTGAACTGGTGTTCTTGCATCTGCCTTTCCAGTGCCATTAGTGGAAACATTACCTGTATAAGATGCATTCCACCGAATCCCAGAACAGGTTAAGCCTGGAAAGGACCACAGTGGGACTTCATCTGATCCCACCTCCCTGCTCCAGCGGGACCATCCCAGAGCTCAGGGCACAGAATTGTGTCCAGATGGGTCTGGAATATCCCCAGTGAGGGACACTCCACAGCCTCTCTGTTCAGGGATCAGTCACTGCACAGGACAGGAGTTCTTCCTCCTGTCCAGGTGGAACTCCCTGGGCTCAGTCCCTGCCGTTCCTCTGTGCCATTGCTGGGCCCCTGGAGCAGAGCCTGGCCCTGCTCTGACCCTCCCTGCACACAGGGACACCCAGGGATGGGGTCCCCTCTCAGCTGTGTCCTCTTGAGGCTGAGCAGCCCCAGCTCCCTCAGCCTTTCCTCACCAGGGAGATGCTCCAGGCCCTTCACCATCTCTGCAGCCCTCTGGCCCCAGCCCAGGAGCTCTGTGTCCCTCTTGTCCTGAGGAGCCTGGAGCAGGACACAGCACTGCAGATGTGCCTCACAAGGCTGAGCAGAGGGGCAGGATCCCCTCCTTGACCTGCTGGCACCCAGGATCCCTTTGGCCTTCTTGTCCCCCAGGCTCTGCTGGCTCATGGACAGCCTGGTGTCCAGCAGGACCCCCAGCTCCTTCTGCTCAGAGCTGCTCCAGCAGGTCACCCCAGCCTGTGCTGGTGCCTGGGGTTGTTCTTCCCCCAGTGCTGGACCCTGCACTTGCTCTGCTGGATTTCTGCAGGTCCTTCTCTGCCCATCTCTCCTGCTGGTTGAGGTCCTTCTGAACTCTCTGAGGTATCGGCCACTCCTCCCAGCTTTGTGTCTTTAGTGAATTTGCAGATGTGAACTTGGTTTGTGATCTATAACTTTACCTGATACTTTTTCAAAAGCACTTTCATTAGTCCCTGGGTCTTACGAGCTGTCTTTCAGTGAAGAAAATACCTGGAAGCATTCATAGCATTTTTGTGGAGCTCTGCCTGACATTGCCTGCATCATGCAAAAAGGTCTGCATTTTGGATCAAGGATAATGGGATGTTTAAAGACAGGACTGATCATCAACAGTCCCCTCTGGCTCTCTTTTGATAAACAAAAACTTCTCATCATCAATTTTTAAAACAATCTTACAAATAGCAGTCAGCCTCAAAAGACGGATGAGATCTTGTTTCTTTCATGCTCCTTACATGTGCTCTGTAATACTTCTTATTTTTCTATGTAGAGTAGGTCTATTTGGGAATTTTGTAGTAAAACATTATCACCAGAGAATTCTAGGAAATTTAAATTGATAACATTTCTCAGGTTTGACTGATGTTATTTTTTATATTTTTTAATAATTGAAATACCACATTTCTGGCAGAATTAAAAGAATAAATTTTTAGCCTTTTGTTGTTCTGACTTCACATTGTAAAATAAAAGCAAATAAACCTTCTAAAAGTCTGAAAAAAAAAAAGGAAAATGTCTCTTCAAATGATTCCAATTAAGTTGGGCAAGGTCAGTCCATGGTTTTAAGTTTTTCACTTTCACCTTGTGAACCAGGGTGGAAAATCACTGTGAAAACTCAAAGTCAGAATTCTTCCCATGTGGTTCCAGTAAGTTTCTCAAAAAACATTTTCACTTATCCTGCATTTAAAATGTATTTTAAGTAAAATGCTAAAAAGAACAATTGCTTCTTTTTAACATCCTTGGTAAAAAGTTACAGCAACTAGTTAAAGCTAATGATGCATATTCCATTTATTGACAGTACATGGACACAGCAGCCTCTGGAGGGGAGCTATTTACACCTATTTCAGAACTACTCTAGGACAGAATTAATTATCCACAGGAGTTCTTGTTATCTGTATCTGTTCTTAATCAGGGGAAACCAACGTGCCTGCTTAAGAAAGATGCTGCACTTCTGTGTGATCCAGCCCCAGTGAGACATACCCCAGGTCTAGTGCAGTGAGGTGACAAAAATAGGTGATAAAAGCCTTTTTCATAGACTTAGAGAATCATTTAAGTTGTAAAAGACCTTTAAGTTCTTTGTGTACAACCATTAGCCCAACACTGCCAAGCCATGAACCAAGTGCCACATCCTCACAGCTTTTAAATCCCTCCAGGGATGGGGACTCCACCACTGCCCTGGACACCTCTGCCAGGGCTGGACAACAATTTTGTTGAAGGATTTGAGAGATTCCTTGAATTTGCTTTGACATTTGCTCTTTTTATGTCCTGTCTGAGCACTGAATATGAACAATATAACCAGCTGAGTGATCCAGTAGATATGAAACTTTGCAAAAAATTTCTCATCAGATAGTGACGAGTTTTGATCTTGCAACAACTTTTAGCCTGCGAGTTCCCCAGGACTTCAACAGATGGGGATTTGGGCCTGAAGAGTCAGCTTCACTTGCTGTTTGGAAGGGAGTAATGTCAGCTTCAGAAAAAACAGTTTGAGAAGATAGCTGAAACCAGGAATGCTTTAGAACTTCCTGTACAGGGGAGCAGAAAGTGAGTGTAAATACATCTGGGATGTATTTTATATTTACTTTTAAATTCTGAGCTCCATTTAAATAAGGACGATTTCTGGAAAGGCAAATATTCCTTTGGCCTTCTGTGGCAGATATTTCAAAAGTCTTCTTTTTGTAACCTGCCTACTTCTGACTTGTAATGAAAGTCAATACTTTCTGTTTCTACCACTGCACATAATGTCTAGTAACCAACTGTGAAGTCCAGGTGCTTTCATTTTTCCCCTGCAGAAGGGAAGGAAAAGAAAAAAAATCTTTCCAATTCAATCCTTATAGAAACCTGAAATATTAAATCCAGTGAAGTTATCGTATTCTTTTATTAAGGAGGTCATTAGTTTCCTGAGGCTTTTTCATTCATCCTCAAAGCTGAATTCTGGCATTTACTAAATCAAGTGCTGGTTACAAATTAGGAAAAAAAGAAGCAAAATGAGATGCAGCCTGGAGTCTCTGCTTGAAGGCTGAAAGTTTAAATACCATTTTGGGTACAAAGCCATGCTGAACTCCACATGTCATTGCCTTTTCACAGTGGCTACATATACACTTTTCCAGCTTGTGTGGGTCACTGCTAACAAACCAGCATATGGCCCCTTCAGCTGGAGTCTGCTTTGCTAATGAACATCTCCCACACCTGCTTGTGTTTCACCTCAGGAAATGGAGCTCCTCAAACAAGGTGGGGGCAGCAGAAAAGCTCAGAGGGGGTAGAATAAAAAAAATAAAAATGGTGGATGAGATTTGTGATGAGATTGGTGGCTCGACAGTGGCTGAGGAAGGCCATCTCCAGCTGCAGTCCCTCTGTGATGTGCCCAGAGGAATGGGATGCAGTCCTCAGACCACCTGGCACAAACTGGATCGTTGCTTTGCTTTTCAAGTCAAACAGCCCTGGAGTAAAACTAGGCATATCCACAATTTCTGTAAGATGTAGGTACTGGCACAAGTATTACCACTTTTACACAGGGGGGTCTTATGGAATAAAATATGGACTGATAATTTCCTCACAACAGAATGAGCAGGCCAAGTTTTAGAAGAGCCATGGAGAGTTTCACAGTGGGGAGAAAGAAAGAGCCACAGCTGAGTTGCACCCTCAGCAGGTCCAACAGACTTTGGAGCAGGCCACGGTATCCAAGTTGTCTTTTAGGCAGGAAAATGTACAATAATAATGCTCTGTGTGCTGAACAGTCATGTGGAAAGGATTTTCTATTAAACTGCACAGATCAAGGCTCACGGGAGGCCAGATCAACTCAACCCTCAAGCCTCAAGGACCAGAGGCTGCACAAGACCAAAAGAAGCTCAAGGAGGTTGAAATTGTGACTGGCACTGGGACCCTGACTGCTAGCTCAGCTTGTTAGGCATTTTTAAAGAATACGCAACATGCCGCCAAACTGCTAACACTGTTTCTACTTCAAGAATGACTGAAGGGTTGCACTTGCCTTTGGTATATAAACATCCAGCTGTGACAGAACTTGCTTGGGATATGCAAAACAAGGGCTCTCCTGAGCAAAAACGTGGATGAAACAGTGTTTTGGGGAAGTGCCCCAACCACTAAAGAACCAGTGGGGCTGGAGGGAAGCATTTCGCAGTTCCCTGTGGAATTTGAGCTCCTACTGTGGCCTGAGGAACATCCTTCACCTCAGCCCAGGGAAATTTTAACCTCCTTCATCAGGGTTCATGAAAGCTCTTTCTTATCATTTCTCTCCACTGTTCTTTTAAACTTTGCTTTCCCTTCCCTTGACAGACAAAAGTAAAAAAAAAAAAAAATGTGGAGGCTCGCATTCCAAACTGGCCTGTGCCTAGTGACAAATACAGGGAGGAGCAGTGGTACCAGTCTGTGACAGGTCTTGGAAAACTAAGGCCACTTCAGTTACCTTTTTTCTTTGTAAACTCCTGGTTTTCAGGTCCTGATATGACTTTCCTTTCTAGACACACACAGCATTCCACTGGCTGGTCAGACAAAGAAACATTGTGGTTTTAGACAGAGAATAAAGATACCTACACCTGTCTAAGTAATAAACTAGCAAATCCATTGCTGTAAGATCTATGGTGCCCGAAAATCCACTTTTTAACTAATAGAAGTAAATGTAATAGCTGTTCAGCTCCTGGACTCTGCCACTGCAAGAGTTTTTGCATTGGAACCCTAGTCTAATGACAAGGCACTAAAGAACCAAAGTGAAAAAGAAAAGACCTCCTAAAAATGTTTAACTTATGTTCTTCTGGCAAGCAAATGGATTCCTGCCTCAAGAGTGTCATGTACTAAATAAGATATTTTCTGTTACCCCTATAGGAAAAGCAGGTAACAAGCTGCTTTACAACCATTCGTGTTCTCAAAATTTACCATTTGCGTGCAACAAAGGAAAAGGCCATATTGACTGAAATTAGGTTGTTTTTTTTTTTTTACTTTTCCCCCTGTTTTTGCTTTTGTGTACACTCTGAAAATAAAGAATGTTTGTTTTAGTAGAAGTCTGCAGTTTTGCTGTAGATCAGTGTGCTCTGTCACAGGAGTGGGGTTTTCCTTTGCACTCTCAATAAGAAAAGATCCAGAGCTACCTGATAGTTATTAGATAGTTTTTCAGCTAGATTGCAGATGAATATTTCTAAAGATATAGAGTTGTAACTGTTCGAGAAGGGGGTACTATGTTATTGTCATCAGTATTTTTGATACTCTACTTTTGTTTTCTTCTTTTTTTGTTTTTTAGCAGGGAAGAGAATCTTTAAGAACTGTGGAATAACATTTGCAGTCAACCTATAGTAACAGCACAGAGAAGAAACCATACAGGTAGTGTGTATTTCTGTATTTCTCTACGTACAAATCTGTCTCAAACCACTGCAGAACCGGTACATGTGACAGAATTTGCAGACAGAACTGATGTGAGATAGTTTGTTCCATCACTGGTTCATTTGGAGCTATTCAGTCAGCTTTGCTAAGGGTATCATAGATGATTAAAGCAGCAAAAGCAGGTAGTGACTTCCATGACAAAAACATGGCTGCCAAAAATCTTGCTGAGATGTTCTAATGAAACAGCATCTAACTGGAAAGTACCAATAAGCTGAGCCCTAAATAATCTGTTAAAAATCTAGATCCCACAGGTGCTGCCACTAGCAGCCCAAAACAACTTGCAGCCATGTTAGTGAATCATTTAGGGTGGAAAAGACTTCTAAGATCATTTGATTCAACCATTAACTCAGTGCTCACAGGTACCCACGTGCCAAATCCACATGTGTTTTAAATCCCTCCAGGACAGTGGCTCCAGCACTTCCCTGGGCAGCCTGTGCCAGTGCTTGACAACCCTTCAGGTGAATAAATTTTTCCCAATATCCAATCTAAACTTCCACTTTCACACTTGAGGCTGTTTCCTCTTTTCTTGTTCCTCGTTCCCTGGGAGCAGAGCCCAACCTCTCCTGGCTCCTGTCAGGAGCTGTGCAGAGCCACAAGGTCCTTCCTGAGCCTCCTTTTCTCCAGGCTGAGCCCTTTCCCAGCTCCCTCAGCCTCTCCTGGGGCTCCAGACCCTTCCTCAGGCTCCCTTTCCTGGGCACACTCCAGCCCCTCAATGTCCCAATGAAGCACCTTGTTGCTCAAGATGAGGCAGCCACATCCAAACTCACTTGCCAGGAATTGTCCCTGTCCCAGGCCTCCTGAAATGGTGGTCACGCACGGTTATTTTAAAAGGTAAACAGCTGTGCGCATCAGCAGGAGCAGGCATGGACACAAGGCTGTTGCAGGATTCTCTCTCCAGGCTCACGACTCTCACAGCTGCACACTCACTGGTATTCAGTAAAAAAAAAAAAAAAACAACAAAAAACTACCCCATCACCTCCTAGGTCTGTGGTGCTTGGAGCAAACTGACACGACAGCAGGGACCTTGAAGTTTTTTGTGATTGCTCCTGCTGCTGGTTGAATTTCAAAGCAAGTGTAGTTCCTCTTCTCCTCTCTTCTTACCACCTGTGTCTCCTTTTAATCCCTGCCGTTGTATTAATGCTTTCAAACTTGAGGAAAGTTTCACATTTGATCACTAAAAAAAATGTAACATCCTCCCGGACGTGAAGGGCAAATGAAACGTTGATCATCCCGGCTCTGGTGACAGGTGCTGAGTGCCAGAGGCGACTGTCACTTTGCTGTGTCCCGGGTTCATGGAGCACCTAGCAAAGCCCTGCTAAATGCCACTGCAAAAATATCAGCAGGGAAAAAAAAAATCTTTCTTTCAACAGGTACCTTTAACCTGTTGGTGGCTGTCAGACCTGTATTTTGCTATGTGGAAAGTTCACGGAAAGCTATGAGGAAAGTGCAAATAAATCTAAGCATAAGAAATTTTTTTTTTTCATCCTGAGGCAATCAGCAAAAGGAAACTTCTCCCAGCTCAAGAATTCTGTCAGATGTCTCATTTTTCTGCATTTTCCATCATAAGGCTGGCAATTCCCTCTGTGAAACAGTAGGAATGTTCCATGACCAGAACTTCTCAAAGTCCTTCCCAAAGTCATGAGCTACTAGAAGTTTTGGGAGGCAAATACCCATTACTGAAGAATCCTGTAATGCATCAGTGTAAAACAAAACAAATATTAAGAGAATGAGAAGCAAGGAAATTCTGCTGATTATTGAGAAAAATTTCGAAGTCAGGATTTTTCCAATGACACAAAATACTGTGTGAAGAGCGCCATTCTTCTCTCATCTTCCAAAGAAGCCCATGGGCATTTCCATATTTATGGTTACAGAAAAAAACAAATCCAATAGGTATTCAATTAAATACTACAACCTGTAGGTACTAGCCTAGCTCTTATTTTGTTTTCTTGTAACAAATTCTGCAAAAAGCCTCTTCTGATGTAGGGCCGGAGATGAAAAAACTGCACAGCTCCAATGTCAAAGAGGACATTTGGTCTTGCCTTTGCATGACTGTGATAGCTGAATTCTACAAAAAATGAACTCCAAGTAAGTAGCCTAAGTTGTTATCTGTTTATATTATGCTGTCATCCACTTCATTTTCTCGGCTATAATTACAGTGGTATCTCTACTACTGCTCCAGCTACTTATGGAAAGAAAACATTTGCATATGTCACATTACCCATTATGTGCAGAAATACTGTATTCCACAGATAATTGTGGTGTCTGAATGTCAGATAAATTAGATATGCTGAGACCTCAAACAAAAAGTAAACTGCACAAAACTGAATTTGCATGGAGGAGTTCAATGAAGTCTAGGCTCAGAACTGAGTTGAAGATTCAATAACTTTGTCATTTTATAAATCTGAATTTTCATTCAGCATTTAGGTAGGGGTAGGGGGGAAGCCAATGAAGTGTCGTGCACTGAACTTTTTAGAAGCATTGAGAAAATGACAGCCACATCCTAAAGGGTTACAAAATCGCTTTTTGCTAGATGAATGGCTCTATCTGTCTGGATAAATATGCCCTAACTGGAAGGGCAATTTTAACCCTAATACGTTTCTATTTTTTTTTTCCCCTTTTTCACAGTATTACAGCTATGGGTGATAAGTAAAAAAACCACAACCATAACCAATTATTTGTTTAAAAATGGTTAAATTAACGTTTTGTTTGGGTTTTTTATATAATTTTCTTCATGTCTGTCTAACAACACACTGTTACTCCAGGACTTGTCTTCTTCTCTCCCCTTCCATCCCCTATTCCCCTAAATCCTCTCCTCTCTCTCCTCTCCTCTCCTCTCCTCTCCTCTCCTCTCCTCTCCTCTCCTCTCCTCTCCTCTCCTCTCCTCTCCTCTCCTCTCCTCTCTCTCCTCTCCTCTCCTCTCCTCTCCTCTCCTCTCCTCTCCTCTCCTCTCCTCTCCTCTCCTCTCCTCTCCTCTCCTCTCCTCTCCTCTCCTCTCCTCTCCTCTCCTCTCCTCTCCTCTCCTCTCCTCTCCTCTCCTCTCCTCTCCTCTCCTCTCCTCTCCTCTCCTCTCTCCCTTTTTCCTTCTCTTTTTCTTCTTTGTCTTCCAGAAGCACATAAGGTTTATATATAATTCTATCAATACCTCGAGGCAAACTATTTGATGATTATAATAAAAAAAAAAAATCTCATTTTGCTGTAGTTTGTGGAGGGAGTTTCATTATTGCGTGTCACTTGGTTGCAAGATTTTATGGGACTGTAACTCCTAAAGGACATTTTAAACATACACTTTTTATGGCATCTAAACTCCACGATAAACGAAAGCATTAAAATAAGGTATTGGAGTTGTTTCCTTTTGTCTTTGATGGATATGAATTGGAGACATAAAAGGTCTTGTTTCACCCTTAAACCCCTGCAGCCTCCCCTTCCTTCCCTTTTGAGTTTGTTGTGAGCAGACAGACAAATGAGTTTTCTGTGTGAGTTTGGACTGAGCAGCAGCACAGCAGAGGCAAAGCCAAAACTTGGTCCTGCAGCACTAAAACAGGACTTGCATGGTAAGTCCTTAACCACAGGTTTTTCTTTCCAGCCCATTTTTAACCTCTAGAGGGACATTTAACTTCACCAAAAGGAGCTGCTTTTGTTCTTTTGTAATGAATATCTGTGCTGCAGCCATACAGTTGGTGTTACACATTTGCCTCTTTGTCTCACTCATACAAATGCAGAAGCCACAAGAAAATTCGGGAGGCAACCTTGAAAAAATGTTTGTTCTGGTGCCATCTGAGCTAGCTAAAAGTTCTTGAGGGTTCCCTGTAGGCCTATGTGAATGACATTTGAAAGTGTGTTAAAAATTTAGGGTAATTAACTGAGATGAAAAATGCACAAGCAAGCAAGAAAAAAACTTTCCTTTTTATGCAGGAAATTCAAGACATAAAATCCCCTCCTCAACCGTAAACAGTACTTATGACAATCTTCACCTTTTTTTCTGCTTAAAACAGAGAAATAAATAAAACATAGAAACAGAGAAGGCCAAATCTTTATGAAGGTGGTTATTGGGAAGGTCACAGGATCAAAGTGCAAAAAACAAATAGGAGAAGAATAGAATAGAATCAGATTTTCAAAGATCAGTTTTGAACACCACATAACAGCTGGTTCTAGCTCCTCCTCATGCAAGACCCGAGGCTTTAGGGAATGCAGACACACTGGGACTCTACCATTTCAGAGGACAAGGGTAGTTACAATATTCTGTAGCTCTTTGAAGGTCCAAGGTTATCTCTGATTACTATTTACTTTAAAATATCTATTTTATTCCATTTCTTATTCCATTCTGAACTCCACTATGGTTTAAACTGTTAAATTTGCTTGTCTTTCTGTGAGAAAAACTTACTATTTATAACCCTTTGTATTTTGCTAGTGTCTAATGAGTGATATTCAGATGCCTACCAAGGTTAAGCCATAACAATGAGGATTAATGTTTAAATCTTAATCAGAATAATGACTCTTTTTGATTTGAAGTCCCCTGAAATCAACAGGTCTGGTGCCATTACTGAGCCTTTGATCAGTTTCAAGGCTATCTTGTACTAATAGCAGACATGAAAGAATAGTTTAGTTGAGGTCACAGGAGCTTGTGGACCAGGTTGAAGCAGAAAGAAAACAGGAGTTTGATTAAGAATGGTTCAGAGAAAGCAAATAGCATTGGTGAAACAGAGGGTGGAATCTCAGAGTCCCAGAATGGTTTGAAATGGACCTTCAAGACCATCTCATTCCACCCCCTGCCATGGGCAGGGACACCTTCTGCTATCCCAGGGTTCTCCAAGCCCTGTCCAACCTGGCCTTGGATATGCCCAAGGATCCAGGGGCAGCCGCAGCTTCTCTGGGCAACCTGTGCCAGGGCCTCACCACCCTCACAGGAAATAATTTCTTCCATATATCTAAACCAAATTTCCCCTATTTCAGCTTGAAAGAGATTGCAGCAGCAGGCAGAGCTCTTTATAGCTGACTCTTCGCCATACCACCATCAAGGGAAGAAGGGAAGCTCCCTTAGTTTTGCAATAAACTTAGTTAGAGTTTTATTTTTGGAGGTTTTTTTTTTTTTTTTTTTTGCTTTTGCTTTTTAAATGTTATTTCCCTCCTCATTATTCTTCGCACAACAAAATATGTTCAGTACTGAAACACAAAAGAAACACAGACCATGGGAGAGCAAAAGCTTCAGGGGAAAGAAAACACATATGTAATCTTTCCCACACAGAGTCAAACAACAAAAAAGGAAAGAATAACATCAAGGAGACAAACAAGAACAAGTATCAGATGAGGGAAGACAGAGCTTTTAGGAAGAAAGTCATTCTGGCCGCTGCTGTGCTGGGACTGTTTCCTTGTCACATGGTGGTTAATCATAATAAATTAAGTTTTATTTTGCATCTTGCAACATGCTAACTTGGCTCAGCAGGTAATGGGAGGAGTCCTGGGTCGCCAAATGGTGTTTAACGGAGAATAACAACAATTTCCCCCCTGCAGGCTGGCATAAATAATGAATTCAAAATGTGCCTCTTTTGAGCAGATCGTTCCAGCTGCTTCTTGTTCTTAAAGCTCGTTGGGAGGTTTAATACCAGAAAGTCAGCCCTCCTGAAGCTACAATTATCATCCTCAAGCAGCAGTCCTGGGAAATGGTGAGCTTGATCAAAACAGCTTCGTGCTATCAGAGATGGAGAACTGCAGGGGTTCCTGTAAAGTTCAGTAAAGGTCCAGCCAAGGTGACCTTCATCCCACTGGAAAGCCTGTTTGGGATGGACTCAGTTTTTCCAGCACGGGTCTGAAATACCACCATGTCTGAGAGCGGCCACATCTTCCCACCTTCTTTCTGCAAGCAAGGACTTCAGAGATTGAGACTCTGGGCAGGGACACACCAGGTAATAAAACCACAGAGGAGATTTAGGTCAGAGAGTGGCAAGGGGAAAATAAACTCCAAATTTTTTAAGGCTACGTGTAGGTAAACATGGTGAGAGATTGCCTGCAGAAACAGAGGAACCTCTAGGGCTGGAGTGGGGTGTTAGGACAGGTTGGACAAGCAGCAGTCAGGAGTGGTTTAGGAATAGTTTTTCTGCTTGTGAGTAGAAGGATTTACCAGTCAGTCAGACCTTCGAGGTCCCTTGCAGCCCCGTGTTCAGTGATTGATGGAAATTGTGATATGCTTGAAAGAAACTTGCTCCCAGGTTCAAGTGGGTTGCATTCAGTACCTCTTCCTGTTCTCTGGAGTTGTTTTGCCATTGTCTCCGCTAAGGAGCAGGGTCAGATCCTTAATTAAAGCAGTGATTGGCTGCAAATACATTTTCCTGTGACTAATGAAGGGTCTGCCACTTCTTAGCAGCAATTTCCCGGCGGGTATCTTCACATTAGAAAAAAGAATGAGACCAAATGACTGCACAGAAGGCACTGGTGGGTCATTAAGTAATGGAAATAAATATATATGAGTATTTACAGTTGTCTAGGGTTTTGCCTGATTTCTGGAGAAGGAGGAAGGGGTGGGTGGGTGTGTGGCAGGGGTTCCCTTTTGTCCCTAAGAACTGCAGCAAATTATCCCTGTCAAAACCAAGCCTTAAGAGAATAGAGCACTTCAATAAACATTTCAATCCCTCTTTGTCAGCAGAGTGACAGGCAGCCTTTAATGCAGCCCCATGCCTGTGCTATAGAGCTGGGATTAGTGGTGCTGAAGCCCAGTCCAGGGCCTGAAGCAGAGGCTGTTGAAAAGTACAGATATTTGTTTTCTATCCCAAAAGGAGACTCTCCGGAGATTTGTTCCTAAAACAGATGGAGATTAGCTGTGCCAGGAAGGTCATCTACCAAAAAAAAAACCTTCTTATCACAGGGTAAAGTGCCTCTATATGGAAAAATGCTTGGCCAAACTCAGTCCTGGCAGAACTTTGGTGAAGTTACTTTTGGGGAAAATAAGAGAACTTACCTATTGGAGAAGTTACTTCTGGGGCAAATATGTCTAACTTCTGCTCTCCATTGCTCTGTATGCTGTATTTATCTCACATTCTTGGCTTGACCCTCATTACTGTGGTGCTTTGGTACTCATGAGCCTGATTTTCATTCCTGCAGCCTCCTGCAAGAAGGAAAATTGATTAAATCCTCCAAATGGGAGATGACTTGGCATTATGCAGTTGGCATACACAGTGTGCCTTGGTTACTGCGGCATAAATCTTAATTGCTGTGGGTGGGCGAAACACCGAATCTTCTTGTCCTGTAAGGGTTTGGCGCTTATTCATTCTGAGCAGTCTGAACAGAGACTGAGGTCTCCTGGAAGAGGGTTTCACAGAAGTTTGTTTTCTGCTGAGATTTGTGGCTGTGGCTGGGCTCAGTTTGGGGGTAGTAATTGATCTGGGGAGCAAAAACTGAATGCCAAAGTCTGATATTCTGTCTCAGCAGGGTGTGCCGGTGAGGATTCTCTGATGTCTACTCTGTGGAAAAACTATGCTGAGACTTTTACCTTCAAGGCGTATGAATGGGGTTTCTCTAGGCAGATGTCTGTCTTGTTGAATCTCTTTCAAACCTATCTGTGTTTTTTGTGTTTTTCGTTAAACTTTCCTGTGAGTTTGGACCTGTAAGTATGAATGAGCTCCCCCAGGAAACATGTTCACTGCTCTCTTTGGGAATCAAGAGTGATAGCCAGCACTGATGGGAAGAGTATGACTTTTAACTGGCAAAAAAAGGTGACAGGCAAGAAATAATACTCTTCTCCTTCCAGATGCCAAACTAAGTTAAACTACACTAGTACTTTAACTGGAAAATTATTGGCCCAGCCAGAAAACACAACATTCTTCTGTATAACTAAATCTTTTTCATTGTCATGAGTCACTGTATTTTCTTTTCAAGCTCTGTTTGCGCTAATTGTCCTATGTATATTAACAGCAAAAATTAAGATAAGGCTGTTTTGGAGAGAGGATAAAAAATAGAAGAAGCAGGTGAATTCAATTTATGGTTTATGTGGAGATAAATGAGACTTTGCAGTACCATGTTCAATCCAGTTTCAACAATGCCAACACATCTGTAATAATTCACAGGGTATAATGTGAGGTTTTATAGAGGTACTTGGCACTACACACTATATATTATTTGGGAGAGGAAAAATATTTCTATTTTACAATTGTTTAGTATAAAAATTATACCCAATTTTCCAGGCCGCACTGAATGGTCTGTCTCACGTTCCTTGATGTTATTTATTTTGATGGGTTGTTTTTAAATTGGACTTTGCTCATCCTCTTTAGTATCTGCGTTCCCATGAGATTCCCATAACATTATGTCTGGCTCTTTTATGGCAGGGAATCCAGACCCATATAAACACCAGCCAAGCACCAGGTGGGACAGAATAAAGCCAGGGATTGGTAAAACTGAGGAAGAGATGATGGAGGCTGCAGGAGAGGGAGGTGAGTGTCTGTAAATCTCCTTGGGGAAGGCCTCCCAGGGGAGGGTCTCATTCAGTTTCTTTCCCCAGGTTCAGGGGGATGCCTGCAGTCATGTCCTGATGAGGATGTGCATTTGTCAGTGTGACCTCCCTGACTTAAGAAAAACAGGCTGGTTGCCTCACACACACCCAGAATCTGCCTAATGACTCACAAACCATGAGTTTGTTTCCATACAAAATCAGATTTCCATAGTTCACCATCCCCCAAGAATCATTCTGGTGATTCTGTTCAGGCCTGCTCCTCCTCTGGGATGGGCAGGGGTCCAGTCCATGCAGGGTGAACACCCCTGGGACCTGTTGCTGGTTGACCCTTCTGCTTGGTGGTTTCTCTGGCTGCCCCATCTCCGTTGGCAACTTATCTCAGGACCCCACTCCTCTCCTCCACATTTATTTTTCTAATTAGGTTTTCAGGTTCTTAGAAATGTGTTAATTAGTTTGACCCTTCTTAATGGCAGCAGGTCATGTACATGGACACCTAAAAGTCTAAGGTTACTTTAGAAATTCCAAAAGAAAAAAGTGCTCCACAGCATAAAGGGCAAACATATTGAAAAGCCTTTAGAAATGTCACTAATCTTAAGTACATAAAAGTTCTCATTTGAAATTCTATCAAATTAGGGAATGGTGTTGCATGCATGAAGATAAGATGATTTATGAAATATGTTTTGGAAACATGGAAAGCAATCCATGAAATGGGCCTACTTGGTCTAATTTTAGCAGGATATGAAGCCTCCTTGCAGGAGAAAATCATCCATGCTCTGGAAAGAAGGGGAAAATGACAAGAGAATTTCCGTGGGGGTATATAATTAAAGAAAACAAACTATGTAGCCTGATTTAGGAATTAAGATTGTTGGAAACAATCTATGGAAAAGTCTCAGTGCAACTGAGCACAGAGTGGACAAAGATGTGGTTGCAATGTTGATGTACTACTGCAGGAAATTTGTAACAAAGGTTTCTGCCCCAACCTGGTGATTCAGCTGGAGACAACCAGGGAGACTAGAGGGGAAGATTATAAGGCATCAATGTGGAGGGACCATGAAAAATGTCAGTATGATCTGTCAGTGTGAGTAGAGATAGAGAAATATTAACGATATTGTACCAGGCACTGAGACATCTCAATGGGAGTTATGTGGAGATTGGCCATCTGTAATGGAGAAAGATGAAATAAATCTGTAACAAATGATGGGAGAGAAAAACAGAATGTACCTGGGAACTGCAAGGGGATGAATAATCAGAGCTCCTGCTCAGACCACAGGGATCTATGTTAGGGAAAATTGGGTCTTGGCTGTTTTAGACTATCACAGAATGATTGTGGACCACAGACACAATAGCATAATAAAAAGGTGAATGGCATTTCAGGATGTGTGACAAAGTGTTTTTGTCAGGGGTGGAGAAGGGGAAATATTGTTACATGAGGTAAAGGTTAGACTATGTACCTAAAACAGAAATGGGGTAAGAAATCCTATACGAGAACAACAAAAAAATCCCCACTTATACTCTTTAATCACACTATGCAATTGTTATTAAATGCACCCTGTGTGGCTGAACATCAAGAAAGGAAGAGATGTGATCAAACTGGAGGAAATTTTTTTGCCCAAGGATAAATGGATATGGATGAGACATTAATAAATATATAAGTGTACCATCTAAGGAGACTCTTCAGCTACTGCAACAGGAGGATTAGAGAAAGTAGCTCAGTGGGGTGCAAGGAGAAAAATCTTGTTGAACATAAAATGGAGTTTGGAAATTTTGTGGCTGGAAATTAAAGCTGAAGAAGCTTGCACTGCTACTGAGCTGATGGTGAGAAGTCAGGGACTGATGCTGGAGAGTTATGCACCTCTCTTCTAGGGGAGAGACTCTGCAATTCCAAATAATCTTGGCAGCAGTGATCCAATTCTTTCCATATAATAAATGTTATGCTATGATTTCCAATTAGTTCAGAGCTTCCTTTAATCTACTGTGGCCATATTTTCAATCCATGTCAAAAAGAAGTGCTGTCAGTAAAGTCAGAATTGGATTTGTTACTAGGTTTTAAATTTGTATTAAACTGTGGTATAATTTGTATTATTTTGTTTGTTTGTTTCTCTTCTTTTTCTCTGAAAGGGCTCTTGGGAAGGAAATTATTAATTTAGTTCAGTTCTTTCAAATTTAAATTCAGCGTAAAGATATATCAAGGACAGTGACAATAAAAGAGAAAGAGGGTAAGAATGATTTTTTCCATCATTTCAAACTGTATTTTAGATCTCTTTCTTTACAAAATGTTCTTGGAAGTCTGAGAAAAGAAGTCATATACCATAATGAATATTATCAGCTATTACCTAATTAACACTAATATTTCTGTAAAGGTCTGGAAAATGGAATTTTAATATGCAGTAATCACAGAACCACAGGATTGATAACTTTCTCTCTGAAGCATCACTTTATTGCATTAGCAGGCTGGTTTTAGAAAGAATAATTCAAAGTCGTGTCTCCTCTGACTTGATTTAAAAGATTTCTGTTCCATTCCCTATTCTAAAAAGTAGAAAACAATAAATAATTAGGAAAAATATGTAGTATTATCTGAAAGATAGAAGGTTATTTTAGTGGAGGAAACAAACAAATACCCTTAATCTGTCACTTTGTGATTGCATGGTGAATACAATGACTTCTTGTGATTATTATGATTACCTGAAAAATTCTCCTTCTTGTCTCTGTTTTGTTGCAGGCTTTCTCAAAGCAAAGCCACTTATCTCTCAGTGCCACCATTTCCCCTGTGTTTAAAGGAAATAATATAATTCCTTGCCTTGCCAGGGTTGCTAAAAGGGCAAATGTTATAAAGATTGAAGCTCTTTAGCTGTGGTGTAGGAGTTGGAATATATAAATAAATAAGGTCTGGTGCGGCAGACTCAGGTTCACGGCTGTGTAAAATCAAAGCTTTCATCTGTCGAGAATACACATGTCTGGAGGGAATGAAGTGCAGTAAGATGATGTGATGGTGGAATTAGGGTGATAGATATCCATAACCAAGCATACTATCTCCATCTCTGGCAAAGAAAAAAAAATGTTTTAAACCCAGTCACCCGTCTAAATATAATGATGATGATATTACAGTGCCTGCACCCACTGACAAATGCAAGGCACTGCAGAAGCATAAAGCACTTCAAGTAAATAGTAACACAATTTTGTCAGAGGTTGAAAAGTTAATTCAGTCCTGGTCCCATTCGTATTATTTTTAATTTTTTTATTATTTTATTGAATTGGTTTATAAGATCTCTATATAATGCTCTTCAATTTACATCAGTTGACAATGGGAATCTTGAGTGATGACAGAGCCTTGGAGTTGGGATTAATACAATATTATATTCATATAAAGTAAAGATCCTTCCTGTAGAATAGCTGCCTTCAAAGCATGCAAAGGTGTCTGCTGGTTTCTGAGCCCTGGACTCCCCTGTAGAGGGTTGTCAGGGTGACACCATAAATGCAGCTTGGGAACCAACAGAAAGTGAATTGACTGGTTTAATAATAAAATTTGTAATTTTTTTTTTCTAAATCATGTGTGCATTACATATGCACAATTAAATGCACAGAGAAATATTCTCCTAAATTCTGAGTGTTTGGGATCCTGTAAGTGCTAAAAAAGCACTCACCCAAAAATCCAAACCAATCACTAACAAAAATAAGCCAAACAAAAGATACCCCCAAACAAACAAAAAACTTGGGGAAGGCTTGACAAAAATCTGACTTCTCTGATGGAGCTTTGTATGACCTTGTTTTGTACATAATGTATCTCTTTTTGATTTATACTTTTGAAAATTAAGAAGTCACTGTCCCAGTGCCTGTACAGTAGGTCCAACACATCCTGAGTGCTTCATGAAATTCTTTGTGGAACTTTTGGGCTGAAAATATGGAAAGCCCAGTCCTGGCTGGGCTCACATTTTGCTCTCCTTCCATATAATTTATTTTTAAATTCATTCTGATTTTCACTGCATGGGTAGCCTCCAAAAATTTTATCCATTTCTTTTTGGATAGCAATCATCAGACCCAAAAATGCAGAGAGATCCTCTTGCCCATCTCTAAAACAAGAACCCACACTGCTGGAGTATCACAACATCTCCCTAATTTTGGGTGCCTTTTGTTGGCACATTCCCAGAAATAGGGATCAGTTAGGAATGATTGGCTCATAGTGCACTGGAGAACACGTGAAGAAACTGTCAGATATTTCTTTCCCCTTTTGATTATCTATGGCACCTAACCAAGAAAAGATACTCGTGCTGGCAGATTACCCAGAAGCCCTGTGATGGTGGTGTGTTTCTCTTCCCTTCACCTACTTGGAATTGTCTTATTTAATAAGTTTTAGCTCTGATAACAATCCTGCAGTCAGGTGGATCATATCCTAGGAGTGCAATTGTCACTGTCTTCTCAAGGAGAAAAAAATCCTGACATTCGGTCTGAATTGAAAAGCAGTAAATGTTTAAAGATATTAGAATTAATAAATAATCTTTTACTTCTTTCCATCTAGTAATTATTCCCCCGGCTCTGATCTAAACACTAGTTTCACCCTCCCAGGACTCCTAAGAAGTGGTCTTTGGTGCCTTGGTGGTCAGGACGAAGGATTTCCCCTGGAATGATGAGGAGAACCAGGAGCCTGTAGATCCTGGAACCAAAGGAAAAGAGGGAGTTGGGTGAGTGAGCAGCAGAAATGACCACAATGACCACACACAAACACACACACACTCCTGGAATGGACTCTTTGCCACAGCAGAAACAGCCAAAAGTCGATGTCCAGGATGGTGAGAGGAGATCCCTTGCCAAAAAACCTTCCACCATTAAAAGAGTAGATGCATCAAACTGGTGGTAACAAGTAGAGCTCTTTATGGTCCTACGAACTGAGCATCTCAGCTTGTGCTTAAAATTATCTCAGCTCCTCCCTTTTTGGTAACCAAATCTCAGTTTTAATTTTGAATATTTTTTTTTTTAAATCTTCTCTCCTACCGGGGTCGGTAATTGGTGAAAGAAGATTAATCATCAAGAAAAAAAAGAAGAAGAAAGGAAGTTAAGGCAAGACAACTGTATTGCCAAAGACAAAGGAAAAAGCTCCAAATCCCATAATTATGATGCTTACTTTTGATGCACTCTGTATTGTTTTGTTAGGAAAGGCCTAAAGAAATTCAGTTTCTTTTGGATTAATAGATGGAGTGTCTTAATGAACAGGGTGTAATAATAACAATTCTAGGAAATATACGTAAATATTTATGGCAGAAGAGAGCAGTAACAGTAGGCCAGAAAGGGCAGTCCGGTGTTCAAATGGCATTCAGGGTGTTGGCTTTTCCCACATGACCTTCTGTGGATACTTGGTTTTGTTTTGTTTCCTTAAGCAGAAGGAATAATTAATCTGTTGAAGACCTGGCATTTGGCATTTGCTGCCCTGCAGCAGAAAACAAACACCTCCTCCAGCTGCTTCAGTGGCACTGGGAGGCACAGGGGGTCCCTCCCCTGCTTGGAGCTGGAAGGGGAGGAGAAGAACCACTAAAACATGCAGCCAAGGCTTAAATAAACAGCAGGGAGATGACTGAGTGGAGCAAGGCTGGTGTCTGTCATGCTTCATTTCAGCTATCTCAAATGTTATTTAGTCTAAAAAGGCCATGGTTGTTCATTCAGCAGTCAATGGATGGACAACTGAAATGTTTTTCAAGGCTTCCTCCCAAGGAGATGGGCAGATTGGTTGTGGAACACCCTCAAAAAAAGCAAAATAAAACCCCTACGTGATTCTGCCTTGATAAATCTCAAAGAAACTTTACAGATTTTCAAAACCTTCATTTACATTTTTCTTTTCCTCAATTTAGTGAGTGGGAAACACCGTAACTTCTGTTTTGCACTCTGCAGAGCTGGTGCCAGCATCTGTGGGCTGCTGTATTTGTGCTTGGCCCTGCACACGAGCTGCAGTTGTCACTGTCACACCAACAGTCCTACTGCTGCTGTTGAAAGATTATGATCTTTTCAGGGGATTTCTCCAGCTCCTTGCTAACTGTGCTTCTATGCATCATAGAAGAAAAAGATATTCACTGGGAGCAACATTTGTGAGATTATTTTCTTGCACATCCAAGTTCTGCACAAGCCAGTTCTTCAGAAAAAAAAGCCTCTGTGCCTTGTCTCGGCTTTTCTCTTGGTATGCTCTTTGTCAGCTTGGTCTTGACTTCTGACACTAGGAAGAGTACGAAACAATTTTTTTTTTTTTGCTTTTGGTGTATGATGCAATCCAGGTCACTGCAGCCTGCAGGATTGAAACATTGGGATCTCATTAACTCTATTTTATTTCCTTTCCTTCCTCAGTCACAGAAAATAGATTAATAGGGTAGCACTTTGCAGTAAGTGGACATTAATTAATGCTAAATTACACCAGAATTCCATTGGAATCACATATTAACAGTCACACTAAGTCCAAAAGAGCTTGCCATGATTAATGTTCTTGTAAGGAATATCCAAAAAAATTAATAACTATTTGTCACTTATAATAAAGTGTTACCAGTTAATTTTATCCCATTTTCTGCCCTGGTTTTGCTGTAAAAATGAGATGCTGGAAGTTTAAAGCCTGGTATTTGACAGAAATGTGAGTTTCTGCTTTCTGACCTACTCAGGACTATTCGGTGCAGCTTACCCTGTTGCTCTCTTGGTGTCTTATACCAGGCATCGAGCAAGTGTCTCTCAGCTTGGGATGCAGAACCTGGGCAAGAGGAAGAGCTATTTTAATTCATGTCCCATAATTCACTCCTCAGTATTGGAAATTCAGATCCTCATACTATTCATTAACTTGACAAACACCGTAATGAGTGCAGAAAATGGCAGCACATAAATCCATTCTCTTGACAAAGAACATAATGAGAATGGGAAGTGACACAAACTGAATAGATCACTTTACAGTCTGGAGACTGTATATTCTTGCTTCTCGTGTAGCCACAGGCCTGTCCCCTTGCTCCCCTCTCTCCCTGTGCCTTTCCAAGGCTCCTCTCTAGGAACAAGCAATACAACACAAGGAAATTATTTCAAATCGCATTAGGAAAAAATTCTGCACTGAAAGGGTTGCCAAGCCTTGGCACAGGCTGCCCAGGGCAGAGATGGAGTCCCCATCTTTGGGGGGATTTAAAAGGTGTTTAGGTCTTTCAGAAAATATGATCCTTTCTGAAATACACCTCATCCCGGGCTTCCCACCAAGACTGAATTTAACAAAGACTAGTAATTAGTACTGTTATTTAATGGCACAGATGAAGTCTTAGTGCTTGCAAAGTGCTTTGAGAACTTTACACACACACACACACACACACACACAAAAGAAAACTGATTTTACTATTAATAAAATCAACTGCATTGGTTTTTTCCACTAAAAATTATCCCAGTACCCCGTAAAGGAATAATTTCTTTCAAAATCTAGCTTGCTTTTCTTGGTATCAGCAGCACAGATCATTTAATATACTATAAAGTCCTTCTTCCTGCTGTAAATTGAAATTTAAGCATTCATTTGAGCCTTTCTTTCTTCTTTTTTATTTCTGAAGAATGTGCTCTCAGGGAATAACACAGCTTGCTTAACTGCATAATGTTTTATACAGTAGATACTTTAATTTTCTGAAACTGAAACCTGAAAAAGTCAAATCTGTGAAACAAAGTCTTTTTCTTCATATTCAGTATCAGAAGAAATTATCAAAGCCTAGGGAAACTGGGGAATAAATACACCAAGCACAAACAAGGGGATATTAAAGATGAATCCCTAATTTTGTCCCAGCGCTGTGCAAAACAGGCTTCCACCTCCTCTGTATTCAGTTTCAAGTCCTACATGACCTTCGGCTCTAAAGATGAGAGTCATATATTTAACTACAGTATTTTTTATTTACTATACAAGTTGAGATGCAAAACACTTAATCTGCATCGTAAAATGGAAAGTGGCTGAGTTTGCAGCGACCTTGAATGTTCCTACACTAAAAGTTGATAATTTTTAACAAGTGCAGCCCTTTAGCTGTGCTAAATTGGACTTAAGTTCATGGCATGTGTTATTTTTCAAAATCTGACTTTTTTTTTTTTTTTGTGGGGAGTCAGAGAATACAGATCTAGATGTTTTGCATGTATTTATTTATGAGTGCATAGATATTCTCTGTTTAAAGAACAGTGAGGAGGAAATAGCAGTGCAGGGTGTTCAAGGGAGTTGTTTGCTCAGTCCCTACTGAGTTTCTGCTGAAATTGGATACTGAGCTCACTTTTCTCAAGAGCAATGCACAGAAAAATGCAGACAGAAGCATCAACACCTTCACCCACTAACCATGTTAAGGAAAGTCTTGATTAAAATCAATGAAAAAACTCCTTTCACTCCTTTCCTTCTTGAATATAGAGGGGAAGTAAGGAATCAGCAATTTCCTTGGGTGAAACTGAATTTCTGCAGTTTGTCCCTTCAGGTAAAGACATGGCTGAATATTGTATCTCCTGTTTCGCAGGATGTTGGTCCTTATATAACTTATATAGCTCTGGTTCTGTTTTCTTCTTCATTTTTTTTCCCGCTTAAAGATGACCCAAGCTAAAACATTGTGTTACATTTCTATAATTATGTTTTTACTAGAATAAACACAGATTCCTGGCCAAAGAAGACAAATGTCAGAATCCCAAATTTTCGCAAGTGTTGCCTTTCCCGCTCATTGCCCCTTAGATATTCTAATATGTATATTCCTGCTCACTATCCCTCTCTTCCTCTGTTTTAAGTTGTTTTTTTTTAATATATGACACTGGCTTATCTTCCCCTACAGTGATGGAATATGTCCTAGCTCAGACCATCACCTCGTTCAGCAAACAGAAAGCTGTTGCAGCCACCACAAGCAGAAGATTAGCACAATGTGTGTGGTTTTTTCAGGGTTAAGTTCATTTTTTTCAGAGTAGCCGGTAGGGATCTGTGTTTTGTATTTGTGCTGGAAGGAGTGTTGATAATACAGAGATGTTTTTGCCATTGCTGAGCAGGGCTTACACAGAGTCAAGGCCTTTTTTGATCCTCACCCCATCCCACCAGCAGCAGGGCTGGGGTGGAATAGGGGTTGGGAGGAGACACAGCTGGGAGAGGTAACCCCAACTGACCAAAAGGATATTCCAGACCGTGTGATATCATGATTAGCATATAAAGCTGGGGGAAGCAGGACGAGGTGGTGGGGGGAACGTTTGCAACAATGGCATTCATGTTCCCAAGCCCCATTTATGCATGGTGGGCCCTGCTTTCCTGGAGATATCCAAGATCCTGCCTGTTCTGGGAAGGGGTGGATGAATTCCTTGTTTTGCTTTGCTTGCAGGGTCTGCTTTAGCCTTACCTGTTAAACTCTTCTTATCTCAGCCCCTGAGTTTTCTCATTTTCAGTCTCCTGATTCTCTCCCCAGCCCATGGAGGGGGAGTGAGTGAGGGGCGTGTGGGGCTGAGTTGTCAGCTGGGGTTAAACCACAGAGCCCTACAAGACCCCAGAGAGACATGTGGGATTCATTACCAAACCTGCTGGTGTCTAACAGCAGTGGCAGAGCAGCGTCTGCAGACTCTGGAAGATTTGCTCCACCGTGCCATTTAGCCCAGGCTGTTTGTTCAAAATATTGCATAGCATTAACATTTAACATTTAAAAAATGTCTAGGTGCGAGAGAGCAATGGAATAGCTTTCACATGCTACCAAACCAGGGGATAATGGATGTGGCAAAGAAGGACATTAATATATTTAAGGCGATGATTAGAGGCTACTGAATCCAATGTGATAAACTGAAATAGATTTATAAGGTTAATACCATTTTCAGAGACTATAGACCATTTTATGGGATGTGCTGTATAACTTTTGTTCCTTCACCCAAATACATGATCTTTACCAGAGATTTAAAACAAAACACTGTAGCAATTGGATTCTAAAGGTCAATAAAGGAAGAAGAAAAATGAAAGAAAAAATCAGTAGCAGGAAAAAAAAAAAAGCCAGCAGAGGGTATTTCATTCATTCTGTTTCTGGTGCTTTTGTTTTACCAATTAAACTGCTATAAAGATAATAAAAAGAACTCACCTCTGGAAAATGAAGGTTTGCCTTCATGAGGAAAGATATTGTGGCTTCGAAGGGCCTTTAAAATTATATTTCCTAATAAATAAATCAACAAATTGCACGAAGCCACATAAAACACACTGCACATCTCATTAATCTTTGAGATATTTTAGTTATCTTTTTAGGTGAACTAAATCTTTGCTGCAGACAGCTTGTGTGCAAAATTTGCAAGCCGTGCCGTGGCAGTGTGAGCCTGCCTTGAGCCACAACCAGCAGTGGGGTCTGTGGGTGCTGGACTCAATGGTCCTTGTGGATCCCTCCCAGCTCAGAACATTCTGTGATTCTGTGATTCCATTCCATGAGATCCTTGTTGAGTGATTAGTAGCGTGGAAAACTTTGGAACTGTAGCTAGGGTTGATTATGCACAAATAAACATTTAGATATGAATCCCAGTCCAAGCCTGGGACTAGGAGTGGGTCCAGCTCCATCCAGACTCCTGCCTGGGATTTGCAACACCAGGGGATCCTTCCTGACCCTCGTGGCTCAATCCTTGTAGTAAATAACCAAGTTTACCTTGCCATTGCATCCTGTTAAATCACTACTTTATTTTCTACCAAACTGTGCTAATTTGCTGGTTTATATCAATGAACATATTGCTGCTTGTCTTGTAACAAGTGAAGCGCTTCACTCTGTCCGCAACACATGCTGAGGTCAGGAAATTTGCCTTGGAGCTGGGATTCTGTCTCCTTACACCAGAATGATGACAAGCATGGAGAAAACCAAATCAAAACAAAAAAAAAACCGAAACAAAACCAACCTCATAAAGAAAAGTGATTAGAAAGACTGAGTTTGATTATTTAAAAGTAAGAAGAATAAAAAGAAGTGAGGTATAAAAACGCAAGCCAGGGAGAAGACCAATAAGAAGACATAAGCTCATTTTTTTTTTCCTCTGTGCTTATTTAGTTTTCCAAGTATTAGAAATGCTGCTTCCACCAGATACCGACCAAATGGAAATTAGGATCAAATAGATCAAATATACTTCGGAAAAAAGTGGGAGTGTAGTGGTGGGAACTGTTTTGGTGATATCCAGTTCTTCTCACCCTTCTCTTTAGCCACAGATATTAGAGATGGCATTCTTAAGAAACATTTTGAAATACAATATGTTCTTCCCTGGAACCTGATCCTTTGGGATATGTCTGGAACGGATGTAGGGAAGAGACTGAAGCTGTATAGGACTAGAGACAGTCAGTGCTGGAACAGTCCCTACAAGAGCCAGGAAGCCTTCCTGAAGAAATCTGAACTGGGAAGATAAATGTACCCTCTCCCTCCATACAGATATCCACATGCCTCTGACATACTGATTTTGACAAAATTATTCCAGTTGATGACCACAGTAGCAAAAAACACACTAGCAAAAAAAAAAAATTCTGGCCAGTTCTTGTCCACAAGACATTTGGTAATGACTTTCAGTGCACCATAGAAGACATTCATAAGTCCTCTTATGTAAATTTTACTCTTAAGTAAAATAAAATCCCACTTCAGACCTCAGTGCACCAGTGAAGCACTCCCTACGTTTCTAGCAATATCCACACAGATAATGCAGCCTCAGAAAGAATATTCTGAATGTGCACACTATTTATGTCTTTCCCAGGAAGAAATTAGCAGGCGTAACAACCTCCCTAAAGGTGGGATGTAAACAACATGAGATAGCTCAGCCAGAGCAAGAAATGGAGTATCTGCCATCTCGTAATTGGAATTCAAATTTAATTAAGATGGAGAGAGAAATACTCATCAACCTTTCAATGAAATGCAGGAGCCCTTGGTGCTGCTATCTAAATGGGAGAAAACAGCCCTTCCAAAATCATTGTTAAACAAACAAGTCTCTGTGTAAGAAAAATGGTCTATAATCTTAAATCTCAAGTTTATAGCACAAGGTTATATTGAAACTGAGCATCTTAGTACTTAGCCCCTAATTTTACAAAATTAATTTCAAGCGGTCAGACAGTGGCAGGAGTTGCCCAGAGAAGTTGTGGTTGCCCCATCCCTCCAATCCAGCAGCAGGAGGTGAGAGGATTTCTCTGTCTTCATAAGCTGCTATATCATGCTACACTACTTTGTTTCTCAGCTGTCACTTAAGTATGGGAAGTGACCAAATTTCAGGATGGATAAATATTCTGGCAACTGGTGCCTTGTCATAATGCCTCCCAAGGGATCTGTAATCCTTCCCTGTTCATCTCATGGACTCCTGTTCAGGTATGTGAGCTGTGCCTGGTTTTATGATTTCCAAACATGCAGAACATAAGAACATTCTTGTCTCATGTCTGAAATTGCATCTGGCACCAAACCTGAGCAGGGTGTCTGCCTGCAGGTGTTGGTGCTTACCACAGCACATTTGTAACCCTGATACATAAAACTAAGTCAGACCACGTTAAGGGCAGTGTGTGACTCCCCACATGGCACACACAAAAGCAATTTCACCTTGTTATTACTTTCTGAGGTGTATAACATCTGGTTAAGCTGCTAGGTATCTATTTATGAAAGTATTTAGTCTTGATTTAAGACTTGAAGCAAAAGGGAATCCATCATGCTCTATGACAAAATGTTCCAGTGGTTTATAACTTCCAGTGTTAAAGAAGTGAAGCAATTTGTAGTTTGAATTTATCTTCCACCATGAACCTTTGAAACTCATTATGTTTCCCCTTTCTTAGATTAAAGAGCTGTATGTCAGTTATCTTCTCTTTTGCAGATTTTTTCAGATTGATCAAATCAAACTTTAACCTTTTCTTGGATGAGACTGAGAAGGGGATTTTCCTCAGCCTCACCAAATGGCCTTTCCCTCACCCCCTCAACTTCATGTCAACATCACAATTCTCTCTCTGTTTCCACCCTTTTGTAGAATTGTTTTGTACATGTTATGTACATGCAGGGCTGGACCGTATCCCAGTGGTGGCACTAATGATTTTTGGAAAGGTTACATGGTAATGTCATTGCATTTATGGGAATGGCATTGCCTTTGTTTCCTAACTTTAATGAGACCGTTTGCTCCCTTGATTTACATCCTAGGATGACCTGCAGTCTCTCAGAGACAGAGTCATGCTTGGAGCTGATGTTCCAGAGTTTTGTATGCCCTCAAACCCATTGCAGAGCTCCTTTTATCTGAGACACCATCCTCAGGCTGTTACGAGTGACCTAATGTTTGCTTTGCTTCTGCGTGCTTGACTGGAATTTAACTGTAATATTTGTTAAAGTTAATACAACAGCTCATTAAAGAGGAATAAAAATCCCTATTGGGTTGCAAAGCATTGTGGTTAAAGACCTCAATTTGGCTTCAGGAAATCTGGGTGTTATTTTAGGCTTTTACTGTAAGCTGCCTATGGAAATCCTAAAAATCAGGGGGACTTAATATTCTCCTGCTCTGGTTCCATTATATAAAATGGAGTAACAATTTTTTGACACAATTTTCATTGTCTAGGCAACCAGTAAGCTAAAAAAAAATTGCGAGAGTGAGTAATAGGAGCAAAGCAAAAGATTAGAGGGGAAACTCAATGAAGAAAGCACAAAAATGGAGTGGGAAGCTTCATAGTAACATAGACTTGGAAGCAGATCCTGCTGGACCATGTATTTGAGATTATTCTGTTACATGTATTATAATATAAATTTTTAAACCAAACCCCATTTTACAATTCATAAGCTTCCCCACTTTTAAAATCCCTCTTCTGACAATGTGACCCAATGGCCCTGACCTGAGCGTCCTTTTTGCCCCTTTTTGCCCCTTTTTGTATATATATATATATACACACAAATATAAAAATGATGTCACTATATCTACTCAAGTGAGTGCTTGGATGGATAATAATCAGGTTGGAAAGCAATATATTAATGGTTATTCTTGCCAAAGCTCTGTTTTCACACACAGATTTAAGTCCAAAGTCAAACCAGTGTCCGGCAGAGCCCAGAGCTGTAGATCTGAATCAGAACCAGGTGGCCAGGGCTGGCCTGGGGGTGAATGGCTGTGGAGAGAGGCTGGTGATATCAGCTGAGTGCTGTTATGGCAAATATGCATTTCAGTCACATAGCAAAGGCTGATGTCTATATTTTAAAAATATTTATTCCAGCTAGGCACAGTGCATAGTGATCCAGATACAAATGAGATTAATTCCTCCTCTCTAGAGATAAATCCAGATTAATTTGCTCTTCCAACATTGTTCCACTTTTCCCCAGCACCCCCAACAGACTATTTTTTTAATTATTGGGTTTTTTTCCTCTTCCCTTGTAGACATTCAACAAAATAATGACACTGTTTCTATACATTATTGTAACTCCAGTGCTGGGGCACTGGATTGTCTTGGGAGCAGTACAGAAGTGTGGTATTAATTTTAAAGAAAGTGCAAATGGCTTTGAAAATTGCCCTTAGCCTATGCATGTGTGTGAGGGGGGATATGTAACAATTACAAAGAAAACAAACAAATCCAAACTTTTTCAGGCTTTTCTTTGGGTGATTTTGGAGTCCACATAAGATTTACAACTGAGCTTTCTTTCCCACTCTGAGCAAACATTATCAGTTGATTTACATTCCTTTTTAAATAAATGATAGGAAGGAGCAAGACATCATACTGTAAATTTAGGGGCCCCAGAGCCACTCCTTGCACTCACAAGTCAGGGAGACATGATGGGAGAGAACTTCCACAGCACTGACAATGCCAACTGCAAAGCAGAAAAGAAATTTGTCCAATCTGTCTCCCTCTCTCCTGTCTTCTCCTGCTGTTCTTATAGGGGATTTTGACTAGTTGTGGTTTTGACTGCAAACCTAAAGGTCCTCTGGCTTCCAGAGTAAAAAACAAGATATGAACCCTCATGGGCTTAAAACATCAAGGCAAAGACAAAATTAATTAGCATGCAGTTCATAAATGTGGCATTGATGAATTGCAGCATAGCTATTGATTAATCATATATCAATTACAGTGGTTCTAATCACTGTGGCTACAAATCAGCTTAGACCTATCCACAGATTGATACTCAGTGCAAGAAATTAAATCAAAGACTCTGAATGGTACAAAAGTGCAGGCTAAGGTTTAACTCCCAGCTGATGCACAACTACCATGCTTGATTAACACTAATGGAAAGCTAACTAGGTGTGCCTGCAGTGCACTGATATGAGAACAAACTTCAGCTGATTGAAGACTCCCTCACTATTTATCCTGTTTTGGGCCCCGTTACAGCCACCTCATTAACGAGAAAGTATGACCTCAACCTGGGTGTAATGGAGCTGCCACTGGGGTAAGTAATGCCATTTATTCAGCCACACTACTAAAGGAGCTAATTTGGTAAGGTTTATTTCTATAGGCCTATAGGATACCTAGTTTTTATTAAGCACAAAGACATGGGGACTAATTTATGGAGAAATAATTCCTGTGGCTTCATTGAAGTGTTTACCAGAATATATTTTGGAATACCTGGCCATAATTCAGGAGGGTAGAAAACAGAGTCTGGTGATGTAGGCGCAGACATCACTGGAGAGTGATTAATTTAAAAACAGCTGTTGAGCACTTTTGCTGGAAAAGTTAAAGGTGGTTTTGTTTCTCTCCCACATATATTTCTCAGAGCTCTTTTAATTCCTGGCACATATTAAAAAAAAAAAAAAAAAAAAAAAGTAATTTAGGCATAGCTTTGCAGATTTTTAACATGTATTTTAAAGTTTTCACTTTAAAATGGGAAAATTTACTTCTCCCAAGAAATCCCCTACAGCAATTCTTTTCATTATAAAGGAGATATGAGCAGTTTTGTTGAAAAACATGTTTCTAATTTTGGTGTCTCATACTGAGACACACAACTTGTAAGTAAACTGCTGGTAAAACAATTCTTTTTCAAGGAACTGTTTGTCCTTCCAAGGAAGGCAAAGCTTTCAACGCCTTAAAAGAAAATTACATCATCTTAATTTTAGGAATTTAAGGATATTTTTATGTGTGCTTTCAAAAATATCTTCCTCTCTTCAGTACTAGAAGAGGAGTATCTTTCTCCCTTCACTCATTTCTGTTGCAGAGAATTCAGGGAACAGAGTCAGTTTTCTCTGGATGCTGCTCCAAGAGGTCTCTGTTCCAGAGTTGTTGCACTCCTGAGCTGTATGGAATCCTGAAAACCTCTCTGTGCTGCTCATCCTTGAAGGATGGAAGTGTTCCAGGCTGGGCTGTATGGGGCTTGGAAGAACCTGGGACAGTGGAAGGTGTCCCTGCCCATGGCAAGAGGTGGAACAAGAGGGGCTTTAAGATCCCTTCCAACCCAAACCAATCTGCGATTCTGCGATCCTTTGGCTGCCGACTTCATCGCAGCCATGCCTCTTAGATGGATTGTTTCCAGTTGGTTTACATTATCTAAATGGTGGTGGGACACCAGTAAGCCAAGACTCTCTTTTCTCCTAGTTTGCAGGCAGCTAGGCCTGCTTCTGACTGCAAAATAGAATTTGTGCTATGAAACAAACAGCATCCATGCTCCATCCTCCCATTCCTGAAAGTAACAAAAGCCTTGTGGAACATATTGACTCACTGTTGTCAACATAATGATAGTGTTTGTAAAATAAACTCCTACCAAACACTCCAATAATTAGAATGTCTCTTTTCCCCCTCCCAACCTTATGTTCCTTTCAACACAATGACATCAATGTTCATTAATTCTATATTTGAATGTTCATCTTCTGTGGCAGCTCTACCAAATAAACAAAGCAAAACAATATTTAACAATAAGAAGATGTAAAATGTTTACATAGGAAGGGAATAAAGCCAGTGACGGCAACAAAACTCTTAATCAAACTCAATTACAGAGACCAGGCGCAATCTGCCAGAGCTGACAGTTTGCTGACTTTACTTATAGTGTTGTGTGAGGAGAAATCTTTCATTTATAGCCCTACTGAGAAGTGGTTGCTTAAAAATCATGGAGGAAAATCACAAGAGTGGGTGAATGTTTTTCAAAATAAGTTTGATCATAGTGACTACCAAGGAACTATGGGTTGGACTTGATTTTAGATGGATTTCCCAACCTAAGTACTTCTATGAGTCTGTGATTCTAGCTGGGGGTTTGTGTTTAACAAATCCATTTAACTGGAAATTCGTGTAAATTAGCTAAAGAGTAAGGCAGAAAACAATGAATGATAATACTTTCCAATCTTCTGTGTTGAACAAACATGTTCTCAAGGAAGAAAAAGCAAAACACATTTGAGGAATGTGTTTTTTTAAAGTGTGTGCTCCTAAGAAAGCTTAAAGGTAAATTGTGAGTTTGACCCTCCAAAGGCTAGACTAGGCTATAGAAACAAACAAACAAAAAGAATCTTTCTGGTCTCAGAAACCTACCTGACTTACCTCAAGGAGATTTTATAAAGGCTGTGCATCCCATACCCGTTTTGGGTAGTGGAATAGGTTGAAATTGAATGTTATAGCATCCTGCCTGCATCCTACTCTAGAAAGGAATGGGGGGTTTTTTGGTTTTCTTTTTTCTTAGGGAAAAATGTTGATTGCTCTCTGTCATGGTTTGACCCTGGCTAAATGCCAGGCACCTACAAGGTCTGCTCTCTATGCTCTCTCCTGCCGCAGCTATGCAAAGGAGAGAAAAAAACTGACACAAACACACCAGACTCATGAGTTAAGATAAACCTCTGACGGCAGGACGTATGGGGCAAAGCAGGCAGGTAGAAACTTAAAGTCGCAAAGTGATTTATTAACCTAACAGAGTCGGAGGATAAATCAGAGGTAAAAATAAGTTCTCAAGACACTGTTTCTTCACTCACCCCCCTTCCTTCTTAAGGCACTGCTTTTCAGCTCACCCTCTCCCTCCTTCCAACCAACAGCTCTGGGGCAGGGGCAGGGTGTGAGTTCTTTTCTCTTAGTCATTCCATCAGCACAATTCTTCTGCTACAAAGACTGTTTCTCTAACTCACCCCTCTCCCTATTAAGACACCATTTCTCAACTCAGCCCCTCCCTCCTTCCAACAAACAGCTCTGGGGTGGGGGCAGGGCATGAGGGTTTTCTTTAGTCAGGGTCAGTCCATCAGGGGCAAGAGTCCTGTACTGAGCCATGGGGTCCCTCCCACGAGAGACAGTCCTCTGCGAACTTCTTTGGCGTGGGTCCAATCTCACGAGCAGCAAACCCACCCGAATCTGCTGCAGTGCAAGTTTTTGTCCATAGGGTGCAGATTTCCAAGCCAAGGCCAGGCTGTTTCCATCCCAGGAGCAAGGCCCTTCTCTCTCCTGCAAGGCCTTTGCAACTCTCAGTCTCTGCTGGGACTCCCACTGGATCACAGCTTCCTGCAGGCATCACCTGCTCCTCTGGCGTGGGCACCTCCCCACAGGCTGTGGGTGGATCTCTGCACCCCCTGGACCCCATGGGCTGCAGGGGGACCACCTGCTCCCCCATGCTCTTCACCACAGCCGGCAGAGGGTTTTCAGCTCTGACGCCTGAGCACCTCCTCCCCCACCTTCTCCACTGACCTTGGTGTCTCCATGATGTTTTCCCTCACATATTTTTACCTCTTCCTCTGACTAAAAAGAAGTGCATGCTCACATTATTTTGCTTTCTTCTTAAATATGTTTTCACAGAGGCATGACTAACATCTCTAATTGGCCCAGGTTTGGCCAGCAGCATGTCCATCATCTTCAGAGCCATCAGAGACTGGCCTGGCTGGACATGGTGAAAAACTTCCAGAATCTTCTCACAGAACACACAGGAGCCATCTTTGTATCCCACCCTACTCACTAGCAAAAACTGAGCCAAGCAAAACCACCACACTCTCATTTATAAGGAGGCAATTCAGACTAAATATTTCCTTTGCACCATGGGTAGATTCTGTGTTATTTTGTAAGAGAAAGTGAATTATAGCTAAATCGCAGATTACTGTTTTCAAGTGTGCTTAGTGCAGTACACATAAATAAGAGGAAAATGTCAAACAGAGGGACAGCTAGCTACAATGTCACTTACATGACTTTCATATGAGAATCTTATATGAATGTAGAGGATAGACCACTAAAACTGCTCAGTCAACATCTGATTTCAAGATAGATACACCTCCAATCATATATGGGGTTTTTTTGAGTAGTCTTAAAATGGTCTGAATTGCAAATACTTTTAAATGTCCATCTAAATGTCCAGGCTATGTGCCAAGAGGAAATCAATCTATGCAGACTCTGAAATCCTCCAAGTGTGATAAGCCTAATAGGAACATTAGTCCATTTTATGTTACCTCCAGGAGCTTTTACAGTGAAATTCTTACCTCTTTTACACTGCTTTGCATGCACTGGCGATTAATTTCAGTTGAACATACTCAAATCAAAATCAGTTTCTTGCTAGAACTGTGTGAGAGTGAACCCATTTCTGGCATGTTTTGATAGAAGAATACATTCTCTTGGAAAATGCCTGGAAAAGTGCCTATGAAAACATGCACATTTATATGAGGGCAATAAAACAAAACATTGGGGGAATACTTAGTTGATAGTTTGGTAATTTTTCAGTTTCCTTCAAAAACTGCAAAATATTTTTCTCAGTGGCCCGGTTCCTCAGAAGAGAGTGCTGAGGTTTTCCCAGCTGCTTTTTCGCACCAGAGTCGAGATACAGGAAACTGTTTTGAAGAAAGTTCCTTTCCCATTAGGGCAGCTGTGTTTTGTGATGAACTAACAGTTGAACGTGTATTTTATATACATATTTTATATCTGTCACTCTGGCATCTGGAAATTAAACTCTGATTTCTGCATTATTGTTATCAATGCCCTGTCACCCTTGCTTCTTTTCTGCTCCCTTATTTTTTCCTTCTGTTCTGGGCTCCGTGGGAATTGGCTTCCTGAGGGCTCCCTGCACTGATTTGGGATCCTCTGGTGGCTTCCCTGCAGCTCAGAAATGGCCAGAGCCAGGATTGGCCATAAAAAAACCTCCCCACATCTGAGCTGAGCTCTCTGCACTATGCGGTGGCCATGCCTCAAGGTAGGAATTCCAATCCAGAAGAGGAGACAAAAATCACAGTGAAGTTCAAATTCAGGGCTCTGAGAACACAGGTAAATATGTGCAACAATTTCCACTGCTCTTGACATTTCACAAGTGCTTTGCAATGACACTAGTGAACAGCCAGCATGTCTTTTCTTCTTACTCAGGAGAAAAGTGTCTTCCAGATGGTTTCTTTTTATTAATTTAGAGAGAGTTAAGCTCCATCTCAGAGCTGCAGACAGCTGACTGATGGATGCTCCTGGAAAATCTGCTGATTGGCAAGACTGTTTTTCACATTAGCTGTTTCAGAGTTACTTTGGTAATTGGTTCCAAAGGAGAGGAAGAAAAAAAAAATTTACACCAGCCTAGATGTAACTGATTTGCCTCATTATTTCTGATTTAGAATTGACAAGACATAGATCAGCCATCGACAGCTTCATGCTCCTAAGAATGGATGTTTCAGGCACTCTTGAAGAGCCAGAGAATCGTAGATTAATATATTTTAAGCCTTTTGCTTTTGTGTTTGCAAAATGAATGTGAATTGGGTCAGTGATATATGTGTGTCACTGCCTTTTCCTACACCTTTTTGATGATTTAACTGAAATAAATGAGTGCTCTCAGTGCCAGGTGTCAGCAGATCAGGGTTTGCCATGTCAGAGCGATGTCCCACACCTCACCCCGTGTTCCTCTCCCAAGTTTGTGTCTGTCCTGCATGCGGCTCATTGCCTCCACACAGCCCCAGACATTTTTTGAAGTGGTTAGCACTGGAAGCTGGCACTGAAGCTCAGGCTGACCTTCAAAACACTCTATTTTCAAATTGCACCTATTACAACCCCCTGGGCCTTTAAAGAGATTTTCACTGGGGTTTCTGAGTTTCAGGGCAAAATGCAGCTGGACTTGCATCCCACCCTGATTCAACACACTTCCCTAAGGTCCACATTATCAACTGGTGGCATGTGAGGCTGGTTTTCTACTCCTTGCCTTCCATGTTAAGCCCCCTGTCTGTGTGGTTGTTACTGACAACTCTGAGACAGGGATGTTAAAAGATAACTTTTCTACTCCTGCCCTGTTGGGTATGGTCATTGTGGGTGTTTATATTCTCATGGATTGGGGATATTCATTAATGGAAAACAAAACCACCCAGCAGTGTTAAATAAAAGACTCAGGAGCAGCAGTGTGCAAGAGGCTGGGAGTCCATTTGGAGGGAAAAAAGCCTCAATCTGATTTTGCTTTTCCTATCTACTATTAGGTGCTGGGGTAGCATTCTGGGCAGGTATTTGGCCTGAGCCAATTCAACCCTTTTTTTCATGTTTAGATTTACAGTGATAATCAAGTTATCATCTGATTACTATTTGAAGGGATTCCAGCATGTTTCATATCATCATCACCCTTTTCTTTTTTTTTTTTTTTTTCCCCCCCAGGGACAGTTATCTGGAAGTCAAACCACATTTGTTGTCACTAGAGCATCAGGAAAAATGAGGCCAAGATGCTCCACCGGCAAAATTTTTCATGGCAACTGCTGTACAGAAATCTGTCACCAGAGGCAGCTCTCCTGCTTTGGGACTTCACTCGTGCCCCACATTTCTTTTTTCCCTCCTTCACATTTACAGAAATCTCTGCCCAGGTGCCTTTGCTTGACTAAGGTTGTGTGGCTAAACCCAGGAGAGAAAAGCAACACCTCTTCAAACACTACACCCAAAATAATAAGTCTTCTTCTGTGAAACATTTAAATTCTGATGTAACAATGTTACATAGAAGTGAAAAGGTAAAATGTTCAATAAACCTTGGGCTCACAACTTCCAGTAACACAAAGACCCCACCAACTTTGCCAGCACTTTTACCAAGTACAGTAAATATGTACAGGTTAAATTCTACTGTTATATCCTAAAAGTGTCATTAAAATAAGTGAAAGGAAATGAGATTTAAGGAAGGTCAGAATATTATTCCAATTTACAAGGTGTAATGTTGAATTTAATCAGTCATTGCAATGAAGTAAAAAAATTTGCTCAGTCATAGGAAAGAGGTGAATCTGACCAGATGGATATCTCATATGGGTAATCCATACATTTTGCAAAGGCTTCACACATCTGTTAATTCCCTTACTCTTTTGGTTCTAGTGCGTCCTTAAAATTCATTTTTTGAAAGCCTGATCACCATAAGAAAACCTCATCAAATTTTAATTAATTCCCAAGATAAAGCTGCAATGGGCATCTCGGGGAATCTTCTCTATTGAACTGACGCACTTGCTAAAAAGTAGAGCAATAAAATTCCAATTCTTTGAAGGACTGTTTGGATTCTGAAAAGCTATCAGCACATTTAAATACTTAATGCAGTTTATATGGAAATTCTTAAACATAGTTTTTATTGAAATCTTGTTTCTGCTACTATTTCATTGCTCTAGTTGCTTTTTAAAGGATACATCTTGTTCTAGTTTTGGGTTTTTTTCAGGGGGGAGGCTTCTTGTTGGGAATTCAGATAATATTGATTTGGAGGAAGACATGAACAATTAATAGTGTCTTCCTTCCTTCTTGAATCCACCTGAATTTTCAGTCAAGACATGTTCTTTGATGGGTTCTTTGCCCTTGGGAGTGGAGAGCATCACATCTGCCAAGGACAGTAGTGTTGGAATAGTTCATTCCAGCTGCTGAGAAGCCAACAGGTTTTGGACAGTTATCGAGCCAGATTTGTGGCTGTATGCTGCATTCTTTCAAGCAGGGTTTCCAGCTAGCAGAGCTGCAACAACGAAAGCAAATTCATGGTTATGGGTGAATAATGACAATAAAAACACTGAAAGATCCACATGTTATACGCACCTCTCCCTCTGGAGTCACTCTTGCCTCTCTCAGGATTATAGAGAGAACATCACTGATTCTCCCTTGCTCCATTCTCAGATGTCAGTGTCTTACAGAAAGAGATCAGTAAATGTGCTGTATCAGTGCTTCAATTAGCCAAATCAGATTGGTACGGTTTGCGTTCTGCATTGCTCTTTCTTTTTTTCCCATCAAAAAAGTAATTCCCACAATAAAAATATTTAATTTGAGATTGTCTGTTTCCATTCGCAATTCCCAGCTGTGAGGGAGATGATTTCTGTCTCATCAAGAGTTTTACTTTACAGCTGTTGCTCTTGTGTATTTTGTGAACCCTAAGGAGTTCCAGTTATTACTTTCAGGGTATTTATGCTTCAGTTAAGGATAGGTGTATCTTTCAGAGAAAGATTTATTTTTTTTTCTTGGAGAAATCAATTAAAATGAGACTAGAAGGGACACTAAGAGGTCATGTAGTCCAACTCCTTTCATAAAGGCAGGGTCAGTTATGTCACTTGTGACAAATGCTGGTCCAATTTTTCTTAAAAATCTTCAGTGATGAAAGCATTTCCTGATGTTAGATTTTAATCTTCTTTGCTTTATTACTTCTTGGCCTAATAACAGTAGACAGAGAAAAGAGTTTATACCTTTTCCCAAGCTTCCTTTTACCACTGAACACTGGTTCCACTTTTTCTCCCAGTTTTTCTTTTCATGAGATTAAAGTACCTTAATTTTTTTAAACCTTTCTCCTAGGTCATATTTTCTGCACCTGACCAATCTCATTCTCTTTTGAGGATCCTTTACAAATGGTCCCTATCCTTCTAAATTACTGTGCCTTCTCTGCAGCAGCACAAGGGTTTTGACTCAGGTTGAGACTGAGAGGGTTGGGGATGTTCAACCTGGAGAAGAGAAGGCTTTGGGAGATCTTAGAGCACCTTCCAGTGCCTAAATCAGCTCCAAGAGAGCTGGAGAGGACTTTGGACAATGGCGTGAAGTGACACAACAAGGGGGAATGGCTCTAAACTCTCCAGAGGAGGTTTAGATTAGATATTAGGAAGAAATTCTTCCCTGTGAGGGTGATGAGGCCCTGCCCAGAGAAGCTGTGGCTGCCCCATCCCTGGAAGGCTGGACAGGGCTTGGAGCAATGTGGCCCAGGGGAAGGTGTCCCTGCCCAGGGGGTTTGAACAAGAGGGTCCTTTCTTGTTCAAGAAATTCACCATTTTGTGATCCTATGATAATCTCATTTGTGATTTTTGTTCAGCGTAGTCTAATACTTAGGTCCCAATCTGCCACACCCCAGCCAGGCCAGAAATCCCCTTTGGTGCGTGCAGTTCTGCATTTCCAAGAGATTCACTTTACATTTGACCTTCCTGAACAGCACTATGCTTTTTCTTCACTTCTCTCCAATTGTTTTCAATTCTACTCCTCTTCCCCACTGCTCGCAGACGTTCACTTTGGTGCTGTCTGTGACTGCAATAAATGTGCTTTCTACCCTTTCATCCACACCATTTATGGAATTATGAATGGCGTCAGACTTAAGTCAGAATCCTAAATAGCCCACAGTATTGACAGGGGGTAGCTAACTAATTCTGATGCTCTGGCAGCAGCTGTGTAATCCCACACCCTGGAGGGTCACCTAGATAATGTTTCTCAAACTTTTTTCTAAGTCCTTCATGTAAGAGAGTGTCAAAGCTTTGCTAAAGTCGAAGTATATGACATTTCCTGCTTCTCCCTTATGCACCAAGCCACTTACCTTGTCATAATAGGAATCAGATTAGTTTGACATGATTTGTTTTTGATGAATGTAAATTGACTGTTGTTCTTCTCTTATTACCCTCTAGGTGTTTACAAACTTTTGAGTTACTTATTCCAATATTTTTGTGGGAATGTAGCTTGAGCTAAATCAGTTCATTTGTTACTATTCTCTCTTAAAGATAAGCATTGTGTTTTCTCTTTGCAAGAGAGAATTCCAAATTAAGAAAAAAGATCTGAAATTTTCCTCTTCTAGAACTCAACCACCTTTTTTTTTGTTGTTGCTTTTATAGGCAAAACAAGAAAAATCCATTTTATAGGTGTTAAAATTGATGCTAAATTTTTCTCTACATTTAATTATTGAGTGAGATAATAGACACTAATGAAGGCTTGTGGTTCAGATACTATTATACCCATAGAATTGTAATTCTGTTAAAATAGCCCTGACTACCACAGCTCTTCAAAGCAGCACAATGGCATCTGGACTAGAATTGCAATTGTGATTCTTCAAACTCTTAAGACAAGGAAAGAATTCTCTCTGCTGTTAGCAGCATTATTGAAATGACAGAGATGATCTGTTCCAGCTCAGGAAGGAGCAGTTAATGATAAATTAAAAATTGCAGCTTTTTAACTCTGCCCCACACCTTCTGCAGCATTCACGAATCTTTGAGGGCCATCAAGTGAAAACACCCAGCTGAAAGGGGAGCAGACTGACTGAGTTCTAAAGTGCTGTCCCCAGATCTCTTTCCAAAGTTTGTCCTGAAAACTTTGTACCTGGTAGGAAATAAACTAATAAGCAAACAAAAAGGAGTTGAAATACAGGAGCAATCTAAAAGCCTGCAGTTCACCTGATTTAAGCGCAGGCACTAACTCAGAGCTCTGAAAATTCAGGGACTTACAGAAAATGTGACCAAAATGCCTTGTTTGGAACATACTGACTGCAAAGGAGGCACACTAAAAATAACCAATTGTCTCTTCTTCAGCTATACCACAAGATAATTAATTTAAACCTCCCTAAGACACACACTGCCTATTTCTTTTGCATTGTTTTTAATTTGCTCATGAGGATTTCTTCTCTTTTTGATTCACTTCCAGTTGTTCTTTCTCCCTGCCCAGTCTGAAGACAAGCAGGGGAAAATTTGGTCTTTCGGTACCCTGTTAAATTACAGATAGTGAGCTGTGTAGGTGTTAGCATTTCTTGGAAGCAGGGTCCCACTTTATTTATAGCTCTGCTGTTTAGCCTTCTGTGTCTTCATGCTGTGGTACCCTGCCAGAATGCCTACTGAATATGCAAGTTCATAGGCAGCCTCACTACCAACTGAAAGCTGAGTTTGTGACTGAAATAGGGGACGTGCTTGAGGAAATCACACTGAGATTTGGCATGGCTAATGATTTGATGAGAATCTGATAGGATTTGGTACCCTGCTTTGACATCCTGTTTTGGTATGTGGCTGTTCTTGACCTAGTGTTTGATGGCAGGACTTGAGTGAGCTGGTCCTGCTCAGCAGGAATGAAACCTGGTCCCTCTGACTTTGATATGGTTAGCACATTTTCCATGGGCAGCACTCAGTCAGCTTAACACACTAAAAGGAAATGATTTCCAAAATCTGCTCTAATGGGCCTCCTTAGTCTGGACAAGTCCACACATAACACTCACCTTTTTCATTAACAAAACTCCCACACCCAGCCCTGAAGCCCCACTCTAAAAAACCCTCACCCCAGTCAGCAGGATCTAGATTTTGCTTAAAATATCCAGAATTAAGCTCCTGTGAATAAGTGGGCACTTTTGTGCTGGATGGTGAAATTGTCTTTACAGTCAGTGGAGAGCTTGTCAGGGTGGTTAGTCCTGCCAGATTGTTCTCTGCCACAAATCATCATCATAAAGTGGCTACTCATCTAAATTCACAGAATCATGGCATCCTAGAATGGTTAGAGCTGGAACATCATCCAGTTCCACCTGTTAGAGATAGGGATACCTTCCACCAGACCAGGTTATGCAAAGCTCCACCCAACCTGGTTATGAATTTGTGCACTGAATGCCAATGGGGTTGTGTTATCTCATTCCAGTGACCATAAAAATAGCTCAGAAATCTACCCCACATATAGACACCTACATCTGGAGGCCTCAGCTGAGCTCAGCTAAGACCAGATCACAGCCTGAACTGCTTGGACATCTGTACTTGACAACTCGAACCAGCAGGTGCTGAGGTCCCACCTTAGGCTCTCCTTTAGGAGACAAAGTCTTTTTGTTGGTGGTGGTGGTTTCTTACACATTTTTGTTTCCTATATGGCTTGCACCTGCATCCTATACCTGGGATTTCTTGAACTGAGGGGGATTCAGACAGTTCCTGAGACTAAAATTGTTGCCTCTTTGTGTGATGTTTTCCAGTCTGAGCTTGTAAAAACATCTCCAGTGGTTTAGAATTTTGAGTGCTTAGACACAGGAGATGCATTTTAATGCATTGCCCTCTCCCTCATGTCCATCACTTCCTAGGCTACGCAATTTTACTGGATGCCACTTAAAATTCCTCTCTGAAGCTGTTTGCTTTTTCCTGAAGGATTCGAAAGGCCCATGTGCACATGGCTGATCCTTAAACACACCCCCACCTCGGCTGGTTTAGTGCATATTTTACTAATGAAACAGAACCAGCAAAGTGCCGAAATGCAAAATTAGGGGGGAGCTGAAGCAGAAACACCGAGCAGCTGTCAGCTCCATCTGACTGGAGACCCAGTTGCTGGGTCCCTTTGGGGACAGAGTCATAAATGTCCTGCAAGCACCCAACTCACTGCTTGGGGATGGGAGGATGTTCTGATGTTCATAAAAAACCGTGCCTGCTTCTCCAGCCAAGGTAAGCGTCCCACTGCAGCAGGTGCAGCAGTAACTCACAAAAGAGGCTTTCTCTGTATTAAAGGAGGTAGGAATAGATAGAGACAAAGGGTGGTGGAAAGTGAAGCACAGTTGTTCAGAGATGACAGATGGAAATTGATTCACAAATGAAATATTGCAAGGCTCAGTAAATCGGGGAACAAATAGTGAATTATGGGTTTATGGTAGAATCACAAGATAAGTGGTAAAGACAGTCTTATATAAGGATCATCTGACATCCAACGTAGAACATTGATTTTTATTTTTTTTTTAAATAATATATATGTCTATGTTATGGTTGCTGGTGTTATTTCTTCCCACTGCTTTGACAGTGTTTTCTTCTTCAAGACACTTCAGATATATATGATCATTACATCCAGTTCCTGGAAATTATTGTTTTCAGATGAAGCTGTGTTTCAGGTGGAAGAGGTTCAGGGGTGTTATTGTCATGTCTTCTTTTATATGAAGATCACAAGACCAGTGAGATAGTATGATGATCAGTAGGACAGGTCATTGTAGACAAGTTAACATGATTTTCACATTAAATTTGTGGCACTTCCTTCTTCATGAGCTGTGTTTTCAATTCTTGAAGTTTTCAAAAGACAAACATATCCAAAGCCAGCAAACTGTGTCAGCAGTTATTCAGTACTTTTTAAAAAAGTCCACAAGACATGAATATCAATGGCCTTCGACAAAATTCATGATTTATTATGACAGCTGCTGTACAGCTTTAGACTTGGTAATGTTTTGTACCTGTAGTGATGTTATTCTTAATAATGACTTGAATTTCCTCTATTTTTTTTTTTTCTTTTTACAGCTGGAAGAAGATCTGCCAATAGTATGATCACGGGCTAATCCTTAGATCTCTTAGTACCTTACAGTTATTCTTCTACAAAACACAACTTGCAATTTATTCCAAGTGCTGTGAGCTTCTGGAGGGAAGGAGCCTCTACATTACCATGTCGTTATTAGAAATCAGATGCTAATTTTTGGCTATTGCTCTTGCAATACTATTTTCATCCCCAGCACAGGATAACTGCCTACTCTTAGTCTGTGTGGGAGGGACACCAGATGGATGTGACAAATAAATGGAGGGAGCGCAAGGTACCAGTAGCATGATTATGATTTGTGTAGTAAGTGGCAGTCACAGAACTCCCACCGTCTAGCTATTGTCAGGCGTTTTGTAGTCATTATGGAACAGCAGGTAAATATTAATGGAAAAAGATTGCATACTGTGAGACAAAGCATTAGCCCATGTAAATCACGAGAGCTCGGCTGATGTCAATGGAGCTGTAAGATTTTGGACCAGCTGAGGGCATGGGCCTTAAATTCTTCCTTCTCAAAAGAAAAATAAACATCTTGAGTCTCTTCTGTTTTGTATGCTTCAGACTGTTCTCCCTAAACAGCTAGTTCTTCAAGAGTACATACATATACATGCACTTAATGCCTGTGGTAATTATTATTTTGGAGAGGGAGGGCAGTACACATTATGCACACCTGAGGAAAAGATCTGTATCTGTGTCAGCAGTTCCTGTAATTACACCCACTGTCAATACCAGCTCTGAGAATTCCCCTTTCAAACTATCCACTTTTGTCCTCCTTCATCAGCAAGGCTGAGTGTGACATCCTCTAACAAGGTTGGTAGGGTGGTTACGCGACTCAATTATTAACTCAAATGCAACTCGCGTACTGCAGCAAATAGAATTTCTTCTGACAGGCTGCTTGTCATATTATGGCCTTATTTGATTAACTCACCCCTTTGGAGGTGTTCATGATCTCATTATATCTTTAATGATAAAATTCCCTTCTGCTATGTGCTATTTTATATTACGTTAAAAGGAATTCATTCATTTTTCGCTTGTCACTTGCATAATTGGATAAATATTTAACAGGGACAAGTTGATTAAATTTCTGCTAAAATTGTATTCACTACCAAAATATATCCTGGACACCTTAAATGTGGGTTTGTTGGCTGCCAGTGGAGCAGGTGTTAAGTCCAATGAGACTCCCCATCCCAAAGGTCACACGGAACCCTTCTGTCAACATCTATGGAGTTACAAAACAAATGGATAACAACAAAGAATTTAACTCCAGTAGAAAATGAAGGGTTTAGTAGATTACAGTGCAAAATTTTAAATTAGAAGGTGGGAGCCATTACTGAGGTATCACGTGGCTGAATTCTTCAGAAATAAGAAGGAGTGCATCTGTGGTGAAAATGTGAGATAAACAGGGTCACTGTTCTGTGTCTTTGATGCTGATTCACAAAGGTCAGGAAGGTTTTTAAGCTCTCTTTGAAGGGGCTTTAATTTATGTCAGCAAATACAAATTGTATCTACTCTTCAGGTCCACAGGCCTCCTTCTGCCATGATGACATTTGGATGTCCAAATATTTTGTTTTAGACATATCCATGGAGCACAGGACTCAGTATGACTGAGTTGTCAAAATTGGCAGGAAAATTTGTATTCCAAGTACTCTACTGACTCAGGGTACTGATGTCTAACTGGCTCTTAATGCTTAAAACACACGCAAAATTATGGTTTTACAGGATTCACAAGGACTTCAAAATAGTCTTTTTGGGTTTTTTTCTTCTCATTGCCTCTGTTTCATTATCCATAAATTAATACAGTGTTAACACCAGTGGATAAAATGTTTCTCTCATTTTAAATCTTAACATGAAAATCACTGGAGAACGGCATATAATTATTAAACATCTTTATTTAAGAGTGTTATATTATGCAAAATGTCCACTATACAATCACTGACATTTTGTATATTGACAAAATGGCAGTAAGTATACATTCATCAAAATTGAAAACTAATTTGATTCTCTTTACTGTTATTGAATTGCCTATTTTCCAGGAGGGTGACGTGAAGTTCTGGTCATAAGATTTTAACAGCCATTAATTTATAAGACTCAGGGCCCCCAGAAATAAAATAATGAAGGTCTCAATAGATCTCTTGGGCCTTTCCTTTGCCCCAGGAAAATATCAGCAGGCACATATTTGTTCAGTCTGTCCTTAAAATCCTCCCGTGCTGGAGATTTCACAGCTTCCTCAGGCAAACCACCATTGTTTCCACATCTTTTCCATGAGATTTGGTCTCAAGTTTTCATTGTGTATAAACTCAAGTATTTTCAGGTATACTTTTTACTCTTTTCAGATAAAATTTATTTTATAAAGTCAGGAATTAGAAATAAATAGATTTTGGGTAAAAAAAAAAAAAAATAAATAGAAGAAGATGTGAATGAGAGATATTTTGAGGTATTAAAGGTCAAGTGAGATTTTCCAAGTCTCATGTGATCAAACTATTCATGACTTCCAACTACATAAAGGCACCAAAACTCCTCACATCATGCAATTTCCCCAGATGAGTCTCTGGAGGCGCATGTTTTTATTCAGCAGCTATAAACAGGGATAGCTGAAGATGATGTCAGGTGACCAAATTATATGCCTGAATTATCTTGGATGCGTCACACTTTTCTGATCTTAAGTAAAATGGTTTATTCACCTAAAGGCACCATTTTCAGTCTGCATTCTGCGGCCCTCAGAGGTTTGAATTGCCAAAGAGCATTCCCAGATTGTAGGGAATGGTTTTTCAAGCTGTTTGTCTGTAGAAATTTTACCTTATGTGGCACTGACCTGGGCTGACTCGCAGCCTTACAAACAGGTCCCATAATAGCCTGGAAGTTTTCACGGGCAGGAAGCCAATCTCAGCTGGCACTTTGCATACAGCCACTCAGCTCTGGACAGCAAAAAATGTTATTTGTGTGAACTGGGTTGATCCTTCCCTGTTGGCCTCACTGTCAGAGAACAGTACCAGAAACATCTGATTTACCAGGACAGACATAGCCTATGGTGCACTGCCTAATTCTGAAAGCTACAGGAAAGGCCACAGAAAAAGGTCGTGTTTGAACATTTCACATAGAGATTCATGTAAATAAAATTTACCCAGAGATCTGCACCAGCCTGAAAAATTTTAGGGAGTTCATCATTTGAAAAAAAAAAAAAGGAAACATATCCCAAATAATTATCCTTCTTTTTCAGTCATTGCACCAAACAGATTAAAACCCTTTCCATATGATTCAGACGGGCAAACGCAGAGCAGCACAATTTTACTAGGGACCTGCCAAGGGTTGAAAATTACAGAATGAAAAATGAATAAGGAATAAATTAATAAAGAAATCTGTTCGCAGAAATCAGGGTTGACTGCTACACGATTTGCTGCCTCAAGAACGGGGCTGCATCAGCCCTGAGATTTGGTGTGCAGTGGAATGATCTGGCCTTTACAGCACCTGATTGAATGCACGTTGAATTCAGCTGAAAGATTCTCAGCTACTTCAGTGGACTTTGAATTAGGCCCATGGGACATCATTCATTGCCATATCTTCCCATGTCCTTGGAAAGAAAGTTGTCATTATTTTCACTGCACAAGTGGGGAAATTGCAGTACAAACAGAGAATGGCCATAGTTGTAGAAAAGGTCACTGGTACAGCTCATTGACACAGAACAGATGGAAAATGAGAAGAGTCATGTCCATGAGATTTAATTGCTATATACACAGAAGTAATAATCATCCATAAGAGTCTGGGATTGATTCATTTGATGTTGGGCATGAATAGCAGAGTTTTGAGGACAGAAGGTGAAGTTTGGAGCACCTATAATAGCACATCAAAAGAATTATTTTTTTAAAGAGCATTTTTTTCCCTTCCAATAAATAATTTTTGATCTGCAGTATGAGCAAAAGTCATCTGCCACCTGAAGTCCTAAGCAATCCTTTCCCAGACCTTCATCTGAAACCATAAGGTGACAGTTGTACTATTTCACCTAAATCCATCTGTCCTTTTAACCCGCGGGGGCCAAATAGGGGAAGCAGAATAACTTTTGCTCTTAACAGATCAAACCAAAGAAAAACAGTGGAGAGAAATGGGTTTTGTGCTGCACTCTCTCACTCATTTGAGGGAGGGGAGATTTATTGACTGCAGGGGTCAATAAAATTGCTGCACAAAGTGAGTGCTCATTCTGAGCCCTGAATTAACTCTATGAACTTTGGCAGGAATTCACTGCAAACAAGTTAGATCCCAAAGAATTTGTGAGTATAAACTGTGGCTAAGCCAAAGCAGACATAAAGGGGCTAAGGGAAGGAAAACCTCCCACCCCTGTATGAGACAAATCTGCCTCATTCTGCTGCTGGTGCAGAGGTGGTGGGGCTCTTGGAAGCAGGGACATCCTCCCGTGGGTGTGTGTTGAAGGTGATGGGGAAGGAATGGGGATTGAGCACAATCTTTATTTTTCCATTTTTCGAGGCTAAAGCAACCACGGTCAGTACATGGCCATAAAACTGGATATTTCTTCTTAACTTTTTTAACCATTTTCATAGTAAGGTTGGAATGGTAATAAAGATATGGGTCCCAAAATGACCAAAAACAACATAGAGCCAGTGCTTCAAGAGTTTTATTCCTAAAAGTCCATGCATATGATCAATACTGTCACAAACTCCCTTAAAATAGCAGCTTGAGAAAAAAATGTTTTACAAAATGACAGAATTATAGAATGTTCTGATTTGCATGGGACAAAAAAGGATCATTTAAGTCCATCTCCTGGCCCTGCACAGGAAAGTCCCAAAAATCACACCGTGTGTGAATCACATCATATCTGGATTAAATTAGGTGTTGTCATGCATAACAAAAAGAAAAGAAAAAAAAAAAAATCATGTGTAACAAAAGGAAAATAAAATACTTTGCCTGTGTAGATAGCAAAGGGAAAACAAATTATCCACTACATTTCAGGTTCATCAGTTGATCTCAATGGTCAAATTATGGAAATAGTAGAGAAATGGCATAGAGAAACTCAATCTTTCTCAAATCAAATAGTTTAGTTGTTAAAAAATGTGGTCAGTTCAGTAGAACTAAATAATAATATTAAATTTAGTTTTTGCCACAAAAGATATTTCTGTAAAGGAATGGAAAATGGGGATTCATTCAATATTCTTTAAAGACATAAGGAACTGTATTAAAAGAGGTGAAAAGAGGCTAGAAATAGCCTACTATTATTAGTAAAGATGCTGGGGTAATGCATTATTAATTTTTTTAACAGTCTTGTCATGAAGTAGAGAGATTGCTTATGAATTTGCTGATGATAAAAACGAGGAAGGATCAACACAGAAGAACAATTAGATACCACATAGGAAGAAATGGTTAATGTAGAGAGGGGTAAAGATGATTAAACCTCATACTACAATGTGGAATTTCATGAGCAGAGGGAGTAATAGCAAGAACTTCTTGTACAAACTGTTAGGTCTACACTTAATAGCATCTTAAGGTAGGGAAGATCAGGATATTCTTGAAGTCATAGGAGAAGAGTGTTGAACAGCACACAGACATGGGAAAAGCAGCCGTGGTTGCTCAGCAAGCATTAGAGCCAAGCATTCTCTAATTTTTCCACACAAAACTGCAATGAGAACTCCCCTGAAATTGTACAGGCAGTTTTGACATGAAGGCTTAGATAAGAAGAAATAAAACGCAACAGGTTTAGCGATAACCCTTCAGAGAAAGAAGAGGGTGTAATTTGTAAATGAGGAGGCTGACACTCTGTCCACAGTGCATTTGCACAGAGAGCTGCAAACCTGTGTGCTCTCAGATAACGAGGCAGAAGCTCCGAGGTTACATGTGCTGCAGCAAGAGGCAGAGTTTTAGCACAGATTTGATGCCTAAGAAATATCATGCAATAACTTGGAGCCTCAACAGAGAGATCTGGCGTCTCCCTAAAGTGAGAGCAAAGGGGCGCTTGGGCTAAAAATTCCTCTGAAAAGAGATTGTGTTGTTAGCTGAGGCCAGCAGGAAGCAGAAGCTACTCAGGATATTTGGGATGTTGTGGACAAGAAGGGTAAAGCCCTCATTTAGAGCCAAGGAACAACTGGGGCACAAGGAACAATGTGTGTCTGATGTGTAAAAGGGCTGTTTGGATGTTGATCTTTTCTGCTCCTGTGCTGACTTGGGAGCTTGATTTTTCTCTGTCCTCTGGGTCTTATTGCAATATATAACAAGTTGTCTTAGACCTTACTAGCAAATATCTTGGAATCACAGGGTTGTTTGGGTTGCAAGGGACCTTAAAGCTCATCCCATTCCACCCCCTGCCTTGGGCAGGGACACCTTCCACTATCCCAGGTTGCTCCAAGCCCTGTCCAGCCTGACCTGGGACACTTCCAAGGATCCAGGGGCAGCCACAACTTCTCTGGGAAACCTGTGCCAGGGCCTCAGCACTCTCACAGCCAAGAATTTCTTCCTTAAATCTAATTTTCATAATATCTAATCCTTCCTAATATCTGACATATCTAACCAATATTCACCACCTGACAGCTGTGGAGGCAGTCCATCTCAGATGTTTAAACTCACACCACAGTCAGTCTTCTTCTCTGAAGCTTTCAGAAAATGCTTATATGAGCGTTTCTCAACGTATTTTACACTCTCTTTAAAAATTGGTTATTTAGTTTTAGAATTAAGAAAATGACTGGAGACAGGCCCATGTTTTCTCTATATTAGTGTAGCTTTTTTCAGTGAGTGCAGCCATATTAGCTTAGACCTGGCCTACATTTCAAGACTGTACAATCTAATTATGAGCAAGACAAATAGAAAAAATAACAATCAATGGCAAGAACAGCAGATGAGAATAAAAATTATTCAGTGGTGCAGCTGCTTAGATTTGTTATCTTCACGCCTTAGAGATTCTATTAAGTTTCCAACACAGACTGCCTGGCTGCTTTTTTTTTGTAGTCTACCAGTGCACTAAATATCCATAGACATAAAATGTACCCAAAAAAAGGTCTCCTAAGCCAGAGGGAATAGAACTGTAAATGTGCAAAACTCTGTGTCTGTGTATGTATGTCACATCAGTTAAAAAGGAAAATATAGTTTCTTGATTGCCCATACAAGCTCCATTTACTAAACAGCAAAACTGCCAGACATACATTTTTCAGGGAGCATTATATTGGCCAAAGGTCGCAAAAACAATTTCAGAGGCAGCCAGCCCACATTAGTTTCTTGAGGTCTTGATTACAAATTTGTAAGAGACATACCCCAGACATTGAGAGATGGTCTCAAAGATTACTGTCCTTCCTGCCATCTGCACACTCCACTGGGAACATTAGAAACCCTGTCCATCAACCAAAATAAACAGCTTTTCTCATGAACAGGCCCAAAGAATGCCCTATAAATCATATCTGTCAAAAATGCTAGTAGCATTGCAGAAGACAGAAATCAATCCAAAACTCATTAGTTCGTCTGACAAGTGCTTAATCTTATATTGTTTAATGCCAACCTGAACAAGCCAGACAGAATGGAACCATGCAAAGCAGTGCCTTGATTTTCTATTACAGAAACTTTCGCCAGTGATTATGGCTTAATCTTTCCTTTAGATCTTCTTCCTTTTAATGCTCCTTTTCTCTTCCCCACCTGCCAGCAGATATTGACTCCAACAGAGTTTTCTTACTTCTGCAGTGATAGATACATCAGGATTGGCTCATTCAGTGGCTTTCTAGATGGTACCTCTGTATTTTGAGCATGTCCTCTGCTAATCAGGATAAGCAGCTATCTATTGGATTATATGTGGTGATATTTGAAGAGGTTGCCAAGCAGAATGGATATACTGCTCACTTTTTAATAGATTTGTACTAAATCTTTTAATCTGCCAGCATGGAATAAAGGGCGAAATAATTCCTAGATCACATGAGATAAAGGGAAAACACAAGTACTTTAAGAAGACGTCGTGAGTCAAAGGTGTTCTGTTCACAGATTTGGGGAAAAAGATGTATTACAGTTCCACATGGAACTCATATCTTATGAGTCTTAAAAAGCTGGAAGAAAGCATAGTTTGGTTTCAGCGGCTTTATTCAAGTGATTTAAATGTGACTAGGGACTGTTCTTTTCCACTCAGGCCTGCTGGTGTGAAATGTTTGGCATCCATGCTGCTGGACTCCCTGATTCTCCAACAAAGGAAGTGTTCCCATTACTAATTCTGCAAGGATTGTTTTACAAAAGCCCTAAATGGCACTGAACAAAACAGGATGCACAGGATGATTCCAGCAGTTTTAGCAAAATCAATGGCTGGCTTCCAGTGTGGAGCTGAATTTAGGAGTGTACACTTAATGGTTGCCCTTTCTGTTTAGTTTACCAGCATACACAGAGCTGCAATGTCCAAGCAAAAATATGTCCTGATAGAGGATAATAAATTTTAGGAAGAAAGGCATTATTCTGGGATAGCTTTCAAAGTGACACTAACAACATCCATGGGGTATAAAAGCAGTGGGTTTGTTTCTCATTTGCACAAAATATAAACTGAAACTTCAGAGGAATAATAACGGAATGGAGAATGGATTATGATTTTATCTGCTCAGGTGGTGAGTTTCACACACTGTTTGTGTGACACACTGTCACACTCATGTCAGGTGTCTTTTTGGGTCTGGGTACATCATAAACAAAACCGAGAAACTCAGCTCTGAATCAAGGAGTGCACACAGCCACTCGTACATGAAGCCAGCAGCCCTGCACAGGAACTTCCTGTAAATTCCAGTGAAGACCCAACTCGTATGGAATATGCTCCAGTCAGGCCCCCAGACAGAAAGCTGGTCTGCCTTGTTGCAATCCCTCGGGATTTTGGGTGTCAGAGTCAATGTTGTGGGAGAAAGAAGTAGCCCTGCCTTTTACTGTGTGTTTTTCAGTGCTGTGCTTACAGCTTAATTGCCAACTGTAGTTACAGCAGGGATGTAATTAGATTTTTTTTTCTCTCTCATTAAAGAGCCAGTTCAATTCTTGAAGCACGAGGACCCTTTGTCAGTGATGTTCATTGTTGCACGAGTTAACTTCCCTCATCTCATGGATTTTGCTGAAGTCAGGCATTAGATCCAAATCTGGGACTGTAAGTGCTAATTAATTTATTCTTTTATTTTAGTCTAGCTGTTTCGAGATGAATACAAAGAAACTGGCTGTTATGAGGGCTGAATATCTAAGGCCTTGTTTTAGGATTGTGGGGAGATAGATAAGAAGCATTCTGGAAGAGAACATGGTTTGAGAATTGAAATATTGCTTTGAAACGGAGGGGGCAAAGAAAACGAGAAAAAAAAAGGAAGCTATCTGGGTAGATTTGGGAATCGTTCAAGGGAAAACAGCTGAAAGGAGATGAAGATATAAGGGAGGAGATTGTTGCTAGTGCTGGACCAGAACAGGGTGAAAAAGCATATTCAATTTTGCCTTCACAGAGATTGTATCAAACCGCTCAGGACATCCATCAGAATCTGATAGCAGATGTTCAGGAATAACTTACAGCCTGTGCTACTTTAGGAACAATAAGTTCTGTAAATATATCCCCTGTCTGCTTTTCACAGAGCAAGATGATGAGAGAGAAGCAGAACAATAGAAAGGGATTATAAAATGCTGCAGCAGTAGGAGCTAAGGAAATGGAAATAGTGGCTGGTTTCTGTGATAGGCCCAGGAGAGCATGAGGACACTGCTTGATGTAGCTCCTGGATCAGCGGGTGATTTTTAGTTCATGATGCTTCCCCTTCTCATATGGCTTATTTTAAGAGGGAGGGGGAAAAGGCACTTTCTATTTCATGGTGTCTGTAATAATCCTGACAGATTTTACAGGTGTTGTCCTCTCAGTCCTTTGCTCCAATCTCTTATTCTTAAGCTCACCCGTATTTTTCAGCTTTCATTTAGAAGCCACTTTCCTCGGGAAATCTGGCCACTGATGTCCCTAATTTCTAAGTTACTGTTTCCCCAGGCTGCTGCCCACCACCAGCTCACATCTCCCATCAGCCAGTGAGGCAATCACACCTTCTGGTTTTCCTGATTGGAACCATCCCTTTCTTCCCCTTGTGCTTGAGTCTCAACTGCACCAGCATCCTGCTGGTGGTGATTCACCCCATTTTTCTACCCTTAACCCATCAGAGGAATTGATACAACGGCAAAAAATGGTACAAATATCTGACCTCAAGTTTTTCGGTGTGTTTTGGTTTTAATTTCTATTCCAGTCAAGCATTTCTATGGATTCCCTCTCCTCATTAGATCCTTTGCCTCCTGCTCTTCCTTACCCCCATGCAACATTCACCCACCTCACCTCCGCCCCTCGTGAAGGGGAGGTTTGCCATGAGTTTGGGGATATCATGACTTATATTTATCTGGAAGGGAGCAGAGAGGGGAAACACCTCTAAAATCTCAATTGTCTTCGAGTTGGCACCCTGTGAGCAGCTCCAGATGACACCATGACTTTTTTTTGCTCCAGCTGTGTTGACTTTAAGAAGAAACTTCCAGGGCAGCTTTGGGGAGAACATCCCACTGAAAGGATGGGTTAAAATTTCATTTAGGGCCAGTGATGACAGAACTGGGAGTGTTCAGAGTCTCAGCTTCTACTTCATCTTTTGCAATGTGCAATTTTAATAGCAACAGCAGCAACAACAAAAAAATAAAAGTAATAATAGAACCTCCATCCTTGGAGATACTCAGAACTCAAGTGGGCATGGTCCTGTGCAATCTGATTTAATTAAGCCCGCTTTTAGTATCAGGCTAGATTGGATAATATCCAGAGGTCCCTTCTGACCTTAATTATTCTATGAATCCATGATTAGTAGCTGTTAATAGCAACGGCCCTGAAAATGAAATTTGAAATATGCACAGGGAATGAAATGATTATTTATATACCTTTTCGTGGATCTTGAACCTAAATTATTTACTGATATGAAGGCATCATGTTATTTAAATCAGGGAATAATTTCTTGTCCCAGGGGGAGAAGGAACCATAATTTTTCCTTAGACACATGCTCAGATGTTGTGGAAATCAATGGATTTTGAAAATGTGCCTAATGCCAGGCATGTGTTGCATATTTTCTGGAGTTGTAGCCCATGGTGGGGAAGCAATATTAATAACAGAAAGTGGCAGTTCCTGGAGATTAGAAAGAGATTACATCTCTCAGTACTTCACCTTGGGAAGTCTTTAACCATTCCTCAGAAAACAAGACCATTATAATGAAAAGTCTTCCCTTGTCGACCCTTGAAATCTTATTAGTAAATGGGATCTTTCCTTCCCCAGGGGCTTGATTGACTTACAGCAGAGGAGTGATTTCTGCAAGGTTCATGGAAGGAGCCAAACTCTTATGTTGATACTTATTTTGTGGGCAACAGGAAAAAAAAGCCAACAACAAACATGCCTGTGGATTTATGTCCCATGTTTCACTTTATGCTGCATTTCCAGTCAGGTTCAAGAGATGTTCCTCTAATATTAAAAAATATTTTGGCATCCTACTTAGTAATTGACACAGAAAACTCACATCTACTACCATTAGGCAATAATTATTTTGTTTTTCTATGGAGGATTAGTAAGATAAACACTTCACAGATAAAGTTCTAGGGCTTCAGGCGAAGATATTTATCGACTTGGAAGGTACTTATCTTTTAGTTCACTCCCATGTAAAAAATATAATGATAGTAATTATGTTTAAAAAAACAGATTACTTTTTAAATTATTTAAAAGTGCTCTTCCAGAATGTAACAGGATGATAATTGCTCCAGCAGCTTTTATGACCTCTGGGGAAAAAAATTAGCCACAGGGAAAAGGAAGATACTAACCTGCTCTTTATATTTAATTCTACTTATTTATTTAATTATTTTTAATATGGCATCTTCATTTCAAATACACCTGGCCTTTGGGGAAATAAACTGAGTTCTGAGGTTGGGGAAAGATTCAAACCCCTTGAAATTAATTGTTATGCTGAAAGTCCCAAAAGAGAGAGATATCAGAGAATTATCAAAATAGATAAAACACAGATGTAACTAATACTTGTAGCTCAGAATATCACTATCTCATAGAAACTCAGATACCTGATTTTTTTTCTCATTCCCAAATAGAACAAAATGTCATAATACGAGGATTCTTACACTGTTTTTTCTTCATAATGACAATATTTCTTATTCTGATTTTTGTTTAGCTGCTCCATATTGTCATTAGTAGTGTAAAGCAAATCTTGCAACAAAGATCATTATGTTCTTTGAGCTTGCTTTTGCAAATTTAGCACTCAAACATCCTTGGAAACATAAACCAAAGTGTAATGCTTATATTTTTACACATCTATGAAAAATAAAAAAACAATCCATATGGACACATAAAGATAAGGAACATATCAGAGGATCAAGCTGACAAAAATTTCCTCAAAGGGACTAGAAAGCCCATAAAATTCGCTTTTCCCAGGACACCCTTCACATCTGCCCCTGGGTTTTATAAATTCCACCTGTGCTTTTATTAAACATGTTCTTAAAGGAATTTAATCAGATTATCTCAGGTTGATGTGGATATTCAACTCAAAGTAAATTGTTTCAATTTGCTGAACATTATAAATAAATAAATAAAAATGCTGATCCTAAGTGATGTTTGCTGTTCTGATTTGATTTCATTTCTGACCTGAAAAAATCAATTACTTCCACTGCCAAGTTTTATCCCCCCTTCTCCTCTAACTTCATACTTAAGTTAATGGACTGTAGAGTCAAAAGGGACCACTGTGTTAATGTAATCTGACCGCCTGCACAGCACAGACCGTGGGAATTCTTTGGGCTAATTCCTACCTGTAGTAAAATACTTTATGAAAACTGGGAAAAAAAACAACTAAAAAAATGATCCAGCATTAATTCATTTTCATCTGTCATTGTAAGAAGCTCATTACTACTCTGAGTAATTCACTCCAGCCAGGTCTACCTCTGCATGTAAGGTGTGAGAATTTAAAATACATTACTTACTAAGCTAAATAAACTTGATTTGGGTTCTGCGTTTGATGGGAGTGAATGTGGGGCTGTCAGGTTTTTTGTGGGATTTTTTGTTTTGGGTTTTTTTTCCTCAGTGAAGACAGGTTCATTTAGATGCTCCCAAGGCACATTATCCTACATTGACAGCTAAAGCCACAGTGGAAATACCCCTGAATTCTCTCCTGAGTCTGTCAGTTTTAAACTTTTTGCTACAATTTTTCCCATTCTGTTTAGGCAGCAAATTTAAAGAACAGGTCTGCCCAGGAAAATTCACTTTCAGAGATAACTGAAACAGGAAGCATTGTAGCTGTCAGTTTATACATTATTTACTGCAAATTTAGCCCAGCTATAGGTCTGTAGTGATGTAACTACACTGCTTCCAGGACACAGAGTGTCTCTGCATGGCATTTTACTACACTACACAAATGTGTCATCTTATTTAGAAGCAGCCCTGGCATCTCTGCATGGGATGCTGTTGTACCAGGCAGGCAGCTCTGCATTGAGCAATTCAAGGCAAGAACTCTCTTTTCATTATATGCATGTATGTGTAACTGCCTCTCCCTGGGGCCCCAAGGTATTGCTGTGCTAGAAATAAATTATAATAATGAATAAGTGACCCGGGCACACACACAGTCCAGGAATCTCTGATGTATGCAAATGGTGCTCCGTGCAAAGGGCTGGTGCTAAATCCGGGCCGTAAAGTGAACTTACAGCTCTGCCCTGCACATTTTAAATTTTATGTCAGCTTGTTATGCAGAGCATTTTGCCCCAACAGAAATAAATAAATAAAATAAAATGAATAGAGATACATAAATAAATAAATAATAAACAATAGCATCCATCTGTTCAGCATTAGCAAGGGTGCAAGGAGATTCCTGAATGCTCCCGCTGACACAGGAATTCTCTGACCGTAAACCCCACCGACAGACACCGAGCAGATTATTCCATTCCAAACAGTCAGCCATATATTTGCAAAGCTCGTGAATTTTACAGCATGCCCAGCTCAGAGGCATTGGGCCTCAATTATGCAACAGCTGAGCACTTGTAAGGGCAGGGATAAATATCCAGCACAGCCTCGGAAGGGCTTTAGGGGTTTGGTGTTATTGTAGGACTGCAGGATCAGTGGGAATGCGGGGGCACCAGGAACATCACATGGCCAAAGCCCTCCAAGCACTGCCCTACTTCTTTGTCTTTTTTGTTCTTGACACTGGGTTGAAGCTTACAGTCCTTCAAAGCAGAGTTTGCAGTTAGAGTTCTGATGATCTGATGCTTGAAAGAGATAATTGAATTTAATGCAATTACTGGAAGTAGTGGGTCTCTTTCACCTGATTTTTACAAATTACAAGCCAGTAGTTTCTATTGTATGGATGAATGTTCAAAGTCCTGGGATGCTGTTATAAGATCCATGAGCTTCTACAGTGTGTTGGGCTCCTCTCTACTTCTTTGTTCACCAAGAAAAATAAAACCAAAACTAACACAATACTGTTACAGCAAAAACACACATAATTTTTCTGAACAATAACAAAGAGCGAAGCAATAGTGATCTGCAGGAATCACACATTCACATGAAAAGTGTCTGCTATAGGTCCCCTTGGCAACCTTTTCACAAATAATTTGTTGTGGAGTTTGATGATTTTTTTTTTTTTTTTTAATTTTTACGGTCCCAAATGTATGGAAAACAATCAAGAGCTGTTTCTCCATGTTAAGCAAACACCCAGGTCAGACCTTTATCCACCAAAGCTGAGGCTGCGTCTGCCCAAAGGTTGTCCAGGAGCATCTTTTTTTCTTGCCTTTTGATATGAAACATTTTAATACTGATGTTAATAAAGTGGTCAGTCATTCCAGGGGTTGCATTTTGCATTTTGGACCAAGTATCCTACTGTGCTGTGAGTAATTATGGTGATAAAAACCCTGTGCACACCAAAGAGTTCCCTACAAGGGTTTACAAAAACTGCTGTAGAGCAATGAAGAGATGAAGCAGAATAAAAGCCACCGCCTCTGCCACATGGGAGCCATTTGCTGGTCAGAAATCACTGGCCAACACGTATTTTCAAGTTGTTGTGGTCAGAAATGCAATCTGTGTCTGTGGCAGAAGGGTAGGAAATGCTGTTTATACAACTTCCTGGATAATTGGCAGTCCTCTGAGTTAAAATTCACAATTTTGGCTTGGAATATTGGAAGCTTTTAAAAACCCCTGCCTTGGTAACTAACCACACAGGGAGAGATTCCTAATTTGCCAGCATTAAGATTTTGGAGACAGAAAGAGAAATCTGTTCTTATAAATCCTAAGGTAAATTCTGGCTAATTGAACAGCTTCAAAATACTGTTTTCTCTGTTCCCAGTCTGTAGTGATCACCCTAAATTGCATAATTGTGTCTGTTCATATGTGCATATATGTATTTCACAGGAAATGCAAAGGGTTAAAACCAACTGGAAATCCTGACTGATGATAGAAATTGCTTTTATAATAACTACTGATGAAACATTCATCTTACAGTGATGACTAAAGCCCCTTATAGCAAAAAAAAAGGAATCAGACCTTTTTAAAAGAATTCAGCTCTGCCTCTTTGAATTATTATCTGAAAATATATATTATTCTATTATTCTTCAGTCCACAAAGTGTCTGTTCCTGCTGTGCTGCAGAAATTCATTCTTTAGCCAGCAAACACGATATTTGTGCTCTTTTACAGCAGAAGCTGCTCTGCAGCAGACCCCACAGGAAGCACAGAATGAGAAGGGAAAAGCTCAGCTCCCCTGTCATGCTGCGAGTGGATCTCACTATCTTCTGGTGAGACCTGGCATGATCCAGGGTGACCTCATTTTATATTGGAAGAGAGATGCAAGGGATCCCTGTGGTAAGAGAATGAAGAATAAGGCGCACACTGTCCTAGGTAACATCGAAGGTGTAACCAAAAGTATGTATTCTATTACCATCTCCATAAGCTGTTAAAACAGGTGGGGCAGTGCTCTTTATGTTCAGCATGACCCAGCCCTGATAACACCATCGGGGCTATCTCTGCTCATGGCCATCAAGGTCTGCAGGAGTGACTCATAAGATTCCATCAGCCCATTGTGAGATACCCCACCCAGAGGGGAGGAACTGAACATTCCTACCTGCATATAAACTGAGACCCTAGAACACCGGGGTACCTTTTCCACTGGATTCCCAGAGGAGAAGAGCTCAAGAACCACCATTGGACCTCCAGAGACCGACGAGATCTTTCCACAAGATCACCACTTCACAAGACCACATCCATCACTCCAACGGGACTGCAGCTACCATTTTTAACTGGACTGCCAGCACCACCCTAACAGGGTGACAAATTGCATTCTAACTTTGTCTTTCTAAACTGTTGTTTCTGTACTATTACCTTGCTCTAAATATTAGTGTAGAACTGTTATTCCTTCTCGCATATCTTTGTCTGAAAGCCCTTGGTTCCAAAGTTATAATAATTCGGAGGGAAGGGGTCACATTATCCACTCTAAGGGAGGCTCCCACCTTCCTTAGCAAGACGCCTCTCTTTCAAACCAAGACACACACCCAAAGGATTAAGGGGGTACCAGGCAGGAATGTGGGGTTCTATGAGGAAAAGTGGTCACTTCTGCATCTCCTTAGCAAAGCATCCTTTTTTCTCTGGCTTTATGCTAGAGCTCATCAAGATCTTCAATACTCTCTGGCACCAGAAATCCCCTGCACTTTCTAACACTTTAATCTGGGTGTTAATCTGTTTAATCTGGGTGGAAGCCTTTCTGTAGATGTTGTGGCTACTAAAATGCAACAGGACCCTAATCAGAAGCCTTTGACATGAGAATGAAAGCAGGTGAGCATCTCTAGTGGACATCCCAAATTAACCAACATCGGTGCCTCAGGTGGGCAGGGCTTTGGGGTCAGCAAGCAGAGGAGGGTGTTCCCAGGTGAAGGAGAGGCATGAGGAGGGAGAAATCCTGATATTCACACACCTCAGTAAGCTTGGCATGACGTTTCCTTGACTCAGCAATCAGGCACCAGGGATTTATTTAAGAGCAGGCAGCTCCTGAAAACTCAGCGCGGCTGTGTGTGACAGGAGCCTCACCCACCTGTGCCCAGCCCGAGGTGGGGCTGTGGTGCTCTCAGCCTTCCAGCAACAGGACCAATCTGCTTCTTCTCCATCTGCAAGTCTGTGAGGCTATGCCTGTACTGCAAATTTATTGAAACAAGGACTGTCCTGCATGGGATGCCCCTCTAAATGGGGAGCTCTTACGCTGACTGTGATCAGTGTCACAGTTTGAGGATTTCTTCTCTTCCAGAACAGCCCAGGGCACGATGCCATTACAAAGCCAAATTTGCTCCATGCGGGAAAGACATCCAGACCTGGCTGCAGAAGCTCTTGGTGCTCAGCTACAGCTGGAAAAGGAGTTGCATTTCTGTGTGTCAGCTCTCCACAGAACCATGGGAATGGGAGGCATAAGGGACGTGATGTGGAATCCACCTGAATGATCCAGGTGCTCAGCCCTGAATCACAATTGCAGCCTGGGAAAACCAGGATGATTACATACACCTTTTTAAACTTTGAGAAATAATGCACTTAATACACAAATCAGTCCTTAGTACCAATCCAGCTCCTTGCTGTAAAGTTGTTGCAGGTGAAGATGAAATAATACAACGATTGAGCAGTGGCGACCTAGGTAACAGGAAAATAATTGTGATCAGTGTGATAAGTGCTGCTGAAATAACTCCTACTTTCTCACCCCTTTCAGAGATAAAGACTTCATGATAAGAAGGCAGATAGGAAAACTAACTTTATTTTGCTGGCTAGAATTACCTGTAATTTATTCCTCAAAAATATGGAGAAAATGTTGATATTACAGCAGAGAGTGAGGAGGGAAGCCTGCTAAGTTCCCTGCACATTTCTTATGCCTTCCTATGGTTTTCCCGCAGGGGCTGAAATCTCAGACTTGGTGTACAAGGGGTGTGGGGGCAGGTTGGATAATGGCATTGCTTTAGCCAGGTTTGCACTTCCTGTGGCAAAGTGAAGTGCTTTACCTTTTCCAAATATTTTTATTAATTTCACTCTCCTCTCTTAGAATATCACTTCTGGTTTACACAAGACAATAACCCTAAGTCCTTCTCTGTGAGTGTCCTGCACATCCTCCCCACCCTCATCTCCACTCGTCCTTCTTCTGAGAAGGCTTTCCTGGCCAGATCCATGAATTCTCCATCAGGAAATCAGTCAGAGAAAAGATGCTGTAAGAGGAGTGAATTTTGTTTCAAGAGTTGCTGCTGTTACTAGTATGGGGATAAAACCTATGTCCGTGACCAATAATCTCTGCTTACGCTGAATAATGCAGTTTTGTGTAGAGCCCTCATCACAAATGCTGGCAGACAGCTATTCCTACCTGGAGCAATGAGTCTGAGCTGGCATGATCCTTCCTCACAAAAATAGTGCAGGGTTGCTGCTAACACAGGTATAATCATGGAATTATGGAATCTCAGGATCACAGACTGGTTTGGGTTAGGAGGGACTTTTAAAGATCATCCAGTTTCATACCCTGCCACGGGCAGGGACACCTTCCACTATCCCAGGTTACTCCAAGCCCTGTCCAACCCTGAACATTTCAAGGGATAGGACATCCACAGCTTCACAGTGCTCACAGTGTGTGGTGATACCTATTCAGGGCAGTTTAAATTACCTGTCTTCTGCATCCTGTAGGTGTTGGTGAGTGGGGAATGAGGTTTTATTTGTTTTTAACTTTAGAAACAAACTTCATATATGTATCAAATCTTCAAATATATTTGAAAAAGTGACATCTTTAAAGCTACTTTTTCAGTCTATTGATTCTTGTCCCAGCATCATTGCTGAATTGTAAGGCCAAGAGAGCTCCTGGGAAGGGGATAATGGGAGAAAAGTGGGGCCTGAGCACCCTGATCTAGTGGGTGACATCCCTGCCCACGGCAGGGGGTCAGAACTAGATGATATTTAAGTTCCCTTCCAACCCGAGCCTTTCTATAAAAGTCCCATTTAAGGTGGCTCCCTGCTGCATATGCACAAAATCAAAAGCTTCCCGTCTGCTAGAAAGACCTTTCTGCAAACGGGGAAAAAAATAGGAACCTCATATCTGAGACAGGCTGCAGAAAACATTAATAAAATGTAGTATTTGCAATCGAAATAGAGAGATCCCTGTAGTGCCCGTCAATAGGAAGGGAGTGGGAATGCTCTGCCGCCGGCGGGAGAGGCGAGAGCCGGCCCCGGGCACTGCCGAGCGCTCCCTGCAGCGCAGCGGGATCAGGGAATGCGCTCTGGGAGCAGTCACACAGCAGCTGCGACCTGCCCTGCAGCTAAAAACGGTGTGGAAATTTCCACGCGGCCAGGAGCGGGGCCAGCAGGTGGCACTGCGAAGTAGCCCAAGACGAGCGATCGCGGATCCCAGCATCCCGCTGCATCCCAGAATCCCGGCAGCATCCCGCTGCATCCTGGCAGCATCCCGGCTGCATCCCGGCAACATCCCGCTGCATCCCATCAGCATCCCGGCTGCATCCCGGCAGCATCCCAGAATCCCGGCAGCATCCCAGAATCCCGGCAGCATCCCGGCAGCATCCCGGCAGCATCCCGGCTGCATCCCGGCTGCATCCCGGCTGCATCCCGGCTGCATCCCGGCTGCATCAGCTACCGGCCCTCCCCGGGCTGAAGCTGCTGACAGACCACAGACTTTTTTTATTGTCATTTTCTACACCCCCTGCTCTCAGCCCCGCTCCACCCAGACCCACCTCCCCCCGAGATGAAAAGTGCAGTAATCAGCATGAGGGGAAAAGCAAGAATGCCCAAAAATGTGCTTAATCCTGAGAAAATTATGCTTCCTCTCCTCTCCTCTCCTCTCCTCTCCTCTCCTCTCCTCTCCTCTCCTCTCCTCTCCTCTCCTCTCCTCTCCTCTCCTCTCCTCTCCTCTCCTCTCCTCTCCTCTCCTCTCCTCTCCTCTCCTCTCCTCTCCTCTCCTCTCCTCTCCTCTCCTCTCCTCTCCTCTCCTCTCCTCTCCTCTCCTCTCCTCTCCTCTCCTCTCCTCTCCTCTCCTCTCCTCTCCTCTCCTCTCCTCTCCTCTCCTCTCCTCTCCTCTCCTCTCCTCTCCTTTCTTATTTTTAGGATTCTTCCCCACACCCTCTCTCGAATCTCTCACCCTACCAGCTCTCCCTGTATCCTTCAGGAAAGTCCTGCACAAAAAGTTTGTTTCCACAACATGAATCAGGAGAATTTCTCCCAGTCAGAGATGGAGCACCCCTGTTTCTCTGTCTGGTTTGAGGATGTGAGATATCAGTTTTACCTTCTATTCTGTGCACTGAGAAAGAAACACAGACACCTTTATGAAACAAGCCCTGGCCCTGAAGCCCCAGCCCTGGCTCTGGCCTGTTGTGTGACTTCCTGCTGTTCATTTTCCTGTTTCCCCTTGGGAAAAGTTTCTCTGTTTCAGCTGCCCAAGGGAGAAGCAGTCTCTTACATGCTGTGCAGCACAGCATAGAACCATGGAGATCTGATCTTCTCTTGCCTGGAGACATCACCCCTGTAGTAGTAATTAATCTCCAGGTTAATCATCAACTCTTTTTCTATATATATGAAACTCATATTTACAGAGTTGGCACAGAAAAAAGACATTGCAAATGGACTACTTTTTGCTTAGAAACCGTATAACATGCTTTATTTTATTTTTTTTCATTACTGTGTACACAAATAAATTCATCATCTCCCTAAGTGGGCTTTAAAAATAGTGCCCTTGCAACATGTGTCTAGGCAAAACAAAAGCCCTGCCATCCTAAAATGGGATTTTTATTTGCAGGGTCATCCAGAGCTGCAGCTCACCAGTACCACAAACCACCAGAGGAAGCAGCCCTGGCCTGGAGCAGCATTTTGTGCACGGAGCAGTGGTTTCATGTCTATTCTGGAAGAGTTCAAGGCCAGGTCGGGTGGGAATTTGAGCAAACTGGTCTAGAGGAAAATGCTGCTGTCCAGGGCTGGGGAGCTGAAATTAGATGGTCTTTAAGGTCCTTTCCAACCCAAACCATTCTATGATTTCCACTTTATCAATGACCTACCTGAATTCCATGTGGGATTGCATTTACGCTGCTGTGCTGCAGGAATTTGATGGACTTCGAAGCTGTCAAGACTGTTTTGCCCCACAAATTCTGTGTGACACCAGAGCCCCTGGTGCAATGACATGAGTCCATCCCCTGATTAATAATGTAAGCCTCAGACCATTGTTCACATTAAATATATTGCACATCTGGAAAGGGAGGGATGAGCCTCGGATTACCAAGATTGAATGTCTAAGTGCAACACATGAAAAACAATAGAAAGAAGCTTCCTGGAGAAAGAACAGCAGATATCTGTAGTGCTGTGGGGGATCAGTACCACCAGCACGAGCTTTGTCCTGTACTGAACTATGTTTATGGGTGTTTATGGGAGTGATTCACGGATTCATATCCTAGTTTTATGAATTGTTAACTCAGTAAAGAAATCAGCCCAGGAGTGAATGGGAAAAGTCAAACTGGCAGCATCCCTCAGCAAGTGGTAAATCAGCGCAATGAACCACCATCTCTTTGGCTTGGTAGAAGACCTTGAGGGCTGTGAAAAAAAAAAACAAACTGACCTGTTTCCATAAGGAAAGAAACCCTTGGACTGCATTTACAGAGTCTTATTCTCCTTTGATATTTTCTGGTGTTTCTACAGGCCTTGCTCTTGTTAACGTGTTTAAACACACACATTTTCAAGGTTAGTTTGACATTAGCACATTCACTGCTCAGGGCACCCCATAGTCTGAAACACTCACTCAGCTCAGCCCAGCCTGTGTCCTGACACGTTCCACTGCTCACTTGTAAAATCTGCTGGCAGTCTGAGCTGCACAGGGTGTTACTGATAATAGAGCAGCACTTGCACTTTCCCTGGGGAGCCTGAAATCCTCAGACTGCCAAGTCCCAACATGTGTGGCCTGAAAACACATCAGTCGAGGTCCTTCCGGCAGCTTCAGCGGAGTTATGGAGAGGTTCTCATCTCCTGGACACCTGACACACCTCCACCAGTCTCTTAGTTTAGTTTGCTTCATCCAAGGTTTTCTGTAATGTTATGAGGTTTAAAAGTGCTTAAAACAGGCAAGCATCTCCACTCCTTTACAATCCTGGCTGGATTAAATGCCTCACAGAGAGTGAAGGCAATTGTGTGGGAATTCTGTCTCGTGTCTCTGTCAATTACCTCACTGGGATTTATAGGAATAATTTATATTGGTGTTTAATACACACAGCCTCACAGTTTCTGCCTTGTGTAATTTCACAGTTGGGGAAACCAAGCCATAACAAGATTAAAGGCTATTTTTTTTTCCAAAGGATAGGAACGAGTTAATAATACTGGTAAGAACAGAACAAACAATAAAACCCTTGTCTCTTTATTTCCTGCTGTACCCAATTATCAATTTCCTCTTACAGTAGGAGTGGCTGTAATTAGGGAAATGGGTGGCTTTGCACAAACAAGTTATTTTCATTCAGTATTGAAAATATTGCCTAGCAGAAGTTCAGTATCTGTATGACTTCCCAGCACTGCCTCAATGTGGGTAGGAAAATAGTAATTTAGATATACATATGCACATACATACACTTGCCAGCACTCTGTTTTAATGGAACATTAAGCTAATGCCACATTAAGTTACAATACACTTCTTATGGAAACAAAAGCAGCATCTATATAAATACCAGATAGATGTATTATGGTCTGAAAAATTGCAATAAATAGCAGATGGCTACGCGGTAATGGGACACTAAAAAATATTTATCACATCTTCCGTGTGTGCCGCCGCTCCTGTTTGTTGTCAGGACGAATGGCCAAGCTTGATGTGTGGTCTTTGAGACAATGCCTTGGAAAATCACATACAGAGCTCCCCAGACTGGGTAAGACTGGGAGGCACCAATTGGATTCGATCATTGTCCGGTTCAACCTCCCTTCTCCAGCAGGGCCATCCCAGAGCTCAGGGCACAGGATTGTGCCCAGAGGGGTCTGGAACATCCCCAGTGAGGGACACTCCACAGTCTCTCTGGACAATCTGTTCAGGGCTCAGTCACTGCACAGGACAGAAGTTCTTCCTCCTGTCCAGGTGGAATTTCCTGGGCTCAGTCCCTACTGCTCTTCTGTGCCATTGCTGAGCCCCTGGAGCAGAGCCTGGCCCTGCTCAGAGCCCTCCCTGCAGATAATTGCAAATATTGATGAGGTTCCCTCTTAGTCATCTCCACACAGAACAGCCCCAACTCTCACGTGTGGTTGGAATCATGAAGCACAGGACCATGGAAGGGTTTGGGTTGGAAGGGGCCCTGCAGATCATTTAGTTCCAACCCCCTGCCATAGGCAAGGATACCTCCCATCGGACCAGATTGCTCAGAGCCCCACCCAGCCTGACGATGAAAACCAGTCAGAGTTTTGAGTGAAAATTACCTGCTCCTGGTACAACATTCAGGTTCTCAAAACTCATACTGCTCTGGGTCTAGAACTGCATGAGTGGTAAACAGGACATGGCATTTTGTGTCTGCTTGGCAGGAGGGTGGATGAATTGCTGAATAACATCCCTAAAACTCTGTGGGCCTCTTTTTTGACTTTGTCCTGGCTGGTTGAATTTCCCAAAAGGGTCCCCTGGAGGAGGAGTTTCCATATATGAAACTCTCTTTCTAAAATCTGGCAACTCCTCCCTCGGAGACATATCCTGAACTCAGAGACATATCTGTACAGGGGAGGTTTGATTTATACTTCAAACTCAGTCTGCTAAAGAAGAGAATGGGGCTCAAATTACACCCACATAAGGATGCTGCTTATTAGGATGAGTTTGAAATTTCAAGATTTCTTTCTTATATTTCTATTTTTAGTCCTCAATAACGATGACTTGTCTGTTTTTCATTTTGTCCCTCTACATTAACTCTTTTTTTCATTGTTTAGCTCATTTTTTTAGCCTCACCTCCTGTCTGTCTCACTCCTTCCCATTTCTTCTTCATCTCATGACCTACTTGTCTTCCTTGCTCACTTTATCATCCTTGTACGTGTTATCAGTCGGGCTTATGGACTTCTAACTGGTGACCTGGGTCATTTTAGTGCTGCAATTTTTCTTTATCAGATACCCAGGGCTCATGCATTCCACTGCTCCACGTTCTTCCAGAGATGAAGCCTGATGGTTTCATCCTCAGCCTAGGAAGATTGTGGGTCCTTAAAGTTGATGTGATGATTGCAGGCTCCCATTTTAGTGCATTATACATGAGACAAACTGGGGGCCTTTGCACTAAGTGAAGTTATTCTGAAGCTTTGCTGAATCTGCCTATTTGTAACTGAACACAAGTACTCAATACAAAACTGTATTTCTAAGGATAGACAAACAGGGATATACATCACCTATACTTATCCATTAATCTCTGTTATTTATGTTCTGGGTAGTAAAGGACACTTGAGGAAAAATAAGTAAGTCTTGCTCAGGTCATGTCTGTAGCTTCCCATTCTAAAGGAAACACCCACCCATGACTTCCTCACTTCCCAGCCCACACCAGTCTCATGTTCTGATAATAAATCCAAGTTCCCAAGCATATGTGCCGGGAAAGGAACCTGCTCTGAAGCTGCCACTAAACAGGATCTCCCTTAAGGAGATTTCAGTCTTGTGAAGGAAATCTCAGCTCAGCAATACATGAAGTCAGAAATAAAAAGTGATCTTAGCAGAAGGCTTTTTATGGAAAGATGTGGCAAATCAGTTCCCTGATTTTCATTTCAACTGGGTTGTTTCTCTGTCCTGTGTGGCTCCGGTGACATGTGATATATCAAGATCCAAAGCCTATCATATAAATGGAGAACAGAGATGAAACTATTTGTGGTAAGATTAAGAGAAAATCATCTTTTACTATGGTTCCAGCCATTCACATTTTTTCTTGTATTTTTGTGTTTCATGCTTTTTCAATCCCCAGCAGTGTTACCAACCACAGAACCACGCAGTCATACAGTAATTTGACTTGAAAGGGAATTTAGAGACCTTCAGGTTCCATGGGTAGGATCACCTTCCCACAGATCAGGTTTCTCAAAGCCACATCCAACCCCATCATCCTGGATGGGGCATCCACAACTTCCCTGGGCAACCTGTGCCATGGCTTCACCACCCTCACAGCACACAATTCCTTTCTAGTATCTAATCTCATCCCACCCTCTGTTGGTTTGAAGCCCTTCTCCCTTGTCTATCCCTCCATGCCTTGTCCCAGGTTCCTCTCCAGCTCTCCTGGAGCCCCTTTAAGCACTGGAAGATGCTCTGAGGTCTCCCAGGAGCCTTCTCCAGGTGAACATCCGCAGGTCTCCCAGTCTGGCTCCAGAGCAGAAGGGCTGCAGCACTCAGAGCATCTTTGTGGCCTCCTCTGGACCACTCCAGCAGCTCCAGTTATAATTGTAGGAGTCTGTGTTCACATGAATATTTGTGTTTTAAACAACCTTCATGAGAAGAGATGAGTGAGCCATCCTCCCATCTCTGGCCTGTACAGCATTAGCTGGGGGCTCAGAGAAGAAAAAAAGATCCTTTCCTACTCTAGTGGTGGATTTGTAGCTTTCCGTTCATCAGTGCTGATGAAAGTTAGAACTTTCCTAGAGCTGGATCAAGTACTGCTGATAGAAATCTCAAAAGAGCAGATTAGAGAGGCACAATCACCTCTCTTGACATGGTGGCCAGGCTGGCAAAGAGATTTCCACATCATAGCGAGTGTTTTGAGGCTTGTGCTCAAAATCAGGTCTACTAACAGAGCTTCGAACACCTGTGGAATGCAGAAAACCCCTGGAGAGAATTGTTAATTACTTAGAGAAGCCTGGTGGAAGCTGTGTGCTTGGGGAGGAAAGGGTCAAAGCTGGCTGCTTCCTTTCAGCACGATGGACAACAGCCCAACCCCACTGTGCAGAGCAGCCACAGCAGCCCAGAGTCCTTCACCAATTAGTCACTGCTCACATTTCCCTTGTTTCGTACAGTTCAATAGGACCTGGTCATAGAAGACCAGAAGAAGGTGGTTAAGATATTTTATTTGAAGGGGGAAAAATCGGAGGGGGGGAAAAAAAGAGTAAATGTGGTTATAGCATTCTCCTTTTCTGATGTATACCAAAGAAGGAAGCAAGTTATTCTCAACACACAGAAATTGAATAATTACCTCTGTTCCTTAAGGCAGTGTTATCGTATTCGATGTATTTTTTCATTAAGCATATCAGACAGAGATCAATGAACGTAGAAGAGTTCTCTCTTCCCCGTAGCAGTGAATGCTAATGGTGCTGAACTGCCATGGTACCTCACACCTCTCACAAAGAAACAAATGCTGTGCGCTCCATTGGAAACCTGAGTCTTTGCTACAACCAGAAGAAAGCTCCATTTTGAGCACTGATGAATGGAGAGCTACAAATCCACCACTAGAGTAGGAAAGGATGTTTTTTTCCTTCTCTGAGCCCCCAGCTAATGCTGTACAGGTCAGAGATGGGAGGATGGCACACTCATCTCTTCTCATGAAGGTTGCTTAAAACACAAATGTTCACACGCGCACAGACTCCCTACAGTTATAACTGAAAACGTTGAAAAATGAGTTTTGCACACATGAGAGTCAGGAGACTCATTAGAGGCAAGCCTGATTTCGTGACTGTCTATTTTCCGCCAAGTGACACCATCAGATATGCTGGTTGTATGTGCCAGTTCATTGTGATATAAACATGGAGTCATTCCACTAAAGCCTCCTTCTGACACTTTTTCAATGCCTGGAGCAGTCTGGAGTTTCCATAAACCAATGTGGAACAAAAAACTACACTTCAGGGCCAAAAGAAAAAAAGATAGGTTTTATTTGGTATTCATGCTTTCTTTCCCATTTCACCAATAACGCCTTAGATTTAACTTTGAGGTAGTAAAACTTAAACAGAAAGAAAATAGATCAAATTTACTTCATCATGTCTGATCAGTAGAATTTATTTTGGAAATACAGGCTGTATTACTGAAATGCCTGAATTTGCATTGTTCACTCTAGTCAATATAGAAAAAAATGGGTATTTTGGCAGTATAGTTCATCTGAATTTTGTGTCTACATTTGTTCACATGAAACCCAACCAGGGAGGCTTAATAACCAGAGTCTCTCTGAAAGAGCACAAACTCATATGTGTGTGTGTATTCTATAACTGAGCAGCAGAAAAATGACCTGCTGCTGGAAACATTAACTTATGATTCATGTTGGGTTTAATTCATCTGTATCATTAAACATGGTGAATTATACTTCTGCTATGAAAAGTCCCAAGAACAGAAATGTGTAAAAAACTATGTGTATTTTCAATAACATTTCTCACAGGGTTTAGGTTAAAAACTAGATTAAGGAGTTATGGATTCACTAACTTCAATAGAGCAATTATAATTTCTATAAACAGAGTATGTCCTGGGGTTTATTGAACAAATATCACATCGAAAAATGGGTGAGGGGAAACTTTATTGTTTGACAAAAAATATTCCCAAGAGACTCCCACTGAAATACTTCAGAATAATTCAGGGAAAGAAGGAACGATTGCACAAATCCTGCACCATACTTTTCTCTTGATATATAAGCTGTCTCCCTGCAGTGCGTTGGCACTTGTAACCATTCCTGAAGTATGAATTAGTTTTGGGATTATTCAGCCATCATGTTAAAATAGCTGGGTTATGTAGTTTACCATTATCTTTGTAGTTAGATTGAGGACAAATGACACAATTTCCTGGTTTGTCAAATTTAACTTTGCTTTTGCTTTGGCTGAGAGGTCCCTTGTGGAAACACTGTGCAATTTATTTATGGTTCATTTGTAAAGCAGATAGGTTCAGTCAAACAGACACGAGTTAAAAGTAAACTGATGTGCAAGCTGGAGAACATATTTTGCCCTACTTAAATTACATTTAACCTCTATCTGTAAGACTTCAGTGGCCTGCAGACATGCTATATTTTGTGCTCTGGATAAACCCACATATTTGCGAATATTTATCTTAGCTGGACTATATCTATGCATCCAGGTTTTCTCTACTATGACAAACAGTACCTATCCTGCCTTTGTCTTTTCTACCATAGCCACTCTGCTGCCACACACACAGCACCTGGTTCTGCACTAACTAAAAGGCTCAAGCTGATCCCTGATTTGCCTTGTATTGGCTTTCCCTGGTCCTCCTGATACGGTTGTGTGAGTACGTCCGACACCTTACATAGCAAATAATATTGCTCATGCTAATTGAAGGCAGCTTGACTTGATGTGGCCAGGAATATGAAGCCCAAGGAGATCAAAAAAGGCTTTAATGCCCCCCAAAAAGCACGCTGAACACTGAAAAGAAGTGAGCAATATTGAAGGCACTCTATTAAATGGAAAGATTTGGGCTTCTGAAACAATGGCCAATATGTATGTGAGTGAGGCATCTGGAGAGATTATTAAAAAAAAAACTCATTTAGAGGGAATTAAAACCTTATAGAAATTGGGCTAGTCACAAGGACAGGATGTAGCCTGTAACTCATGCTGAGGAAGGGATACATTAATGCATTAATTTTAAGAGTCTCAATCTCGCTTTTATTTATATTTAAGCTTTTAATCCTCGAATAATTAGTCATTACTAGTATGTAATGACTGGTTTGCTAATTAGGTATCCCTAGATGGAAGTAAAGGCAGTTAAACCCTAACAAACTGATCATTAACTACAGTAATGATCAAGTTCTTTGGGATTATTACTATTATAAACTATAATTAACAGTTTATAACAGCTATATTTTATTTTGTATTTTGTTTTCTCTAAAGAAAACATGCTGGAGTGCTGCTGTGAGGCTGTGCTAAAACTCTCACTATTAGGAATGTAGTGAAAGCACCCATTTCCTCCAGTTACAGGGGGAAATGTTTTCTTAAAATAGCTGCTATGGTGTGTGGTTCATTGTCAGTTGTTGGCTGAAGAATACACCAGTGATGCATTCTAGTAGTTGGGGAGAGAAAAAAAAAAAAAAAACAAAACCAAAGAAAAGAAAACAACTTGAAGATGTGGAGTGAAAGAAAGTCTTAACTCAGGCTCTGTAAATATGCAGTTAACCTTTCTAACGGGTCAAGTCCCAAATTCTGTTCATTTTTGTCCCATATCCTACCGCAAAGGGCTCCTCTTGTAGTTTGCCAGGGAGCATTAAACTTGTCTCTATTGCTAAACCATCAGACCTTGGAAATGAAGCTGACTTGACTCTTTTTTCAGTAGTTGCAGTGAAGTTGAAGTGAACTTTTCTTTTATAGGGATAGGATAACAGTAAGGATAATTAGCTCAATTACCAGCTAGCTAACTCATTTTTAGTTTTGAACAAAGATGGGTGCCTTTTCTCCTGAGAATTCTCCTAAGAATTTTTCTTAAGTGTGTTCATTATCAGAAACATATGGCTACATATTGCATTCTGAACAGAAAATCAAAGTGGGCACCTAAATTTAACCAGCTGAGTGTCTGTATTTAATTTTATACATTGACTTGATCTCCACTGATAATGACAGCTTGGATACCTAACTCATATACAGACTAATCTTTGTGCATATATGTCTACTTCTTTAAGACAAATATATTTGAGGAATAAATCTCTTTATGGCTGAGTGATCTGCAGACCTTCTAGGAAGGACTTGATGATCAATAACAGTTCACCATTTCTTATTCACTCACTTATTCATATTCACAGCTCTGCACCCTGGGTACTGTTTGTTAGTCTGTCACCCTGTTGTTGCTTGAATCAGTATATTCGTATGTAAATACCTCATGTTGTTGCAATTACAATTCCTTAAATTTATCTAAAATGCTTTGACCCAAGTATCTGGGCTCTAAAGGTCTGTCAGCTCCTTAACATATTTGCTTTCAGATTTTCTCCGGCCAAAAGCAATTGCTGACAAAATGACAGTCTTTCTGTGCTTGTCTTCATTTCATGTCCCAGATACTGTTCCCAGTCTTTGCAACATAAACTGGGCCTGAAAGCAAAACCTGATTTTCTTGTTTCCTTTACTTAAGTCCTGATTTTATTGTTTAATTCAAGAGGACTTGTCTCTGCTCTTTGGTTCTGAGGTACAACCCACTTTAGTCAGCACAGACTCAATTCCTCTGTGTTATCTGAGGATGTGGATTAAGCAGTCTAGTCCTGCTCTGTGATTTGCCTTTCCTATTGCTCAGCTACCCCTTGCATTTTCCTGAGTGCTTCTGCTGCCTTGTAAAGGTTAAATCTAGGAGCTGTACAGATTTTTTTTGAAGGTCCCTAGGCACTTCAGTTGTCCATTTTGACCACAGCTGTCTAGTTTACCCAGGACTTATCTCTCTGCCGACTTAGAGGTCTAACCTTAACCTAAGTCAAACTATAATTCACTTGCTTTTTCCCCGACATTCCTGTCTAAGTGTAGTGGACTCTGGACTATGACAAATGTGCTCAGGCAGTGCAGGAAACACTGAGCCACAAATTGTCTTGTCACAGAAATATAAAACCACCAGTTTTGCTCATTACCAGAAATTCTGAACAAAAAGAGAGAATATAGAGCAGAGTGGGAATTGTCTCGTGTTTTCATTATAATGATTTTGCTTTGTTTATTAAGTAATTTAGATGATGAAATACCTTTAAAGGGAGATAGGCTGAAAATCGGAGTAGGGGCTGATGCAGATGTTTTGTCATGAGTGGAGTAGAGATGGATCACAAATAGGGATGAAAGTATAATTCAAGGGAGAATCTTAATATGGGTGACCAGGATAATTTTAAGGATGTACTCTAGGAGCTCACACTACTGATACAACCTGAATTTTGATAGGAGAACTGAATGGATACCACTCCAGGAATCAGTCCTCAAGGAGGTACCAAAAATGATCAATAAGAGACCTGCATGTGGATTCCTCTGATATGAAAAAAACTTTTGGAGTTCTTCTCACGTTTCATCCTCATTACATCAGGGTTGAATAACATAACCCAGCCTACAGGTCCATTTTCTTAAATCAATGATATATGAAACAAGAGAGAAGGGTGAACAGTTAAAACCGAGCTAAGAAATTGCCCAGGTTTTGAGGTACGCAAAGTTGCGAAAAGCAGGAGGGAATATCTGCAACCAGAGCCTTAATTTTGCAGAAGATACCTATAAGAAGAAGGAAAAATGAGGATGTATGGCAAGGAGGGGTGCAGAAACCAGAAAAACATGACTCAAGGAGAGAGGGTAAGGTAGTCATGCCCTAAAGCATAACTGTGGACTTCAGGTTGCAGTGCCATTCATTTTTAAACAAACAAAACAACCCCACAACAACCCATCGGGGGAATTAACTGGTCCATTGTGGGGGTTACAACCAAAAATCAGTTGGTTATTTTGGGAAAGTATTCACGACTAAAGAAAAGAAGAGGAAAAACACAATTTGGGGGTTTAGGCTGGGATTTATCTCTGGCCTCAGACCATCAGTTTTTGTCACACTACTCAGCAGGTGATGGGATAAGTGCTTGTAGCAGTTCCAAAAGCAGCCTGGGGCAACCAGGAAAGTACTTCTGTTAACCCTGTCAGAAGTTCAAGACTGCCCAGCTACAGGTTTTACCTGAAACATCAGGATCAGAGGTATAAACTCTGAGTTCCTCACCAGATTTCACAAATAAATCACCTTGCTCAGCATAAGCTGGTGCTGTTGGTTCAGACAGGGTGACACATTGCTGTCCCACATGTCACAAAATCCCAGCAGTGATGTTGGAAGCAGCTCAGGCCAACTCTGCTGTCTTCCCCCTTCAGCCCTGATGTTGAGCTGTGGCTTATGAGGACAGGACAAATTCTATGGTGGGAAGGTATTTTTCAGCAGATAAGGATCTGTCTAACTGTCCAAACACAAAATGCAAATACTGCTGCTCTTAATTTACTATGTGTACACCAGTAGCTCACCTGTCAGAGTGCAGCCACACATTTTTGAGTCATATTTCTGATTCCATACGAACTTGTTTAGAGGGCAGGAGATCAGGAGCTCTGTGAGTGCACAATATTTTCCTCAAAGCCATAAGGCAGCTGAAGAATTGATTGAATCATGAGAGCTTCTTAATCTAAGTTTACTCAAAATTGTAGGTACCACACACTGGTGATAGCTTAGCCGGACACACTTACCTTAGCTGAAATAACTTTTCTCACTGGAAATGTAATGTGCAGTACTATCAGACCGGGAAAACATCTCTAACTTCTACAATTATGAAGCAGTTTGTCAAAGTTCCCCAGGGAATCCTTGTGCTTCCCATCATGTTTCTTAACAGGGAATGCCAGCATTGTAACTCTCAGTTCACAACTGGTACATAAAAGATGTGTGCTTTTAAATGCAGCTTGTATATGTGAAATGCAATTGTCTAAGTGATACAAATTGGCTGTCTCAGAGGTTTTATTAAAGAGAACTTGATGCTTGATGATAGCCTTCCATTTACATAATTAAGACAGATGTTGCCATTGCAATAGCTCTCCAGCATACAGATATTTTTGTTGTTTTATGATTATATCCGTTGGTTGGTTATATGGTGGTTGGAAAGTCTGGAGCTGATATTTTTTAAAATTCTAGTACCCAGTCATAACCAGGTCTGCTGTTGTTACTTTTTAAAATTTCACTTATTTTAAAGCATGTGCCAGATCCTGCCGTGCACTATGAAGCTCATGAACTGGAAGACAGTTTTAAATTAGCAGGAAAATAATCAATTTAAAAGTTAGAAGTCCTGCTTTTAAAACTACAATTTAAGGGGGAAAAACACTCAAAAAACAAACCCCAAGCCAAAAATTCAGGTACTATCCCAAATGGAGCATCTTTTATCCTTAAAGGAATGGTTTTTTTCAGTCCAAGCCCAATTAGACTAAACGTCATTATCAGCACCAACACTAGCCAACAGCTTTGCTAGGAAGGTCTCAACTCTCTGCTGGCTTATACTGGCATGAAAATAAACTGACCCCTTGGCATCTAAGGGTCAAACACTCAGTGACCACTATTTTGTTTTTAGTAGAGATTTGTTAAATCTAAACCCACATCAGATTCAGCAGTGAGAATTAAGTGGGATTCTTGCAAATAGCCTGGCCTTTGCCGATGGAAATGGTCTTTTGCTAGCTAATGAGCAACCAAGGACACACAAAGTAAGAATACACTTTTTCTGTTCAGAGAATGTGTGCTTGCAAATAAGGTAGGCTGGACCTTTTTACTAAAAATTGTTAACAGAAGAGTTTGGTTTGTTGTGCAGCAGCAAATGTTCATGTCTAGGGTCTCTGTGCCCAGGACTGATCACTGGAGTCTCATTTCAAAATTAAAGTTACATAGGAGCTGAAAGTCTCGCTGAAATGCACACACAAAAGCCTCCAGCTTTGCTTCCCCTATTCATTTGGATTTTTATTCTTGCACTGTCCCAGAATGAAGAATTGCAGGGATGGAACTGCCAGCGGAACTCACCCAATGCAAAGAGCCCAAACATTTGGAGTGTGGGATCTTAAAGATCACCTCATTCCAACCCTCCTGCCATGGGCAGGTACACCTTCCACTACCCCAGGTTGCTCCAAGCCTGATCCAACCTGGCCTGGAACACTTCCCACATGAGGCCAGCCACCCTCATAGGGAGGAAGTTTTTCCTAATATCTCATCTAAATCTACTCTTGGTTTGAAGCCATTCCCTCTTGTCCTGTCACTCCAGGGAAGTCCCTCTCCGTCTCTCCTATTATGCTTGAATAATAGGAGAGGCAATTAGGCTCCCCATTATGTTTGCAAAAACATTGAAGCCTCATCTTATTTATTTTTACAGTTGGTTTGGTTTTCTTATTTTATTTTTAGGTGCATTATTTCTTGCTTCCATACTACATCATATGGAATAGTTCGATCTTGTATCCCCATTATTTAGAAAACAAGCAATTTCACACTTAAAGCCTTTAGTAAATGAGTTTTACAGAAGATGAAAAAGTAGACTGGGTGAAACCTAATAAATCCTTTGGATGATGTGAACATTTCCCTGAATTCTTTATCATCATTAACTATTAGAGGCATGTTCACAGCACCCTTTTGATCTATCACTAAAGTCTAAATTACATTCTCTCTGGCTTTCTCCATTTACAAAGCCTGCAAATCAAAGCAATTCTCATATTTTCCAGTGTTTGAAGTCACTTAGATTTGGCCTTATAAATCCTCATGAGGGTCATTTTTTTTTGTAAAATAACTAGTGTATCTTAGGCCATCATCAAACTTTGAAATCATATAAAAATCAACGGATACATTGGAAATTAAAATTTTAGTTAAGAAAGTAGCATGAAAATTTACAGCATTAAATTCTGGACACCTGCTTTATGTGCTTGTGTTAGGTGCCTAGTAGCCATAGGCCTCATGGATTAATGATGGGTAGTAAAAGTCTAATTTAAGGTCTCTGAGTTGTACTGTGAGCTCTTTCTCTTTATTGAATATATATAAATGCTACGGAGACCAGACTCCAAACAAACGTAAGTAAAATTCTGAAAGTTAAGCAGAGCTAGTAGATTTGGTTTTTTCCTCCAACCGGCATGAACTCTAGTTATAAATCTCTTTTACAGAGGACTTATAACTCTTCAAAAACATGCTGGCAGGTAGATATAATGCTCTTCTTTGCCCATCTCAGGACAGGTTCCACCATGAGGGAACTCAGGTTCCTTCATGAGGGTGTCCCTGATGAGGAACTGGGAGCAGGTCCTTGGAGTGGACATGGAGATGATCTAATTTTCTCCTTGGTGAATCTGTGTTGATAAAAAAAATAAACCAAACCAAAAACTAAACAAAACAAAATAAAACAAAACAAAACAAAAAAAGCCCCAAACCCAAACAAAGAAAAACAAAGCAAAGCAAAACAAAACTAAACAAAACACACCAGAACCCAGGACAACAAGGAAAAGAAAAAGGAAAAAGGAAATCTTATTTCAGGTCTCTCTACTCAAAGTGGTTACACAAATATGTTTGAAATTTTGTTTGATTTTATAACCTTGAACCCTTAACTTGGCAATTATAAAAAAAAAAAAAAAAAAAAAGAACCAAGATATAATAAAATATTGATGCAAATCAAACCTCTTCTCCAGCTTCTCAGGAATCTCCCAGGAAAGGTATCTTATTTTCTTGCTCCCATAGGACTTTTTTTTTTGTTGTCTTAATTTCTCATCTCTAAATAAACATGAAATTTCTTCGAAAGACACTACAGCAAAAATTTACAAGTTTTACTCATGGAGATTTCTCTGGTTTCCAGAAACAAATTGTAAGTAATACATCACCTAGTACGTAAAAACAAAATTTCAAGATGTGCCAAGCCTGTTTAACATGCATTATGCATTTAGTATTATGGAAGCAATTGAGCAAGCAAAGGGATACAGAGAGAAATCAATATTGTTCACCACTGAATAACCACAAATCATTTTATAAAAAAAATTGTATTTCGTTTTCTAAAATGGTGGCAGTTGAAGCCATTAGCTGCCCAAGACTTTTGTTCAGCTAGAAACTGTCTGGCTTCTGGAACGAAGTCAGTTTAAGTCATACATTGTAGAAGGGGCAGTAGAAATTCTCAGCATTTGTATCTTAAATGGAGCAGGGGAGAAGGAACCAGAGCGCAAACCAAACATGTTGGTAAGGACTTTCTAAAAGCTTTATGGAAACCACCAATGAGGCTGGAAGATGTTCTACAGGTCTGCAGCCTGCACCCCTAAGAAGTGGGGCACATTTTTGCACCCACCTGAACAAGATACTGCTTTCTTTATTCAGACACTCAACATTTTGGTAGAGAGATATCCAAGTGGAGGGCTCCAGTAGATATTTTCTTCTTCCCTTTCATTGATCAGGGAAACACAACACTGATTTAGAGAGTATTTTACTAAGTGTCCAAAAATTAAATACAGCTTAGATTAATTAAATCAACTGAGCATGCAAATAAATAAATAAATAAATAAATGTATAAATATGTGAATATGTAAAAGGAATTAGAGATGGTGAAAGAGAAAATGAAAGTCTCTCTGTTCAGGCAGGAGATGCCACTTTCTCCATGTTGAAAGCTCTCTAGTGACAGCAGTTGATCATCTCAGTGCAGAAATGAATCTGAATTCCTTGAAGCAGCTCTCCTTGAAGGCAGCCATCCAGGAGGGCTGGTCCTGGTGCCTTGATGACACAGAGCCTGTTTTTACCACTGAATCCTGGCAGATGAATGGTTTCTCTGCAGATGCACCAAAGAGGACATCTCTGAGACATTTGTGGTACAGAAGCCAGTCTTGAGCTTGAGCAAAAATATGTTGTCTCTCAGATGGCTGTGTACACAGCTTTTAGACTGGAACTTCTTCAAATCTGAACAGTTCAGAGAATAAGTATAATAACTGGTCAAAGTTAGGGCAGTCTGGGTAGAGATACCTATTGATCCACCTACTGATATGCCTACCCCTGTTGACATAACTAAAGACAGTAGCGGGATTAATATTTCAGACCCCTGTAATCCCAGCCCAGTTTGCAACAGCCTAGTTTTGTAAAAAGTCTTCTTCAAACAGGAAATTTGATAGAAAGTTTAACACTAAATTGGATATCCAACAAGATACCCAAAGGATCTGGAGAGTCAGTCCCATAAGGAGCAGCTGAGGGAGCTGGGAAAGGGCTCAGCCTGGAGAAAAGGAGGCTCAGGGGGACCTTGTGGCTCTGCACAACTCCTGACAGGAGGGGACAGCTGGGGGGGGTCAGGCTCTGCTCCCGAGGAACAGGGACAGGATGAGAAGAAATGGCCTCAAGCTGTGTCAGGGGAGATTCAGGTTGGATATCAGGAGGAATTTATTCATGGAAAGGGTGACGAAATATTGGAATGAACTGTCCAGGGAGGTGTTGAACTCATTATTCCTGGAGACGTGCAAGAAAAGACTGGACATGACACTCAGTGCACTGGTCTGGTTGGCAAGGTAAGGATCAGTCAAAGGCTGGACTCAATTATCTAAAAAGTCTTTTTGAACTTAAATGATGCTCAGATTCTGTGACTTGGGGACATGGGAAAGATTCCATGAAGAACAATGGCTATTCGGAAAAGAAAAAACAATATTGGAAAATAAATGTCTGTACCTGGGGCAGGATGTCTTTGCAAGAGATGCAATCAATGCAGGAGTCAAGCTACAGCATTCACAAAATCACACTAAATTTTACTCTATTATTATAAACCTAAGGATCTTTTGGTTTGGGTTTAGGTTTTTTTTCCCCACTTGCATTTTTAATTTTGTTTTTGTTTTTGTTTTGTTTTTTGGGGTTTTTTTTTGGTTTAGAAACAGGGAATCCCAGCAGCAGTGATCCTGGAGCAGCCAGTGACTGCTTCATATTAAAATCATGACCTAAATTTCTGTGATGTCGTTACACCCTTCAAGTATCTCAATGCCCAACCATTTAGGAAAGCCCAAAGTAATTTCATTGCCTTGAATTACCATTTTTTAACGTCCTTTAATTTACTAGAGTACTCTGAAATCCAGTTATGACAGAGATCACAGCGAGTCAACATTACCTACCCTCTGTGAGGGACACACTGCATGAGTCTGTTAAATAAGAATAAATCAGTCAGTACATTGCTGAGGACCAGAAATTCCATGGTGGAAAACATAAATTTAGCTTAGGAAAAATAAATCCTCAAACCCTAGAGAGTCTACAGTGAACCGATATGAATCAATATAAATTGAAGTTTTTGCTAGATAATCCTAGCCAAGCTCCCTGCCTTTGAGAACTTTTGGTCTGACATAAAAAGATACAGATCTGTGGGAAAGTAAAGCAACACTACACAGCTCAAGCTCCCAAATAGATTTCATTGTTGCCAAGAGAATATAATGTGTGGTACATTCCATTTACAGGGGTGGAAAAATAATAATAATTCTTCTTTAATGCCAGTGGCTTAGAAGTCTGCCCTGATAAAATTAACTTTGCAATTAACATTATGATTCAGCACTTTAATAAATTTCCATTTGTATAAACCACTGGAAGAAAAGAGATGGCTAATTATAATTGATGAGGTGGAGCACCTTAGCAGCCTGCTTTCTTAAGAAGGAAAATGCTTGGGACCTGGCTTTAAGAGAGCTGTGTTTTTTTGCAGTAATTGCTGTAATCAGCTCTGTAAAAGTAGGTGAGCTGTGAGTAAGCCAACTCCTACTCTAACAGCAGGAGATTGCATCTGACCTTAATATTCATGTCATGCGATGATGATTGCACACATCCTTGCCTCAAAGAAGTAAAAGGACAATCAAAGGTTTTGAAATTACATCATGTGGAGCATCTATGCCATGCTCTCCCTGCACAGCAGGGCATGCAGGCAGCAGCCATGCTCATCCCTGACTTCCTACTAAGCCTAGAGTTTGCTGAAAGTCCTGGTTTGGAGATGTCAATGTCAGCTCGGTCCCAGAAGTAGGTCAGATGGCTTTGAAAACAGCAAAATTGTGTGAATGGGTTGCTCAAGGATATGCTGGTGTCTGGGCAGAAGCAGAGTCCCGCGTTCTCTGCAGCCCCCACCAACTGCTGGTCTGGCACTTAGGAGACAACATCTGCTTCAAAACTAAACCTGTTAGCAATCTTTCCCAAAAGTGGATGAGTGGAATGGAGCTTAAACAAACATGATAGATTTTCTTGTCTATGAACAGCTTACAACATGCTTGAGAAGTTTATCTACTCCCATGTCCTACTGAGACATTCAACATCTTACTCTGCTAATAAAGCTAGGAGTAAAGCATAGAAATAGCAATGAATAATTAAAAAAAACAAACCAAAACAACTCATGACTTTTAAATGTGCTGATACTATATGAAGAATGACCTCACATAACTTACGACAGCAGCTAGTTAGTCCAACTTTATGCAGTAGTTTAGCTCCTGTATGTGTGGAAGGGGTCCAGAAGAGTTATTTCTTTTCTTGTTCTGCCTTCCTGAAATCCTTAAAGGCAGTGAAAGTGCATACTCATATTCGAGGTTCTGGAGATCCCATTCTATCACTGTTCCTGGTTTGTTCAGTCCATGACACGACTTAAACTCAGCTAGAACAAAGGCTGCAACTTTCGCCTTCCCTGTCTTCACTCATCCTCACTGAGAGTGAATGTTTCCATTGCCATCAACAAAGACATTGAAGTACATTCATCACTATCCAAAGAAGACCCATATACTGAAATTAGTAGCATTCTCATGTTCATTGGCTTCACAAAGGATTCTTCCAGGTTGGGATGTCAGTATTTTTAAAATTTTGATTTTCAGTTTTATCCAGGTATTTTGGGTGGAGGGGAAAACTGTGAAATCAGCCACAGTGGAAGGCACTTGTTTTTCCACTCTGTTTAGATCTACCTTCATTAAATAAACATCAGATTCTGAATATACATTTAAAATGAAGTCAATGTTCATCAAAAAACATGTTGGGGCAAAAATGACAGAAGAAAATGTTGGAACTTTCCTGTCATTGGAGTTTTCAAATAATTCCCAAAAGATTTGTTTTTGCTTTTGTTTTTCTAGTCTTTTTTTTTTTTTTTTACCTTTTTTTTTGGTTGAGTTTTTTTTTTGGTGGTTTTTTTTGTTTGTTTGTGGTTTTTTTGTGGGTTTTTTTTGTTTGTTTGTTTTGTTTTGTTTTTTTGGTTGGTTGGTTTGTTGTTTTTTTTCCCCTTTTGCTTGGTTTCTTTGTTCTGCTTTCTCTTTGAGTCATACAAGACTGGACAAAATGTTAGAAAATGAACCTAAGGGAGCAATCCCACACTGGGAATTGTGCCAGATGATCTATCTAGTGTTCTCCATCTGTTCCATCCCTTGCAGTGTACTTCTCCCTGACTGGTTCCCTGGACTGTCAATATGAACCGGAGGAGTGGCGTGGATGTGGGTGTATTTGTAAAAATGTTCCTGCTATTCATCACAGGCCTTTTGTTCCCTGCAGTGCTCTTTCTGTTTCACTCCGCGATAAAATCATACATTAATGGAAGGCATTTCAGTTTAGGAATGGCACTGAGAGGGGAAAGGTGGCATCTGGGGAGCACTGCCAGGTCCCTCTACACCACACCAGAGCTGAAGCAGAGCTGGCACTCATCACCATGAAGGCCTGAGTTGTGAAGAAGTCTCTCTTGCTAGCACAGGACCAGCACAGGGGCTTCACCACCTTTCTTTGCAGCCAGACACATTGCTGAGAGAACCCCCTTCAGGCTGCCATTAGTCCATTCAAGTTAAAAATTGGTAAACTAATAAGAATTTTCTTCAAGGAAATATCCCAAAGTATTGTTATCTCTAGACCCTGCTTTTACTGGGCTAATTTAAAGGACTCTGTGTTGAAAGAGCTCCAAATTAAACCCTCTCTGCTGAAGTCTCAATTTCATGTGGATTTACTTTAGAGTACCATTAAAATGAGAAAAAAAAAAAGGTCTGTCTAAGTTTTCACTGCCTATTAAAAATACAGGGTCTTACTAGGTAAAGATACAGGAAAAGATGTCAGAGATTCCTGAGATTCCTCTAAATTCCAGGGACTCCACTAAAGCCTTATAGGTTGGGAACACCTCTCTCTGTGTTTATGTCTTTAGCATTTTTCATGCTCTGCAACTCTCTCTTAACCAAGTAAAGCAGCTGCTGAAGGGGCTTTGGGAATTATTTTTTCCCCCCTGTATTTTCGTCTTCCTCCATATTAACTAAGAGCTACTGCCTAGGAAGCTGCTTTGAATAGAGACAGAGATGGTTATGAGCTAGTTATCAAATTAACATTAGATATCTTTATACCACATTGAAATCCACAGGAGGAAGATATTTCTGGCTACTGCTTGTGTTGAGCTTGTCATTTTAATTTCTCAGCACGAAGAACTAAGTGATCACATAGCTGAGCAGCAGCCTCCCTCCCCTCCACACCGTCTGCATGACCACTGCTGAGGCTCAGCAGCACTGGCAAAGGCACCCTGCTCTCTGCTTCATGGTGACTTTCACGTAGCACATGCCCCAGTAAAACACACCCACATCCACCTGCAGCGAGGGCAAGCACTCCTTTGTGCACTGTGCTTCAGCAGCAGCAGGGGAAAAAACAAACACTCCTTCCACGCCCCCGGGATACAGCGAGTTTTCAGTGCTGCTGTCTTTTAATTCTGGTCTATTACAAGCTCTCTAAATCTCAAACTGAAGTTTGCCCAGTAGAAATGTTCAGAACATATTTATCATGATCTCAGCTTGATGTAATCCCTGATTTATGTGTTTGTGTTCAGGCTTCTCTCAAATCTGTCTCTGTGAGGCTCCATCTATCATAGAGCAGCTCTGCTCTGGGTTCCCCAGTAAGTTAACACTGTTAGCATTTTCCATCTGAGACGAAAATGAATCCTTCATTCTTTTTTTTTCTTTTTTTTCTTTTTTTCCTTGAAAGGGAGCTGATACCTACCTTATGTAAGTATCCTTCTCACTTACTGAGCTTGCAATAACCTTCTTATCTGAGTGTGCTAGTCAGCACTTAGAGAATTCCTTCTCACTTTCCATCCAACAATGACTGTCCTCTCAATTTTATGTATTTTTTATTATTGTCTTTATTCCATACAGACTGGTACCTGGGCTTTGCACTGTCTTGCAGAACTTTCTGGGAGTTTGTACCCAGGACTAACTTGTCATGCTTATGCATCCCTACTGTTTCTCCTAAGGAAAGAGGGCATGCAGTAGCAACCTCAGCTTTTCCAGGATTTGCCTGAATTGAATTAAAAGCACAGGCCACTTCTTTTCACTCCTGGATTGAAAGGGAAAATGTTTGAGATTTTTGAGTCCACCTATCATGTTTACATAAATATCATATAAAACCATTGTGCACTAACAGTGCTTCAAGATGCTACAGATCTTCCAGTCCAGTGCCAGTCATCCCTGATCACTCAGAATACATAGTGTTTTACACAATTACCATACACAACCTCAGGTGAGGTGTTTTATGTTCCTGTGTATAAGGATATACTGTTTGATTAGGTATCTCTTCATCATATTGCACTGTGCAGCATGGATTTGGTCCAGAATATTCATCAATCCTGAGCAGTGTTGTGAGTGCCCCTGTGATAGGCAGACTTGCCTGAACTAAAGCTGAAAGTCTGCACTACAGCAGCTTATGCTGAAGAACCACAAGTTTATGGTAATGAATTTTAATACCCCGATTACAATGTGTGGCAATTACATGCTTAGTTCCTTACTCTCATCCGTCCTAGACATGTAGGAAGAGCTTGGATCCAGAGAGGAGAAGAAGAAGAGAGAAAAAAAAAAAAAAAAAGGAGTGTAATCCTTGAAAACCCTACACAGCCCAGAAATCAGGTTTTGGAAACAAAAAATCGCCATAAGGAAGTGAGATCATGAAAAGTTGCAGTGGAAAGTCAGAAAGCAATGTATATGATTCCCAAGCACCGCCACACTCTCCTTCCATCTGTTGATGATTATCCCTTAGGCAGGTCCACGATGTTCTGCAAACTGAAAAGGAAATGGGAGAAGTGAGACAAACTTAATCCAGCAGTCAGATGAGTGGTCCCAGGTTTGCAATATTTGACAACTGTTTGTAACATAAAACGTGGGGCAAAACCTGAAGCCAACCAGAACCCTTTCCGTAGTGAAATGCCCTTAAGTTCAGTGCTAGCAGGACATCCCACCCTCTCTTAACCTGCCCCTCAGTGCAGAAAATCATGAGGGCACACCTCTGTAGCACAGGGAACGTTCCAATCGTCATGCCAGCTCCGTGACTGACCTGCCTGCTGCGGCTGGTGGATGATGCCAGCCATGGACGTCAGTGGAAGGTGCACATCTGTCTGCAAGAAAGAGGTCTGGCAGCACCAGCTTGTTACACAGAGCCCTCAGAGTGGTGGCCAGATGGCAGACATGGCTCCTGTCCATCCTAGTTTAGATACAGATGATGGCTGTGTTCAAAAATGCCTAAACAGAGACTGCTGGGAGTGAAGCTTTCATTCAGATTCAGAGGTGGTGCCTCCATCCTACGGCAGGGAAGAAATCCATGCTTGCAAAGAAATCACTTTCTTTGAGAAATAAGAAATAATCAATTTCTTTAAGAATAAATTTATGCATGAAATAATATATATGTACTAACGCACAAAATAATATATGTATGTAAATACAAGAATATAGAGAGATACACATATGTATGCCTGCATGGGATTTCAGAGAATAACTAGAGGCAAAAATTTAATTTAATTGATATCTATTTCTGTTTCACCTTCTTCAGAACTGACAGTGTAGTAGAATAGTTGGGGAAAACCATATTAAAGGAATTGCAATATTTTCTGCAGATAACACAAACTGCTCCAATTTCTAGATTGTGATTAATGAGGCATAAACATCAGAAAAGCTTTGCTTCAGAGGGATGTCCAAACATTCAAGTGATTATCCAAAGCTTGTTCAAAAATCTGATCTGGAAGAAAGAGTTTTGTTTTTCTTCCTTTACGGTTTTGGCATAGTTTTGCAGTATATGTATATTAATATTCCCCAGCTAATATGGGAATGGATTGGGAATCACTTTTAGCCCCAAGTTATATATCCATTTGCAAGGGATTTCCATAAAGAATATAGAGACTGTAGAATATTTATAAATCACTGAATGGAAAATTTTCCTCAAATTAATTCTTCATGTATATATTACAGTCTTCTCAGGAATTTCTTTACATGTGGAAAAAAACAATATTCACATTTTAAAGTACTCATTTTACAAGTAATATTTTGCATATTAACAGTTAAGCACCAGTGGAACAAATTTTCATGGAGTTATTTTATTATTTGCAATTATTTAATCTAATAAGAGATAGCCTCTGCCTCAAAGAAAACACAACCAAAAGAGAGAAGGCAGAAAAAATAAATACAGAAAAAATTATTATTATCCCTATCACAAATCTGAATTTCCACACTATGGAGAATCTCAGAAGCCAGGATAAAAACTATAATATTAATGTTCCCTGTGGAAAGAAAAATTATGAAGAGACTTGACATGGTAACGCTGGAGGTTTTGATGTGACATTTTCAATTGAAATGATGTTTGCAGTGTTACTGAAGGAAACTGTTTTTTTTTTCCACCACATTGCATCAAATAGGAAGGCTTAAGCTTGATATAAAGCACTATTTTCTTTAGGCTGGCAAGGAGAATTTGGACTTCAGTGAGGTCAAAGTGTTAATTAAAAACTTATTTGCTGTAGTACCATGTAATGGTGAAGCAAATTCGAAGGTTTTGAGGTAACAAAGGTCTGTGTGTTTGTAAAAAGCCTCTGCCAGCTGAGCAGGGATGGGACAAAAAGCCATGGGTCATGTAGTGTGACAGATTCAAGACAGATGGGACTGTAAGACTTCCTAAAATCCACTCCAGGATATTCCTAGCTTGTGGTTGCTTCTAGTTTATTCCCATTGCAAAAGATTTTTGACTTCCCATTACAAGTAACAAGTAAAAAAAGAGAACAGCTTAAAAACTTAGAAAGCAAAACACTGAAAATATTATTTAACTGTATCACCTTTTTAAAAGCCAAAACCTTTACAGAACAACTTCTGTCACTTAACTGACATCTAGATTGTTAGATCACATTTCCTCAAAGTTAATTAAAGAACCTACTGAAAACATTTGGGATGAAATAAAATAAATTTTTTAAAAAAAGTAAAAAAGTGAAAACATGGCTCTGACACGTTTTGTGTGTGTCCAGTCACTCACTGAACACCTCCAGGGAGGAGTACTCCACCCCTTCCCAGGGACTTACAGAATTGAGGCAGAAAACGTGCTCCTGGATGCAGTTTTGAGGACAAAAGAAGAAGGCAAAGAGAGGTAAATTCAGGGAGGAAAAGGTAGCTCAGAATAGTGAGGGTGAATACAGGATTTCTTTCTCCTGAACAACAGTGAGCCAAAGGAGATGGTGGTGGCAGTGTCACAGATTATTCTTTAATCTGGTCTGATCCTGATGTCTCAGAACAGTAAAACTGCAGCTGTGATTTCTCCAGATTGAGAAAATTGGTATTTTCACACCTGCATTAATCTCTCAGGTAAAACAGTCCAAGAGCTTCTGGTGAACGGGGGAAAGAGAAGGACTCCAGAGCCTTAATTTAGATGGACAGAATCCTTCTCCAGATTAATTTACATATATGTTTGGATAGACATCTTATGAACTTATTTTAGAATAATGGCTTTATTAGGTAGACACATCCCTACCACCTGCAAATGTGGACAACCTGGAGCATAGTTTAAGAAAGTGCGGAAAATTAATTAGATGTCCAACATCTTTCATGGAACGCCTCCCAAGGCCAGTGATTGTGGCACTTGTGAATTATTTCAGACAGTTTAGGGATAAGGAGAATTCCTTGATGAGTCCGTGGAAATCATGTGCCCAAACCCAAAGTCCAGCGTTGAAAAAACAGGTTTAGTCAGAAAATACTCACTGTTCAAGTAAAAAAATTTCTAAAGGAGAAAAGAAGAGAATATGTGGGTTTGTTTTGTTCAGACAAGAAGTGGTGGAGCGCTATGACACCAGAGGCCTTCTTCCACTACAGTATCTAGAAAACAAGTTAACAAATTAATAGATATTAACAAAGCAAAGAAAATTCAATGCATCAGCAGATAGCAAATATTTGAGCAATGAAGTGAATGAAATGCCAGATGGAGGATTTATGACACTATAAAAGATTCCCTGTGGGAACAAGCAATCTTTTGTCATCCAGAAAAAGTATGGTCTGTGTTTCTGTTCTCTAATAAAAGCTCAGGCTAACCTCACAGGTTATTTATATGTGGTTTTTTTTTTAGAACATCTGGTTATTCCTATATGAGCAATAGGCAAAATCAGTCTCATAACGTTGTTAACATTGACCATTAAACTCTGCTGCGAAGTTAAAGTGATGAAGAGTAAATTAATTAATATGCTATATTTTCTGGTGCACTGCACAGTCTGACACAGGATGGAGATTGGTCACAGACTCACTTGTTGCCTCTATTGCTTCTCTGCCTGCTACACTAAGGACAGATTTTTGTTGATGAAATCATCTCTGGCTGAAGAACGAGGTAAGAAGAGGTGTTATGGATTTGTGAGGTATGTTGTTAGATGCCACTGCCAAACTCAGAGAAAAGAGAGGGAGAATAAATCACATGTAGTAAAATACATAGTAGGACTCACATGAACTAGGTCCAGCTCTGCTCTACTCTAGAAGAAAGCAGCAAATGCTTTCTAAGAAGCTTAGTAATTGATAAAAAAAGGAAAAAAACAAAAACAAAAATCACAAAACAAACAAGAAACAACAAAATAAAGGACACACAAGAAAGACAGAAGGTCAAAAACTTAATCCCAGAAGAAAAATCTACCTGTTCTATTTAAAATGTTTGTGAATAGACGTGCAAAGTATTGCACTGATCTCTCCCAGGATCATATTCTGGTTGCACACACACCATTCACTTGAGCAAGAAACTGCCTTTTACTGCCTTTAACACTGAGGAAGGAATAAAAAGGCTTCCACTTTTCATTATTTCTTTTTCCCCCCATACATTTCTGTTGGCATTGAACCCAGTCCCCGATCCCTCCCCTAAAAAAACAGTCTGTGTGTCTTTGAAGAAAAGGCCATTACCTTTTGAAGAAAAGGCCACTGCCTTTTCAGGCACCATTTTTAGAGAGCTCTGCCCAGTCTCCATCAGCTGCTTCAAAAGCCAGAAGACCAGCAGGTGCTGTGTCACATCTGTTGGCCTCATGAGGGCACCTTGGAAGGTCTTGTGTGTCTAGAATACATCAGACAGTTGAAAGTCCTGAGATCTCTCCCACTGAGTTTAACAAGAGAAAAAAACCTGCTTTCTTCATCCCCCAAAAAAGTAGTGTGACATAGCTCCATTTCAGTTTTCAAAGTAATTCTCCCTCTGACCTTGGAAGTAGCCTTTTGTGGCCATTTGTGCTGCTTCTTTTTGCCTCAGTTCCCCACTAGGGAACAGAATCTACATCCTACACATTTTCTCTGTGCAAAAATCAAATATCCTGCTGTCCAGATCCTGTGCATTGTAAGTTATATTTTTTAACCTAAAGAAATTAATTTATTGTATTCTCTTCCAAGAAAATCTTGCGAATCTTTGTAATGGAAATAAATTTTGTGGGTTTTTTTTCTATTTTGCTTGTTTGCTTTTCAACTGTTTGCTGAGGGACCACATTCAGCTTGGAGTCTGATTCTACGAGAAATTGTGTTTTTTAATGCAAAGGCTAAATATCGTCTACCAGCTTCTGTCTGATTGCAGAGTTCTGATGGCATATAATGTAAATAGTGGTTTCTTATCATTTCTAATTCTGCCATGAGGCAGAAAATTGCAGGGTTTTAGTTATTTGTTAATGCATTGCCTGTTGCCATAATTCCAGCTGCAATGGCTAAAACAAGTGCATCAAAACTGTCATAGAGCCATTTTGGATAACAAAGCAAAAACAGTGACATTTTTGTGTGAAAATGAGGCAGCTGTACTGGTGAATATGAGCAAAGTAGGTAAAACAGAGCCCAGTCGCAGCCTTAATCACTCGCTAGAGTTACCAAAGTGACAATTATTTGCAATAGGAAGCAGAACCGCATAGCGAACAAAGTTTGTCACATTTCAGTGAAAATCAAAGCAAAAGCCAATCTCTGAACACATTGTGGAAGTGCATGAAGCCTTATTTAAGCACTTTAGGAAAATACACGCATGCCTGGATGTGTCATGGGTTTATAATAAAGCACAGCCATCGGATTTTTGTATTTCATGGGTAATAGTTTTATCTTTCTATGAAGAGATATTGTTATTTTATTATATGCCAGTCCCAGATCATTTTGTGTACAGAAACCCTCAGGACACACTGTGCCCTGCCGTGCTCTGCCACGCCACACTGACCAGTCTTTGCTCTCTGAGTAGATCAGCCACAGCCATAGGTCTCTCTACATTTTTAAGGGCTTGTGATCTGTAGAAGTCCTTGCTGGATAAACCTGCTATCTGTTGTAGTCCGTGCAACATTTGTTTTTTTTTTTTAAATCTCTGAGTAAAATCTGGCTGTCAGGTTTTATAAATCACAAGGGAAACATTTAAAAAGCTTTATCAGTAAGACTTGAATAAAAGACCAATTTTTCTTGATCCTAGGGTGAATTTCACAATTTTTTTTTTAAGTTTTCTTTTTTTTTTCCTTTTTAGATAATAATGATGTTCTTCTCTGGTGAATTATTTCAAGATTAATGCAGAGGGTTTATTCAGCCACAGTTTAGCATTATTGACTGTGTCATCATATGAGGCATTGCTGGTTGACCATTATGTCTTGTTTGCAGTTTATAAAGATGCTGAACAGGATGTGAAACTCAATAATGCATCAGCAGCAAATGCAAATTTTCTGTATTTACTGGAGGGGGGGAAGGGAACCCACTACCAAGAAACCAAAAAAAAAAAAAAAAAAGAGATTAAGCCATGTGTTAACGGGTTTCATTGGCAGCCTCCATCATTTTGCTTTTCCAAATCTGCCAAGCTGACGGAAACCTCCACAAGTGATGTGGGCCTCTCTCAGGTCCCTGATGCCCCAGCATTGCCAGCTGCTGCTGTTGAGTCAGTGAGAGGCTCTGACTTCTCTGTGAAAGCCAAAGGGCCGACTTATGGCTTCAAACCTCCCTTTTCCAGGTCACAGCTCCTTTCAGGAATGCAAATCCTCAGCTGGGATGTGGTAGTTGATATTTCTGACAAGATCATGGCTGATAGGAATAAAAGACCAGACTTTTCTTTTTTTTTAGAAGACATTTTGCCAGAACAGATTTTCAAAGTGTTTCAGTCTTCTCGTTAACTTTGCAGGTAGCAGAAATTTTTATCTGTTTCATCTTCTTTTCCTAGAAGCTTCAGTCCCTACAATCACTAAATGGCTATGCTTATTCATATCACAGTATTGCCTCTTTTTAAGAGAAACTCTAACTGCATTGCTTTGGGATTAATCCCCGTAATTAATTACATTATTTTCTTCCATAATTATGAGAATTTAAACAGATTATCAATCCCTATGAAGGAAGAAGACTAATGTTTTCAGAGACTAGCCTGTGGAATACTTTGAATTCCTGAATGAGCAGAAAGATGTGCATTAGTATCCATATGAAAGAAATTCACATCCAAGTTTCAACAAGACATTTATAAATTGAGAAAGCTCATGGACCATTCTCATATAATGATAGCATTCTGTCTATATAGGATCATTTATATATTTATATATATTTATATAATTTATATCAGAATCTATTAGGTCAGAAAAGACCTCTGCGGTCATCAAGTTCACTGTGCCAACTAGACCATGGTGCCACGTCCAGTCTTTCCTTAAACACCTCCACAGATGGTGATTCCACCACCTCCCTTAGCAGCCCGTTCCAATGTCCAATCACCCGTTCTGTGAAGGATTTCTTCCTAATGTTCTACCTAAACCTTTCCCGGCACAGCTTAAGACTGTATCCTCTTTTCACTTGCTCCCTGAGAGCAGAGCCTGACACCCCCGGCTGCCCACTCCTGTCAGGAGTTGTGCAGAGACAGAACATGCGCCCTGAGCCTCCTTTTCTCCAGGCTGAGCCCTTTCCCAGCTCCCTCAGCTGGACTTCTGCTCCTTCACCACCTTTGCTCCCCTTCTCTGGACTCCAGAGAAGCTCCAGCCCCTCAACGTCCTTCCTGAATGGAGAGACTCAGAACTGGGCACAGCACTCACAGTGTGGCCTCTCCAGTGCTGAGCACAGGGGAAGAATCATGGCCCTGGGGCTGTGTCACACCATGGCTGGGACAGCCCAGGGGCCATCGTTCTCTTGGTCACCTGGGCACCCCTGGGCTCATGTCCAGTGGCTAGGCACCCCCGGGGCCTTTCCCAGTGTTCCATCCCCTCTGCCCTGCCTGGAGCTGCAGGGGTTGGTGTGACCCAAGGGCAGGACTGGCACTTGGCCCTGCTGCCCTCACACCATTGGCCTCAGCCCATGGATCCAGCCTGCCCAGATCCCTCTGCAGAGCCTTCCTGCCCTCTGGCACAGCCACACTCCCACACGGCTTGAAGTCCTCCATGAATTTACTATGGGTAAACTCAATCCCCTCATCCAGACCATCAATAAAGATATTAAACAGGACAGACCCCAATGCTGAGCCCTGGGGACACCACAGTGACAGCTCCCAGCTGGATGTGGCACCATCCCCACCCCTCTCTGGGCCCGGCCATCACCAGTTCTTCACCCAGAGCAGAGGGAACCTGTCCAGGCCCTGGGCTGCAGCTTTTCCAGGAGATGCCGTGGGTGACAGTGTCAAAGGCTTTGCTGGAGCCCAGGCAGACACACCCACAGCCTTTCCCTCCTCCACGGGCAGGTCACCAGGCCACCAGACATCAGGCTGGTCAGGCAAGACCTGCCCTTCCTAAAGCCATTTATAGTACAATGCTTGACACTTCTGGCTAGTGTCCTTCCACAGGGAACCTCTGACTGATGCCAGATTTGGGAAGCATTTATGGTCAAGCACTTGCTTTCCTGATGCTACTCCCACACAAATAACCCCCCCATTCTGCCCATACACAGGTACACTAATATATTATCATTTTCCTATTTCAGTTGTTAATTTTCCCAGTTTCCCCATAAATTGCTGTATCAATAGTCAATGTTACACTTATGTTACTGCTGTTAGCTGTATACAGAAAAAGAAGATTTCTGTTTAGACTGGTTTTCTATCACACAGTCATATACTGCTGTTAAAAAAGCTTTGACTAAAGATCCTGAATGTGAAACAAATTTCAGTAGAAACTCAGTCTTATACTATTTATTATTAGCTTAAGTGAATCAACTCAGGGATTGGAAAACAAAGTTTAGAAATCTCAGCTGGGTAACTCATATGGAAGTTGGAATAGCTGGGTAGAAACAAACAGATGAAGACCTCTTTGAGACATCAATTACATTGATTTGGTATGTCCTCAGCAGATATTCTTGGGCTAACATCAGACATGAAAACATGGCCATCAGGAGTAATGTAACCATATAATGAAACTACCTTTTCAGGCATTCGCACAGCATTTCAGATGAATAAAGTTTGTTTGGGTTTTTTTATTCTCAACTGGTTATAAGTGACAGAAAACTTACAGAAATCTCATTACAGCTTACACTTCGCAGTACTGCAGCCAAGATTCAGGAATCCTTCTTATATGACATTAAAAATTCTATCTCAATTATTCAAAGAGGATTCATTTCCTGGGGAGTTTTTTGTATTTCTCATCTTCTGCCAGAAACACCTGGGACGGCTCACTATTCCTCTCACATGAAGTGTTGCTCAGATATTATTGAAAATTAATGATGAGCAGGGAAAAAATAATATTTTTAATAAATATTTTTAATGAATATTTGTTCTTAAAATGTTGTAAGCTATAGGTTTAAATTCCAGTTGATGATCTTGGTGGCATTTGACTGCAATACGGTTTCTTTGTAACTCGTGTTACACAAATGGGCAATTTTCCAGACGGTAAAAGAAAGGGGATGAAGTTCAACTGACGTCACTGGTCACCAAATGATCCATTCCAAGCCACACTGGAAGGAAAACAGCTGAATTAAGAAGTAAAGGTGAAGGGTGGAGGTAGAGGGAGAAGCACTCAGTTGTAATGGGTCAGATCAGACAAGGTCTTTTGCCAGTTTCATAAGAGAGGAAATGTATTAGGGTATTGATCATGTCAAAGTGTTTTCTTCCCAGAGCTAAAGTGTTACCAAGTACTGAAGGGAAGAAAGAAGGCAGCATAGTAATTACTACACTGCCTTTCATAAGTTTTGAGACTTCATCAATAGTTTTGATTTCACTCTAAGTTTTCGAAGAAAAAAGAAACCTCTCATGAGTAATGTTTCAGAGATCTTATGCCTAAGGGAAGAAAGGTGTTTCAAATTAGGACACTGGAAGACATTATTAAATAACACTAAAAAAACCCCTCTTTTATACTGTCAACCTTTTTCTTCCTATAGAAATTCTCGAACTCTAAGCTAAAAGTAGCCTTGGGAGAAATAGTGTGACTTTTTTTCAGTTTATTTTTTTACAGTAGATATCTACCTAGATTCCTCTACACATAGCTGCAAGGTTTGTGCAGAGGAAGATAAAAGAATTATTTTATTTTAGTTACATTGTGACCCTGTACTAAGCAATTTAAAAGAGAAAATAACATTGTTAAAGATAGGTGAATAAAGCAAGAAAATATGAACCATCTGCAGCTCTTCCTTCCTTCCCATTCCCCTGCTGAAATGAAAAGCAAAAGAATATGAAAAACAGCAAGGTTTTTGGTTTTATTATTATTATTTCCCAAGGGCAAAAACCTGCAAGTAGAAAATCTGTTTGTGAGGAAAAGAAATAAAAAATTAGGTGGGTAATATTTATTATGAAAGTAGTAAAATCGTAGCATCAGCTTTTTCCAACCCTGAGTACCTATAATGAGGCAATTAAGCTTCCAGGTAAATCTATCAGTACGACACAAAAGCATTACCAACTGCATACCCTGGGTACATCCTCATCTCTGTGCAAGGAAAATTTGGGCGTGCAGGCTGGAAGGAAACAGAACCAGGGTGCCACAAGTCCTTCCAGCACCACTGATGGGAGCCAGGGCTGTGGGAAATGCCCATGGGAGCAGCAAACCACACAGCATGGGATTTGCAAGGGACGGGATGGTGAACTAAAATGATGCTCTAGGTATTTCTCACATTAGCACATTTTGTATGTTTTTATGCAGTACAACCATCACCCTGGGCTCTGTTTCTACAGTAGAAATGATGAATTTGATTCAGAAGCCACTTCATGAAATTCTTCAGCCAGTTTTATGCCTCAGGTCAAACTAGATAACAATTATGGTCTCAAAATTATGAGTTTATAGTCTCAATTACGATATTACGGCCTCATTATGCTCTCAAAATTATCCAAGCTTCTTAAGAGTCAGCACAAAGGTTAGAAAGGCTTGAAAAAAATGGTAGTTGCAAAGACAGAAACAGCTCTGTTAAGACAGGTGGTGTTTCCTCCCTTTGGGTGGGGAGGGAAATTTGGATGCTGGAAAGTACTCTTGGAAGGCTGCCCCAAGTATCCTTTTTCATTGAATTGAGTCCTCTTTGAACTGAGAAACCTTTCACTGATCAAAGGGGGTGAACAACTGGCCTTGCTCTGCAAGACTTGCATCTGTAAGAGCCACTACTGAAATGGAGTGATGCTTTGCTAGGAAAATAGCAAAGTATTATTGAAAGTATTTCCTTGTATATATTTTTATGTACATATATATATATATATATATAATTTGATATATATATGTGAAATTACAATGTTTACATGCCTATATATATATATAGGCATGTAAACAATGTAATTTTATTTAATTTCATTTCCCTGAGTTCCTTCACTTGCTATCTGTGTAGGTCAAACAAATTGAACTCAGCCCTTTCTTTCTTCTTGTGCCAGCTTTCAAGAAAATAAATGCCATGGAGACACTATGAAGAGAATGGTGGTAGTAGAGCATTGATCTTTTCTGCTTTACAGACAAATCATCATGATGATGGCACACAAACCACCCTTGATAAAACAAAAAGGTCCGTGATACTTTGTTATGCTAAGGTTCCTCTCTTCAAAACAGATTCCCTGTGAAAGTTTAAAAAAAAATCCATTGCTCAAAATCTCCCAAAGTATGAAGAAGGAAAAAAGAAAGTCATGGTAAGAAACAGACACTAATCTGTGCTCTCTTATGACTTTTTTTCATTGTGTTAGAGCTATTCAAGAACCACCATTGAACTTAGAACCATTGTACTAAATATTACATTGATATGGTTAGCTATTTTCAAAAATTGGCAGTGGTTTTAAGTATCACAGCTCAGTTGTAGAAGGCGGAACTGACTTTCAAAAGGTGAGCGTTCAGTAATACCAAAACAATTGCCACTGAAGGTGTTGCAAATTTAGAAAAATTGAATTAGGAGGTTTTTCCAAAATCACCAGTGTTTTTGATAAACATTAGCCTTGACCCACTCCCACAGCCCCGTGAAACATGCCAGCCTTTCACATTGTGACTTAGATTCTGCTGTCTGGAGCAAGGATCTTTAGTGACCCTGTTAGTGTCTGCAAGGATCCCATCAAAAGATCAATGCCATACAAACAAATAAGGAAATACACACACCTCCACCACCCTATTATCTCTCTATCAAGAAAAGAGATTGAGTCTCAAGATAGCTTACTAAGTGTTACACTAAGTTTTAGATCTCTTCCCTGTCTGACATGACAGTCAATAAAATATCAAAAAATATTGTAGCTTCTGCAGTTTGTCTGGCATTGCTTTTGGCCTGATAAACTTGAGGTGTTTTTATTCATTACCCTGTCAGTCAGTCCTTGAAAGCTGAGAGATTTCTAACTTCTCCCTTGAAATGTGTCATGATGGATAGAAGATGACTGTAGGCATTCAAATGGGAAATACGGAGGTGGAATCCTCCTCTTCACCAGTGACCTAAACCAAAGAAAAATGGGTTTGTACAGAAAAAGGCTTTTGGAACACACTCTGGTAAGGCTGCTAGTCCTCTCCAAAGAACCATAGCATGGTTTGAGCTGAGAGGTCAAGGGTATTGCAAAGTTCATTTAACCATTTAACAGAATTCTGGTTTTACCACCTGAAAATGCCCCAGAAAATTTACTTTCTGTAAGATAAGTAATACAAATGAAGCAGCTGGTAATCACAGAGGACACATTTATATTTTTCTGTTTAACCACACCAGGAAATTCTGCTGCTCTCAAACTCCCACTTGGAATTGTTGGTACCTTTTTTGCCTGACACAACTAACATTTTCCCAAATTATTTCAGTGCACAGTGCAGGAGTTAGCATACACAAAGGACAAAGCACAATAGGGAATTTGAATGCAGTTGCTCTCTTTCAGAGGGTGGGAAAGTCTAATACTATGGATATTGACATTTCAGAGTGGAATGGCCTGGGAATAGTTGTGGATGTATCTAGCCATTTATGAATATGGGTGTGGTCTTAGTTGACTGACATGTCTTTAGTTAGCAGTCTCAAATAAGAAGAGCCACAATTTTCTAAGGTTGGAACCGTGTAATTCCTAAATGCAGAAAATACTACAGGCAAGGATTGGTGTTCATTTAAAGCTTCTTCATCCAGTTCCAGCTGTGAAGAGATGCATTTCCTTTAGGACTCTGCCCACACTCTTTGGCATGTCCCCAAAACAAACTATTTTATTGTCATCTTTATAAAGGTTCCATAATTGTGATTATGAATTGTGAAATAAAAATATTCCCAAAGCCTTCAGAAACTTGTCCAGAAGAGGGCACCTTATGCGTAAATGCACTATAAATAGCAAAAATCAAAGGCAGTTGGAGAAAATTTCTCACAGTAAGATCATTAGGCCTTCTTAAAAATAGATAGATACTAGAAATATCCAAAGATCTATCAAATGTAGTATGAGGTTTTTTTAAGCCTAATGACTTCTCTCTTGATTCATATTCATTACAATCATATTGATTAGGACCCTTCTGAATCTTTTCTTTGCAAAAGCCAAAAGATTACTCATTTCACCCCATACACTCAGAATTTACTAGTTCTCATCATCTAAGTAGACTTTCTTTGTCTTATTGGTTTTTTTGCATGAATAGAACTTCTCTATTATAGATACACTTCAGGATCAATCCTTTAAAGTTCCAAAATGCTGGATACTTTTCCTGAATTATAAATGTACCTAAACATTTTTTAATCACTACATACAGCCTATTACCATTCTCATTTATTTGATACCAGATTACCTCATATGACTTCTAGAACAGAGCCACATTCAACATCTCTTACATGAATTTTTAAGGAACTGAATTTTTAGCTCAGCTATCTGTGTTAGAAAGCCTTGTATGGCACAGTTTCCACAGCAGGACTAATACAGCAGCAGTGCATGATAAATATAGTTGAGCACATTCCTTCAACATTTATTTTGTTGATGTTGCTGAATATATACATAATATACACAGAAGTGCAAAGATATATGCCACACTGCTATGAAATGAATCAGAGCATTTAATGACACAGAAAATATAGAAAGTCATATTGTAGCTCATGGTTCATGTAATCAGGGTCATCCAGGCTCTCAAAATTGAAGATTAAGCTTTTAAAACTACCATAAATGAGTCACAAACCTTCAATTAGACGCACTAACTTCTTCAATAACATTTGAATGAAAAGTAAGTCTCATTTAATAGTGAAATAGGGGGAAGACTGTGACTGGTGTAATATAGTATAATCGTGAAATATAGGGAAGATAATGACTAGTGCAGCCATTAGCTGAGCGCTTCGAATAGCAGAGAGAGAAAGCAATGGCAATAAGGAGCAGCATCTCACCTTCCTGCAGGGCTTTCCATCATATGATCTCCAAGAATATCACAAAATAATAGCAGTGATTCGCATCACTTCTGGGATGGAGGCTGCCAGCACAGCAGCACCTGATTATCCTGCTCGGCATTTAGAGCTCTCAAAGCCTGGGACACTGAACTACCATTCCCTGCATATTCCTAATGCTCCTTCTGGCCACCATCTCTTTTGTTCCTCTCAGGATACATACTGTTGTTTTTCCCCAGGCTTTTCATTTTAAGGAAGAGAACTGAAACCCTCCCTTCATTCTGCACCCTTCAGAGCATGAGCTGGAACAAAAAATTCAGCTATCATAAAACTTGGGATGGAATAAGGAGAATGACTAAGGAAAAATAAAGTGGATTTGACTTGAGTGTGCAACTCTGAGCACCCCAACAATGGATTATGCCACTGTGCTAGGGTTTTTTCAAATCTCTATTGTAAAATTCTGATTTCTGAGTCAAATTTTAAGTCTATATGGGAAAATGATACAGCTGCCTGAGTAAAAAAAAATGTAATTTGTAACTCTAAAGTAACCCCAAACTCAGGGTCTTGTGTGAAAATACAAGCCCAGAGTAAGCTGCTCAATGCAAGATTGCATTAAAATTGTATACTGCAATGCTTCAGCTTCCTAATTGGTATGGATATTATCTAGCTCAAAAAAGATTAATTCAAATGATATCTCATCCTGGAGGAACCTGGAGCTGGTTGACATCCCCTCGATGGACTGCACATTTCCTCCAGCAATAAAATGCATGCTGACATGTACTTTCAGAAGCAAATGACCTGAACTGGGAGCTACTCAAGCTCAGTGATCATTCACATGCATATTCCTTTAATTTAGACATGTTCAAAGTGATAAAATACAGGCACTGTGAAGCAATGTTACAGCACCAGGTCTTACAATATACTATCTGGACACTAATCTAGTTTTTGCCCTGGAGTGACAGATGCTATCATTATTGAGAGGGGGAAAAAAAAAAAAAGCTTAAATGTCTACAGTAGATATTTCCACAACTATCTTACTCCAACAAGAAAATATGTTGGTGCATAATTAGAATCTTAATATATTTTCCAACTTGGGACTGTGCAGTTGGATTTTACATAGGCTGATTACAGGATAAAACATTTCCCCTTAATGAGTTTATGTCAATATCTTTGTTTTCCTATATTTTTAAGTGTGCTTCTAAATTCATATGTATGCTCTGCAGCCACGCAGACACTTACACATGCTAACACACAGCTTTGGAGATATAAATATAGCAGAGTGTGTTACCTGTTTGCTGACAATGTATACAGCCTGACAATACCCAATCAATTAATGCTCAGTACGCTTGGCAAATGAGATGCAATTTTTATCCTAAATCAATGGTGAATTAATTGACAAGATGGTAAACAAAGATTGCATCTAACATATCACCGGACCTCAGTCTGTAGGTGGCCTGCAGCTGCGACAAACCTGCTGGTGTTGCAGTTCTACAGGCCCAGGTTATGACCCGGGCATGGGCAAACTGTCTTGAGGTCCAGCTCATGGTGTGGTTTCAGTGTGAAAGGGCAATAAGGGCCAGGAGGAGGCTTAATGAATTTTGGGTGAAAACAATGTTGGAATCCAGCCTCAATGCCTTGATGAGTGCCTACATTTTAAACACACACATAAACCCATCTGAATACTTTCATATTATATTACGTTTCTCCATCAGGGAGCTTACATGAAATTATTGTGAATCTTAGCTTTTTTTTTTTTCCATCTGCTTCCAAAAGAGAAGTCTTTCACCTGTGCCGCACAATTCCCAATCAATCACAAAGTTTTCCAGGAAGAATATATATATTTTTTTTTTTAATTGGTTACATGCCAAAGTAGCTGAGAGTCATTAGCACAAGTTCTTCTCATAGAGGGAAGGTTGGTACAAATGTTCTGGGACCCAAAAAAGAAATAAGATGCTGAAGAAATCAATGCCTAGTATTTAATGCAAACCCTTTAAATTAGCCATGAAAAAATCAATTGAGCTAGGATAGGAAGGGAAGGGTTTTTCCTATTACGGAAACCATTGCAGACATCATAATAAATCACTCTGCCTTTCCTACCGCCTTTTTGTTTTGGGTGGGGAATTGTTTGGTTTTGGGTGGGCTGGATTTTAAATATTTTTTTTTAAACCAAGCATCCTTGGGCAGTTAAACTAACCTGTGTTCCAGTTTTCTCTTTTTGCCTGTGATGAAGAAAAGAGACTTCCCTTCCTCTTTTCCCAGAACTAAGATTTGGGTCCTTGTCAATTCATCCTATCCCCTATGGGAAAATTCTGAGAAAAATCTATATAATATTGACATAAACAATAAGGCTATATAAAGTCAAACTGATACCTAGAACATATTTTAGGATCCTTAAACAGGCAAGTAATTTTTTTTTTTTTTAAGTTGCACTTGAATAAGGACAAGGAGATTCTAACAGGATCAGCAACTTGCTGAGTAAGTGGAGGGGCCAAATTCCCTGTCAGCATTTGAAACAATCTGAAGAATCTGTTGAGGTTAAGGAAAATTTCCAAAATCATCTTGCATATTTCTGCACTTGTGTCACCTCCTGCTTCTAGAACAAAAGAATTGTCTTTTTTTATTAGTGTGCAATATAAATCATCAATATGCAGGCTTTAAAAAAACATATCCATTTACTGAAGACCTTTAAAATTGTGAAATGAAGGAAATTCAATAGATGATTCAATATCCTCTGAGAAAGTTTCCTGATTTTTAGACCAAGGTGGAAGATACAGCTTTTCCTTCTGTTTTGAAAACTGACTTAGTAAGTGACTTTCGTTACTCCTTTCTATCGTGTTTCCTCAATTTTCCTAATTATAACATAAAACAGATTTGGAATGAGGTAGAAGCAGTTGTATAAAGCTTTTGTAGGGTTTCTGTTGAACTAGATTTGGAAGCGAGATCTGCCACCTTTCATCTAATGCTCTTCTCTCTCTCCTGAGCTCCCACAAAATGTTTGCCATGCCCTGAAGAACAGAATATCCATTTCAGTGGAACGCAAAACACAAAACTATGAGAGGTGATCCCTTCTCTCAGGATCAGAGAAAATTTCCAGACCTATGTGCAATGATAAGGAAGAAAGAGACACACAAAGACCTCCTCCTCTTCCCCATCTCGGTTTATAGAAGGACCTGCCATGCTGTTTGTTCTCTCCTCTCTCACATGTAGCCAAAGAGCATTAGTTATTCCCAGCTCTCTGTCAGAGCCCTTGGCTGCAGCCCAACAAAGGCATTTTGCCAAAGGCAGCTGAAAATGACTCTCAAAGTTACTAATTCTTCTAAGTTCAGCAAACTCCATTCTCCTACTCCCAACTCAACTGTCTGCTTCTGTGACAGCTTCTCATGCCACGTCCTCCAAGGCACTTGACAAGAAACACTCCTGGGGTTGGGGTGGTAACTGGGGCTTCTCAAGCTTCATACTCCATTATCCTCTCTCCACTTACTGGATATTCTCTGAGATATAGATAAATAACCAGTCTTCCACTGAGAGCACCAATATGGTTTGGGAGTCACAGTCTGGTCGACAAAGTCCTGGAAAAACATATTAGATTTCAATGACTTAGACTAGTTTTACACAAGTCTGATGAGGGGTGGCTGAGGGAGCTGGGGGGGCTCAGCCTAGAGAAAATGAGGCTTGGGGGGACCTTCTGGCTCTGCACAGGTCTCTGATAGGAGGGGACAGCTGGGGGTGTCAGGTTCTGCTCTCAGGGAACAAGATGAGAGGAAATGACCTCAAGTTGCACCAGGGGAGGTTTAGATTGGATATTAGGGAAAACTTCTTCACTGAGAGGATTGTCAAGCCCTTCGAAGAGGTTACCCAGGGAAGCGGTGGAAACACCATTCCTGTAAGTGCTCCAAAAAGATGTAGATGTGGTACTTGAGGACATGGTTTAGTGGCAGACATGGCTGTGTTATGTTAATGGTGGGACTTGATCTTAGAGGTCTTTTCCAAACTAAATGGTTCTACAATTCTATGATTTGTTACAGAAAATGCTAGCATCATGATGGGGAAAAAAAAAATGTGTCAAGAGATGGGAAACTGGCAGCACTATGTGAACAAAGCTGCAAGTAAACGGGGTATGGTGTTACTAACATTGCTCTGGTAAAAATGCAAAAAGCAAAGTTCACAGAAATAAAATATTTTGACAATGTGATCATGCTAAAGCAATACTGTGAAGAAATAGGTGGATAGGGAAAGGAAAATTACACAAACTGCAATGCCTCTAAAAACACAGAGTTCTGTGCGCACAACCCAGATTCTCACCTCAATTCAGAGAACTAAAGGACAGACGCCTAAAATTTAGCTGTTACCCTAAAATACCAATATAGATGATATGACTAAAATGCAGATACCTCAAAGAGTGATCATTCTCACCTATCCCAAGCTGCTGCTTAGATAAACCATTATCTGAAGGTGCTTATGGCTGTTAACTGAACCTAGGTGACCAAGATAGAGTCAGATTTCTAATGTGAAGTTTTCATTAAGCTGTATAAGATAGATTTTACCGTAAGAGTTCATTTCAGTTGATTATATTAAGCCGTCTTCTCACTTTTTTCTCCCACACTCACACGTGAATATCTGCTGCAGAGAGCTATAAAACATGACACAGGATCTGCAGAAAGCCTGTTCTCCCCTGAAGCATCAGCTAGAGGCCTGGCAGGATGACAGTCATCATCCCAAACGGCACTAGACATCCTTGTGGGGCAACTGCATTGAGCTTCAAGTGTCACTGTGCTTGACAGATTCTGCATTATGGTTACTGTGTTTTCCAACACCAAGCATTGTAGTTTGCAGCCGGACAAAATGGCAAGTTTTTGCAGCTGTTTTTAAAATACGAATTTTCAAGATTGCAAGATGGCAGGAAGTTAAGGCCAGACTTCAAAGCCTTACTTTTCTCCTTAGATGAAGAGTCACTGCCCTGAGCAATTTGATAGAAAGAGGGAGGCAGATAAGCTGGACAAGTCTTCAGAGGTTAATGCTGTGCTCAGTTAAATTTACGCATGGAGCATTGAAAGTTGTGTTAGTGGATTGGATAGCCCTCTTAAGGCCAGAAACTCATAGAGCTGGTGATGTGGCATCTAAATAAAGCAGATAGAGTTTCCTCTTTCAGTTCTCAGAGGCAAAAGATACTCGGCTTCGTGTCAATACAGTATTAACCTCTCAAAGAAGAATAGAGATGACTTCAGAGGTTATATTCCTGGATCAGCTACAGTTTCAGTTTCTGATTTAGCTTCTCTTTTCTTGCAATTTCCTGTGATATGCATGTAGATAAAAATACTTAACTATTTCCCAGATCTGTTTTGAAGCTAAATTACTAGATATTTGTTAAGAGTTTCGAGGCATTTATGACCATAAACTGGAAATTACATTCTCCTACCTTGCTGCTATTAAGGTTTATTATTTTCTTATAGCTTTTCAGCTTGTCTTCGTTTCAGAATATTGAACAGTCTCCTAATAAAGGCAATATAAATGAAAGACAGTCTGGTGCTGTGTTTCTTCAGTAACATTTACAAAGAAACTGTAAGTCATGCTGGTTGAGAAAAAAAAAATCTTTTCTTTGTCAAAGATAAAAGCCGTATTTGCATCAAGGCCCTGTCTTTATATGATGGTCAGGTATTTCTGCAACAGGTTGCCCAGATAAACTCCGGGTGACCCATCCCTGGCCATATTAAGGTCAGGTTACATGGAGCTCTGATCAGCCTGGTCTAGTGGAAGGTGTCCCTGCCCATGGCAGGGGGAAGGAACTACATGATCTTTGAAGTCTCTTCCAACCTAAACCATTCTAGGATTCTATGATCTGCTTTTGTCCTACAAAAAGAAATTTGCTTTTACACACATTCTCTCTTGCCTCTTCTCCCTCTCCACCTTTCCCTTCCCCTCCTCTCCCTCTCCCACACAAATATAGCAATGCAAAGTCACAGTCTTGGGAAATAAATCCACAAATCAAGTTAATGCTAAACTTTTGAGTTCACCACATGATCCTATACACCTTATTGAGGCACCTACAGGGTGGCAAGGAAATATGGAGTTCCCATTTTAGGACTTAGAAGCCAAGCTAAATTATGAGTTTGACACCTAGTTAGTTAATTGTAATTATGTTGATGTGTTCTACTAAAAGCGCTTTGTCTTTTGCCGTCAGCAGGGACCTAGAACCGGAGAAACCAACAGGTAGAAAGAAGGACAACTTATAAAATGGATGGCTTTTACAGCGTAAAAAGCTTTTTTCTCTTGGCTACTCCATTTTCTTCACAGCAAACATACTGGAAAACTTCTGAGCTTCCTCCCAAAGAAAGACCAAATCTTGGTGTGTTTCTAGGGTTGAGTACAGGAACCCTTCCTTATTTAATAATAATGTTGATTCGATTACAAAGCTGATTTCCCTTACCATGTTATGAAGACATTTTTGCATTGGGGGGTTGGAACACATACAGAAGAGAGATTGTACCTCTTAAGAGTCATATTTAGATGCATTATAAAACCCAACAACAAAAACCAATAATCCATTGTTGAATCACCCATCTATGCAGAGCATGGCAAGTCCTTGCCATAATGGAGGTATCAAGGAGATCTGCAGCTTCATGAAGGTGAGTACAGCTCTGTTGTGTGAGGGTGTGTGCCTTGACATGCCCTGGACTTTTGCTACTGAGACTGTTGTCTAGAGTAATAAACTGAACATGTCAAAGAATGTTTCCAGGCAATTCACTTGTCTCTACTCTAAATTTCTCAGACAGTCTCTTACACATTTTTAATCTGTGCCAACAGGCTCTTTCCTGAACTATTTTTGGGCATAGAAGAGCACTTGCAGAAGACTGGAGCCACATCCAACAGGCACTCTGACTGCCATCACCTGGCTGACCCTGAGAAAAATGACTGATGTAATACAGGTCCCCCCAGGTCAATCAGCATCATAACGAGGGACTGATCTGGGATACATGCAATTATTTGCGCAGATGCAGTTTCACTGTCCAATTTGGAAACTTCCTTTTTGCCTAGTCCATGCTCCTGGGAATAATTTTATTCAAGGGAAGAATTCTGAAGCAGAAAGCAGCTAAGGAGTACCTCTGCCTTTCCTTTGTAAAGAATTGGGATGCCATCCTTGACCAGTGTATATTAATGTGCCAATGTAGTTAGGGAAAGTTGCACCAGATGAAACATCAGTACTTCAAGAAGTTCTAAATATTAAGCGTGGCACATAGGTCAGAATCCAAAAGGAAGTCACGGCTCATCCAAACAGAAGCATTCCTTCTGAATGCTGGCTAACAATATCTGGTGTGTCGATGGCTGGCAGCAAGTAGTGGTCAGTTCCCTTTGACCAGCTGTAAGAGAAACTGGACTTGAGAGAGATGGTGACATTTCTGAAAAGACACTGTTTGCCAAAACATTTCCAGTTCAACTTAAGCAAGACTGCCTGCCCGTATGGCTTATGGCCTGAACCTGAACATGGTCATAAACAACCTGTTGTCCATGCCCACCTCCCCCATCCTCTGTCCTTTTTTTTTAAACTTGAGTCAACAGCTCCTTTCACCCCAGTTTCTGCAGTCTAGTGATCAAGTCTTCAGCTTGGTTGTCTGCACTTAGCACACTGCTTCTGTCTAATGCAGTGGAGTGACACAGAACAGCTTCATTTCTAAAGTCTGAAAAGTTCAAGTACTTGGGTGAAACTAGGATGCTCCTATGTCATGCAGCAATAATAAAACACCACTGCATTCTTTTATTATCTCTCCCAAGAGGCTGTCATAAGTAGCAGACATGGGGTCTAGACCATAAGTAGGTCTAGATTTAAAAAAAACAACAACTCCCCCAAAAAAACCCCAAACCAACCAACCAAACAAAACCACCACGAAACAACAACAAAAACAACAACAAAAAACCCCTAATGAAAACTGACAGACTAACTCCCTTTCTTTAAGGGTAGAAGACTGATATACACTCAGTTCCTCCATTTCAGGGGGCAATAAACTCAAAGTTGGCAGCTACAAAAAACAGGCTTCCTTTATTTTGCAATTTTAGAGTTCTCAGGCCACAATAAACTGGCAGTTTCAAGTCTTCTATATGTTCTTTTGTAACAATAAAACATACCTCTAGCCTACCATAAGTATAACACTGGGAATTCCTAAGCTCTCTAGACAAGCCAGCATAAAAGATTTTTCTTCCTGTAACAGTTTTGAAGTAATAAAAGACACCTTTATCAATACTGTGTGTGACAACAGAGGACAACCATCCCAGGCTGCCTTTCATGCAGATGATGTTCACTGTTCAGCCTCTAACCTGGAGGCTGGAACCAGCATGGATGCACAGTAGTCATAGACACTGGCCAGACCTCTGGATTTCCTGACATTGTTTTTATGATGTTAGATAGTGGTATGTTCTAACCAGTAATCAAATATTCTTTGACTGCTATCGATTGTGAATGCCTTCAATAATTAAAATGTATCCAACATAGAGTTTTGGGGTTTTTTTCAATTTCTACGAAGTATGTTTTACCTTTTCTTTGTGATCAGTTTTTCTCAGCCTGTCAGCATGTTTACAATCCCACCTAGCGTTTAACGTTCGCACTTTGTTAAGCAAAGAACATCTTAAAAATCCAGTTCTCAAGACTGAAGTAAATAAAACAAAAAACAGATCAAAGAAAACACATTACTTGCAATCATTTGTCCACAAGGCTGGATAAAGGGGGCACTGGCATAGTTTAAATCATGGTTCTTGCAGAAACCAAAGACTTTCACCAAGAAAAATTGTGTGCTTCATTGCAACAGTTTAGACTTGCATACAGGACACAAGAAATCCTGTTTCAGGATGGTACATGTTGGCAGTTAAAGTTACGTTACCTTCCCATATGAATTATTGTTAACAACAGCAGCAAGAAAAGCGTATCATGCCACATACAAAATGGGAGGCTTCTAATATTATGACTGAACATTTGCATTTTAATTGCACAGACAAGTGAATCAGATTTAGTATGTAATTGAATATATTGTCTATTAGTAACAGCACAGGTAAAACTTGGTCTTAATTTCATGCTATTATACCAGAGTAAATCTCACAGTCTTTATTTAAATTTCAATTCATTCAATGATTTCCTAAAATAAATGACCCATGAAAGCTTTTTTTTTTATTTTTTTCTGCTCATTTTATATGTCGAGGTTTTTAAAAAAAAATGAAATTAATAATCTGAAATTTTATTTCCAAAATTAGTGTTGAACTATAGAGGCTGAAGAATAAACCACGGACAAGCAGCATAAAACATTCACACGAGTGCTATGTAAAATATCTTTCCAGTGAGCCTTTTCCCAGAGAACCGAAAAATCTTCTTAGCAATTCCCTTATGTTTTCACTCACATATCAATATTTACTGTTAGTAGAAAGATGCATTTTCCCTATTTGAAATAATGTTTTTATGGTTTGTCATTAATCTTATAAAGAAAATGCTCTTATGAAGCTGTTTCTGACATGTCAACATCCCAGTCTTTCAGAAGTAGGACACAACAGCTTTTCTGCCTTCTAAGGATCAGATATTTTGCAAAGCCAAGGGCAATTGATTTTGGTTTCTGTACTGGGGAAAAATAATCACGCAGCAGAGAGTAGCTGTGATGCTACTGTTTATGTGTGATGCCACATCCCTTTAAACACTTAGAACCTGAAAAAACATTCCTCTTAAACTTGTTTAGGACCAGCTGACGCATATGAAATACTTGTTTTCTTCTGCTTCTAGCAATAGTGTTTGGAAAGAAAAAGCTGTACGTCTACAGCAAATTAACTTAGATTTTTTTTTTGAAAGATCAACATTACCCATGAAGTAAAAAAATTAAAACTAAAGAATCCACTCCTCTTTCTCTGATCCTTTGTCTAAGTGAACTGTCAACATCATGCCCTAACAATAAGCACTAAATCTCACAGTTTTATGTTGTGACTTCCAAAGAAGTACTGAAAGTGGATAGATGTGACTGTTGTCAAGAAGGCTTTGAGAAAATGAGCCAACATGCATTGCAGAACGCAGTTCAGTTTTGCCTTTCACTGTCTTCATGAGTCGAATGATGTACCGCTGACACAACAGAGGGAAGAGACTCCACTCAGAGGGACCTGGGGAAACTTGAAAAATGGGTTCACGAGAATTTCATGAAGTTCAACAAGTCCAAGCAAGGTGCTGGTTGAGGCAATCCCACATATCAATACTGACTGGGAGAACTCATGGCAAGCAGCCCTGCCAAGAGGGACTGGGGGGTGTAGGAAGGTGAGAGCTGGATGTGCCCTGGCCCTGAAATCTCCCTTGTGCTGGGCTGATCCCACATCGTGGGCAGCAGGGGAGGGGGGGATCCTGCCCCTCTGCCCTGCTCAGGTGAAACCCCATCTGCAGTGATGTGTTCAGCTCCAGGGTCCTCAATGCAAGAAACACATGGACCTCTTAGAGCAGGTCCAGAAGAGACCATGAAGATGATGCAAGGGCTGGAGCACCTCTCCTATGAAGGGAGGTTCAGAGAGCTGGGGGTGTTCAGCCTGGAGAAGGCTTAAGGGAGAACTCAGAGCCCCTTTCAGTGGTTGAAGAGGGCTTATGAAAAGGGTGGACCGGAACTTTTAATGCAGGAAGATGGTCACAGGACAAGGGGTAGTGGTTTTAAACTGGAAAGAGTGGGTTCAGATGGGCTATAAGAAGAGATTCTTTAGAGGGAGATGAAGCAATGGAACAGGTTTCCCAGAAAGGTTAAAGATACCCCAGCTCTGAAAGTGTTCAAGGCCAGGCTGGATCGTGCTTGGAACAATGGGATCTGGTCAGTGACATCCCTGTCCTTGGCAGGGGTGCTGGATCTACATGAGCTTTAAGGTCCCTTCCAATACAAACCAGTCTAGCATTCTCTATGATCCATGGACAGAGGAAGGGCTGAATGGAAGAAACACTGAAAGAGCTGTAGTAAATGTAAATATCCACTTATAGTCAAATGGGAAGCACTTAAATTTTGTTGATCACCATTGGATTGAACCACAGAACAACAGAATGATTTAGGGTGGAAGGAACCACTGGGGGTCATCTGGTCTTACCCTCTGCTCAAAGCAATTATGACTGTTATCCATCTACCTATCCTCACATACATAAAAACTTATTTTCCTCTGTGTCTGTTCTTTATGTGTGCAAACAAGCACACATAAACAGAGAGTTTCCAATATAAGACCAAGAAATGAAGCAGACTCTCAGAAACTTAAAAAAAAAAAAAAAAAAAAGGTTATGGAAATTTAATATCCTGGCCTTTACCTCTATTGATTAAATATCTAGATTAGATGGCTTAATTAGATAGTATAGCTGTGCTGTGTGCAAACTGGGAAATATAGCATGGTCTGCGGAGATCATCATTAAGTAAATCTTTCTGCTCTACCCTTCTAAATGAATGTATGGTTTATATATAAGGTTCACAGAGAGAAATTTGTTAATTATTCATGTGGGAGATTTTTGACAATCCCTGTGGCAATGAGGCTCAGAACAACCAATAAACTGCAAAGGCATGCATTTTAAATAAAGTAATGTAGTAATAGAATCATTCATTTGGAAAAACATGAATTCACTACCTTAAGTCTTGATATAAGGACTTCTAGATATTTTCAGAGAGAGATTCTGTAATTCTTTCAAGAGCTGTGGTCATGATAAAACATTTACTAGATAATGCTCCCAGCCCCATGTTACTGAATCACTTGAGTTAGATTACTGGAAGAGACCCTCCTGGCTCTGAAATCTGTTCATCCATGAATATTCTTTAACAGTGGAGGTCAGCAGCCACTCAGAACATAGAACTTAATTGCAAATTTTAGATAATAGCCCTTCCCCCACTATGTCATGCTCTGGTGACAGAATGTAATAGATTCACATCCAGTAATGAAGTTTTTTCCCATGACAATGAATTATGAAGTTATTTCACAGACTTTGAAAAAACAGACCATCAGCCTTACAAATTAGGGTGGCAGATTTGCACCATGCTTTATCCTCTACATCTAATGTTGTCTAATAATATCAGAAGTGAAATTTTGCTCCCACCTCTTAAAGTAAAATTCTCCATTCTAAGAAATGAAAAAAATAAAAATGAAAAAAAAAGCAAACAACGAAGACAACAACAAAACCCCCAGGAACTACCCAAACAACCCAAATAATAACTCCTACAAAAAGCAAAATGAAAGGGCTGATATGCTGCTAACTTTAATGCTACTGAATAATCATTTTGTTTGTTAATTCTTCCTAATGCATGTCTATGCTTGGATCTGAATTTACATCCTGTCTTTATTCTGGGTGCAGCTCTCAGGGCACAGGGGGAACATCACTGGTCTCCAGTCCCCACAGTGCACTCCCTCACAGCAGTGTTGTGTGATCACAGTTCAGCTGGGACTTTTCTGACAACAGTTTGATATTGCTCAGTGAAAGAGCAATTTTGATTTTAGAGTCACAGAGATAATGTTGCCTTACTTTGGATGGAGTAATTCAAGCCACGGCCATCGGTCAGCATTATATGAAAAAGTACTGCTGGATCAGGATTAAAATCAGGGGCTGTATCTGCCTGGATACACATTTCAGTGATTCACTTCAAGTGCCATACAATTTGCACCCAAAATGGATACACCATTGTGCAGAATAAACTGATTCTTTCTAGCTAACCTCCCACTTACTCTCTGATTCCTTTTTCCTCAGTAAATTACTGATAAGGTTTTTTGCCTGTCTTCGGAAACAGATGAGATCAAATACAAAAGAGAAACAGAGGAAAGAAAGTTCAAGATAAGGGAAAATGGCTAAATCCAACCCTATGCTAAGTAATTCTCTCAAGGTACATCCACTTCAGGCGTTATCTATCTCCATTTAGCAATGGAGAAGTTGTCACTTGGAAGAGTGTTTAAAAAAGTAATGATAATTCAATAGCCAGACCAGGAAGAGCCATGGAGGAATTCTCCCTTACCTGGAGAAACCATTTATTCCAGCAGAAAATCCGAACAGATCAGACATAGCTGCATTCCATACAAAGTATACGCTGGTACAAATAACCACGCCGCACCAAGTAACAGTGCCTTGGAGCAGCAGGAATTAACAAGAGACTTCCACACTGATAGATGGAAATGCCACAGTGAAGTCATAATTACAGCTATGGAAAAGAATACATTATAATTAACAAAATTGCATGTGGTCTTCAGAGCTCTGCCTGTGTTTCTGGAACTGTGCGTATTTTTTAACTGACCACACAGCTCATTATCTGCACATGCATGAATAATTTTCATCGTCATTGTGTATCAACTAGTTTTCTTAATTTATGTCCACAAGGACTTCAGATTTCCTCCTTAATTTATTCAGCAAATTTCACATCTTTTAGAGAAGATGTATTGAATCTAAGGGCCTGGGATTTGATTGATCCTAATGTAGAGGCAATATGTTATCATGCTGCAGCAATGTCTGACTGGCATTTATTATGGATTTTAAAAGGATAAGGGGTCTCATACAACAGATACAGAAGTCTGTGAAATCCCTAAAGGTCATGTCCAGAGAAGAAATGTAATGTAGAAAAAGCCATTCTACTATCAATAAAATAGTGATCTATTCCAGAATAGAAAAGACTAGATATGGCCTGATCCAAAGCTCACTAAATAGGATGGGAGTCAGATAATTATGAATTTATATTAACAACATAAGAAGGGCAGCAGAGGGATTCAATTATTATGCTTAATTGGTTAGGGAATACCGGAAAGTGCTGTATTGCATTTTATTGGGGATACCATTAAATAAACATTAAGAAAAACATATTCAGATGAGAATCAAGAGGGTAAGGAAAAGAGCTTACCTGGTGAATTGCACGATAGTGATTAGTTGTTCATGTAGATTCTGGGGCCATTAGCCTCAGTAACATGTTAGCTTTCCATTTCAGATGATTATATTTTGCTTAGTGAAAGCATCAATATTTTTATCAATTAGTTACAACATTTCTTTTAGTCTGCCTCCTAAGATAGGTAGTTTTAATCCTTTCTTTAATCCTAAATAAAAAGTAAGTAAAGACAAGTGCATCGTGTATAGAAATATACTAGAAAATGCTGTATCATCTCGATAGGAACTGACCATATTCAGATTACTGAAATTTAGCCTGAATACTGGGTTGCTTTTCTGTGTTTCTATATTCTGAAGAGAAAGCTGCATTTCAGTTATATGTGAAATTATTATTATTAGATGGGCGTATTTCTTATGTCACTTCTTCACCATAGGTCTTGAGATAATCAGCCTTCAACTGTGAGTTAAGTAATATTTTGAGTCACTGAGAAATTTTCAAACAGTTTGAAAGATTCTGTAAACTATATTTAAAGATTTCAAAGCCAACTTAAAGATGCACATGCGAAGAACCCATTCATCTCTGGTATCAATGGTTTCAGATCTTCTGAGAAGAATAAAATCTCACTGTTTATTCAAAACATGTTTTTAAATAAAACCACACTTCATAGACTGAAATGTGCATTAATTAAATCACAGCCTTGTTTCTGCTCTACTTAACTCCTGCTGATTTGTCTTCTCTCTTCTCATGCCTGAAATAAGTAAGGTGCCAAAAGCTTTTCAATGTTGATGCTAGGGCTGAGCTAGTTGGCTTAAGAGTGGAACAGATGAGGAGTGCTCAAAGCCCCATCCTGCCAATGTGGGGTGTGAGTGGTACCTCCACCTCTAGAGGTAGAACACCTCTAGGTTGCAGCTGGACAAAATCTAATATCATGGGGCAACATGGGTCTATCTTCAGTAACAGTCTCACCTGGATTTTTATCAACAAGGGACATAAATTTGTTTGAAAGCCAACAGAATTCTTGCTCCAGTGCCTAGGTTTCTGAACCCACTAGTTATCTGAAGCAATTGCTTCCGAAAATTTCTTAAATAATTTTCCTTGTTAAAGTGCTTTACCAGCAATGCCACAAGCATCTTAAAAGAGCTGAATGATCAGTTCCCTAAGCTCTTACACAGTAAGCAAAAAATGTTTTGAATACAACAAGAATTTAAATAATCTATACTCAGTCTTCCTAATCTGGTGCTTAGATGTGATACGGAAATCATCCAAGGGAACTGTCAAGAGATATCTCTATATGCTGACCAAAACTAGCTTGTAATGACTAGTTCCTAAATGTTTACATCACCTTTTTGTAGAATTTTTACCTCCTCCACAAGTATGTCCCTTGAAAATCAGTAGCACCATTCAGTGACTGAGATGTAGTTCAAGCCAAAAATCCATGAGCAGAGCATCAGGTGACAATTGTATAAACCTACACTACAGTCATCAGTAGATGAGTAAAAAGCTGAAAAAAGTGCTGTGCCAAAGGCTTTATTTAGTATCTAATGGGAAAACCACTCTGGCCAGTTATTGAATTTTATTACTGTAAAAGGGCTTATTCACTGCATTATGCTTTGACTGCTCAGAAAACATGTTTCTGTCAGGTTACTGAGCTGGCCACCATGCTGCTAAATCATTTAATGTGCTCAGTTTTTACTCTTGAAGTAAGTGAGGTAAAGTTCCACAGGGCATGAAACAGACACAGCAGCAGCACTTCAGCTTTAATAGTGTCTGACACCCAGCCCAGCTTGCCACCCGTTCTTCACAGCTGGAACACAGCTGGTCCAGAAGGAGAGGCAGGACGGGATATTCTTAGGCTGAGGCAACAGCAGCTCTCCCAGGAACCTGTCAAAGCGAGCACTGGGATTGCTGTCAGACACAATCTTATTCAAGATGACACTGGGCAAGTCTGAAAGATGAAAGCACACAGACTTAGCTAAACTTTTACAGAGCTGCTCTCTGATGTTTAGGGAAAAGCCAAGACCAGCTCAGTAACACTCTGGCTGTACACATTACCAGCTCCCTAGGAGCCGAGAGTTTACTTTAAGCTCTGATTTGATTCATATAAACTGCTTGAAGCCAATTAGCACAATGTAATCACAGTAGCGGTGGCAGTGCTCTACCTCCAGCAATGTGTGCTGACAGCTTGCTAAAGGGTTACAGGAAGGAAGGAAACCTTGGTTTAAATTCAGGTCGATTTCTTAGCATCTAGCACCGTGGGCTGTGCTTCAGCGGGGTGCAGCGCTGACATAAGCATTCACCTGCTTTGATGTCCATGTTGTGCAGGTATTAACAGACAGAGGAGCTGTTAAAAAAAGGAGAAAAAAAAACAAGAAAAGAAAGAAATCATAGTTTATTGGGTTCTATGCACAGGGTAAAGCTGGCATGGGGACTCAGGTTGTTTAGCTGTCTCTGTTTGGAGTCAGTTTCTATGGCAAGGATCCTTGCAATAGCATCTTCAGCTGGATGGGGTAAAATTCCTCAGTTCTTACATCCAGGGGTTCCAAAGCCCTGCATGTCTCCCCCTGGACATGGACAATCCATCATTATACATAATCTTATATCAAATATAAAAAGTCTCCTAGATACCTTAGCCATGTACAGAGCACTGCCTTATGTGGCCATTCCTGCACCTGCAGAAACAGCTTCTGCTGCTGACTTAGAAATGGCTTACCTAAGCACACTTTGGTCACTTCTGCATCAGGAAAAGATTGCATAGGGCTGCTCCTTCCCTTTTGGGGGATTTTGAGCCATTTCCCAATTCCAGAGTCTCTCATGCCATTTAACAACGTTTGCACCATGCTAACTTGTGTAGGAACAACCACAAATCCCATGACACCCAGACTGAAGCACACCAACAAAATGCAGTGACTTCATAGTCCCATCAGGCTGAACTATTGTTTGCTCCATCTGTCCTTCTTTTGATATTGTTCTCATTTTAACTGTTCTGCTGTGTACCTCATTCCTTCTTCTGCCCAAATCCTCCACCTACATATGAACCTCCAAGAAGATAATTCAAATATAGCCATATATAAAATTGCAGTCCTGTTCCAGAGAGTTTCACTTACTCTTTTAGCAGTCTGTCAGTTAAAGAAATGCAGTCCCTACAGTCTAGACAGACAATTAACCCTGGTAACCCCAGAAATGCATGGTTAGTATTCCCCTGCACGAACCAAGAATAACTTAATTAGAAGTTCAGCCTAGGAAGTGGCTGCCTACCGGTAACAGTGTTAGTTCTCCTCCATGGTACTTCATACAAAGTCACTCAAAATAGTTTACAGAGTAAAAATATACTTATATATCCCAAAGAAAGAGAAATTAATACATTTAAGTAATGATGAAAAGATATACTGAAATGAGGCCTAAAATAGATGAGCAAGTTGATGTGAGGAAAACGTGAAGAATATTTTCACATGGCATTGACAGGAGAAAAAGGCACTTATGAAAATATTTTTTATTTCTTACTATTAGAGCCCAAACTTACAAAATATATCTGCAAATATTTAATTCCTAATAAATTAATTTGGTTTTATCTGTCTCCTTCAGCATGGATTTTCCTTAAATATGGATGCCCTCCACAGGTATTTGTCTAGAAATAGTATTGAAAAATGCATTAATTATCATCAAAAGTTATAGATTTCTCTTGAAAGTCACATATTCACATCCCACTTAAATTGAGCATTATAAACTAAGTCCTTATTCCTCTTACACTTGATATACTGAAACAGCAAGGTATAGTTAGAGGCTTATTCAGGTCATCACAAATCCCTGGTTTGGGTTTGTGTGGCCAGATTTTGGTAGTGGGAGGGGTAGAGGGGTAGCTTCTGTGAAAATCTGCCAGAAGATTCCCCCATGTCCAAGGGATCCAATGTCAGCTGGATCCAAGATAGACCCAGTGCTGGCCAAGCCCAAGCCCGTCAGTGGTGGTGGTAACATATCTGTGGTAATGGATTTAAGAAGGAAAAGAAGTTATTGTGTGAATCTAGTTGTGTTCAGAGAGAAGCAGGGTGAGGACACGTGTGGGGAACAGCCCTGCAGACAGTCAGGGCAGTGCAGGAGGAGGGGCAGGAGCTGCTCCAGGCTCTGGAGCTGAGATTCCCCTGCAGCCCCTGGTGCAGCCCATGGTGAGGCAGCTGTGCCCCTGCAGCCCAGGGAGGGCACGGGGGAGCAGAGATCCACCTGCAGCCCCTGCAGGAGATCCATGCCAGAGCCAGGGGATGTCAAAAGGAAGGCTCTGAACCTGGGGAACAGGGAGCAGGGATCTGAGAGGAGCCTGAAGACCCACGGAGAGAGTAACCCCAGGCTGGAGCAGGTTTGCTGGTAGGACTTTTGACTCCATGTGGGACACTGGAGCAGGCTGTTCGTGAAGGACAGACCCTGGGGAGAAGTGACCCACGTTGGAGCAGTTCACGAAGAGCTGCAGATTGTGGGGAGAACTCTGGCTGAAGTCTGTGGAGAACTGTCTGCTGTGGGAGGGACCCTACCCTGGAGCAGGGGAAGGACTCCTCTCCCTGAGCAGCAGCAGGAACAGCACGTGATGAGCTGACCATAACTCCCATTCCCATTTCCCTGCACTGCTAAAGGGGAAGAGCTAGAGCCCTGAAGGGGGGGGGGGGGGGGGGGGGGGGATGGAAAGCGTTTTTATGATTTGTTTTACTTCTCATTATCCTGTTCTGATTTTCATTGGTAATAAATTCAATTAATATTCCCAAGCTGTGTCTGGTTTGCCCATGATGGCAATTGGTTTGTCATCTCTACCCGTCCTACCTCAACCCATGAACCTTTTGTTACACTTTCTCTCCCCTGCTCATTTGCTGTGGGGGTGAGAGAGTGGCTTTGGTAGGTACCGGGCAGCCAGCCAGGGTAAATCCACCACGATCATTTAAAATTGATAAAAATCCTTAACTATAGAGGGAAGCTGAAAATCTGTTATATAGGGATGTGAAGTTAAGTAAGTAGATCTGCATAAAAATGTTAAAATGTTTTCCCCAGCGAATAAACTCCATGCACTATATGAGTTAACCTCCACAGCTTAGACATCATGCATCCTGGAAACAACCACTGAAAACTGAAGCACAGCTTCAAAATACTCTGCAAATTATTTGTAGAAAATGTGGAGAACAAAAAGGAACCTCCAAATCCATGGTTAGCCAAAGAACATGGTCCTCATTGGAGATATTGGATGCTATGTGACAGTACTTCGTGATAATCAGTATATTAGCTAAAATCATTTAATATAATGCTTATTAATATACCTATAAAAGAATATTTGATATACTGACTGTAGATTGAACCATATATTCAATGAATACACCTAAGATGTCTAACTATCCATTTGCAGACACCCTGACAGCAGGAAAGGAGATTAAACACATGGAACACATCAAGAGAAGGATGATGAGGTGTGACAAACCCTGAGCCTTTGAAACCACCCTTTTCTCTCTTCATTAGTCTGGCCAAATTCTGCACAATGCATGAGAAGGTGAGTAGCTGTGAAGATAAGCGTAAATCACCAAACTTCATGTTGGTTTGCCTCGTGTAAGATTTGAACATAATGCACTTTGTCAAACTCATTCAGAAATGTGTGTACCCTTCATGCTGCAGAAATGAATTTTTACTCTCAGACAGGTCATAAACCAGCAAATTATTTAGTGAAAACCTAATCAGCAATTGGGCATGATACTTCAATTTCTGGTCTTTCAATGAAATGCTGTTTTACTCAGACAACACTTGCAAAATGTACTTAGGACACACTGGCATGTATCTGTACAAAAGGGTGCAGAATATCCTAATCCATGCTACAGATCTGTATTTATCTAATTTTCTAGGGAGACTATTACCTGCTAGTACCATCAAAAAGTACAAGCCAAACACACAGCAGCTGTGACTTTCACTTACAAGTCTGCTTTTTAACATAAAAGGCCCCTTTTACCTTGAGATATTTAGGTGTCAGTCTGGCACAGGTCCAGGCTCTTCCCTGTACAAGGCTGAAAAAATTTAATCTGAAACTGAGATCTTCTTCCCAGCATTTGATTTCAGGAATTTTATGGTATAGAGAGCATGATTAAGAGATCTGAATTTCATCAGCTGCAATTTGAGATGTGGTATTAAATGCTACTGTAGTTCACTATGACTTGATTTTGAGGCTCAGAGTGCAAACATTCTAAGGTGTACATCCTTGGAATTAATTATGCAAATTACTTAAGATCATTACAAGATAGATAAATGCATGGGAATGCCTGGGACCCAGCAACTCTTCTGAAGACAGCTTCATGTTCTGTTGTCACTTAGGAAAACACAAAACTCTTGTGTTTTCCCATCACGAGATCATTCAGGCAGTACAGTTCCATGTTTGCCTAGGGCACCTTCAAGGAAAGTTCCAAATGCCTCGCAGAAAAGGGGATTATTGATTCATCGTAAAATTTTGTTCAGTTTGTTATTATCCTGTCACAGACACTTAGAACCACATCAGAAATGTTTACCTTAAAAATCTAACCAAAAAAAACGGCACTTGACAGTAGCCAGGAACAAACACTCAGGAAAAGATGGTAAAAATGAGGCAACCTGTGTCTCCTTGCAGCTTCCAGAAATTTGCTCTGTAGTGAGTTCCTGACTCTGGGGTTTTACTTGCTGATTTTTTTTTTTTCTTTAATAGAACTTTTCTCTATTAATTTGCCTAATGCAGTAGAAGCTATGCAGTCTCCCAAAGGAACAAAACAAAAATGAAATTTTCAGCTTTTCTCAACATGCTAAGCAATAGCTCCAATTCCAAATAACCACTACAATCACGAAGAATTACAAAACAACTGGAACAAGGGATGAGTTTTTTGAAGGCAAATGCTTTCAGGAACAGCAAAATATGCAGATTTGCTGCTGTCAGGTGTGTTTTCTCCCCCTTTTTTTGTATAGGTTCTAACATCATACATCACAGTACCAGTTACTTAAAAGACATCCCTTCCCTTTACAAAGTAAGGGAAATACTGTCCATCATGCAGGATATAATCCAACATCTGGTTTTGGACAACAAAAAAAAAGTGGGAGCAGCAGAAACATAACAAGAACTCCTAGATCACGACATTATTCTGTTGTTTTAGGCTGGTATAAATACATTTTTAATCGAAATTTTGTTTGGTTGTTTTTTCCTGAGGTTGAAAATATATAAACCAAAAACATTTTTAGGCTGACTTACTTTTCACAGTAGAAATCTTCTTTATGCATGAATTATGTTATCTTACAGCTATAATGGAGCTTCAGTACTGCAAAAGAGATCAGACACTTGTACCAGCGTCTAGGAGAGCCCAAGTGAGAAAAAAAATAATTACTTAAAAGGAGAAAACTTGGCCAATATTACAGCTAGAAAGCAGAAGGAAAAAAGTAACTCACATTGTTTCACTAAGCTAACAATGATAGCAAGCAGCCGTTCCTACTCTTCTTGTTTGTTTGGGATTTTTTTTTGGTTTGTTTTTAAGTTTTTTTTAGGGGGATGTTGGGAGCTGGTTTGCTTGTTTGGTGTTTTTTGTGTCTTTGTTTGTTTGGTTTGGTTCAGCTTTTTGTTTTTCCTTTGTTTGTTGGTTTGGTTTGGTTTTTGTTTTTGTGTGATGTTCATTGTTATTGCCTGGAATATTCTATTCTGGAAGTTTAAACCCGTTTAAAAAAAAAAAACAAAAAACCCAAACATTTTGCTGTCCTCATGTGGATATCTAAATGTAATTTGGATGCCTAAGCTGCCCCCACAGTCAGATTTGTTCCAATATAATTCCTGCTGACACCAGACCTATGGACAGAAATATATCCCTGCTTCAAGGTTGGTTTCAGTTCCCTTCCTGGGCTCTAATGCCTGCAGTCACTTGGTCTCCATTGACTCCAGTGGGATTTTAGAACCTAACTGAATCCAGGCACTAATTAAGGTGTCTTAATCTGCAGCTGAATCACACTATTGGAGCTCAATTTATTTGTTAGCATCTTAGAATCATAGAATTGTGAAGGTTGGTAAAGACCTTTAAGATCACTGCTTTAAACTGAAAGAGAGTAGGTTTAGATTGGCTATGAGGAAGAAACTCTTCCAGGCTGTGAGTCTGGTGAGGCCCTGGCACAGGCTGTTGAGAAAAGTTGTGGATGCCTCATCCCTGGGAGTGTTCAAGGCCAGGCAGGACAGGGCTTAGAACAACCTGGGACAGTGGAAGGTGTCCCTGCCCATGGCAGGGGGTTGGAATTGGTTGAGCTGTAAGGGCTCTTCCAATAATATAAGATTGCATCCTATGATTTTATGATACTGGTTTTATGATCATCAAGTCCAACCATCAACCAAACATCCTCACCAAATATCAAGTCGCTCAAAACAGCTCAGCTTTGCCTCCGGATCAGCTGAGGAGTTGAAAAGACACAGCTCCTATACCAAATCTGGAAGTCTCCTGTGGGCATCTCAAACACCCTATATATCTCAAAAAACACTGGGTGTTTAGCCAGCTGTTCTGAGCACTAAATATCAACATGGAGAGCATCCTGAAGGAAGATCGTCGCTCCATGGTAGGATGTCATAGAAAATCAGAGCAGTGAGAAACACAGGGTTTATAATGCCAGAACAGGTTCATCTCAGAAAATTATTCATAGCATCACATTCTGAGGTCATCATACTTCTCCCCATTCCTTTGCCATTAAAATAATACAATAGCAAAAGGTGTTGAAAAAGCCTAGGAGCAGGTGATGAAGAAGGCACATGCAGCTTACTCGGAAGGGTGTCCATGCTGATCTTCCAAAGACTGGAACATGAAAAGGTCCTAGAATTTACATGACAACTCCATTTGTGTTATCTCTAGGGTGTCAGGACAGGCTGTAAATAAGATGAACAATAAAACTTTCCAGGCTTTGCAAAAAAAACCAAAACCCTCCTCCATATCTATTTCTATGGTTTCTATTCCATCGCTTTCCTCTGCACCCCTTACCAGTGATTATTCTACCTAATAAATTTCATGTAGTCATAGCAATGTTTGCAATTTAAAAATTTAACAGATTTGAGCCACAGCTGCACTATCCTGGCAAGCCAGACCAGCTTCGGGTAACAAGATTTATTTTCCTTGTGTGCTGCCAAGTCAACCTGAAGACAATGTTAATAGAAAAGGTCACAGACTGATAAGCTGACATGTCTCTAATTCTTCAGGACAAATCCGTGGATGGAGAATTGAAATGCTACTCTGCAGCTCCTCAGGGGCAGAGGCATTAAAGTTAAATGTTACAGATGTGAAGGAATGGCAGCAAACATGTTTGGTTTGCAAAAGAGCTTATGGCTGTGGTGGTGGGAATGCAGGAGACACCACCAGAATTTATTTTCTGGGCTAAAGGATATTTTAAGGACACACTGCAACCACCTCAACATAGTGCAAATCCATCTGGTGGTGATTAAAAATGGCATGGTCCACAGGTAGAACAGATCACTTTAAAAGGAAGACCTATTTTCTCTATTTGTGTTAAGGTGAACTTTGCAAAATGCAGAGCAGAGGGGATGAAAGAAAATGGAAAGATATTCCTTTATTTCTGGATAGTGGTTTAAGGCTTCAGACGTTCCATCTGGAGGTAGGTTGCTTGTCTAATGCTCCAAAATTCACTAATTTGAATGCAAAGTCTGCTTTTGCCCATAGTGGTGACACACTGTTGAACTGGGACAGGGAAGTGGCAAGGACCAGAATTTAACAATCTCTGTTGTTAAATGCTTGGAAGAGCCCTTGGTGCAACCCACACTCTGCTAAACAATTCGTGGATACAGTTTGTAATTCAGGACAAACCAATATCTGTTTTTAACAACCATTTTTGACAGGACAAGGGGGAATGTTTTTAAGGTGAAAAAGAGAAAGTTTAGATTGGCTACTGGGAAGAAATTCTTCCCTGTGAGGGTAGTGAGGCCCTGGCACAGGCTGCCCAGAGAAGCTGTGGCTGCCCCATCCCTGGAAGGTTCACAGTCAGGTTGAACAGGGCTCTCAGCAATTTTGTCTAGTGGAAGATGCCCATACCCACGGCAGGGGTTTCAAATAGAAAATCTTTAAGGACTCTGCCAAACCAAATCATTCTGTGATTCTCTGATTTTAGACCTATTTGGAGAGAAATGGAGGTTATAGGATGGAAGCAGATGGTCCTATTCCAGCTGGTCTTAGCAAGAGAACAATCCTGGGTTTGTTTAATTTACTAGTCCAGACACTGAAAGCGGCATAAAGGACCGTCTTCTTTCTTCATCTGTAAAGTCTTCAGATGGATGTTGCAGATATAGCAAAAGAAGAAACCTCTATTTGGTCTTTCTCCATACTGATAGAAAATGAAGCAAGGCTTTGCTTCTTTTCCCATGGAGATGAACCAGAACCTGCCATGCTCACCCTTTTGGTTTTGTCTTCTGCTTCAGGTGAACATTTGGTGGCTCAAATGCAGTATATCCTTAGAGAATGTTAAAATTCAGCACGAGCAAGAACAGCCCTTTTTGACCATAGACTGAAGAGGATAAAGAAATGTGAGGTATTATGGCATGACTAATTCATATAAATATGGAAGACTCTAAGGATACTATTTCTATTGTAACTCAGGAGAGACTAACAAGATAAATTCTATTTTTTTTCCTTTTCCTTTTCTTTTTCCTCTGCTCTCAGTCTGAAAGACTGAAACAGTTTAAGCTAACTATAATGAAGAAATTGTGCATTAATTATTTCTGTGGATTCATGCTAAGGTGTCCTAGCAAAGATCAAGGTCCCACTGTGCTCTACACTGTATGAACACATTGTAAGGGACAGACACAGCTATAAAAACTTTGCAGTAATAGAATGCCTATGCGGAAAGAGAAATATATGCTAATATCCTATTTCCAGTATAAGCTTTAAAGGGGACAATATATCACAGGAATCAGTCTACAGGATGAATGCTGGTCACCTTTGAAGAGCCATCTCCCAAGAGCACAGGCAGAGGCAATGGCAAGCAGGGCAAGGAGGCTGACTTCTTTTACAACTCAGGCACCAAAGAAAAATGTGTGGCCACTGGAGGCAAGAATAGATTACACAGGAGGACTACAAGGAGGCTGTTCACCACAGCAGGGAGAACATTTGTGAGCCCACAACTCTCGGAGAGTTCCAGCTGGCCAGCTCTGGGAAAAACAACAAAAAGGGCTTTTCAAAAGAAGTCAGCAGCAAAAGGAGGATCAGAGAGAACACTGATCTGTTACTTGATGGGGTCGGTTGCTTCCCACAATTGGACACAGACAAAACACAGCCATTTAATGCCTCCTTTTTCCCTGTCTTTAAGACCAATGATTGGTCCTGGGAACCCCAGATCCTTGTCTTGGAATACTGGGATTGCGGGGATGATAAATTCCCAGCCAAGTCTCTTTGAGACTTGCTGCTCCACCTTGATGCACATAAGTCTATAAGGCCCATGGAATTCATCCCACAATATTCAAAGCTGACCAATGTTATCACAGGACTGCTCCCCAGGGCAGTCAGTATTCATAACAGCAAGCCTTTCAGAGCTGGAGAGCCATCTGGATGATGCTGTTAGGAACAGGGTTTAGTGAAACAAGCAGCTTAATTCAGTGACTCTTATGGGTTCCTTCCAACTTGAAATGTTCTGTTATTCTATGATTCTAGTGTAAGTAGCCTCAAGCTATGCCAATTCAATTGATCTATTTGTACATCTAATCATGGGCAGTTTTGATTGGTGAGTACAGCAAAAGAAGTCCATCAGTCTGCTGGGCTCGTTTTTTTTTTTTTTTCTTTTGTTCAGCTCAACTAGAGGACTCCGATGCACTGAGGCAGACCCCAAATACATAGCCCGTTTTCTTTTTACTACCTGAGCACAACCATCTCAGCTTGGGGAGCGCTGAGGGGACAGTAGTGCCCCTCGCTCCCTGGTCAATACACAGAGGACGTGGTGACTCCACCACTTCCCCGGCCAGCCTGCTCCAATGCTTGACAACGCTTTCCCTGGAGAAAATTTCCCTAATATTCAACCTATACCTCCCTTGGTGACACTTGAGGCCATTTCCGCTCGTCCTGTCACTTGTTACCTGGAAGAAGGGGCCGAGCTTCACCTCGCTGCCACCCTTGAGGGAGTTGTAGAGAGCGATGAGGTTCCCCGGGGCCGCCTTTTCTCCGGGCTGAGCCGCCCCAGCGCCCTCAGAGGCTTTCCCGCCTCAGCTTCCCGCGGCTGCTCCCGCCCCGCCTCCAGCCCCTCCCGCTGCGGCGCACGTCCGGTGCTCTGCTCGGAGCACGGAGCTTCGGAGGTGCTGCAAGCTGGAGGGGTTCTCCGGACCCCGATCCCGGCCAAGGGGCAGCGGTTCTGGCCGGACCCTCCGGCTCCATGCGGACCCTCCGGCTCCATGCGGACATTCAGGCTCCATCCGGACTCTCAGGCTCCATGCGGATCCTTAGGCTCCGCCGCCCCTGCCGCGCGCCGAGAGAAGGCGTCGGGCCATTCGTGGGCCCGAGGGAGCCGGGCGGGCGCTGAGCATGGTGCCGGCTCCGTTCTACAGGCCTTTGCTCTCGCTCCCATCCCGAGGGGCTGCGCATGTGTTCGGAAGCCGCCCGCCAGCCCCCGGAGAAGAAGCCCGAGGGGCCGAGGTCGGCCGGCGCGGCCGTGGCTCCCCCGGCTGCCATGTGCCTCACACGGGCTGTGCACAGCCGGCCTTGGCTCCCCTGCTCCCGCTACCCCGGCGCGCTGATCCCCACAGCAATAAGCTCCCCTTCTGCTCGGGGCTCCACACACGAGGCCCCAAAGAGCACCCAAAATTACAGAATCGTAGAATACTCGGGGTTAGAAGGGACCTTCAAGTTCATGTGGCTGCACCCCCTCTGCCATGGGCAGGGACACCTTCCATCAGCCCGGCTTTCTGCCAGCCCCATCTTGCCCGCCTTTGAGCACTCCCAGCCATGAGGCAGCTGTAGGTGCTCTGGGCAGTATGTGCCAGGGCCGCAGGACCCCCACAGTAAAAAGTTTTCTCCTAACTTGTAGTCTAAATCTCTTCTAATACAAAATCGTTCCCCCTTGTGCTATCACCCTCTTCCCATGTAAAAATTCACTGTCCCTGGCTGTTTCTAAGCTCCCATTCAAGTACTGGCAGGCTGCAAGGAGCAGCCTTCACTTCACCAGGCTGAGCAGGCCCTGCTCTCTCTGCCTGTGTTCATTGCAGAGGTGCTCCAGCGCTCTGATCATCTCCATTATTACAAATGAACGCACGATTCATCTGTTGAGCTCTCACTGACAGGGTGCCCAGGTGTGAGGAGCCGTTTTAGTTTTGATTTGTCATAACACTGATTGTCAAAGGCAAGTCTCCTGGTCAGCAGGTGGACTTTGGGAGTAGCCAGGGGGTAGAAAAGCAGCTGCTGTGTCAGGAGCTTGGGACTCGCTCACTGGCTTTGTCACTGGTGCACTCTCTCCTTGCTCTGGCCTGTTTTTTGCCCTTTCTGCCCTGGCTCCAGCCTGCTGTTTGGCAGAAGAGGGCCTGGTGTTGCTGACTCACTCACCCTCCTGTATCTGCCTTCCCTCTTGCTGCCTGACCTCTGAGTCTCGTGTAACTTGTGTCCTGCCCTACTCCTTTGCCTGTCCCGGCTGCTGCCTGTCCTGCCTCCCTGTGCGAGCGGTGAGTGTGCGGAGGCTGGAGGCTGTGCTGTACGAGAGCTGGGGCACAACCACAGCACCTGAGGCAGTTGTTGCCACCCTGCATGCAGAACCCAGCAGCTGCCAGCAGCTCCTTGGGCACGGCACAGGGCTGATGCTGGGGCAGCGATACAGGCCTTGGTGCTTTCCAGCTGCCTGGGTCTTCTGCTTCCAGCCCCACATCCTTGATGCTCCTGTCCCTGCTTCCCAACCAGGAGTTCCCTTTGTGCATTAGTGCCTGCCACACTCAGCCCTTCTCTCCCTCCACCAGCAGGCCGTGGCTGCCATATAATTCCTTGCCTGGCTTGTGCACAGCCTTCTCCAGCCTCTGCAGGCGGTGGGAGATGGGCTGGATGAGGCCACACACCAGCAAATGGAAGCACTCTGTAGTTACCTGGAAGAGCAGGTGACTCGGATGCTGGTGGAGCTGGAGCAGGGCAGTGTGGATCAGAGTGGGGGTGTGGGGAGCTCTGCTGTGGACTCTTGCCTTGCAGCACTGGCAGTTCAGGGCTATTGCCGCATTCCTGGTGCTGCTCATGGCCTTGTGGTTTAGCAGTGAGAAAAGGAGCCATGACCTGGACAGCAGTGGCCAGGAGCAGAACTCCAGCATGGCCCTGTCAGAGTGGCACAGGAGCCATGTCCTGCAGTGGTTTGGGAAATCCTGGAGTACCTGAGCTGCTCCCTGCACAAGAAACTCCTTGAGCACTTTGTCGTAGGCAGCAGGTGGCTTTCCTGGGGGATCAGCTTGCTGTGAGACTTCTCAAGTGTGGAAGCCCCCAACCTCTGGCAGTACCTGGCGCATGATCTGGATGGCCACCGAGGCCCTGTGAGAGTGCAGTTGGCTGGGACAGGGTCTCCAAGGAGTTGTGCTGGTGGCCGTGGAGAGAATCCTCCTGCAGAGAGCTGAGGCGGTGGGGGCTCACACAGCCTCTTGGGAGACACTGCATATATTAAGAGTAGTTAATAGTTAAGTAGCTGACCTGTAGTTAGTGCATTTTTCACAGGTAAATGTAGAAGTAGTTAATATGTAGCTCCTGCATTTATCCCATTGTGCAAGTTCTTCTTGGACTCAACCAGAGCTATGCTGTTGAAGTGGTTCCAATCAGAAATTCTGCCTCTGCACCCAGCCCATCTTCTCTGAGACAAGGAGCTGGCATGCACGGGGCTTTTGTTTCTGCTCAATTTCAATCCCTTTAGTGCATCAGACCCCCTGTGCCCTTCCCAGGGATCTGGTGCCATGTAAGTGGGCACACGGGCTACTGAGAATGGGCTGCTATATCAGCAGGGGCATTTGCTGCTGCCCCTTTCCTCCAGATACAGATGCAGCAGCACTGAGCTCATTCCTACTTTTTCTTCTGTCTTTGGTAGCTCCCTGAGTGTCCTGCCCTTTGCAGAGCTCACATTTTCTCCCCATAGTAGCAGATGGTACTTGATGGCTTGTGTGGTGTCTGGAGCTCCTTACAGTTGTTTCACCCCTCTCCGGGCTTCCGTTCCCTTCCCAACATGGTTCCCCATCCCATCAGCACTTGGTGCTGCAGCCAGCGAACCCTGCTCTTTCTCCTATTGGAATACATCCAGGTGTCTGCAGTGCAGGTGGGCTCGTAACGCTCCACGTACCACTTGGATCAAGGTCCTGGTGCTGCGCAGCCATGTTCCCCAAAGAGGTGGCATGTTGAGGGGCGAATCCTTGCTGCCACCCTGTCCACAGACGGCCCCGCCCAGGACCTCGAGGACAGCCTCGAGGAGGAGGATTCTGAGGTGTAGAAACCCCCAGTGGGCTGGTCGCAGGCATGGCCTCCACCTTGACTCCGCCTCCATTTCTAGCTGTTTCCTTGCCGCTCATGGACCTCGGCTGGCCCTGGGAGTGGTTTCGCCACGGGTCCCCGCCTCCTTTCCAGAACCTTTCGGGCCACCTGTTAAGTTGATTTGTTCTTATGTTTTGGGCCCGCCTCTGAGTGTATATTATTGGTTTACTGAGTTCTGTACCCGCCCTGCTCCTCAATTCCCATTGGTCTTGGTGTTCCCCTCTTAAGCTCATGTAAGGCGCTGCTCGCTGGCTGGCTTGGCCAGATCCGCAGGCGCTTCCCCACCCGTACCCTCGCTCCTAATAAACGTCTCCTGTGGCAAGCCAGTGACTCCTCGCCTTTGTCTCCTCGCGCCATCTTCTCGACCGACGCTCTGCACTGGGCTCGACTGCCCCTGACTGCTGCGCCTCTCGGCGAACCACCCGCCCTTGGCCCTGCGGGGCAAGCAGCACGTGTCGGTGGCGGAGCCTGCCCTACCGTCCGGCGATACCCCCATGACGCGTGGTCCTTTTGGGCAACCCTAGGCGGGCACTTTGGCAAGGGGCAGACTATTTGTCTGCGACAGTGGCAGAGAAGTCTGTTTGCCTTGGCCAGTGGCCTCAGTGTGAGTTGTTTGAAACTTGGGGTCAAAGGCCCCAAGGGCACCCCAGAAGAACAGGGTTCAGCTCCAAGGGAACTGATGCCATCTCACTGCAGAGGATCGCAAAGAGCAAAGCAACCCTGCTCCCCTGGGGTGATGTTATGATGATTTATTCCTTAACTGTCTGCTTAATGCCCAGGGCTTCTGTATGTTTAAGATGGACTGGGGGCAGGGCCGGAGCCACGGGACCCCAGGTGGGGTCAGTTCAAGGGCTTGATCCTACAGCCCTGGCTGTGAGGAGGGGCTCTGCGCCAGGCTTTGGGAGGGAGTGCACTGGCAAAGCTGCACTACTCTCTTGGTTGTTGTTTGTTATAATCAGTATCTGGTGTTGTTATTGCAGTCATGGGTTAGTGTGCTGGTAAGACCTCTGGTAAAAAGAAAGTGGGGTGCTCATACACGCAGCGTGTGGGATTATACGAATGTATCTCCAGGACCCCAAACCCATTTCTACGCGCACCTCACATACCAAAATTTTGGGAAGGAATTTGGCAGAAGGCTCAAAATTTTTGGGAAGCCCCTGAGGGATTGTTTTGTTTGTGTGGGGAAATGGCTTACATTACCCTGTTACCCAAGGGTAGGGCAGGAAGTTGCACCTTAGGGATTATCCATCCATCCATCCATCCATCCATCCATCCATCCATCCATCCATCCATCCTTCTTTTTCCTCCCATGAAATGCTGGTCAGGAACTAGAGGTACCCCTATATGATGAACTTAGTAGCAAGAAGAGGGAATTATTGGAGGAACACAGAAGTGGGTGATGATGAGTGGCCCCTTGAAAGGATCATTGAAGTTTATGGCCCTGCCACCAGGGCCCAGGACAGCACATGGGGGTATAGAACACCCATCTCTATGCTAAATTGAATTAGCTGATGACACAGTGTCCTGGAAATCAGTGCAAATCAAACAGCCCTTGCTCTAGACTAGGTCTCCACCCAGCAGAGACAAATTCAAACCTCTATTTATCAAAAGAGATTGGCACTTGACTACCTCCTTACTGAGGAAGGAGGTGTGTGTAGGAAATTTAACTCATCTATTCCTTGTCTGGCTTGTGCACAGGATTCTCCAGCCTCTGCAGGCGGTGGGAGATGGGCTGGATGAGGCCACACACCAGCACATGGAAGCACTCTATATGTACCAGGAAGAGCAGGTGACTCGGATGCTGGTGGAGCCTGGAGCAGGGCAGTGTGGATCAGAGTGGGGGTGTGGGGAGCTCTGCTGTGGACTCTTGCCTTGCAGCACTGGCAGTTCTGGGCTGTTGCTGCATTTCTGGTGCTGCTTGTGGCCTTGTGGTTTAGCAGTGAGAAAAGGAGCCATGACCTAGACAGCAGTGGCCAGGAGCAGAACTCCAGCATGGCCCTGTCAGAGTGGCACAGGAGCCATGTCCTGCAGTGGTTTGGGAAATCCTGGATTACCTGAGCTGCTCCCTGCACAAGAAACTCCTTGAGCACTTTGTCATAGGCAGCAGGTGGCTTTCCTGGGGGATCAGCTTGCTGTGAGACTTCCTGAGGGTTGAAGTTCCCAGCCTCTGGCAGTACCTGGCGCAGGATCTGGTTGGCCACCGAGGCCCTGTGAGAGTGCAGTTGTCTGGGACAGGGTCTCCAAGGAGTTGTGCTGGTGGCCGTGGAGAGAATCCTCCTGCAGAGAGCTGAGGCGGTGGGGGCTCACACAGCCTCTTGGGAGACACTGCATATATTAAGAGTAGTTAATAGTTAAGTAGCTGACCTGTAGTTAGTGCATTTTTCACAGGTAAATGTAGAAGTAGTTAATGTGTAGCTCCTTCATTTATCCCATTGTGCAAGTTCTTCTTGGACTCAACCAGAGCTATGCTGTTGAAGTGGTTCCAATCAGAAATTCTGCCTCTCTGCACCCAGCTCATGTTCTCTGAGACAGGGAGCTGGCATGCACAGGGCTTTTGTTTCTGCTCAATTTCTATCCCTTTGGTGCATCAGACCCCCTGTGCCCTTCCCAGGGATCTGGTGCCATGTAAGTGGGCACACGGGCTACTGAGAATGGGCTGCTGTATCAGCAGGGGCATTTGCTGCTGCCCCTTTCCTCCAGATACGGATGCAGCAGCACTGAGCTCATTCCTACTTTTTCTTCTGTCTTTGATAGCTCCCTGTGTGTCCTCTCCTTTGCAGAGCTCACATTTTCTCCCCATAGTAACCAATGGTACTTGATGGCTTGTGTGGTGTCTGGAGATCCTTACAGGTGTTTCACCCCTCTCCAGGCTTCCATTCCCTCCCCAACATGGTTCCCCATCCCATCAGCACTTGGCGCTGCAGCCACCGAGCCCTGCTCTTTCTCCTATTGGAATACATCCAGGTGTCTGCAGTGCAGGTGGGCTCCTAACGCCCTGCGTGCCACTTGGATCAAGCTCCTGGTGCTGCGCAGCCATGTTCCCCAAAGAGGTGGTAGAGAAGTCTGTTTGCCTTGGCCAATGGCCTCCATGTGATTTGTTTGATGTCATAAAAAAAGACAATTTCATACTCGTGGGTTAGAGCAAAAGGTGTTTATTGCTGGACCCACGAGGTCCAGGATCTCCCGAGGGAGAAATGAAAGGAAAAAGAAAAAAAAAAAAACACAAAAAAAAGGAAGGTCCCAGGACGGCAATAAGACTCTCCTGGCCACCGGTTGGTGGTCAAGGACAAGGAGATCCCTCAGGCCGGGTGGCGAACTTAAGCTAATCTTAAGTCCAAAAAAAAAGATTTTAAGTATAGCCCATAAAAATGGGCAAGAGGCCCAGCACCCGACCCAGTCTCTGACTCCCTGCTAGTCAGAGAGACAGAGACACCAGGCACCCTGCACAGACCAGAGTCTGCAGCTGTTGGAAGTAAAGGCACCTGGAAAAAAACCTCTCAGCTCCTGAAGAGGGCCAAATTTATAAAGTTTTTGATGGGCTGGTCCGAATTAGCCTCTCCGCCGTCTCGCTCGCTGGTGATTGGGAATACTAATTAATGAGGTGGCCTTCCCCACCAATAGATGGATCGTTGTCTAGGGGTAATTTGCAAAGGCGGGAAAGGGCCTCATTAGTATTCCACTTGAGGTGGGCGGAGAGGTGCAAACCTTCTATTTTTAGCTCGGGTGCTGCAGGGTGCCTTTAATATTGGGATGGGTGATGGGCTTACAGATTTACAATACAACATAAAAACTGAGTTTTACATAAATAAAATTACAAAGATAAAGGATTTTTTTAAAAAAGTACATAACTTCTGAACTCAGGGTTACATGGGTTCAACTGCTTTTCCATCTAAAGTACCTTCAATCCCTTTTATTTTGCTCCAAATAACTTTAATATCCCAATGCTTTTACCCAGAAACATTACACTCTTAAAACATCTTTAAAACAGTCTCTTTTTAACTTTTCAATCTAAAACTTTATCAAAAATCCAAACTTTCAACTTTATTCAACAGGTATAACAATACAACAGTAATTATTAACTCCAACATGCGAAAAATCACTTTATTTTTATTTATAACAAACTCCCCCCTTTTTCTTTTTTCTTAGGGAACCTTGATTTTTCGCATTACTCTCACAGTGTACCCACTTCACTCATGCGCAACACTGGAGGAACAAAATAGAGTCTTTTCGGCTACAGAAAAGTTGTCATTTCTTCTTGTATTGCTGGTGGCTCTTGAAAACTTTTAAGAATTCGGTATGCATGTTTTTGTTTATTTTTAGTTTTTTCTACTGTGACCTCAAGGACCCGAGACGGTGGTGTTATGGTGTTGTTCCGTTGCTGCTGGTAATGGTTTTGTAAGTTCTGGATCACGGGCATCTGAGTGACTACCGAAGTTATCAGCCTAATGAGACAAGGAATTAAGCATGGCAGGAATAACAGTCCGATTAAGGATCCCCCTACTATGAGCAGGGTTTTCTTCCACCATTGGACATTTAGCAAATTGTCCCACCATTTGGTTGAAGTGATCGACTGCCAAGTTTGCACAGGAACATGTGCAAGTTTTCTAATGTCCTTAGTGATTTGGGTGATTGTTTTTCCATGGTCATCGATATGGAGGCAGCAATCAGAGTTGTTAAACTTTCCACATACGCCTCCTTCTTCAGCGAGTAGATAGTCCAAAGCCAACCTATTCTGGTATACTGCTGCCCGAGTCTGGCTGTGTTGTTGTGAAAGAAGTTCTAGTGCCAGGGAGGTTTTGTTAGTGATTACCTCGATTAATGCTTGTAACCGGATGATTCTATTGAGCATATAAATAGGGGTACGGTACCCCCAGCTGCCATCTTGTGCCCAGGTAGCTGGCCCGTAGGTTTCAAGAATCCTCTCGGGTGGCCAGTCCTCATCTTTCCACCTCTGGGAACCCCCGATAACATGTCTTTTAGAACGGGATAGTTCATCGTATAAGGGGATCCCAAGATGTTGTCCAGCCTTGTCGGCTAAAAGAAAAAAATTAGGCTGAATGGCACCAAGGGTGCAACTTCCTTCCCAGTGAGCTGGGAGTCTAGAGTATGCTTTACTCCCGCAGATCCAAAACAAATTTTCTGGAGCTGCCCAGAAACTGTCTTTAACTGAGTTCGCCTGAGTCCAATACCTCGAGAAAGCAGGAAGTGTGGAAAAAGGATTACCATCCTCCCAGCATTGGAACAGCTTCTCGATTTTGTTGTAAACACAGTTTTTATGAGGTAGTCGTGTACTTGACCAGTATACGTTTGGTGTTGTGGGCAGCCACCAGCTCTTTTTCCCGTCCGTGACCAGGTATCTTTTACACGTTGTTTCTCCCACCCTCTGGAAGAATCTTGGGGCTTTTCTCCGAATGCACTCTTCCCCTAAGACTGTGTTACTTAAATGCCAAATTTCATTATCAGTTCGGGTGTTTGGCGGAAGATTGCCCAGCTGTAAGATTTCGAGGGGTCCAATCCCGACCCCTCGCCAAGGCCAGTACTCGGACATTAAAGTTCCTCCGCACACCCAGCAATTTGTTAAATTTAGTTGCTGACTTATCCTCTCCGCCAAATCAATAAATAAATTTTGGTCTACTTTTGATAAGCCAGCTTCCTGTTGTTTTTGGTTTTCTTCGATTACAGTTTCTTGAATCAGGTCCAATTCAAAGGTTTTTCTTTTTATTAAATCTTCCTTTTTTGTGATATAATTGAAATTGAAACAAAGCCAAACATCATCGGAGGGGCACTCTCCTTTTATCTTTTGAATTTGAGTACCAATGTTTTGCCCAATCCAATACTTCTGTCCTTTTTCCGTACACCTTCCTAAGTTAACAATATCGTAGCAACCTGGGCTTACATAGGAATGTGCACGGAAAAAGTGTTTTATTTTGAATGAATTTCCTGCGGTCTGGTAAATGGTGTGATAGCACTTGTTGCACCTTATGTCCGCCTTGGCTTCCAGGATCTTCGGCACAGAGATGACTAGTGCCACGGCCAGGAAGAGCAGTACGGTGACCTTTCTCGGTTTGGGCTCTATTCCTGCTTGTGCTGGTGGTTGGCATTCCTTTCCTGGAGTCTCTGGACTGGTGCTAAGCGCGTTCTCTCCCTCAGGCCGCAGGAGATTCATTTTTACTTGGCCTCGGTCAGTTCCTGTGAGGAACGTGTGTCCGTTAATTTGTAGCCAAATTATTTTGGTCTTAGAAGAAGAGGCAGATCTTATCAGGCAGGTTTTCCTTACTACAAAAAGTGGGAAGTGAGAGAAACAAGGTTAGTGTTATATATATGTAACAAATGTTGAACATGATAATTTGAAACTTGAACAGTCTTTTAACTTCAACAACAATAACATTTACAGTAACTGGTAACATTTCTTTGACTAGATCTTAGTTTTAAAGGATGCTGTTGCGGTTCAAGGTCTTCCTTTTTCTCGGAGCTCTTTTTCATCCTCTGGTGGAGTCACTGGACCTTTTACTCTCCGAATGTGTGTCCATCCCTTTTCTGCTGTTCTTATCGCTGCTTCTGTTGTTAAAAGAACCTGGAAGGGGCCTTCCCAAGAGGGGGTTAGAGATTTTTCTTTCCAGCATTTGATTAACACCCATTCTCCTGGATGAATATTATGTAAATTGAAATCAAGAGGTGGTGTTTGCACAAGCAGGCCCTTTTCCTTTAACTCTTGGATGTTGTGTGCAATGATCTTTACATACTCCCTTATTGCTATGTTTCCAGTCTCTTTTACATCGATTTCTCGCTGTCCAGCTAAATAAGGGAGTCCAAACAACATTTCATACGCTGAGACTTGAATGTCAGTTCGTGGTTGTGTTCGAACACTTAATAGGGCAAGTGGGAGGCACTTAACCCAGGACCACTTTGTTTCTATCATTAATTTTGTGAGTATTCTTTTTAGTGTCTGATTCATGCGTTCTACTCTTCCCGAACTCTCCGGGTGCCAGGGAGTATGCAATTTCCAATCTGAGCCTAATTGATTGATTAAATTTAGAGTGATTTGAGAAGTAAAATGAGTTCCTCTATCTGAGTCAATTCTTAGAGGGACTCCATAGCGGGGAATTATCTGTTCTAAGAGCACCTTACTCACTGTGTGGGCGGTGGCATTGGTGGTAGGAAAAGCTTCCACCCAGTGAGTGAGGTGATCTACTATGACTAATAGGTACTTCCACCGCTGTACAAGGGGCATCTCTGTGAAGTCTATCTGGATGCTCTGGAATGGACGAGAAGCTATGTCCATTCCCCCTTTTGGAACATTTTTCATTTGTTTTTTATTGACTTTTTGGCATACTAGACAATTTTTGGTAATTTGCTTTGCAATTTCGTATACTCCCAGGCAACAGAAGACCCGGGAAAAGTGATCTACTAGGGCCTTTGTTCCCCAATGGTAATTTCTATGTATCGCAAATAAAATTTCACGAGTCAGTGCTTTGTTTAGAATTTGCCTACCATCAGGAAGGTGCCACCTACCTTCCTGGTCTTCTATTCCGCCAATTGCCGCCAATTGTTCTTTTTCTTTGTTGTTGAAAATGGGCCTGGGTAAGTTTTTCTCACTTACCCCTTGTTGGTCTGGTGCTGATGGTATCTCTTCCTCATTTGCTTCCAGGGTTTTAGGGACTTCATCCTCCTCGGAGGTTTCTTTGGTCTTGTTCGATTCCTCTGCATCAGTTGTTTCTTGTCTTTTCGCTGCTGCTCGTGTGGTTACCTTTAAAACAGTCTCTGTGAACAGTCCTTCAATAGCTGCCTCTCTAGCTGTATTATCTGCTAGAGTATTTCCCCTAGCTTCTAGACTGAGCCCGGTTTGGTGTCCTGGTACATGTACCACAGCAATGGCTTTTGGTCTCTTTAAGCTCTCTAAGATTTTTACAATCATTTCTTTGTGCAAAATGTCTTTCCCTTTTGAATTCAATAGCCCACGTTCCATCCATATTTTACCAAAGGTGTGGACCACCCCGAAGGCATATTTAGAGTCTGTGTATATAGTTCCGATTTCCCCGGCTAGGTGGTGGAGGGCTCTTTCCAACGCATAAAGCTCGCATACCTGAGCAGACCAATGTCCTGGTAGTTTCCCTTTTTCTATTACTTTCATTTCCAACCCGTCTACCACTGCATACCCGGAGCATCGGTTTCCACGTACCACCCTGGATGATCCGTCTACAAAGATCTTTTTCCCTTCGAGGATGGCGATGTCAGTTAGGTCTTCCCGCACCTTTGTTTGTAGGTCGATCACATTTATGCAATTGTGGGCTAAGTCATCTTGTGGTAAGCCATAAAGAAATTGTGCTGGGTTCTGTGAGGTACATGTGGCGAAGTGAAGATGTTTAGATTCAATTAGGAGGCTCTCATATTGCACAATTCGGGCATCCGTGAGCCACTCTGAGGCCCGCTGAGTTAGAATGGCCTTTACACAGTGAGGTGTGTGCACTGTGAGTGTCCCTCCAAACACCAGCTTCTGAGCCTCAGCAACCAGAACTGCCGACGCTGCGATTGCCTGGATGCATTGTGGCCATCCCCTTGATACAGGGTCCAAGATCTTCGAAATGAAAGCTACAGGTTTTCTGGACCCGCCCCACGTTTGGGTCAGCACCCCAAAGGCAACTCCTTTGTCCACATTTACAAACAAATCAAAGGGCTTATCTAGGGCAGGTAAGCTGAGGACTGGAGCTTGCATTAATTTGTCTTTCAAATCTTTTAGTTTTTGATCGTCTGATTTTGTCCAATGCACTGGCTCCTCCTCAGTTAATTTTTCGTATCGGAATTGAACGGATTGCGAGTACTTGTCAATCCAGAGCCTACAATATCCAAACAGGCCCAGTAACTGTCTAATTTCTCGTTTTGTTTTTGGAGGTGGCAGGTCAATTATTGCCTTTACTCTTTCGGCACTCAGTTTTTTTGTACCATGCCCAATTAAATGTCCGAGGTATTTTACTTCTTGTAGTACGAATTGTAATTTTTGTTTTGACACTCGCAACCCTTTCTGCCCTAGAAAGTTTAATAGTTTTATAGTAGCCAATTTGACTGTCTCCTCCTGCTCCCCAGACACCAGCAGGTCGTCCACATACTGCGTGATTTTTATGCCCTCTGGTGGATCAAAGGTAGTTAAAAGGCCTTCAAGGGCCTGGCCAAAAAGCGTGGGGGACTCAGTGTAACCCTGAGGCAACCGAGTCCATCGAAGCTGCCGCTTTCTCCCTGTATCTGGATCCTCCCAAGTAAATGCAAAGATGTTTCTGCAGGAAGGATCTAGGGGACATGACCAGAATGCGTCCTTAAGGTCAACAACAGAGAACCAGGCATGTGATGGTGGAATTTGATTTAAAAGTGTGTATGGGTTAGGAACCAGGGGGTACCTGGTTTCCACTCTGTCATTTACCTTACGCAGGTCGTGGACAAGTCGGCAGCCCCCGTCTGGTTTGCTGACACCCAGAATCGGTGTGTTGAAGGGAGACTTGCAAGGCTCTAGGATGCCATCCTCTAGCAGCTCTTCGATGGTGACCTTCAGTTTCTTCCGCTTCTCCTTGGTTAGGGGATACTGTGGAACTCAAATAGGATTCGTTCCTGGAAGTAAGTTCACAGTTAGTGGTGTCATGTCTATTTTTCCCCGGTTGCCCGGTTTGGCCCAGACAATGGGGTTTATCTGGTTCTCATCTTGTACTGATAATACAAATAGCTTGGTAACCATTTTACCTTTACGGGGGACTACCCCAATTTGCAGTAGAATCTGCAGGTCTCTCCCCAATAGATTTATTCCTGCTCGAGGAACAAAAAGGATGTCATTAATATGAATTCTTCCATTTCCCTTGATCTCCACATTTGGAATGATTGGGACGGTAAAAGTGTCACCCTTCGCTCCTGAGATCTCTATGGTGTTGTTTTTGGTAACGTATAGTCCTTTTGGTACTTCCGCAATACAAGTCCTTTCAGCTCCAGTGTCCACAAGAAACGTTACAGGTTGATGATGGGGACCTACTAATAAAGTTATCAAGGGCTCTTGTTGATGTTTATCGGTCCCCACTGGATAGAGCCCCTGACACCTTCAGTTACTTTCGGCCTGGGTTTCCTGGTACACTACTTGGTCTTTCTGCTTCCTGTAACAATACCAGGTCCCATGGCCTGGTTTCTTACAATAGGTACAATAGTGGTTTGCTTTGTTCATACTCGGGTCACTCGACCTCGAGTCACCTCTAGTAAATTGAGTGGGTTTAGGAGAGCCAATTGTAGTATCTTTGGGAGGGTCTTTTTCAACATTTTTCATTATTTTTGCTTTTGTTTTCCAATTTTCTTCATCTCTTCGAACAAAGACCCTCTGAGCTTCCTCGAGTAATTCCTTTAAATCTCTCTCTGGCCACTTGTCCAATTTTTCCAGTTTTTTACGAATATCCGGCCAGGAGTATAGCACAAAATGTACTTTCAACATTGTTTGCCCGCTGTCGCTGTCTAAATCCAATTGGGTGTACAATTGCACATTGTTCTTTAACCTTTCCAGCCAGTCATGGGGAGTTTCATCTTTACCTTGGGTACTTCCAAATGCCCTCTTGATGTTGTTCACCCTCGGAACAGCCTCTCTAATCCCTTTTACTATCAATTTTCTATAATCTTCCATATTTTTCCTATCCTTCTCGTCATTTGGGTTCCAATTTGGATCTTCATTTGGCATTTTCCGTTCTCCAGGAGGGCCCTGATTATCATTATTTTCTCTCTCCCACACTTTCATTCCCGCAGTCCTTATTAAACATTGCTCCTCCAGGGAGAACAGGGACTGGAGGATGGACTGCATTTCGTGCCAAGTGAATATGTTTGGCCCGAGGAATTGATCGAATTGTTGAGATAACCCTATCGGGTCACTCAATAAGGACTTCATTTCTCTTTTGAAGTCTCTTACCTCTGAGGAGGAAAGAGGTGCAACTACATATCCAATTCCTCCCCGTGCTCCACCCATAGGCACTTCTCGCAGGGGGAAAGCCTTTGTTTTATCTTGTGGAGTTTTGGAACAATCCTCACAAATTGAGCAGGCCAATTTAACATTTCGTTTTCTGGTTGAGGAGAGAGATTTTTCTTTTCCAATTGGAGTAATTTTGCTTTTTGAATGTTTTGGACGAGGAGAGTTAGAGAGGGTATGTTTTCTTTTTGGTGTGCAGACTTCTCCCTCATCTGACTGACTGGAATTATTTGTGTCCTCCTCCTCTATTGAGGATTCGGCACTACTATCTCCATCAATTTGGTTAGCAGCAACTGGTGGAAGGGCATCTAAAGGGTCCCATCGCTTTGGTTGAACTTTCCTTACTTTTTGATCTTTTTTGTCAGTGGTTGATGTTTCATGTTTAGTTAATTTTGAGTTGTCTTTTACTGTTAAGATTTTCTCGTCTTTTGTTTCCACATTGTTCCAATATTTTAACCAAATTCGTGCGTAATCCAATTGTTCCAATTTCTTTGGGCCCTTATAATGTAGATATAAGCAAAGGGCCTTACAGAGCCATATCTCTGAAGATCCCTGTTTGGGCCACTTGAGTCCATCCTCTCGAATTTTCTTTCTAGGCCACTCAAAGACACAGTACTGGATCATTTGCACTGCATCCTTCCCCTTAGTTAATTCATGACTGTCCCAATTTTTGAGCATAATGCCTAGGGGACTGTCAGGTGCTACTTTGTAATTCTTCAGGGAAGAGTGGCTCTTGCTTACACACTGACCCATTTTGGCTCAACTGCAACGATGGGAAAGTAAAAAGAATATAGAATTTTAAAATACCCACTCTCTATTTTATTTTCTCTCCTTTTTTTTTTTTTTTTTAATTTAATTAATTAATTAATTTATTTATATCTTTTGATGTTCTTTACTTAACTTAATTATTTTCTATGATGGGAACTTGATAACTTTCCGTGGGAAAAATTAATAATTCACTTAAACAATTAACAAAGCAATTGAATAATTAAACAATAAGAAACCAAGATGGCCGACAACTGATAACCAAAATGGCAGTTATAATTAATTCACTCAAGCAATTAAATAAAGCAATGAACAATTAAACAATAAAGAACCAAGATGGCCGACGACTGAAAACCAAAATGGCCGCTATAAATGATTCACTTAATCAATTAAACAACTCAATGAACAATTAAACAATAAGGAACCAAGATGGCCACCGGCTGATAACCAAAATGGCTGCTTCCCCCTTTCCGGAGAAGCTTCTGGCTGAAGAAGAAGAACCCAAAATGGCCGCTCCCCCCTTCCCGGAGAAGCTTCTGGCTAAAGGACAGTTAGAGAAAGGGGACAGAGTAGATAGAAATATAAAAACTGAGGAGAAAATATATATATATGAAGGCCGCGCGGTATTTTTTTCTTTCTGGGGCTGGGCTTTTTCCCTTAACAAAAATTTTCAATTTTCTTTGAATCTCCCACTTTCAGTCGCTTCAAGCTCACTCTCTCTGCTCTTGCCCCAAAACTGAGTCAGAGAGCTCTGGCTCTCAGCTCCTTGCCCTGTCTCACTCACTCTGCAATCACACCAGGGGTGGCCAACCCCACACTCACACTTCAATCAGGGCTGGCGCTAGGGAGAAACTAAACAGAAATTTTCTTTTTATAAGTTGGTTTTCCCTAACTACAGTCCCCTAGAAAGGGGTAGGGCCTCACCGATCTCCTGCGATGGTCTTGGAGTCCTCTCACCGTAGGTGGTATCCGCTGTAGTCCAAATTTGAGGAAAAAAATCGGAAAAATTAAAAATTTGGAAAAAAACCAAAAAATCGGGATTTTGGGCAAATTTGGGCAAAAAAAGGATCTCCCGGACGAGCCCCCAAGAAATTGTCATAAAAAAAGACAATTTCATACTCGTGGGTTAGAGCAAAAGGTGTTTATTGCTGGACCCACGAGGTCCAGGATCTCCCGAGGGAGAAATGAAAGGAAAAAGAAAGAAAAAAAGCACAAAAAAAGGAAGGTCCCAGGACGGCAATAAGACTCTCCTGGCCACCGGTTGGTGGCCAAGGACAAGGAGATCCCTCAGGCCGGGTGGCGAACTTAAGCTAATCTTAAGTCCAAAAAAAAGATTTTAAGTATAGCCCATAAAAATGGGCAAGAGGCCCAGCACCCGACCCAGTCTCTGACTCCCTGCTAGTCAGAGAGACAGAGACACCAGGCACCCTGCACAGACCAGAGTCTGCAGCTGTTGGAGGTAAAGGCACCTGGAAAAAAAAGGCCCGTCAGCTCCTGAAGAGGCCAAATTTATAAAGTTTTTGATGGGCTGGTCCGAATTAGCCTCTCCGCCCTCTCGCTCGCTGGTGATTGGGAATACTAATTAATGAGGTGGCCTTCCCCACCAATAGATGGATCGTTGTCTAGGGGTAATTTGCAAAGGCGGGAAAGGGCCTCATTAGTATTCCACTTGAGGTGGGCGGAGAGGTGCAAACCTTCTATTTTTAGCTCGGGTGCTGCAGGGTGCCTTTAATATTGGGATGGGTGATGGGCTTACAGATTTACAATACAACATAAAAACTGAGTTTTACATAAATAAAATTACAAAGATAAAGGATTTTTTTTTTTAAAAAGTACATAACTTCTGAACTCAGGGTTACATGGGTTCAACTGCTTTTCCATCTAAAGTACCTTCAATCCCTTTTATTTTGCTCCAGACAACTTTAATATCCCAATGCTTTTACCCAGAAACATTACACTCTTAAAACATCTTTAAAACAGTCTCTTTTTAACTTTTCAATCTAGAACTTTATCAAAAATCCAAACTTTCAACTTTATTCAACAGGTATAACAATACAACAGTAATTATTAACTCCAACATGCGAAAAATCACTTTATTTTTATTTATAACACTGATGACACAGTGTCCTGGAAATCAGTGCAAATCAAACAGCCCTTGCTCTAGACTAGGTCTCCACCCAGCAGAGACAAATTCAAACCTCTATTTATCAAAAGAGATTGGCACTTGACTACCTCCTTACTGAGGAAGGAGGTGTGTGTAGGAAATTTAACTCATCTATTCCTTGTCTGGCTTGTGCACAGCCTTCTTCAGCCTCTGCAGGTGGTGGGAGATGGGCTGGATGAGGCCACACACCAGCACATGGAAGCACTCTATAGGTACCAGGAAGAGCAGGTGACTCGGATGCTGGTGGAGCTGGAGCAGGGCAGTGTGGATCAGAGTGGGGGTGTGGGGAGCTCTGCTGTGGGCTCTTGCCTTGCAGCACTGGCAGTTCTGGGCTGTTGCTGCATTTCTGGTGCTGCTTGTGGCCTTGTGGTTTAGCAGTGAGAAAAGGAGCCATGACCTGGACAGCAGTGGCCAGGAGCAGAACTCCAGCATGGCCCTGTCAGAGTGGCACAGGAGCCATGTCCTGCAGTGGTTTGGGAAATCCTGGATTACCTGAGCTGCTCCCTGCACAAGAAACTCCTTGAGCACTTTGTCATAGGCAGCAGGTGGCTTTCCTGGGGGATCAGCTTGCTGCGAGACTTCCTGAGGATTGAAGTTCCCAGCCTCTGGCAGTACCTGGCGCATGATCTGGATGGCCACCGAGGCCCTGTGAGAGTGCAGTTGTCTGAGACAGGGTCTCCAAGGAGTTGTGCTGGTGGCCGTGGAGAGAATCCTCCTGCAGAGAGCTGAGGCGGTGGGGGCTCACACAGCCTCTTGGGAGACACTGCATATATTAAGAGTAGTTAATAGTTAAGTAGCTGACCTGTAGTTAGTGCATTTTTCACAGGTAAATGTAGAAGTAGTTAATGTGTAGCTCCTTCATTTATCCCATTGTGCAAGTTCTTCTTGGACTCAACCAGAGCTATGCTGTTGAAGTGGTTCCAATCAGAAATTCTGCCTCTCTGCACCCAGCTCATGTTCTCTGAGACAGGGAGCTGGCATGCACAGGGCTTTTGTTTCTGCTCAATTTCTATCCCTTTGGTGCATCAGACCCCCTGTGCCCTTCCCAGGGATCTGGTGCCATGTAAGTGGGCACACGGGCTACTGAGAATGGGCTGCTGTATCAGCAGGGGCATTTGCTGCTGCCCCTTTCCTCCAGATACAGATGCAGCAGCACTGAGCTCATTCCTACTTTTTCTTCTGTCTTTGATAGCTCCCTGTGTGTCCTCTCCTTTGCAGAGCTCACATTTTCTCCCCATAGTAACCAATGGTACTTTATGGCTTGTGTGGTGTCTGGAGATCCTTACAGGTGTTTCACCCCTCTCCAGGCTTCCATTCCCTCCCCAACATGGTTCCCCATCCCATCAGCACTTGGCGCTGCAGCCACCGAGCTCTGCTCTTTCTCCTTTTGGAATACATCCAGGTGTCTGCCACACTGGTGGGCTCCTAACGCCCTGTGTGCCACTTGGATCAAGCTCCTGGTGCTGCGCAGCCATGTTCCCCAAAGAGGTGGCAGAGAAGTCTGTTTGCCTTGGCCAATGGCCTCCGTGTGAGTTGTTTGAAACTTGGGGTCAAAGGGACCAAGGGCACCCCAGAAGAACAGGGTTCAGCTCCAGGGGAACCGATGCCATCTCACTGCGGAGAATCTCAAAGGGCAAAGCATCCCTGCTGTTGTGGGGTGATGTTATGGAGCTGCTTTATTCCTTAACTCTCTGCTTAATGTCCAGGGCTTCTGTATGTTTAAGATGGACTTGGGGGCAGGGCCGGAGCCGCGGGACCCTAGGTGGGCGTTTGTGTTGTAGACGAAAACGAAAGAAGACAATGACGAGACGAAGGGTGGTGGGAGGATTGCTCCTTCCCAAGCTCTCCTTTATTGAGGTAGAGGGTTCGTGGTGATCGGGAGGGAGAGCAGGGGAAGGAGGGCCATGTCTGCAGCATTCGTGTAGCGACAAAATGGCCCCGACTGCCTGAGAGCAGCGGGTTAAATAGGGAAAGGAACAGCCAATGAGGAAAGAGGGAGAGGGCGGTACAAGCATACGCAAACCAATCAGTACATAAAGGGGAGGGGTACAATTCAAAAGGGCCAATGGCACAACCAACGGCCATGAAGGTTCAGGAAGGAGGGATGGGTCTTGAGCTCCGGCCACACCTTATGCCCACAAGCCAGGGGCGGGCCTTGAAGCTTCTACCCCAAAGGTCCTCCCATGGCCGGCAGAGCGGGGCCGGGAGGCGGGATCAGCCTGGGGCAGACCCTCTCACCTCAACAGGTTTGTAGAGGATCGTCCTGTCATAGCTACCCTCTCCAGGGCTGGTTCCGCCTCCTCCAGCGAGGACGGCCTCGGGGAGGAGGGGACTGTGGTGTAGTGCCACCCCCCAGGCGGTGCCTGGGAGTGGTTCTGGCCTTGGCTCTTCCCACCTCTGGCAAGTTCCCTGTCCATCTCTCGCAGGGGCTGGCCATGGGAGTGGTTTTCCCCCTAACCCTGCCCCTTCTTCTGGCACCTTCTGAGCGGCTGTCGAGTCTATTGATTACGTTGTATGGAGTCCCGCCTTTGTTCAAGTGTGATTGGTTCTTATGTTATGTAACCGCCCCTCTGCGTTTCCCTGATTGGTTGGGCATTCCTGTATAAAACCCTGTGTCAACCCCAGCTCAGGGCTGGTCCTGTCCAGTTGTCCTTACGCTCCACAACCCCTTTCCTACCCCCAATAAAACAAGCCTTTGGACTACCAGCACTCTCGGCCTCTTGTCTTCCTGGGCCCCTTTCACCATCGGCGACCTGAGCAGTACCTGCCAGCCATGAGCCGCTGCGCTTCAAGGCAAACCATCCGCCTGTGACCCTGGGGGGAAAGCAGCGCGCGTTGGAGGCGAGGACTGCCTGGCTGTTGGGCCAGAGCCGGATCACCACCTCACCCACAGCTGGTGGCGCTAGCTGGGAACAGCATTAAGTCGACCCATTGGTCGGCAACAGGGGTTGGTTCAAGGGCTTGGTCCAACAGCCGTGGCTGTGAGGAGGGGCTCTGTGCCAGGCTTTGGGAGGGAGTGCACTGGCAAAGCTGCACTGGTGTCTTGGTGGTTGCTTGTTATAAGACGTAACTGGTGGTGTTACTGCAGTCACGGGTTAGTGTGCTGGGAAGACCTCTGGTAAAAGCAAAGAGAATGGATCTAGAGTGAGGGATATTCCTCCCTGTAGGGGGAACTTCTGGAAAATGGGGAAGAAGGGGATGGTGCTTATGTACTGGACAGAATAAAAAAGATAAAATATTGCCTGGAGGTGTGGCCTAGAGAAGTGATCCAAGAGGGGCCTGTAGATTGGCCCTGGTATGGGTCTAGGGAGAATTGGTTGTGCGTGGCCCTGAATAAACACATGAACACTAGAAAAAGCCAAAATGATGAGGAGAGTATATTTGCTGCTTGCTGGTTAGTGACTAGACTCTGGGACAAGGCTGCCAATGTACATAAACTGGCAAAAGTGAAGGAAATGGAGGAAGTTACAGCATCAAGAGGGAAGTGGGATCCCCTAGATTGTCTTCTGCTTCCTCACCCTCCTGTTTCTCCAGCCACCCCGTGTCTTCCCTCCCATCTCCCTGCAGAAGCCACTCTCATCCCTTCTCTTCCCCTCTTTTCCCCTCTCCTCTGCATTGAGTAACACCAACTGTCCCTGAGATCCCACCTCTGGATGAGGGGAGAGCACAAGAAAAAGAGAATTCCTGTAGTTCCTCGAGTGAGGCAGCTAGATCGGCCTGTAGTTGTGAGGCAATAGATAGCCCAAAGAAACGACCTGTTACAACAGGGGGTCATCTTTATCGCACCAGATCTAAGGCTGCCAACTGTGCAGCAGGTGGGGAGAGAGTGGAAAGTTTATTTCCCCTGAGGGAGGTTCCTATGGGAGATGTGAGAGGAGAAATAAGGTTTGTAAATGCACCCTTTACGGCATCAGAAGTCAGGACTTTTAATGTCGTGGGTCAGCCCCCGGTTTCCGCCCTCTCCCGAACCAGCTCTGCCTCCTCAGGCGGTAACACTCTTGTGGGGCAGGACACAGCCGTGTAGGATCCGCCCCAGGGGCGGGAGAGAGGTGTGGCTTTGACCTAAGCCCCGCCCCTTCTTCCAGCAAGTTCCCAACGGTTACTTTCCCCATTGGTTTATTCGTATTTGTTCCCTCCCCTGCTTGTACCTAGTTGGTCCTGGAACATTGTACCCTCCCCCTTCCCCCGTCCTGATTGGTTGGTCTGGTTTCTATAATAATCCTTGCCTGGGGCGTTTTCCCCCGGACTTCGTCTCCGAGGCAATTCCGCTCCAGACCCCCGCACCCCGGTTGTACAGTAAAGGGATTGAAAGAGCGAGGTCTCCTCCTAGCCTTTTGTCTCCTCGGGTCCCTGTTGCTATCGGCTCTTCGAGTAAGGATTGCTTGCCCAGGACAGTGCCACCTCCGGGGTGAGTCACCCACCCGAAAGCCCAGAGTGGCTGGCACTCGTGCCTGGAACGAGGACCGCCGGAGAGTTGGACCCGCACCAGACATTAAAGACAACATTTTAAGAAGGAAATTAAGAGTCAGTTAAAAGAAGTCCCAGTCTGCAGTAGGTCAACCCCAGGCTTGTGCCATTTCCCAGGCCAGCTCCACCTCCTCTGAGGGAGGAGCCCCATTGGGGCAGAGCCCAGGGGCTTGAGATCCGCCCTGTGGGTTGGCAAGGGAGTGGCTGAGGCTCTAGCCCCGCCTCCTCCTCCAGAATGTTCTGTTACCCTTAGAATACTGTTGGTTTGCATATGTTGTACCCTCCTCTCTTTGTTTTTGGTTGGACCCTGTACCCATGTATCGTCCCCCTACCCTCTCCCCTTTTGGTTGTCCCTGTTACAATAAAATCGGTGCCCAAGGGCAGGACGTCGGATTCATCCTCCGACGGAACTCCCTCCCGGATCCCCTGTTCCTGTCTCCCTCAATAAAGGAGTTGAAGGAGGGAATCCCCTCCCTACCCTCTATCTCCTCGGAACCTCTTTCTTCAGAGACTCCCCATAGCCGACCTTCTCACCAGGGACAGCTCCACCTCGGGGTGAGCCATCCACCCAGTAGCCTGTGGCGGGCCAGAGCTTGTGCCTTGGGTGAGGGCGGCCGGGGATGTCAGGGTCACGCCTACTATAAGTGGTGCACCAACGTGAGGCTCTCACGAGGACTTTTGGTGTGGCCACTTCCTTGCATGTAGCACACTCTCTTTTGACAAGTGATGCTCCCAAAGCGGGACTGTACAATTGTCACCGGAGGAGGATTCCCGACAACGTGACATGCAGTTCCAGGTCGAGGAGAACCCGGTGTTGAAGCTTCGGTTGGAGGGACGACCAGAGAGAAGTTTCGCTGCAGCACTGGTGAGATTTTTGTCGTTCCCTCCCCCTTCTTTTGAGTTTTCCTCTTTCTACAGACGCTGTGGGTGGGTTTTTTTCTGCGAAGAGCAAATATGGGAAACAGGCTCTGTGCAGAAAAAAGGGAGTTTTACCTCCAAGGTAAGAATTCCCTTAAAGAAAGCAAACTCCCTTTCTCCAGGGCACTGTTGAAGAGTCTCATTCGATGGATTTTCACTGAGTTTCCTAAAACTCAACCGGATGAGGCTCGATTGACAGCCTTTTGGAGAAAGGTCGAGGCTAGGATGATCTCTTTGCGGAGCTGCGGTGACCAGTCAGTCGAGAAATTTTTTGTACTCCTGGCTATGGCCCGCGACGCTGCAAAGCAGAGTAAACTGAATTCCCCAGTTTCTCCCTCGTTGTTACCCACTCCCTGTTTCTCCCATTCCCCTAAACCTCATAGGAGTGATGCAGTGAGCACAGCAAGCCACGAGGCTCAGGGCTGCCATCTGCTCTCTGGCACTCCCAGCACCTCTTCTTCCCCTGCTCGGAGGGAAATCACGACCCCTTTGAGTACTCCTAAGCATGTCTCCTTTTCCCTACCTTCCCCACTTGTAAAACCAAGAAGTTATTCCCCAGTTCGTCCCCCTGCTCTTGAATGCCTTTGTGTCTCACAAGATGGCTGCCATTGCCACTTTGGGGTGCAAGATGACTGCGACCGCGTGGTCCCCAACCCCCAACCTTCTTCTCCCCAGAATCCCTTTCTCTCTGGTCATGTGAATCCCTTCCTCCCACCTTATGATGTAATCCCTACCCCGCCTACCCATCACCCTATCTCCTCCCCTGGGGTGGGACGAAAGGATGTGGGTGGCCCCTCAAACCCCTCCCCTCTCCCAAATCCCTCCCTCTTTTTGGACCCTCCCACCTCCTACCCTTTCTCCACCCCTTCCGCCCCTGACCCCTCCCCTATGGGTGTCCCTTCAGGTTCCCATGTGTCGCTTCCTGGTTCCCACGCTCCCCAAGTTGTTTCCAGTGAGGGGGGGGGATGGGGATGGGGATGGTGCAGTGACAGACTGGGACCCGGAACCCCTACAGCATCCCTTCACTGCCCTGTCAGATTGGAGGGCCCAGGCCTGAATCCCACATGGGAACCCTTCAGTTATGTCAATATCCAGGAGCTCTGTAAAGCAGAGAAATAATTTGGCAGGGAAAGCAAATACTTTAAGTCATTATTGCATGCCACCTTTACTAGCAATAGTTTGGTTCTGCATGACTTAAAGATGATGATGGATTGCCTTCTCTCCCCCACCGAATATGAAGTGTGGGAGAGAGATTGGAAAACCCAGATCAAAGAGCTCATACCTGCCCTCCCAGGTTTGCGTAACGTACAAGGGTTCCCCTTTGATTTATTAATGGGTGAAGGGGATTACAGCAAACCCCGGACACAGGCCCAGAGGATATTGGCCGATATCCTAAAGGCTGTGGCAGGAGCAGCGGAGAGAGTATTCTTTGGGATGCCTCCCATAACTACCCCAATGACTCCCTACTTGGAGATTCAACAAGGGCCTAACGAACCATTCATGGTTTTCATGGATCGCCTAAGAAATGCAATCGAGAAACAAGTCCCAGAGCAGGGAATAAGAGCATGCATCCTGCAGGATCTGGTGAAAAGAAAGGCTAATAAGGCCTGTAGGGACATTATCCTTTCCCTTCCACACGATCCCCTGCCGACTGTCAACCAGATGGCAAAGGCATGTTGGGAGCAGTTGAGTTTAACACCGAGAACCCTCAACCTGCACCAGCTGCCAATGCCATGGACATGAGAGAAGCATTCTGCTATAATTGTGGCCAACAAGGCCACTTGGCTAACATCTGCCCGGCTAGCTCAGTTGGTAGAGCATGAGACTCTTAATCCCAGGGTTGTGGGTTTGAGCCCCACATTGGGTGCCACTTGTAGTAGGTGTGAGCCTGACTTCGCTGGCCGCCCTCACCCAAGGCACAAGCTCTGGCCCGCCACAGGCTACTGGGTGGATGGCTCACCCCGAGGTGGAGCTGTCCCTGGTGAGAAGGTCGGCTATGGGGAGTCTCTGAAGAAAGAGGTTCCGAGGAGATAGAGGGTAGGGAGGGGATTCCCTCCTTCAACTCCTTTATTGAGGGGGACAGGAAGAGGGGATCCACGGATCCACCCAGTAGCCTGTGGCGGGCCAGAGCTCGTGCCTTGGGCGAGGGTGGCCGGGGAAGTCAGGCTCACGCCTGTGGAGGGAGATTTCTGGATGGCCGCCCCGCCCTCGGCTTGCCCCGCCCTAGAACCTCGGGACAGCCTGGAGGAGGTGGACACTGCCGTCTAGGCAACACCCCGGAGGCCGGGTTAAAGGAGGTGCTGGCTTCGGCCCCACCCCTTATTCCAGCTCCTTCCCTGCCTGTCCGGATGAGAGGCTGGTCCTGGGTGTGGCGAGACGCCTCACCCCGCCCCTCCTTCTGGCTACTTCTACATCTTAGTCCTCCTGATAGGCCCCGGGACCTGGGAGCCACCTCCTGATTGAAAGGATTGGTCTTGCTCGGGTTGTACCCTCCCCCCTTAGCGTTCGTTCATTGGTTGATTGCTTTCCGTTATAAACTGTTGCACAGCCCTGGTCGGGTGTCAGTTGGGACTGGCTAGCAGGTGCTCCTCTCCCCTGTATCCTGTACCCCAATAAACCTGCCTTGTCTACTGACCACTTCACTGCCTCCTGTCTCTCTATGATGACCTCGCCATCGATCCAAGGCTTGAGCATCGACAGCCCAGGGTCGCCTCGCCTGTAGGAGAAACAACCTCCCGTGACCCCGCGAGGGTAAGAGGCGCACGCCATCGGCGGAGCTCCCCTTGGACCCGTCAGGTGCCTACCGCCTGAGCTGGCTAGACTGTCCCGGTCGGCAGCTGGCTGACCGGAGGAGGACCTCTGCCTAAAGGAACTAGGCATTGGTCTTCTACACACGCCTACTACACCAGTTGGCATTTCCAACCAAGTTGATCAGTTTTTTGGGGCCGAGTATATACACATGGGAGGAGTTAAACACAATACTGGGCATTCTGTTCTCCCCAGAGGAAATGGAGCAAATCAGCGTTGCTGGCATGAGTATATGGGAAAGGGAAAATTGACCAGGCCCTCCCAGGAGAGGAGAAAATGCTGTTGAATGCCCCAGACTGGGATCCAAAGGATCAGCTGGGAAGGAGGAACATGAAATACTGTGGTTGTGAGGGGTATACAGGAGGCGATTCTGAGGAGTAGTAATGCCAAATTGGCTTTTGATGGCCAAGAGGAAAAGGATGAGACCCTGAGTGCATGGTTGGCTAGGCTTAAAAGGAATTTCCAGATCTACTCAAGTGTGGATCCGGAGAGTCTAGAAGGGCAGGTGTTGGTAAAGGTTCGGCTTGTATCTGGATCCTGGCTTGAGATCAGAAGGAACTGGAAGGAATTGAGGAATGGCAAGAGAAAGGATGGAATGAATTGCTGAGAGAAGCACAGAGGGTGTATTTGAGGAGAGAGGAGGAAAAGAATAAATCAAAAGCAAAGGTCATGGTGGCCGTGGCCAGGGAAAGTAGGGAAGGAGGTAGGGTAGACTCAAGAGAAGAGGATTGCGGCAAGGAGATGAGATCTTGAGAGAAGCTCAGAGCGCTATTCAAGGGAAGGTGCTATTATTGATGTGCGAGAGGACATTTCAGGAGTCAATGCAGGAAATGGAGGAAAGATGACATAGTTTCTAAGGAATCTCAAGGCGGTAGGATTGAGGATTAGGGGTGTCAGGGGCTCTATCCCCTGAGGAAGCCTTAAAAACAGATAATAGAGCCCTTGATAAATTTGGAAATTGGTCCCCAGGGAGAGGAATTGGAATTATTAATGATACAGGAGCAGTTTGATCATCTGTGGCAAAATTACCAAAAGAATGTAAATTGAGTGAACAGGTATGTAAAGTGAGGGGAGCAAAGGGAGAGTGTGGAGGGTCCATCCCTTGTGGCAGCCATTGTGGTGGGTCCACCCCTTTGCTGCCTCAGCCTCTCAGGCTAGCTCCACCTCTTCAGAGGGAGGAGCCTTGCTGTGGGAGGACTCCGGGGTCTGAACGCCTGGACCCGCCCCTGGTGCTTGAAGGAAAGGCGTGTCCAGGGCTCGGGACCTACCCACTCTTCCAGAGTTTTCTGTTCAGATTATTGTATCATTGGTTGTTGGATATTGTACCCTCCCCTTTTGTGTTTTGATTGGATCCTGTACCTGTGTTCCCTCCCCCCTGCTCTTCTCCTATTGGTTACCCTTCCCCCCTTATAATCGGCCATCCCGAGGACAGTCTTGGGATTCTCCTCCTCTCTCCCTCCTGAACACCTGCACCCTGAACCCTCAATAAAGGAGAGCACGGGGAAGACCCCTCCCGCAACCCTTTATCTCATCTCACCTCTTTTACCATCAGCACCTGCAGCTGTCCACTCACTGGGAACAGCCCCACCTCGGTGTGAAACATCCACACAATAGCCTGTGGTGGGCTGGGGCTCGTGTCCCAGGCGAGGGCAGCCGGGAAGGCCAGGCGGCTTCGAGAGCGGCTACAACAAGCCATTTCCCGGGCCAGCTCCGCCTCCTTAGAATGAGGAGCCCCACTGGGGCAGGGCTCAGGGGATTAAGACCCGCCCCGGGGCTGGTAGGAGAGGCGTGCCCAGGGCTCTGGATCCGCCCCCTCTTCCAGAAGCTTCAGTTAAGTTCTCTATGTTATTTGTTATAGTTCATTGTACCCTCCCCTTTTTTATTGTGATTGGACCTCGGACGCTTGTTCCCTCCCCCTACCCCTCTCCTCATTGGTTACCCCTTCCCCTTTATAACCGGTCGCCCCAGGGACAGCTCTCAGGACTTCTCCTCCACTCTCTCTCCCGAGCACCCTGCACCCCGACCCCATAGGAAAGGAGAGCACAGGGGAGACCCCCTCCCACAACCCTTCTTGTCTCGCCTCCTTTACCAGCGGCGCCTGTAGCTGACCGCTCGCCGGGAACAGCCCCACCTCTGCAGGATCCATCCCTGCAGTAGCCCATGGTGGGCCGGCGGCTCGTGTCCCAGGCGAGGGCAGCTGGGAAAGCCAGGCGGCTTCATCTTTTTGACTACAACAGGAGGGTCCTTTGAGGTGCCTGTGATTAAAAAGGTCGTCATCTGAGGGAGCTCAAGAGAAGGTTACCGTGATCTGTTATATATGCCTAGGTTAGGATGCAGTTTGCTAGGAAGGAACTCTCAGGTCCAGCTCGGAGTGGGAGAAATTCAAGGGAAAGGTTGGATGGTCGTTGAAGTGATGTTGATGAAAATGGAAGATATAGGTGAGATTAGTGCTGATCTGTGGGCAGAAGAAGGAGGCAGGGGTTTCTTGAATATAGCACTGATAAAAATACTGATGGAATCAGGAATTCCACCACTTACCATCAGGCAATACCTGATCTCTGCGGAGGGAAGAAAAGGGTTAACATGAGTTATAAGGGAATTGATCAAGGATGGAATTTTGGAACCATGTATGTCATGTATGTTTGGAACCATAATACTCCCATGTTGCCAGGAAAAAAACCAAATGGCACCTACTAATTGGTCCAGGACTTAAGGGAGGTGAATAAACATAGTGTATCCAGATACCTTGTTGTATCAAACCCATATACCCTGTAGAGTAGGATACCTCCTTATCATGCATGGTTCAGCATCATCGACTTGAAAGATGCATTTTGAGCCTGTCCATTAGCAGAGGAAAGTAGAAATTGGTTTGCGTTTTGTGGGGGTTCAGAGTGTCACCAAAGAAGCAGATAGCTGCAGTGATCCCTTAGCTTTAGTTAGTGTTAAACCTTGGGAGAGACAAGCAAGTCCCATCTAGCAGGATCTGAGACAAAAGAGTAGGATAAAGCTGTGTTTAGCCTTATGCATAGCTGTTAACAGCAGATTAGGCAAAGAGATTGTAATCCGTAGCGTTTAGAAGTGCAAAACATGTAACCCTAGAAGCCACGCCTTTTTAATTGTTTAGCTGTTGGATTGTGGTAGTATATAAAGATGTGCCTTATGCAATAAATTCGGCTTTGCGTGCACCAAGTGAAGTCTGCATTTCAATCACCGACAGTGTTTGAAAGGGAGGACCCAGATTCGGGAAGTAAGTAACAGCTTTGGTGGACCTGTCTACCTCAAGGGTTCACCGAATCCCCAAATCTGTTCAGACAGGCTCTAGAGAATCTGTTGAAGCAATAGACAGAAGAATAGAAGAATCTATAGAAACCAGCTGAAAACACCGAAATACTGCAGTATGTCAATGACTTACTAGTATCGGGGGGAGGAAGAAGAACAGGTTAAAAGAGCCACAATTGGCCTGTTAAATTTTTTTTGAAAGAAAGAGTTGAAGGTATCAAAAGGGAACTTGCAATTTGTTGAATCACAAGTCAGGTACTTAGGGAATATAATTAGAAGTGGATACAGGAAGTTGAATTCAGAACATGTCCAAGGAATAGTATCATTGCCCCTTCCAAAGACAAAAAAGGATGTTAGGAAATTGTTAGGGTTAACTGGATATTGTAAATTATGGATAGAAGTATGTACAAAATTAATCAAATTTCTGTATGATAAATTAGCGGAAATGGAATCTGTTGATTGGAACACAGAAGATGATGATCAATTGAAAGAATTAAAGGAAAAATTAATGACAGCCCCCATTTTAAGTCTACCAGACTTGAATAAGCCCTTCGAATTATTTGCCAATGTGAAAGAAGGAGTTGCATATGGAGAGCTCACCCAGGGGTGGTGTGGAGTGAGAAAACCAGTGGCCTACCTGTCAAAATTGTTGGACCCAGTGGTTAGAGGGTGGCCAACCTGTCTGCAGGCAGTAGCTGCGGTGGTGACTCTAGTAGTAGAGGGACACAAGTTGACCTTTGGTGGCAAAATAGAAATGTATATCCCTCATGATACTAAGACAATCCTGAGTCAAAAAGCTGGGCAATGGCTCACCAACGGTAGAATATTGAGATATGAACTGGCATTGATGGAGACTGAAAATCTTGAATTGGCCACTGCAAAAGTACAGAACCCAGCCCAGTTTTTATATGGAGAACTGGCAGAAGGTTTGGAACATTAGTGTTTAGAATTAATAGATTTACAGTCTAAAGTAAGAAAGGATTTGCTCTGTCAGCCTGTACCGGATGGAGAAATGCTATTTGTAGATGGTTCTTCGAGAGTGGTCAAGGGAGGGAGGGCCTCAGGATATGCAGTAGTGGATGGGAGGACTGTGGAGGTGTTGGGAAGGGGGAAACTGCTGGCGTGGTGGTCAGCCCAGTGCTGCGAGATCTATGCATTAAGAAGGGGCCTAGAAATACTCGAAAGAAATGAACTACACAGACTTGAGAGATGCTTACAGTATAGTGCATGCATTTGGTTAAGATCTGGTAGGAGGGAGGTTATTTGAACTCAAAGGGAAAAATCTTGATGTGTGAGAGACTGGTAAAGGAGATCCTGGAAGCATTGGAGGGACCACATGAAATTGCAGTGGTGCATGTGAAGGGACACCAAAGAGGAACCTCGGTGAAGATCAGAGGAAATAATTTGGCAGACCAAATGGCCAAAGAGGCTGCCTTAAAAGAGAGAAGGCCTTGTTATTGTTGGATATTAAGGGTGAAGAAGATGAAGGGGTTCCAATATTCAGTGAGAAAGAACAAGAAGAGTTAAAGAGAAATGGTAGGATTAAGGATGAAAAAGGTACATGGAGGATGCCGGATGGAAAGCAAGTTTTAAATAAAGCTTTAAAAAGAAGGATTTTGGAGGATCTCCATGCCTTGACACACAAGGGGATGCAAGCCCTTTGCAATCATTTCCTGCGGACTTATGGGTGTGTCGGGACCATGGCAATTGCAAGAGCTGTAACAAGGGGTTGCATGATTTTCCAGACAATAAACAAGAAGGTGATGAAAAACACATTGCTAGGGGGGAGAAAACTGGCAAGAACTGGTACCACTTGGATCAAGGTCCTGGTGCTGCACAGCCATGTTCCCCAAAGAGGTGGCAGAGAAGTCTGTTTGCCTTGACCAGTGGCCTCCGTGTGAATTGTTTGAAACTTGGGGTCAAAGGGACCAGAAGAACAGGGTTCAGCTCCAGGGGAACCGATGCCATTTCACTGCAGAGGATCGCAAAGGCCAAAGCATCCCTGCTGTCCTGGGGTGATGTTATGGAGTTGATTTATTCCTTAACTGTCTGCTTAATGCCCAGGGCATCTCTAGGTTTAAGATGGACGTGGGGGCAGGGCTGGAACCCTGGGACCCCAGGTGGGGGACAGTTCAAGGGCTCAGCCCAACAGCCCTGGCTGTGAGGAGAGGCTCTGTGCCAGGCTTTGGGAGGGAGTGCACTGGCAAAGCTGCACTGCTCTCTTGGTTGTTGTTTATAATCAGTAACTGGTGTTGTTATTGCAGTCATGGGTTAGTGTGCTGGTAAGACCTCTGGTAAAAGGAAAGTGGGGTGCCCATACATGAAGCATGTGGGATTATACGAATGTATCACCAGGACCCCAAACCCATTTCCAGGCGTACCTCAAATTTCAAAATTATGGGAAGGAATTTGGCAGAAGGCTCAAAACTTTTGGGAGGTGCCTGAGGGATTGTTTTGTTTGTGTGGGGAAATGGCTTATGTTTTGTTACCCAAGGGTAGGGCACCTTAGGGATTATCCATCCATCCATCCATCCATCCATCCATCCATCCATCCATCCATCCATCCATCCTTCTTTTTACTCCCGTGAAATGCTGGTCAGGAACTAGAGGTACCCCTATATGATGAACTTAGTCGCAAGAAGAGGGAGTTAATTGGAGGAACACAAAAGTGGGTGATGATGAGTGGCCCCTGGAAAGGATCATTGAAGTTTATGGCCCTGCCACCAGGGCCCAGGACAGCACATGGGGGTATAGAACACCCATTTACATGCTAAATTGAATTATCTGATGACACGGTGTCCTGGAAATCAGTGCAAATCAAACAGCCCTTGCTCTAAACTAGGTCTCCACCTAGCAGAGACAAATGCAAACCGTTATTTATCAAAAGAGATTGGCACTTGACAACTCCTTGCTGAGGAAGGAGGTGTGTGTGGGAAATTTAACTCATCTATTCTGTGTCTGGCTTGTGCACAGGCTTCTCAAACCTCTGCAGGCAGTGGGAGATGGGCTGGATGAGGCCACACACCAGCACATGGAAGCACTCTGTCAGTACCAGGAAGAGCAGGTGACTCGGATGCTGCTGGAGCTGGAGCAGGGCAGTGTGGATCAGAGTGGGGGTGTGGGGAGCTCTGATGTGGGCTCTTGCCTTGCAGCACTGGCAGTTCTGGGCTATTGCTGTGTTCCTGGTGCTGCTCATGGCCTTGTGGTTTAGCAGTGAGAAAAGGAGCAATGACCTGCACAGCAGTGGCCAGGAGCAGAACTCCAGCATGGCCCTGTCAGAGTGGCACAGGAGCCGTGTCCTGCAGTGGTTTGGGAAATCCTGGAGTACCTGAGCTGCTCCCTGCACAAGAAACATCTTGAGCACTTTGTCATATGTGGCGGGAGAAAATCCCGCTCCCGCCCTCTCCGGGGCCAGCTCCGTCTTCTCGGGGGGCGCCACCCTGACGGGGGCTGACCCAGAGATCTGAGAACTGTCTCGTGGTTGGGGAAGGACCTGCCTATCATTCTAGCTCCGCCCCTTTTTCTAGACAGTTCTTGACTGTTATGTTTGTGATTTGTTGATTCAAATATGTATCTTATAAGGTTTGAGTTTGTTGGTTCCGAGATGTGGACACCACCCCTTCCCCACCCCTAAGCTTGCTCGCGATTGGCTAGTCGGCTGGGTATTTAACACCTTGCACAACCATTGCTTGTCAGTTGGTTGGGCTTTGCTTGTCTATGCCAACAGGGGCTGTTATTCTGTAACAATCCTGAGTTAGGTCTCGTGGGTTGCAATCCTAATAAAGGCTTTTGAGGACAACGCCTCGCTCCAGCCTTTTACTTCTCCGCTGCTCCCGTTTTTCATCGCCTCCCTGCGCAGAGATTCTCTTGCCTGGGGCCGCACCACCAAAGGGGCAACTCCAGCCGCCTGTTCCACCTAGTGCCAGGCGTGTGTGCCCAGAGGTGAGCCTGCCTGGGAGGAGGAGGACAGTTCTCGCCGAGGATCGGTCACGCCACGGACATTGAAGGTGTGACTACAACAGTCGTAGGCAGCAGGTGGCTTTCCTGGGGGATCAGCTTGCTGTGAGACTTCCCAAGGGTTGAAGCCCTCAACCTCTGCCAGCACCTTGTGCAGGATCTGGTTGGCCACCGAGGCCCTGTGAGAGTGCAGAGGGCTGGGACAGGGGCTCCAAGGAGTCGTGCTGGTGGCCAAGGAGAAAATCCTCCTGCAGAGAGCTGAGGTGGTGGGGGCTCACATGGCCTCTTGGGAGACACTGCATATATTAAGAGTAGTTAATAGTTAAGTAGCTGATCTGTAGTTAGTGCATTTTTCATAGGTAAATGTAGTTAATGTTTAGCTCCTCCATTATCCCATTGTGCAAGTTCTTGGACTCAACCTACAGTGCTGAAGTGGTTCCAATCAGAAATTCTGCTTCTGCACCCAGCCCGTCTTCTCTGAGACAAGGAGCTGGCATGCACGGGGCTTTTGTTTCTGCTCAATTTCTATCCCTTTAGTGCATCAGACCCCCTGTGCCCTTCCCAGGGATCTGGTGCCATGTAAGTGGGCACACGGGCTACTGAGAATGGGCTGCTATATCAGCAGTGGCATTTCCTGCTGCCCCTTTCCTCCAGATACAGATGCAGCAGCACTGAGCTCATTCCTACTTTTTCTTCTGTCTTTGGTAGCTCCCTGAGTGTCCTGTCCTTTGCAGAGCTCACATTTTTCTCCCCGTAGTAACCAATGGTACTTTATGGCTTGTGTGGTGTCTGGAGTTCCTTACAGGTGTTTCACCCCTCTCCGGGCTTCCATTCCCTTCGCAACATGGTTCCCCATCCCATTAGCGCTTGATGCTGCAACCACCGAGCCCTGCTCTTTCTCCTGTTGGAATACATCCAGGTGTCTGCCGCGTCGGTGGGCTCCTATCACTCCACGTACCACTTGGATCAAGGTCCTGGTGCTGCGCAGCCATGTTCCCCAAAGAGGTGGCAGAGAAGTCTGTTTGCTTTGGTCAGTGGCCTCCATGTGAGTTGTTTGAAACTTGGGGTCAAAGGCCCCAAGGGCACCCCAGAAGAACAGGGTTCATCTCCGGGGGAACCGATGCCATCTTACTGCGAGGATCTCAAGGGGCAAAGCATCCCTGCATCTAATCACCCAGTTTTCTGTTTGGCAAGAGTTCAAGGGAGCTTCATCCCACTTTGTAAAGACAGGCTCTGCAGGGCCATTTCAAACTGATGAGTCTTCATTTGGTGGCTATTGGAGCTTTGTTTTCCCTGTGTTGTTTGAAGGCAGAGCCAGGGTATGGATGAAGGAGAGAGCTAACCGCTTGGGGTGTCGTTTGTGTCTTGGACATCCCAAGGCCGTATCACACTGGGGACAGGTCTCCATAGAGCAGCAGGCAGCACTGCCCCAGTCCAGCCTGGGCGAGCGGTGAGTGTGCAGGAGAGCCGGGGCACAACTGCAGCACCTGAGGCAGTGGTTCCCACTCTGCATGCAGGGCCCAGCACCTCATAGCATCTCCTTGAGCACAGCACAGGGCTGCTGCTGCAGCTGCTGGGGCAGCGATAGAGCCCTTGGTGCTTTGCTTTGGCTCCCCTGCTCCAGCTGTCCCGGGACAAAGATCCTCACAGCAATAGGTTCCCCTCCTGCTCCGGGCTCCACACACAAGGCCCAAAAGAGCACCCAAGATCACAGAATCATAGAATGCTCGGGGTTGGAAGGGACCTTCAAGTTCATGTGGCTGCACCCCCTCTGCCATGGGCAGGGACACCTTCCATCAGCCTGGCTTTCTGCCATCCCCATCTCACCTGCCTTTGAGCACTCCCAGCCATGAGGCAGCTGTAGGTGCTCTGGGCAGTATGTGCCAGGGCCGCAGGACCCCCACAGTAGAAAGTTCTTTTCCTAACCTGCAATCTAAGTCTCTTCTACTGCAAAATCATTCCCCCTTGTGCTATCACCCTCTTCCCATGTAAAAAATTCACTGTCCCTGGCTGTTTCTAAGCTCCCATTCAAGTACTGGCAGGCCGCAAGGAGTGGCCTTCCCTTCTCCAGGCTGAGCAGGCCCTGCTCTCTCTGCCTGTGTTCACAGCAGAGGTGCTCCAGCGCTCTGATCATCTCCATGGCCTCCTCTGGGCCTGCTCCAGCAGCTCCCTGTCTTTCTGGTGCTGAGGAGCCCAGGCCTGGATGCAGAGCTCCAGGTGGGGCCTCCCGAGGGCACAATAAGAGGAGCAGAATTGTCTCCCTCAGCCTGCTGCCCACGTTTCTGTGGAAGCAGCCCAGGATTTGATTAGCTTTCTGGGCCGTGAGTACTCACTGCTGTCTCCCATCCAACCTTTCATCCCCACAAGCCCCAAGTCCTTCTTGGCACCACGGACATAGAGCAGTCACAAAGGCCCCAAGAGTACCCCACAAGCACAGGGGTCAGTGCAGAGTGAACTGATTCCATCTCACTGCATGGGATCTCGAAGGGCAAAGCATCCCTGGGTCAAATCCCCTCATTTTGTGTTTGACAAGGGTTGTGGAGAAACTTCCACTTTTTAAAGGAGGCCCTGGGGGTGCTTTTGCAGAGCAGAGTGGGTCTGCATTTGTGGGAGTTGGGCCCCTAAGTGCCCTGGCCTTCACAGAGCTAATATTTCTGGATATTGGGGAATTTTACTCTCATCTTTATTAATGTTAGCAGATGGTTCAAACTTTCTAGGACAACTGAAACCACAGCACCTCTCAATTGTTATGAATTGAGCTCAGCAGTTTGATTCATGAGAATATTCATTGCTTTCATCTTGCTTTCTGGATTTTTTTTTGGTCTCTGCAGTGGCTGTTTGCAATTTCTTTTTGCATGGACATTTTAGGGGTGGGCATGAGTTGTGTCACGGCATTGAATTTGGGAAGTTTCAGACAGAATTGGTTTTCTTCATCCCAAACCTGTTAGAAAAGATTAACTAAGCAAGAGAGCTTAATTTATGAGAAGCAACTCATACCATATTCATCTCAGCTGGTGGCACAGCCTGTTCTGCTGCCACACTTAGGCAAAATATTCAGAATTTTACAAGCATTAGATAAAAGCAAACAAACAAACAAATGCAAAATCCAAAGCACAGGGTGAAAACCCACCTAAAATGAATGATTCACATAAAATAAATGAAGGAGCTATATAGCATTACATCACTTATTTTTCACATTATTTATTTCTCACCATCTCTTTGGTGTCTGTTTTCTGTTTTCCATGCATCTTGATAGTTTCTGACTAGCCAAAGACTTATATGCAGTCTGAGAAATACTCATACTGTGGAAAACAATGTTTCAGTATTAACAGTGAAAAAATTAAAGCCCAAACAAGATAATGCAACTCCTCCCTCTGACCCGACCCCTACAGTCTAGAAGAATTTCAGAGTAAATTTTATAGCCATCCATCCACATTATTGTTATTGTTGTTATCATTGTTATTATTGTTATGTTTGTTTCTTAGTTTGTGTCTACAACTGCCAGGAAAAGTAAAAACCTGTTGCAGGCAGCTCCTGCCTTAATTTAAAAATAATAATTAAATTATGTGGTCATCATCTGAAGCTATGACTCAGTTTCCATTGCTGCAGTAGTGCTCATAATTTCCTGTACTCTTTTATTAATTACCCTTGTCAGGTTTTATCAAGAGGGCATTCGCTTTTACTTTATACCCAGAACAAAAGGAGAAATTTCAGTGAGCTAGGAAAAGTTTCATTCAGTGCATATATGTATGAGGGAAACTAGAGTCTGGACTTCTCTGAAATGTTGCCATAATTGAGTCTACCATACTTTTTAGACTGTCAAGAATAAAAATCATTTGTACTCTGTATCTCCACAGCACAGACAGTAAAACATATCTCTAAGGCAAAAACTCTGTAAATAGCTGACTTGACTGATCTATATTCATTCTCCTGCATGCTTTACAGCTGAATTGTGTGCTAGCTTGCTAATTTACAGCCAGCAGTGCTTAATTCTACGCAAGATGTGCAGACCACCACTGTGAGAAAGAGCTAAAAAAATTCTTGAACACAGTGTAAGCATTATTAACAGTTCACATTCACTTCTTAGGTTCATGTGCAAGTCAAATGGTGCACACAAGCACAAAACCCAGCTGTGGGCTACACAGAATGAAAAGGCATGCCAATTCACTGCCAGAGTGTGCTCGCAGATTGGATTTTGCAACTTTAAGCCCTTCTTTGGTTTTCTCAGCCCCTTTCCATACACTGATTGACATTATTATGAGCCACACTTTGTTACTGAACATAGATTGGTTCTGTTCACATTGATCAAAATCATAAAGAGTTCCTCTGGGACTGATAATTTTCTCTGTGTACTTTAATGTCTTAATTAATAAAAATATTAAAATATTTAAAATTAATTAAAAATTTAAATTTTAAATTAAAATTATTAAATTGTCATTTTGCAGCCAACAGGAAAAAAAAGTAGTTGAATAGCAGAAAACACAAAGGACTCATCATTCCTGCAGATAAATCACAAAAAAGTTGTGATTTTGAGGTGAAATATACAACTACGCATTTGAAAAGAAATTTTTAAGGTTTACTGGCTGAAGACTTTTGCTATCAATTCTAAGCAGCACTTAGTGTTGTGCTGAATCATCATCTGATAAGGACCTTCAGGATTTCATTTAGCATTATGTCTTTAGATTATAGAGCATTGTAAAACAAGAAAGTATATGCCACTCTGTCTGGTGCTGGTACTTGCTTGGCGGTGGAATATTACGTCCCATTACAGCAATTATTAACCAACATCTGAGATATTATTCTTTTAATGGCCTGTTTCATATCAGTTAGACTGATAGGTCTGCTGTGAATGGAAGAGTCTGACCCTTTTGCTTTTGTAAAAATACCTGAGCACTTCAAGGATCTGAGATGAACATTGCTGTGTCAGCAGGGCACAAATGCCTAGCACAAGTTTGTACACACTGTTCTTACTTATATCTGCTGATGGAGTTTATGAGCTTGGTAAGCCATGGCTCTGGGAGCATCCTTGGCCCACACCTTTCCCCTTCCCACACTGTTGGCTCTCAAGCTCCTGTACAGGCTGTTTAAGGCTTCAGCACCTTCAATGCTGCCTTGATATACCTTCTTCTTTCGCTGCAGGCTCCTTCTTGGGGTTGCTCAAGGGACCTGGTCCCTTTGCCATTTTTAAAATCTGAATTAAATACCTCAGCATGACATTGGTGGTTTCATGAATAGGCTATTCCTTAGGATGCATCCCATAGTGATTGCTGGCTGGAGAAGGGAGTTCCCACTTAGAGGGACAAATGAAGGCTATGGCTGTCTGAAGGAGAAGGGGGGAGCTCAGGGTTCTTTTTGTGGTGTTTTGTTGATTTGTTTTTTTTCTATTTTCTTAATATGTTCACTCTCAATGAGAGTAATCAATGTACACAGAACGTGCATGAAAGTGGATTGTGCAGGCATTAAATGGGAAGGGACTGTCTATTTTTGAATTTATTTCCACTCAGCTACAAAGAAATTGCAGCAAAAGATCAAGTTGCAATTTAGATGGAGCTGTGCAAATATGAACCTCTTAGTCAACAAAATATCCTGAATATTGGGAAACAGATTCTGGCGGCTATCAGAAAAAAATTAAATATGATTATTTCCCGCTTTTCACCCTTTAGCCATTGCTGATTTGGTGGTGGCAATACTGAACTCACACTGCTGATTGTAGGATCTGTAGGAGATTTAGGCTTAAAAATCCTGCTGGTGCTGGGGTGCCTAGACTGAACACTGTGCTGGGAAAACACGTCCCAAGTACTTGAGACTTGCTACAGCATTCCTGATGGGCGCCACTGTAAAAAATGGCAAAAAATAATTAATCTGAACCTTAAGTTTAATTTGTATTTCTTCAAAAGAAATGCACAACAATGTTGTGTTCTTCATATACCTCCCAAAACATACATATGCTTGTTATTAGTAGCATAAATGCTGGCAAGAGAACATACACTGAGATTTCGGCTGTTTTTCTCTTTGTAAGTCTGCAAACAGCTGCCTTCCCAGGCTGCAGTGAGTCTCTCAAGAAGCCATTGTAGAAACAGAAGGCATGAAGCTTTGCAATGCCTGAGGCACCAGTTTCTCTTTAATCTCACTCTTATGATGTCATGAACCCTGGAAGTGGCCCCCAATGGCCTGGGGCTATCATCCAGACAAGTGAGGGATACCGGCACTCTGGTTTAGCCAGCCTTATTTCTTCAAGAGTGATGGTGTGTCTTAAAACCTGAGAACAAATTATGCCTCATTTGTTCTGCAAGATTGTGCTGGCAGCCACCTTTCTCCCCCCTCTGCCTTTGTCAGCTATATATATGTCAATTGAGATGTGTAGGCACTGGATACAGATATACATTTGCATATTAAAATATTTTAATCTATATGAATATATTAAAATATATAAATATTTTTATGTATCCATACCTATAGAACAAGAGCTCATATCTGTGCCTCATCCGACAGGCAGAGCTGCCAAAGAGCTGAGTGCCTCTTACTATTGCATAGAGAGACTAATTTAACACTAATGAGAAATGAGGATATCAGGAAGCATCTTGGCACAACCACTGCTGGAAACCATCTCTGCCCTCTTTCAAGCTTTTCCTGTTGACAGGCTGCCGAGGTTGGGCTTGTGGGATTCAGCGTGAGATCCCTGATTGAATGGGTTCGGTGGAGGATGATAAATCACAGGTATCTTGAGTCTGGAAAATAGGTGTCTGAGCAACTCTCCTCAAGCTCATGTTGGCACACAGGGGAGTTATTCGGGATGTGGTTGGATCTGAACAGATTTACACAGGAACGTACTCAATGCTAGGCAGTAATGTCCACTAATATTTTGCAGGCAACATTTTATTATAAATGGCAAATCATTATCTCCTCCTTTGGTATTCAATGTAATAACATTTATCATGTTGAGTTATTTTGGTATTCATGGGACTGTCAGATGCAATTCCATAGGAATTACTGTTAGAATGAATGCCCACTAAATTACAATGGAATTAATATGAAATTAGATATTACGGTAACATTATTATCAAAAGAGGTCATCGTGATTGATATGCTGTCCAAATGACGATACCAAAAGGAATTATAGTCAGACCTGATTAATCCAAATCAGTTAGAAGACTCCCTTTTTATGCAGATTACAACACATTTTCAAACTGATAAATCAGCGAGAAGTACTGGTAAAGAGATGCAGACTACTGCCAAGTTTTCCAAAGAGCTCCACTTCTGTATACTTCGAAGTGGGGTACTTCGGAGCCAAATTGCACCTAGCATTAAATAAATTAGTGGCAAACAATAGTGATTTCATTCTTGATTTTGGTTATGGAGATAATTTTGTGACTTTTAGATTCATGGTGGAGGAGAAAGCATTGATATTCTGTTGGCTCTTTTGGAATAAACATAATTTGCTCGCTTTCCTATGAGCTCTGATCCAGGAAGCCTTTTCCAATCCTGTGTTACAAATTCCTCTCCCCATAAAATTAGGAAAGATATATGATCTTCCGTTTTGTTCTACGAAGAGCCCACAGACAAGGACATGAGCCATCAGTCCACTGTCAGACAACTGGGATTGGCAGGTTGGGCATAGACCCCCAAAGATATTCACACTTTTAAATCTGATTTCACTTTCCTGGAGAGCTTGGCACCCCACCATTTTACACCTGTTTGCTTGGACTCACCTCTTTGTTTCTCACATGTCACAGCTGTCAACCTGATTTTCGTTTACTGGGTGCCAATAACACAACACTCTTTGACTGTGTCCAGCCCCTTGATGAAAGAATCTCTTCATCTCTGAGTAAAGCCAGTGTTTTTCACTAATGGAAACAACACACTTCTTGCCAGCTATGCTTGTCCCATGGTTGTCATCAAAAGGTGCTTGTCAGCAAACAGTGAATTAGAGCCAGGGGACCTGATGCAAAAATTAGAATGAATGCTCTGCAGGTTGATCTGAGCATTTTCCACAGTAAAAACAATGGATTCGTTTCTCTGAGTGGGAACCTTTTAAATATTTGGCACGCATCATCCCTGCGTCCCACTGATTTCCATTGGAACTTTTTATTTTTTTGAAATCACATGAAGACTAGGTGTTTTCCTTACCTATGCTTTCTGTTCATGGCAAGATATGAAATGCAATTAGAAGAGAAAATCCTGCTATTTCAGCATCTAAAATTATAAGTCATATCTCTATCAGAAAGTAAGTATAAACACTTGTTCCATGAAGACCCTATGTATAGATAAAAGCTGGGAGCGGTGAGGAAAGAAAAAAAAAGGAAGAAAAAAAGAGGGATTTAACCACTTTTCATGCAGACAAATTACTCCTTTGAGCAAGGATTTGTGGCATGGAGATGAAAGAAAATGCATATACTGCAAAATATACAGGTGGTAGAAGACATGTTTAAGCTCCAATTATACCAGGTGTTTTATACTTTGATTATCTTTATCTGTCCAGCCTCTGAATTAGGGGTTAATTACTGAGAGTAAATAGGCACTTTTAGACAGAGTGCCCTATCATGGCTTTTTCAGCTGCTCAGCACTGTAGCAGAGAGAAAAATTACATGGCTCAGGTTGGAAAAGACTGCAGTATTCCCTGGGTTTTGTTAGGGATTCAAGTGCTTTATGAAACTGCAGATCTGAAACTGAGACAAGTGAGGAAATTCAGTTCTCCTTGCATGTGGCTGAAGACCGTTTCCGGGACAAACAACTGCACAAAGGTTTGGAATTCCTTAATAGGCAGGAGCAAACCTCAGCATCTTGATAGACAGGTGTTATTCCTTCCCTCTCTTTCAGTATTTGGTGTAGTCTAGGTATAGTTTTCTTTCCTGAGATTTCCTCTGGCGGTTTTCTTAAGATGGGGCTCAGTTTTTGTTGGTTTTGTTTTGGTTTTTTTTTCTTGTCTTTGCTTGCTTCTTGGGGGGAGGGAGACAATTATTTGTTTATTTTTCGTGTGTTTATTTTTTGTTGGGTTTTGGGGTTTTTTTTATAATTTTGAGCTATTTTTTTCAAAAAGGTTTTCTATCTCTGTTTTTCTGTGTTTGTTCCTCTGTTCTGAGTTTTCTTATGAAGAGAAAAAATTGCACTGGTAGATGTGAGATAAAGCTATGATAATCTGACCTTGAGGAAAGCATCAGTGCAACCCACTGTGCTTGTTAACATGTCTAAAACTCATGTCTGTCCCTCTCTCTGAATCTGAACTATATTCATGGGCAATGTATAGGTATAGAGGCCTGACTGCTGGAGGATGTGTGGATTTACATTGTTGTAGTCTTTAAATACACAGAAAAATAAAACAATTCATCATCAAAACAAAGGATTAATTTTTTTTTCTTTTTTTTCTTCAGTGATGCCAGTTTTGCTAATTTGTTTTGTCATGTTTTATCATAGATACCTGTAAATATCCAAGAGGCATGCCTGAAGCCGACAGACACTGCATAGGACCAAAGGGTGACTCGCACTTTTAAATCAGCAGTTAGAGGTCAGACATCCTTCTCTACGCCAGTCGTGTTCAACATTCAACACAGGAGGTGAGCAAGAGAATTCATTGGCATGTGTGAAGAAAATAATTTTTAACTGTTAATAGGTAAAATAAAATAAATATTATTATGGGAAATTAAGCATCTCATTTATACACACACATCTGAATTCAGGTGTTTGGACTCTGGAGGTTATACTCACACTTTATTTTTGGGTAGTTAACCATAAAAACCGGGAAAATTCTTTAATGTGTTTTCTCTATTAGCAACACAGTCACCTCTGTTTTGTGAGATGTTAGCAGCAAGTATACTGCATCCTCTCCTTCACTTAAAAATAGTGCAGGGAATTTTATGAGTGTGAAATCCATAGGGTCCTGTTGAAAGACATCCTGGAATGTTTATAATCTGATTTGCATTAAGCATACTTTATAACTTCTGTGGTAAACCAAAAACCTTTGCTATAATGCTATGAAATGTCTGTAGGAACTTTAATGTAAATGAGAATATGGAACTGAAATTATATATAAAATTATGAAACCACAGAGTGTAATAAAAGTAATAAACTCATATTGTAGATTTTTTTCCCGTTAATTCAAAAATGTTATAGTTCATTGTATGTCTGTGATACTTTTCACACAGGCTAGCTATTTTTCTCTAAGCAGAAGCATTGACTTAGATAGGTTCATGTGTAGTTGAAGGTATATGTTATTTATAATAAAATAACATTTCAGTAAAGAATGATATTAATTTTCTAAGTGTATGTGAAGAGTGTTATAAAAGAGATAAAGAATAAAATACAGAAAGGTTTAATTTGCTACTAAATTCTATAGACTATAAATGGCTTGGCTTTTGTTTGTTTTTATTATGAAAGGCTGTTATACTTCTACAGAAAGGTATTAGTTGTGGTCCCATTAAATTATGTAGCAATTTTCAGAAAGGGTTTGTAGATTGTGTTCAGTTATAGAAAGACTTATGCAAGAGAAAAATAAAGCATAATTGGGATGAAAACTGTATTCCTCAATTCAATAATTTTCAAGTTTGAATTTAAGCTCCTATTTCAAATCCAGCAAATAAAATTCCATCTTACAAAAAAACCCCAAACAAAAAAAGAAATTAACAGAATTGATATGACTACTTCCCAGGACTATGTAAGTCTGAGGATGCCTTATTTTTGAGCCCTTTATCTTTTGGTTCTTTGATCACCTGTCTGTATCATAGCAAGGACTGGAGTTTATTTGTAGACATTTAATTTCTAGGAAGAGCAAAAAGGAAAGCATTATTCTGTGCCTTCCGATTTATGCAAATTCCTGTCTCACAGCAGATGGGATGCATGCCCCAAAGTTTGTCAATAAAGTGGAAGGAGAGAGATAAAGATTCTTATAGGTCATGCTTTTGTACTTATCAGCAAAGCAGAGATTCATTCTTATTCACAACAAATCCTCCGTATAGAAGAGAAAAAAAAAATCTTCTGAACTCTTCTACCAATTCAAAAGGATCCTAATGCAAGGAGCAAACACAAACTGGATTATCATTTCCCAGGTTCGCATTGACTGGACGGGTCAAAGGGAATTAAAGGAAAATGTTTTTCTACAAGTAAAATAGCAAATATTATTTCCATTTGCTCACAGATTAAATATATGTATATATATTCCCAAAAGCAAATTGAAGAAATATATATATATGAAAGCAAATTAATCTTTTAAAATTATTTGATAATTTGTACACTATATACACTAAAAGAAGTCATTAATGTCCCAAAAGCAGCACTCACACTTTGCCCTTACAATATTATGAACCAACAAAGGGTTCTTGGAGATAAAAAATTTCAGCAGGGGATGTTCATATAGATAAATGAGCAGGCCTTCCTTCCTCCTTCCTTCCAAGGAATATTCAAGGAGGTACTAAGCACATGAGCTTGTACTTGGAAGAAACATGGTTGATGTGCCAAACAGACACCTAGAATGAAATAAGAGGCTGATTTATTAATTTATTTTTCTTGGAACACCAGTACGATCTCTGTATTCTGAAATTTTATGGGCCAAACTGTGACATTGCATTGCTGTTGCGCACGGCTGGATGGAGATGAGTTGAAGAATGCAGGTAGCTTGAAGTCAACACAGACTTTTTGCCTTTTATTCACTCTAGTCTGTGATGAACTCCTATGGCATACCAGGTGTCTGAATCATGTTTAATGGAGCAGGAAGATTTTCAATACATTTTAATGTGTTCTGTGCTTTCCTTAGTGTAGGTAGGCTGCCCTTTGCCATTTGTCTGCCAAATACAACAATGTGCTTAAAGCAGGAGATGACTGAGTTGGGTTTTTTGTGTTTGTTTGTTGGTTTGGGTTTGTTGTGTTTTTGTTAGTTTGCATCTTTTTAATGGACTTATGTTTCAATTAGGTCCTAAGTCTTTCGTCTTTAATAAAAAGATTACTTACCTACCTTACTTTTCTCAAAAAAAAACCTAAAAGTGACCAACCATCACCAATAACAAAAACCTTTTGCAGCTATTTTTTGAAATGTTTAATCTAAATGTCTCATTTAAAAGAATGGCATTTTATTACATTGCCACATAAAAACACTTAAAGAATATAGAAGACACTTAAAGAATATATAATTTTATATTGATTTTCATTTGTAAGACAGTTGAAAATCTCTCAAGTGCTTGGATATTTATATTTTGAGCAAAGTGCAGCAAATTGAAATGAAAAAGCTTGAAAATTTTTTTATCTAAAAATATTATTTGGGGGGATTTTTTCTTGTGCTCATTCCACCTCCAATTGCCAGACTGTTGCCATGTGCAACATGGAGAACAGAACTGCAAGGCCTCCATGGGTTACTTAGAATAAGTTAGAAATAAGACTGTCACAATAAACAGACTCTGTTGCACATCAAAAGCTTAGAGCAAACCCAATGATTTTCTATACCATTTCACCACATAATAGGTTTGTCCCAAAAAGCCTGCATGAAATTGGTTTCATTCCTACTTAAATGGAACCAGTTATTTGAATAAAAACCATGAGTTTTACCAGTTAAGTATCCCTGTGACATGATGGCATAGAGAAGGGAGCCCAGCTTTCACTGGCTGTAATATAGCTGCATTTAAAAATTAAACAAAACTTCCTCGAATATGTCAGTTCTGCCTCTAATACCCACTGATCCCTTTCTCTGTTTCAGAAAAGTTACAGAAAAGAAACAGGCTCTCTGATCCAGTGGTCTCTGAAAATGATGCACCCCAGGTGATGAGCAAGACAAGCCATTGGGGCACAGGGAGAGAATTTGAAAACTTCAGCAGTAAAAGTCCAGAATTTATGAATAAATTATTTTCCATTTACTGGAAGTATTGAAAATTTTGGAGATCATGACCAGCTGAAACCATTCTATAATTCTATGGCTCTGTTATGTTCTAGAGACTTTTAATGCAAATTTTAGGGAATGCATATGTTTCTGTGCCTGATGAAGGGTGAAGTCCCTACCCTGATGTGGAATGTAACTTTGCCTTATTTCCAGGGGTACGCATGGATGGATGGATGGATGGATGGAAGGATGGATGGATGGATGGATGGATGGATGGATGGATGGATGGATGATGTGTGCACATTATTGGCCAAAAACCTTCAAGGTAACTCGTCTATATCAGTGTGTGGAAAGAGCAGGTGCTTTGCACACCTGCATGGTGGTGAATAGTTAGATACATATAAAGAGTTCAAATATTTTGTGGGGAGCTGTGATGAGAAAAGTGTCTCTGTTTTGATGTTTAAAACCTTGTTTCATTTATTACAGGGAGAAAAAGTTGAGTGCTTTGTGACTGAAGCATTTCCACTCATAATCTCTCACAGTGTTTCAAACTGGAACATGGGTTTGAAAGATGTGCTTAAAATTTGAAGAGAACATGCTGCTTAGTCTATATGGACTTTTCTCATTAAAATATTAATTTTACTGGTGAAATGTCTTTTTCTCTCTAGTTTTTCCCAGGCTAAAATAGGCTAAAATGTCAATTAATTTAGATGCGTGAAGTTCTTAATATCTGCTCTGTACACTGAAAAAATGACAGAGGTATCATAGAGGATTCTTAAATGTCATGGGCTTTGACCAGGGCCATTTTATCAAGCACAGGCTCTAGGAAATGCAAGTCTTACAAACATCCATCTCCATCAGTACCCATGGCAAATGAAGATAAACAAGGGCATCGGTAAACCTGAATCTTTTGTAGGGGACCTGAAAACCACCAAGAAGAAAAGATGGGGTTACCAAAAGCACTGCATGACTTTGAATAAAATTCTTCTCAGAAGTCAAAGGGCAGGTTCTTTAAAACCCAGATACACAAATTTGAATATTGATTCAGCTCAAATAAGAGCATCAGCTGATTAAATTAATTTCAGGCCTGCCATTTTTTTGGCTTTGATATTACTGAAGCTGGAAAGAACTGCTGCTGAGAGGTCTGCTCTGTGCTATTTATGTCGTTGCTAAAGATTCTGCAGTAAATTTTCAGGAGGTGTCCAAGTAACTTTGCAGATCTTCATGTTTGGAGATGACTTCTGCAGGGCCACACATAATTTTGGCCCAATATCCAATGAAGTTGAGGTACTAAATATGCTGAGTGTTTACCCGTTATGAGCTAAAGTTGCCCTGAAGGCATATTTCAAATTGATATATAGAACAGAAGGCGAGATTAAAAACCAGAAACAATCTGCTTTAAAAATATAATTAATGTAGAGAGACTAAAGAGCCTCCATGAATTCTGTTGCCTTGAACAGCTTTCCAGAATACAGCAGTCCTGTAAGGAAAAGGAATTAAGTGCAAAACAGGAAAAACAAAATTTGGAGTTTTTTTGTCTCCCAAAGCTATTTCTTCATTCCAGGTGTTAAAGTATATGTAAATCATTCTGGAATATATTGTACTGTGATTAAAAGTAGTTAGAAAATTCACTTCTCAGGGAAAATAATTTTTATTGGAGAAAAGAAATTAATATATTCACCTACCAAGAAAACATTTTGTTTTTATAATATGGCCACGGCTCCATGCATACTTGGGGATCTCATGCTTTTCTTCTCTTCCACCATTAAGATTTGATGTAAAATCTTTCCCTTCTTATGATAAGGAGGATACTGTGTTTGATAGAACTCTTCAGAGCACTATATCATTTGTCTGAAGGATGTACCAAATGCAGTTTCTGAGGATCATGAAGCTCCTGAACTTTACCTGTATATAGTCATGGAGTATCACTTCTGACTCAAATATTTCTTAGGGGCGACAAAGTATATTACATCTTGCCGTAGTGAAAATTGTTCTGAATATCTCCAAGTTTTCTCCTGGTCTATATTTCCATGTTTTGATTTGTCTGGATTTTTTTCAGCAAAACTCACAAATATTAACCTTAAAAAAAATACTACTATGCTCTTCGGGGGAAAAAAAAGCCTAGAAGGGATAAAAAAGAAGACTAGGCATCTTGTACTAAAGAACCCGAAATCAAATCAATGAACTGATTAAAAAAAACACAGAAAAAACGCAAACCAAAACAAACAGTAAACAAACCCACAAGACTTTGTTTTCCAGTGATGAATTTGTTTCACTGAAAAATTAAATCATTGGTCTAAGACTGCACTCAGTCCCAATGCCAGAAGACCTGGGTGGAAGCTACAAACCAGATGACAGAGCAAACTTAAAGAGGAAAGAAAAATCTAAGAGATGGCAGCAAAATGATCACATAGCAATTTTCTGATATCACAGACCAGTTCTGGAGAATTCATAGTCAGCCTTTCTTAAAGACAGTTATGTAGTTGCTTCAGCTCAGGTTTTGTGTTTTGTATCATTTCCTGCCAATCTATAAATAAGAGACCAATGATAATTTAATAATGTTTAAAGTTGGCATATGTATGCATGCAATGGCACATACACATACATATTTTGTAGATTTTTAAAAGCATATTATACAGATACAATTCTTTGTGTGTGTATAGATTTATATATGGAATCACAGAATGGTTTTTGTTGGAAGGAACCTTAAAGACTATCCCATTTCACTCCATTGCCATGAGCAGGGCCACCTTCCACTGTCCCAGGTTGCTCGGACCCCCATCCAACCTGGCCTTGGACTCTTCCAGGAATGAGGCAGCCACAGCTTCTCTGGGCAACCTGTGCCAGTGCCTCACCACCCTCACCGGGAAGAATTTCTTCCTAACATCTCATCTAAACTTACCCTCTTTTACTTCAAAGCCATTCCCCCTTGTCCTGTCCCTCCAGGCCCTTGTCAAATGTCCCTCTCCAGCTCTCTTGGAGCCTCTTTAGGCACTGCAAGGGACTTTATGGTCTCCACAGAACCTTCTCCAGGCTGAAAACCCCTAACTCTCTCTGCCTGTCTCCACAGCAGAGGTGCTCCTGGCCTCTGAGCATCTTATGATTATCTGCATACCCAGATCTATCTGTTTATCTGTCTGTCTGTCTGACCTTACTGTGAGAATCTAGAGGTGCTCAGGAGGTCAGAAGTTTTTCTTCATAGGGAGTAGTTGGCTCATCTTCCTTCTGATTGTGCGAAACCTACTCTGCTTTATGGGTAATGTTTCTAATCTTTGTCTTGCCCATTACTGTTATTCACCCTATTTCCCCAGACACATTTAGTTAAATGGCTATCAACAGCAGGTGATTAACATGAGGGGACAAGGGGATGAGTCAAAACATAAATCAGACAGTAATGCTGTCTTCAGCAGAGAAGAGTATCGACCAGGTTGACAGCTTCTGTGAACTAATTATCAAAGCAACATTCCAAAGTAATTGTGAAACAAGCAATATCTTTTTTTCCCCCCTTTTCTACTTTAGTTAATGACCATATATTAAAAAGAATATGGAAAGGACAAAAATAATAATAACAACAATAATCTCAATCATAAAGCAACACAAATGATAACTCTCTTTCACTGCCAATGGCCCTCCTTGTTTATAGCCTCCATCTGCCATGAGCAAATAGTGCAAGAATCTACAATTTCTTCCACAGCCTTTAAATTCCCCTACATCTTCCTTCTGTCCACATTCTGTTACTTTTCTTTTGTGTACCTTCTGAGAAACTGTGGTTTATTATGACCGTAATACATTTCTGATTGTCTACTCTTGCTTCAGGTAAGAAATTTTTATGTGCAGCCTAATTAGAATAAAGTAGGAAGAAAGGCACAGAAGGGGATGAAGTAGATACATTTATATGTTTTTCAAGAGGTGAAATGGCAAGAGAAGAGAGGGCATGCTAGTGCTGTCTCATACAGGAAAAATTGCAAGTTCAAACTCTGATAGATGACTGAAAAAATTGAGACAGGATAATAAGGTCTGGCTTCATTAGTGCCTCCTTACTAGTTCTGCTGAACAGTAATAATAATCCCTCTGTTCAATGATAAATGGATCAATGTCTGTCTCTCCTTGTTAGCCTGCTATATAGATGAGAACAAAATGACATGTAATATGACTGCAGATGTGGATATCCAGTGCAGATGAGCTTGTTCCAGAACAGAATGTAAGTTCAGGAAGAGAGCTAGAGAATCTTGGGTCATGGTCTCCAGCACTAATACGGAGGAGACCTTGTCACATCAGAAACACAGCGTGAAAGCTGTGAGGAGAACAGTTACCATGGCTGTACTGAGCGTACCTCACAACCCTCTCCTAACATCCACGTTGCATATTAGAGACTTGTAAAAGCCCTGAATATTTTCATTTCCACTTTGAATACCTAATTAAAATTGCTTGGACTTTAAACTTGGTTCGTTGCAGGAATGTAAAACATCAAAATCCAAAATTACGTTTAGTTAAATATTTCAGTGTGTGTGTGTTTTAAAGACTGGTGAGCACAGAGGCTGAATTTGAAATGTAGATTTGAGTTTAAGGAAGAATTACACATTCTCTGCTGACATCAACAACGCTGTGAGCCACGCCTACAAGTGCTTCAGTTAGCAAGTAACAGAAGTATGTGCAGTATGTGCAGTTTGGCTGAGAGCTCGGTTTCAGTTTAGACATGGGATTTACTTGGGATCCATAATATTGAATGGCATTATCTACAAAGAACACCAAAGATATATCATATTTAATGACATTGGGCCCCTGAGGATCTTGAAATTCAGAACTACCTAAACCTGAAATCATTATTTGTGTGAGTAGCTGTTACTCTGAATAATAAATATTACATGGGAATACTCATCTTCAGAGTGAATATTTCCACCTCCTAAGCAAAAACCATGATCATTAGAATTAGTTCTGGTAAATATATTTACTGTAGCAAGAATTCTGATATCTTAAATTAGACTTCAGTCCTCATGTGACTGTATATCAGAAGTTTCGTTGTCATGCTATCCCTGAATCTGCCTATAAGCAGACATTTTCTTTTTTACAAAATAAAATATTAAAAGTAACAGTCTTATACCAGTTGAAAATAATTTCCTAAAATTAAATATTCAATTATCATGCAGAATGAATAAAATAACTTTGTATTTTAAATATATATTTAGTAATGTTTATTAATAACACACGAGATATAACATGGCAGTCACAGCTGAATATAGCACCCAGTCCCAAACTGCAAGCCAGAAACCTGTATTAACTTCTTTCTAAAATACAAAGATTTTAAAATTGCATTATTTCAAGACTGAAAAAACCCCAACCAGACTTATTAACTTCCTCCTAAATTAGTTAAGTGAATTTTCCAGGCAATTCACCTCAATAATGAGGTAAAGATGGCTTTGTATCCGTTTGCATCAAATCACTGGATTAACACTCTCATAACCTCTCCCAAGAAATGTTCCTCTCACAACTCAGCTGTTCACAGGCCTGGAAAATATAATCCAATATAATTTAGGAACAAGCAAAACTATGTCATCATCCTCCTTTCTCCCTACTCTGATTCCTTTTGTTATTCCCCTCTCTGAGTTCTGTGGAATTTTCCTGGTCCCTGTGTTACCAGAAGTTGAATTTCTGCTGCAAAAGGCACCTGGCCCTCAGCAAAATAAAATGCTGTGGCATAGTGATCCACTGAACAGATGGAGCAGAGACAGCAAAAATGAAAATATTTTTATCACCTTTGTGCTTATCACCTTAACTTATCACGAAACACCACAGCTTGCGAGGACATTCTTCCCCAGATGCAGGACTTGGTTCTTCCTTTTGTTGAACTTCAGAAGATTCCCATAGGCCCAGTTCTCCAGTTAGTCAAAGGCCCTTTGAATGTCAGCACAGCTCTGGTGTCTCAGCTTCTCCTCCCATTTTTGCATTGTCTGCACACTTGCTGAGGGTGCAGTTTGTCCCATCACCCAGGACATTAACAAAGATGTTAAACAGTTATTCTCAGCACCAACCCCAGGACTCCATCACCAGTGACTGGCCTGCAGATGGACTTCGTGCCCCTGTCACAGCCTTGCAATGCTGGCACAGCGGTCAGTTCCCAATCCACATCAGTGTCCATTTCAAGAGCCCACATTGCAGTGGTTTGTTCATGAGGGTGTCATGGAAGATGCTGTCAAAGCCCTGTGAAAGCCAAGAAAGAGATGTCTGTGTTTCTCACCCAGTCTACTGAGCTACACATTTTATCATAGAAGGCTGTCTAGTTGGTCAGGAATGATTTCCCTTTTGTACATCCACACTGACTACTCCCAATTACCTTGTCCTTCATATGGCTGAAGATGGTTTTCGGGATTATTTACTCCATCACCTTCTCAGGGACCAAGGAAAGGCTGATCTGCATCTAATTCCCTGGATGCTTAAAGACTGAAGTGACATTTTCTTTCTTCCAGTCATCAGGAGCATTTCTGCTTACCATGACCTTACAAAGAAAATTCAGAGTGGTCTACAAGGATCAGGCAGCCTGTAGCAGACACCTGCAACAAAATCTGTGTTGAGCTGACCTCTAACCCCATCCCATAAACTCTCAACTGCCTCACCATCTGTGCCTAGGCACTTCTCCATGCATTCCCACTGCTCTCTCTCCTATCAAGGGTATCTCCCTCTCCCTGACATCCTGGCCTGTCATTCCTAGAAAGCTTGCATCCATTCACAACAGCACTCCAGACATGTGAGCTATCCAAACATGTTTCTGCAATCCCAATGTGATCATAGTCCTACATCTGTGCAGGAATCTCATTTTCTCCTGCTTATTCCCACATGGAGCAGTGCAGAGGTCCTGCAGAGATGCACTCTGTCCTGCTGATTTCCCAGAAAAGGTATGCGTAACTTTTACCATTATGTTATCCCACAGGCACTTCCTTATGTACATATGCTTGAGGTGGATCCTTTTCAGACCAATTTTGTTCATTTAGACATCTCTTCTCTGCATTACCCTGCATTATTTACTTGGCAAGGCAGTCTACCACTTCATGATTTGACTGTGGGTCATCTTACTCTCCTGTGGTATCTGAGTTAAAAGTTCTCCTTACCAAATCACGTGTCCTGCTGATGATTTTTTCCCACTTTCTTGTCTCTTCATGGTATTCCTTAATCCTCAGAGGAGATCCTGTGGTCACAAAATATAATCCCTGTGGCCAACACCAGTCACACAACCAATTGTTGACATTCAAGATCCTTCTGCTCCTCCTTCTTCCCCTTCACCAACAGAACACAGGGGAAAACCACAAGGACCCCCGAGACCTTGATCACTGCCCTCAGAGTTCTCTGACAGCTCAGATGCCTCAAACTGCAGAAATCAAACTACAGAGGCAGTGTTTCACCCTAAACTTTAGCCCACTTATGCAGTTACAGTATGGTTTTAGAAAGGGCTGAGAAAATATCCAGTGGGAACTGAACTCTCTTAGAATCGCCTTTAAAAATCCAAGCATATTTATGCTGTTTCAGGTTAACTGTCAGAAGCTGCATGTGCCTTGCTTGCAAAATTCAAGACATTATAAGGTAGAAGAAGGCTCTCAAAACGCATAAATCACACGTCTGCAAGTCTTCACATAAAGCAGCTCTGCCACAGGTAATTTAAGGAAAAGCAATATTCCTTAGTTCTCAGGTCTCCTCTGAAAATTTTGCACAGAAAAACTTCTGCAATATCTTATGAATTGAGATAATATTGGAGACAATTTGGAAATTTTCTCCTTAATCTGAGCTATTTTAAACAGCAAAAGTAAGTTTTGAAGTTTCAAATGTAGGATGGTTAATTTTAAATTAGTTATTTTTTAACTAAAAGGAAACAGATATGAGGACTTAATTATTTGATAATCATTAGGTCTAAATTAAAACTGAACAGAAGGAAAAACCATACACACATGAATAGTCCACGCATGGGAATGAGGATGACATATGTTTCTGGTGAAGAGCTCTGAGGTGGCTGTGTCGTTCACAGATAAATTAGGAGGTAGATGATATGGTGCTTGCCATCGATACTAAAAACTAATCGCACCCTTAAGTTTTACAGTGGGAGAGGAAAAACCATGCAGTTTAATACACTAATACATGTGTTGTTGTGTGTTTATACAAACAATTTCATGAGGTGGATCCATCAAAGAGTTTCTGCAGACTCAGCAGCACCAGCCTTCTGCTTACTTTCAGCCATGTGTCAGTCATTCATGCCCAAACTTGCTCAAATGCTTGTTGTTCTCTGCAAGCCTGGTGAGAAAAATGTGCATTTTAAGGCTGTCAGTACAATAAGAAAGAAAGGTTTTACTAGTAATGACCTGTTCCTGCTCCCATGGTGCTGCAATTGATTATAAAAGCAGATGGACTTGATTCTCAATACCCTTCTGGCCTTACATACACTAATTGATGTAGAATAGACCCACTTCCCAGCCCTACTTATTAAAACAGTACCACAGGAATGATATCTAGTGTTCCTAATGGGAGAAGTTAAGCAACAAAGAATTTTGATGACTGTAATGACAATTAAAAAAATAAAGAAAGTAACATAACATGTTGGATTTTTCTTCCTTGCTGCTTGCTTCTTAGATGGCACCATCAGCTGTCATCTCTCCTCACTCAGAAACTCTAAACCCCAGGAGATCCTGCTTACTTGAGTAAATTAATTATTTAGTGAGTGATGCATTACAAGATGCAGAAGTGCATAAAATGCCCCAAGGAGATGATGAAAGAGTAAAAACTGTTGAACCATCTTTGGGTGAAGACAGCAGCAAATAGGACAGCTTTTTTTTAAGCTCAGTCCCAAGTGAAAGCTGGAAAAGAAACATTCCTTCTTTAGGGCAGTCCTCCCTGTAAGTAGTCACTGTACTTTGGGTTTTTGCGTTCATATTGGATTTTTCCTGTTTAGTGTGCTCACTAAAGAGGGATATTATTTTTATATTGAATAGTTTATCTCTAGACATAATGTCCAGAGTGTGTTGGTGACTCAGATTTCTCAGGTAGTGTTACAATTTCTACTCAGTTTAAAGCATTAGGTGATGAAAAAGGTCTGTCAGCTATGAGCATTTCAGTGGATGTGAGTTACTCTTTACACCCAAAAAAGATCTTGCAAATTATGCTGATGTTAGTTTTTCTACTTGCTTTTGTGGGTGAGAAAAGGAATTATTTCCCTAAAGTAGCTGTCTTTTTCTGCATAAAGAAACCCAGCAAATGACACTGAAATTGTGTTCATTTGAGCACAGTACGCTCTCTCAAATCACTTGGATGTTTCAAAGCTGTGAAAAAATTTTAAATCCATCACACCAAAAAAGCAGTACTTCTGGTCAAACTGATATATTTAATTTTTTTATTTTTTCCCAGAGTGTCCAGAAGACCTGGCTCTGAAAACACAGAGGGACAGTGTTAAAATCAGCAGAGAAGGATAGGAGAGCACTTTGAGACAGGGAGCTCTTCCCTGGGCAGAGCAGAACTCAGGACTCCCGTGTGTCCCTGCACAGCGTGCTTGTAACAAGTGAGTAAGCACTGATTAATAACTACAGGTAATTACTCTGAAATCTCCACAGGGGATGTCACTGGGTGAGTGAAGCACTTCAGAAAAGTAACTGCAGTCTTCCTGCAGCTGAAAAGTTCTGCCTTAGTTACACCTGATGTGCAGGGAGCTGGAGGAGAACTCTTGGATAGAAAGTCTGTACGGATGATAGCAATGACATGGTTAAAAAATCTGCAAGTTACAGGGCCATGAAAGCAAAATCAGGAAGCCAGAGGCCTGTGTGGCTAAATTAAAGTGGATCTTTAAGGTAGTCATATGAAAGATTTATCTTAATAAAATGGGTGAAAGGAAATGAGGGTTGATAGCTGCTGTAAATTGCCACTGCCCCAGTCAGTCTCTGTGTTTCCTTATATATGCCTTAACTCAATCCCTTGAGGCACCACAAATACCCTTGGAGCCCCAATGGGACCAGACATTCAAAGCAAAGGATCCAAAGTACAGAAAGTGATACATCCAAAAATTTACTCCTCCTTGAGAGGTACCAACGTTTCTGTTGACATTAATAAGGCAGAATACTGTGAACTAAAGGGCAAATAGAACTGGTAATGGATTTTCTAACAGAAAATGCAGTTTAATGCACTTCAGGTTGGGAGGAAGGGGGTTCAGTAAGAAATCTTCATGTTTTGTTTAAGACTGCCATTCCATGCTACCATCTCCAATTAAGTGCGTTCTCTCAGGCCTCTTTACCTGGAATTAGGAGTGAATGAATATTGTCTCAAGCTAAATTAATTCATCAATTAATTGTTTGATGCTAATAGGGAAAGAAAAAAAAAAGTGCATCTTTCCCAGGGCTGTAGACTCTAAACTGTATTGTTGTGTGTATGTATCTTATGTATAAAGATACATACACATAGCAATGTGTGTAGCGATTTCATTGATCCTTTATGTAGCAATTAGCTGTGTGATGATTTTGGACAGTCTTTGAACTCTTCATCACAATCAATGAACACTTTAGAAGGCCAAATTAGGAAGCTGTAACAGATGGTAGGACATACAGAATTACAGAATTGTAGAATATACTGAGTTGGAAGGGACCCATCAGGATTGTCCAGTCCAATTCCTGTCCCTGCACAGGACATCCCCGAGAGTCACACACTGTGCCTGAGAGAATTCTCCAAACACATCTTCATTTCAGACAGGCTTGGTGCTGTGATCACTGCCCTGGGGGGCCTATTACAGTGCCCAACCACTGTCTGGGAGGAAAAAACCTTTTCTTAATACCCAACCTAAACCTGCCCTGACTCAGCTCCATCCCATTCGCTTGAGTCCTGACAGTGGTCACGGGGGGGAAGGGATCAGTGTCTGCTGTTCCTCTTCCCCTCATGAGGATGTCATGAGGATGCCCTTCCTCTTCCCCTCAGTCTCCTCCAGCTGAACAGACCAAGTGCCCTCAGCCTCTCCCTCACACAGCTTCCCCTCCGGACCCTTCCCCATCCCTGTGCCCTCCTTTGGGCACTCTCTAATGGCTTTGTGTCTTTTTTTATATTGTGGTGCCCAAAACTGCTCGCAGGGCTCAAGGTGAGGCTGCACCAGTGCAGAGCAGACTGGAACTGTATTATGTTTTTATTTCTTGACAGCAAAGAAATATAACTTTTATTAAAAAAAAAAAACAAAAAAAACCCAAAACCAACAAAAAAACAGAACCAACCAACTCTAACCTTTATTTTCAAATAAAGGCTGGAGTCCCAGTAGTATACCCACCTCTACCCTCTCTGTTTAAGAGTTACACAGAAGGACATTTCAGATAAGTAGGGTATGGTGGAAGAGAAGACTGAATTTCGGCTGTCAGGACCATTTGCAAGCTGTTTACTCTTTCATTTTAAACAGTAAATTGTTCTTGGACCTTAATAGATACACATACATTTTTCGCTAAAAATCAGCAGTTATTCCAAAGCCCTTCTCTAATTTCATGTATAAGACATGAATGTAGTAAAATAAAAAAGTCAAGAATAACACTTTTTGCCTTAGTGAAATACTGCAACATGATGATATCATCAGGTTAAACCCTTTTACCTTGAATTGGACATGAATAATTCAGGCCTTCAAATTATTGTTCAGCCACATAACCTTGTCTGTCAGTCAACAAAGGCCACTCTTTCTGTCCCCATCCAAATTTAATAGGTGTTGATTCCCCTCCTCTCCACTGCCTTTTCTGCCTGAGACTTAAATTTACATGGACGTGCTGTTTAGCTGGAGCGACTTGTGTCTGTACAGGTCTCTACCTGACAAACTTTGTCTCTTCCTATTTCATCAGTGGCTATCAACAATCAGGATACGTGAAAGCTTTGCTGACTGTGTTATTGAAACAATAATGAAATGCCTCATTTGAGCTTGCTTCTTTCATGAAGGAAAAAAAGAAAATCCAGCAAGGAATTATTTGCAAACTGTAACATTTCCAAATGCTACAGAGCGTTGCAAAAATTGACAAAGAAAATACATCCTGGCTCATAAACACTTGCAAATGATTATTTGATGAGCTCATTTTATAATCACTGCTGGGGTCCAAAGAATTATGGTGATAATCTTTCAGTTTGTAATACCTCCAGGTCTAGATTCTTTACAAACTTAAACCAAAGAAAACATATTAAATGAGTAGGTTAAAAGGAATTCACACCTTCAGCATTTGTATTTGCTTAGTCTGAAGTAAAAAATCAGATGCCATTCATGTGCTTCTGAACATGAGCTTCTTAATATTTGGCTCAGATACAATTCACCAGTCAATTATCCTCCTTGGTTTGAATATAAGATGGCATAAATCTCTTTGTCCTTATGTCTGTACTGCAGTTCTCATAATGGGGTCCTGGTCCACAGCTGGGATTCCAGGGTGCCACTGGCACAAACACAGGAGATACCTTATCCCAAGTGATCTCTTGCCTGTCAAATCAAATCCATGAGAAATCGAAGGCAATGAATCAGATCTGATCTAGGATGAACATCAAGGCAAAACGGATTACCTGCCCTAACTCTGAATGTTGCAATGTTTACAAACCGTGTTCATATTTTCATGCTTTATGCCTTTTGCATTTATTTTGGCACAAAGAGGAAATGTGGCCAGATACGATTTCTGGCTTACTCCTTTGTCTGGTTCAAGAGCCAGGAAATTTCAATGGTCGTTAAATTATTCTCCTCTAGTGTAGCAGCATGACTGATGGATGTATTGAGGCTCATTTCATTCTGGTTATCCCCAAGATCAGAAAAAGAAGAGTGACAGCTTAAAGGTTGTTTCCCCTGACTTAGAAAATGACAATGGCCAAATTGTCTATATCTTAAATTACTATTCAGTTGCCTTTTTCTGACCCACTCAGACCAGTTAAATATCTCCTCTGCTACTTCTGACACCTGCAGTTCCTTGGAGTTTGCAACCATTAATAGATCTGATTCTTCAGCAGCGAGGCTGCCCTCAGTGACAAGAAAAAAAAGAGTTTTTGTAGCTTCCCTTCACTGCTTTTACGGGCAAATAAAAAAGGCAGACAATCTGCATTACAAAATACTTCATAGCTCATTTAAAGACACAGGGAAATTATTGGGCTGTAAACACAGGTTTAACCTGTATTACATGACCTGTAATAGCAGCTGTAAATTTCCCAGCCTATTTGGAAGCAGTTCAAGTCAGCGATGTGGAGGTGAGTGAGCAACATGGGAGAGAGAGAGGACAAAGGTGCAATGCTTGGCTTGAAGTCTGAACTCCAAATTTTGCTAAAGAAAGGAAAAATTAATGATCTTTTTCCTTTATTTCAAAATTTTCTCACAGATCAGTTAGTGAAGATAAGGTAGACAGTCTGTAGCCTTACATTTTTTTTAATGGGACCACCATTAACTTTTGATATTCTCTATTTCAAGCCATGCAATATTTATTTATTTAACTAGTATTATTAGTATTATTTAAATTTTATAAAGCTAAACTTCAATCAAATGCAAGGTTTCAGGTTCACAAAAAAAAGATAAATAGGACGAAATTATTTTATGCATCCCACTCAGGAGTCAAATTTTTAGAGTCCTGATTTTATAGATGTCTTACAGGTTTTACACCAACCTTCTAAGCCAAAATAAAATTAGGTTCTCAAAATGTCGTCAAGGGATATTTTTTCCAGTAAATATTCTGGCTGTAAAATTAAAATTAAAAAGTTGCATCTGATCTGAGTTATCCCACCTAATTCCTGAAATAGCTTCTCACACAGGTGTTAGAGGCCAGTGTTTGGGGGCAGTGAAATCATTTACATTTTTGAGAGCAACCTCAGAAATTTAGTATAGACATTTAAATTCATAGGCATTTCTCAGAGGGGAAAAAATCCCCACACTGTGATATTGGAACTAGTGTCATTTTTCTGAAAGAAAACAAAGTTCTCAGTGTGTGACTTTGTAGATAAAACAGTGAAGATGATTGCCACGCTTAAATAATAATGAGAAAGCTTCAAATTTGGTTTCTGCATATCATATTAGACCTGCAGATTTAACATGAGATGCAAGAGCGATTTTTCTCTAGAGAAACCAAGCTTCCTTTGTGGTTTATCATAATGGTTAAAGTATGACTAGAGGTAGACACTGTTGTCAAACAGCTGTCAAGGTGCTGGAAACACTAGCAATTAGAAATCTGAAAGGTGAGTTAAAAATATGGGAATAAAAAAATCACCTGCTTGCTAAAAATTAATTATTTTTTACTTTAGGAATTGAGAATAATTCAAGGGAAATAATCCTGATTTGCATCTAAAACAGAAAACATGCATAAAGGGATAGAGAAAAAAAGACAAGGGAAAAAAGGTTTACAAAATTACTACAAATACAGAAAGGAGAATTATAAAGACAGGTGAAAGCAGAAGGCAAAAAAAAGGAAAAAAAAAAGTCTTTTATTGTGGTGGCCCTCCCCTCTGCCTCCCAGGCCGACACTCTTTTCGTCTTCCAAATCCCTTTGGGCCTTGCCTGGGTGGGAGAGATTCTGGGTCCGCCCTGTTCTGCCTCCGCCTCCCAGACCAGCTTCGCCTACTGTGGGAGCTGGGTCCGCCCCCGGGGTGTGGGGTAAGGCATGTCCAGGGCTCAGGATCCGCCCATCCCTCCAGATCCTTCTGTTCCGTTATGTGTATGATTGGTTCATTTGAATTGTACTCCACCCTCTTATGTAATGATTGGTTCTGTTCGCTCGTACGCTCCCTCTCCCTCTTTCCCTATTCATTATCCTTCCCCATACTTAACCGGCTGCACCCTGCAGTCGGTGCCTCCTTTTCTCCAGTACCCTCTGTGGGTGCCGGGGAGACGGTCGGGCCCTCTCCCTGCTCTCCCTCCCGACCACCCTCAACCCCTTACCCTAAATCAAGGAAAACTTGGGGAGGAGTTTCCTCCTGCCACCCTTTACCTCATCGACCTCATCTTATTTATATGACTACAACATTTTATTATCTCTATGACCCAAGCAAACCACCCAAATAAATACTACAGAGGTTGTGGAAGTGACAGAATTGCCAGAATACTTACAGAAGTACTGGAAACTAAATTATAGTTGCCATGCAAGGACACAAAAAAATCTATGCTAGAAGTACACCAGAAAGCCTGTAAAACCCAACACATGAGCACAGCTTTTATGAGATAAAACAAAGACCAGGCAGCACACTGGTATGTGGGAAAAGCTGCCAAAATCTCATCTCCTGAAGAACCATTACCTCTCAATTAAAAATAAAACTCCAGTCTTCAGACTTATGCCTTGAACAGGAAAAATAAATATGAATTCATGAAATGCTGCAAAGTCTCCCATTCTGTTCTAATTTTTTTGTCAGGTGTTGCATTATCAGATAGTCTCTATTATTCTAGTCTTGATGGGTTTTTTTGTTCACGAGCATTGATCAGTTTTACACATTGATGGAGTAGGACATATATTATACCTTGATATCACATTTCATTCTCCCTCATGCAACATGCAGGCCTGAGGTTTGTTTACCTCACACTATCCAAACGCTCCACAACTTCCCAACTCTTTATGGACTTTTCCATAAAGCTCATCACTGCAGTATCCAAACGTGTAGAAGACAGGCACTAACTCACCTCTGCAACCCTCCTGTGAGGTAGGGCAGCATTTCCCATTCTCTTTGAAGCTGATATTGAGATGAGCCACTGTGTGTTATTATGTGCAATGAAAATTCAAGAGCCTGTTCCAGACAGAAAGAAATCAAAGGAGCTTCTCTGTTAACTTAATTGGGCTTTGAATCATTCTGTGTATCAAGAAATTCTCATTGTTTGGTTTACATCAGCTCAGAGTACATCTAGGTTGGCCACTAGAATACTAATTCCATCATTTCAGGCAGTACAATACTTACAGTAATACTGTCTATAATAATAAAGCCTAACTAGTACTCTAAATAAAATCCCTTGAGCTGAGACGTGCTTTGGCAGTCAGACCAGTGAGGCCCTCTTTCCCAGAGTCAGTCGCGCTGTTTTGGAGCCTAGGATGAGCTCCTATCCTTTCTGTTTGCTTGCCCCAGCAATTTAGTTGATTTAACCCTTCAAGGCACCACCTAAAGAGAGAAAACTCAGGACAGCTGCATCAACCCCGCCTAGGTCTGCATCTCTCTGCAGGAGTGACTGCTCACAAAGTGATGCACCTGGCTGCACATGGCTGGATTGGCTCTTGATATATCACACAACAACTGGAAATCGTTTCACCGAACAGACAAGGCTAAAAGCTGGGTGTTTAAGCCAAGGCAGGTGGCTGGGCTCTCTCAGTTGTCACATGAAAGACTGGCACCAAGACAGCGATCCACCTTCTTTACTGTGAGGGTGGCTGAGCACTGGAATGGGCTGAGCAGGGAGCTTATAGAGCTTCCTGCTCTGCAGGTATTCAAGGACCACCTGGACAGGGTCCTGTGTAACCTGCTTTACAGGGCAGTTGGACAAGATCTCTAGAGATCCCTCTTAACACAAACCACTCCATGGACTCATCTGAAGGGAGCCGCCTCTCTTTCTCCATCACAATTTCCCTTAGAATGCATTATGGGATGCTGTTCTATTACAAAGAACACAGATATGTTACTGCAGAGCACAGTTTTGACTATTTCTATTAAAAACGCTTTGCCTTTTAAATGGCGTTTTCTTCGCTGCTGATATAAATGGCAAAACAAGCAAATTAGCAAACCTGTATGCAGTTAAAAGAAACACTATTCCTTGTTTTGATTAGGGACTGTTTTAAAATCCTAATGTGCCCACAGCTGTTGATAAACATTCAGCAGAATCTGTTGTCTTTAAGGAACCTAGAATTTAGCATGGGCATGGCTTGCACTTCTAATTAAGGGATCTCTGGCACCTGATCAGAGTTTAATTCGCATGTCTTAAAACAGTTAATATATAGTGGCATTCAAGCTGAGGGTAATCATCCACAGTCTGCCCATACAAACGATACAAGTGAAAAATGTGTCGCTTAATGAGCCTGAATCAAACCTCAGTTAAATCAATGTACAACATATGCAAACAACTGTCCTCGACATTAATAGGGTTACCTTGGATTTACCACTGGAGCAACAGATTGGGATCTGTCCCATTACCTTGCATTAATTATGCATTGCTGTTACAATCTAATTATCTCCCTGATTGTCTTCTGACCATTACAGATGTATGTGTACACCCAACACCAATCCTCCTTGTCATCCACACTCGTTAATATCAGATAACAGGGGAACACCAGGAGGAGCTTACAGCACCCAGCAGCAATCATCAGGCCCAAACTTCTCTCTCCAGCACTAGCCATGAACAAGTGGGAAGAAATCAAAAAAGGTAAATGCGTTTGATACCAAAAGGTGACAACAGAGGAGGAAATTCAGCCAATTCCATCTAACATAATAATATTCCAAAGTTTATGAGACTCTAGGATTTGGTTAACACAGAAAAAAGATTTCAGGCATAAATAACAGAAATAGTTGTTTCAAAAATAATTTTAACTTCTTTTCTGACAGCTTGAAGATCATCAGTCTGATTTTTCAATGATTACAAGCAGGAAAATGAACAAAATAAGAAAATAAAAATTTTCTTGAGCATGTCATTTCTTCATTTCAAAATGCAGTTATTTGCTTACAAAACCATCAAATGTAGGGGGTTTAGAAGAGAAATTATGCATAATTGATATATGCAATTTATTTAAGTGTTAATTATATATAATTAATCACATATATTATACAGAACAAGACATCTCCTTAAGTCTGAATTTTTTTTTTTTTTTTACATTTTTCCTAATTACAAAAGAGTAATAATTTGGGATCTATTGCAAACCATTACTTTTTTATATTATTAACTCTAAGGTTTTGTGGCTAGATGATGAACCAAATGATCAGTTACTCCCACAACTTTCCGAACACCTGGGACATGCAAAGCCTTAGTGTCTCGTACTGATAGGTATTTACAGGTGAGGAAATTCTTGAGGGCAAATAAGCTCATCCTGTAATGTCTTTGAAGGTAAAAAAGATAGAACCCACTGTTTCAGTGTTGCCTGAGCTCTTCTCTCTCATCATCCACAGCTGCCTTGGCTGCTTCATCACTGGGGAATGATCCCAGGGAGCTTTTGAAGGATTTAGGAAAAAAATACTTGGGGGAAACCAGAACTAAGAAATGAGGAGAAAGAGAAAATAAAGAAAAAGGGGTTACAATAATAAACCAGCACAAACAGCAAGTGTTAACCTGTGCCTCTGTAGGTCTACTAGCAAGGAGGATATGTGAGCAAACCCAGCAGCACAATGCTTGTCATGGACAGTTATCAGGTCTGAATCCAGGTTCAAAGTTATTTTCCCCAACCTCTCTCTCCTGAAAAAGAAAAATCAGGACCTCTACATCCTTCTATGTACAATTTATAACCTGGAATATATAAAATATAATAAAAATATTATTAATAATATGAAGCTTCTGATGTAAGTGTTGAATTCAGCAGAGCTGTTTTGGTATAAAGCTGCACTATCAGAGTGGTGAATAGAGTTTAGGTTTATGCGGTGATGGGCTTTTAAGCTTGCAGAGGCAGGCAAATCAGAGCTGAGCAAGTTTAATGAAGTCTTTTCTTCATGTATGCGTTTTGAAATTCAAGAGCTGTTCTTATAACTAAGGGAGCTGCCTTATGAATGAAAACAGGGAAGGGGAGACCAGAGAAAGATTTATTTCCCATATACTTACTGTATTTTTCAGTTATATATGTTTAATTTCATAACCTCAAGAGTAATAACAGGAGCAAATATTTTGCTAGGCTAATGCATTATTAATCGTAGAATAAAGTCAGGGAACCAGACAACTTTGGCACCTTATTCTAAGACCACATGAAAAACGCTGCACATAAATGACAGTCAAAATAAGCAGCCTGGCATCTTATTGAACACAGAACATGATGTGTTGCAAAACCAAGAAGCAGCCCTGATTTATCCAGTGGAACTTGACATTTCCTACAGGCCAGCATTGGCTTAACATTAATTAAAGCTTCACATGAGTGTTATCTTCCCCCCCCCCCCCCCATTGTTCTCATGGTGCGCAATGTATTTCTTTCTGAAACGCTGCAGTTTGTAGATATGTATAAACCTGAATGACAGAGCTGGATAGCAGACTTCAAATGTCAGGATGCCTGTAGGTAATCAAAACAGAGACTTCTCCTTTATTAATAACGTTACATGAAAAGTGCATGTGAAACCCATGGCCTTCAGAAAGTTTGAGAGAAAGGTGGATTTTAAAGAATGAAATAAGTAAGGATGAGAGAAAAATTCATAGCATTTCACCCCCTGCCGACAATTACTTCCTTTCCTGTCCATAAAGGATGTGAAAAGAAAGAAGTCTCTTCCTTTTAAACTGCAGTTGACAATATTATGACATTTTTTCCTGGGTCTTTGAAATTCAGAATACAAAATTTGTCAATTCCTGAATGACACACGTGTACTGCATCACCAAGACTTCCTATGCAAATAATTAGTGCTCTTTGTGCCATTTTTTTGTACCAAGTGTTAAATCACAGCTTCATTTTTTTTAGTATGCTCATATAGCTCCTAACACAATGATGAAAATAATTAAAAAAACCCCCACTAACATTTATCTAACCTGTTAAAACTATGGGTTTCTAGTCATAGCCCATTATTTAATATGTCTCCAGAGTCATGGGAGGGAGCATGGTATCATCAGAGAGGAATTCATCCTATCCTAAAATAGATGTTTAAAGTGGATGAATCATTCTCTGAAGAGACCTTTTTCTCTCCTTTTATTAGAGAGGAAATTTAGGTGACTACCTTAATGAAATAACTTATTTTTATACGGCTAAGTTAGGCAAGGTGAATCGCAGATGAAAGGAGGAATATTGCAAATCTAATTATATATTCTTTTTCTTCCTTTGTAAACCTGAAAAGAACAATTCCGTTTTAGGATCCATCTGCATGTTTGCTCTCTGAGAAATAGGGCACAAGGCAAGGCACAACACAATGAGCGTCACAGGGAAAAATGAATCAGGGAACAGAAAGGGAGGAGTGTCAAATTTTATGCACCTAGTAATAACCTAGGACAAATATAAAAATAAACTATCAAATACATGCGATACATGCAATATCCAGAAATTGCTTTAGGTTTCTAAATGGAAAATATTTTCCTAGCATTCCCATTGGTTAAAAACATACAACTTGGAAAGCTGTAACTTGGCTTCGTCTTGTGATTTTGCAGAAGTAGTCTGGGATATGTGCAGACCATCTAAATTCCAGTCAAGTCCCACAGCAGTCAATACAGAAATCTTAGAGCTTCAAATACTTTGTTCAGAGAGTTTGTGGAGGTGTGTGACACAGAGCAATTTATATCCCCACAATGCAGCCCTCATTTCCTTCATGACCTAATTTCTCCATCTGTAAGATAACTGCTGTGACACTTATTTCTCTTGCAAGGGTTATATCATAATTCCCAGCATGTGCCTTTAATATGCCTTGTAAGGGAGACAAAAATAAAATATATTGTAAATTATTAATGCTGTCATATTTCTGGGGCTTCCTTTTATGGAATAGCATGAACAAATAAAGAATAAATACCAATTCATATATTGCAAAAAGTACAACATCAAAGAAAAACCCCACCATTTTTAGGCATAATTTTAATTATTTATATATTATAGTTTGAAATTATTGTCCAGTTCTGAGAAGAAGGCTATAAATTTCTTTGTGATTGGACAGAAATTGACAAAATATAAGCATTTCAGTTGTCAGCATCTTATTCATCCTATAGTTCTATTCATATGATATTTATACCAAACTACTGAAAATTAACAAGCATTACTCTGTGGCAGTAGAAAGATTTCATGATCATTGATGAGCTGGAAGGAAAAACAAAAAACCTGTTTTCTCACATATTTATTATGAAAAAATAGAAATGTTGTGAAGGCTCGCAGGTAAGGCATTTTACTCCAAGACCTGGAAAAATTGTTTTCTTGCAGTGACTGAGTGAGTGCTGGAGTCAACCTCACCTCTAGTTACCACCTATATATATTTGAAGAAATGCAATCTGGCCCCAAGGCTCACTTTCCGTGCAGAGATGGAGACCCATAGATGAGCAATGAACTGAGTTTTAGCATCCATGTTCAGGTAAAAGAAAGACTGGAATTTTTTAAGAGGTGTTTTTGCTTCTGTATTGTCTTACAATGTAGGATATGGAAGGTGTTAATGTGCAGATTTTCTGAGAGAAAAATATCTGCAAGGCTGACAGAAGAACATGATGAAAAAGATGTAATAATGTGTATACGAGGAATTGTTCACATTGAGAAATGATCCCCTTTGCTAAGTCCTGTATGAGAAAACAGGGAGGTGCAGCCCCATCCTCCAAGCATTTATGATCTTCTAATCTATCTCACTGAGTTATGAGGACCCTTCAAAAGAAAAGATATATATCTGCGAATGTTTTGGGAAACAATAATTTAAGTGAGTCTGGAAGTGTAAGTCTGACATTTGACGTTAGACTGATTTTCTTTCTTTCTAGAATTTGTACTCAGCTACAGGTTCTATGTGCCCTCATTTACATTTCCACTCTGAAGACTTTTGCACCTTTCCCAGGCTTGTCACATATCTTTAATCTTATTTTTTTCTGTTGGTAATTTTCCCCATGCAATTCCTCTTCCCTGTCATGGCACCTGAAGCAATCTCTGGGGCATCTCCACTCTCTGCATGCCCCCAGTCCTTACTTAGGGAGAGACACATTTTGGAAGGGCATATTTAAGGATCTCTAAGAATATAAAAATGTAAGACCAGCCATAGTGAGTAAAAAGATCCTTCTAGTATCTCCAACAGCGGTCAAATCTGGGTGAAAAAGTGCAATGTCAAAGCACACATCTATGTTTCCACCTCTAATCCGTCTCCCAGATGTTGATTAACAGGACTCTAAATCTTTCTAAGACAGGAGTTCCTTCCATACATTTACATTTTAGTCTTGCAAACTTGCCCAGTCTCCTCCTGATCGCTTGTGTCAGCTTTTTGCTGACATCCCAGGGAGAGGAATTCCACAGCTGAATCCGTCTGCTTTTATCTAGAAAACCCCAGGAAGATGTATGCATGCGGAGTACACTGGAATAGCAAATACATGGCTAATAATTGCACTTGTAAATGGGAAAAATCTGAAACAAATGTGTGGTATCCTGCTCTGACAGTGGGGAAGATCTGGTTGGTTGATCTGATCTTTTTTTGATCCGTAGGTGAGATCTGAATTTTATTTCATATAACTGGAGTGAAACTGTGCATGAGTGGGATCTGCCTCGGCAGCACACGCTGCAGTTTGACCAACAGGCTCTCTTTCAAAACCTCCAGCCTCTTGGAGAGCTTTTCCTCTCCTCGTCTTGAGGAAGTGTTGTCAGAGAAGAAAAGAAATTATTATCCTTTTGATTTTTGTAATGTCTCATCTGTTTTGTATCAATGTGAGGAAATGACTCTGTAGCACTCTCTTAAAGTGGCACCTTTTTAATAATAGCCAGCAAGACTCATCCCCCAAGCGCGGCTTAAGCCCCCCATGTGTCTGCTCTTGCTTTTTTGGATGTGCAAGGTCTCAAAGTGACCTTTTCTCCTCTGGAGAAAAGCGATGATCCCTAAATTGCAGATAGAGCAGGATTATCCTCAAAATGGAAGAAATAACCAAACAACCAGTCTAATGTGGGTGCTGTGTTAGTGCTAGCAATGTAAAATAAAAAGTCTGCAAAGTAACCTTATGATTGTTTAGTCAAAGGATCAGAATCTCTTGGAATTATTCCATAAATGAATATTTACAGAGCAAGAGGCTTGCAAATATAAACGCCAAGGGAAAATTAAAGCAGTGAAAATATCTAACACACAGTGAAGAATAAGGAGGGAAAATCTGATAATGGAGCTAGGGCAGAAAAAGAAAAGGAATGCTGTCTTGGTTTGAAGGCAACATTTCCTGTCACCCTTTTCCCTCCCTCCCTTGACTGAATGTAACCATTAATTGTGCGAATGGAAGAGTTGCAATGGCTAAATTGGACAGGAACCTCAGGAGGTCAAAGCATTCCTGCCTGTTAAAGCTACTGACATGTTTTACAGTTTTGCAAAATGTCAGAGTCCATCATGCTGTAACTTTGCTGCTGAGGATCCTGTCTCTCGTAAAGCACTCATAGCTGCCTTATGAAACTTTCAGGTAAAACCTCAAATCTGCAAGTGAGTCAAAACTTCCCCCTCCTTTTCTCCCTTCTCTTTATATTTTTGTTTACAAACTTGTCACAAGCCTGTGGACTTTCTTTCATTTGTTTGTTTGGTTTGTTTTTTTGTGTGTGTGTCCTTTTTACGGTGTTCATTTTTTATTATTTTATTCCCAGGTAGAGCTGTAGGCTCAGAGAACTTGAGTGACAGCAACCTCTGTGGCTTTTCTACCATTACAAAATCTCAAATTGGTGGAAAGTGGCAATTAAAATAACCACTAGGGTTTAACAATTGGCATTTGGCATCTGCTGTGCCTCCATGGCCGTGCACAGTTGTCTGCCTTCCAAAAGAAACACAGGAGTGTGTAGCATCTGTAATCCCAGTGAACTGAGCTCTCTCAAGCATGCTGTGATGGCAACTTCATTTCATTCTGCATTTTTCATCTCTAGGATAGCACCTCTCCCAAGGGAATTCATACCACAGAAAGGCTAGAGAGGTATTTTAAGCACTGCCCTAAACACTGAACTCCCTAATCCACAGCAGAACACAACCAATTCTCAGTGTTTCTGTGATCCAGTAGCAGTTGTAATATTTCATCATGTGAAAATTCAGTTTGTGTTTGTTTGGGAAAATGCACTTATATTATAGTACATTGTGCTAGGGTTTCATAGAATCACAGAACAGTTTGGGTTGGATGGGATCACCTTGTTCCATCCCCTGCCATGGGCAGGGACACTTTCCACAATTCGGCCTTCCTCAAAGCCTTATCCAACCTGGCCCTGAACAATTCCAGGGATGGAGCAGCCACAGCTGCTCTGGGCAACCTGTGCCAGTGCCCCATCACCCCCACAGTCAAGAACGTTTTACTTATATCCAATATATAGGCCCTCTTTTAGTTCAAAACCATTTCCCCTTCTCCCATCACCTCAGGCCCATCCTTCTTATAAGGCTCCTTTAATTACTGAAAGGGCACCACAAGGTCTTCCCAGAGCCTTGTCTTCACCGGACTGAACGACTCCAACTCTCTCAGTCTTTCGTCATAGGGAACATGTTGCAGCCTTCTGATTCTAATATAATTTTGCGTTTTATACATCCCTGTATTTTTGTCACCAGTTTTGGGGGTTTTTTAGCACTCTTTTTCTTTTCTTAGTTAGCCTGGAAGTTGATAACCTTCACTTTTCTCTGAATTTCTTCTTCATGATTGTTTAAGGAAGAAATATTTTTTCTGGAGTGTGACCTAGGATCCATTTAACAAATATTATAAAAATTTGTCATAAAGAAGTATTCCATATAATGTAAAACATCTAGTAAAGGAGCTAAAATGAATCTATAGATAACGTATTTATGCAATCACTGTAAGGAAGGTATCGTTATGCCAATTCTAATAATTGAAAAATAAAGAGAAGTCCTTTGCTGCACTCCTGCACCGTACCTGGTGGACGTAATGGAAGGTAAGAGATAAGACTTCTCTCTTCCTGTCCTGCATGTGATTCCACCTCTTGCATGCCTGACATTGACAATAGTGTATGAGATTACTGTATTGAGATTACTGTTATGGAAGACCATAACATGTCCTCCAACATCATTTGAGTCGACGCTGAAATGTTAACAAAACAAATGCTGAATCCTCTGCTATGAAATACATTCTTTGTAAAATATCTGTTGTGGTCTTTTTGTTTGCACCTGTGTTCAGGCAGAGGCGTCTCTCTCATGACTTTAATAATAGGATGCCATAAAGATCAAGGCCATAAAAGCAAATTTATCCATCATCTTAGCATGATGCTCTGTCCCAGGAGCTATACCCACCCTGGAAATCTAAACAGGATCACAGCATAGTCCTGAGTACAGTGCTGTATTCAACTGTGTTTAAATTATAGTGGTCAGTTCCTGGCATGCTTCTTGCAGGTCTTTACTCAAGGACAATTTATCCCAAGTATTCAGAAATATGTGTGGCATGACAAAACACTGTTGCAAGGCAGCAAGTACCAGGCTATGTGGATCTCTGGGGAGAAAGCAGATTTAGCTGCAGAGTTATGGAACCTTAAGAATGGGATCCATTATTTGGTAGTGTAGTTGTTGGTAGGGTCCCACTACCCAAGCAAGCTCCAAGGCTGCTCCAAGCTAATAAAAGAAAAAGATAAGTTTTCACCAATCATGTCACATCTAGGGATAATTGGTAGTGAAAGGATCAATGTTTCCCCAGAAAAATCAACTTAAAATGGTGACCTTTGAGAAGCTCCAGTGAGCAGTAACTGAGGAAGAAATATGGAACAAATCTCTTGCCACATCACTCTCCAAACAGAGCATGGATTTTTCCTTGTGTTTTGAGTCACACAAAGTCTGACAGCTCAAAGAGAATATTATTATTATTGTTGTCATTGTTATTGTTTTGTTTTTGTTTTGTTGTTGCTGCTGCTGTTGCTATTATTATTAATATTATAATTATTATAATAATCATTATCATCATCTTAAGGTTGAGCATATGTGAGTCCATATGTACAGGGTAGGACTATTTTTAGGAATAACGTCATATTACAGACACGTGCAAAAATATATCTGTGGAAGAGCGAGTCTTTGTGTGCGTGTGTGGTAATCATAATCAGTCACACTGTATTTCTGCCTTGGGGTAGAGAAGCTGAAAGAGAGGTTGAGAACACTGTTATAGATAATCCTCTGTAATGATTTTCCTTTCTTCAGGACAATCTTGACAACAGCACCTTGCCCTAGGAAAGTTTTCTTTGATCCATTTTGTGACTGAAATACAAATTCCCTATTTTCGTTCGCCTCTCTTCAAATTAATGATCCCTGCAATAAGGATGCCCTGCCCAGGAGTGGTTTCTTCAAACAGATTAGAAGAAATAACAAAGCTAAACCCCAGGATTGGGAATTGGGTCTGAAAGGTGGGAGAATGCTTGGTCTTTATTTGCTTTTCTTTCTGCTTTTTCGGGGCTGCTGTCATGTCCTGTTACACAGATCATCTATTTGATACTATTCCACTTATCAAAGATATAGGCGGGCAGCATTGTTAGGAGCTAAGGAGAGCTGAGGATTTTTAAGACATTAGAGAAAAAAATTTCATGAAATAATTATGCGAAGTAGTGTATGAACTTGCATACAGAAAGCAAGCTGTTAGCAGCTCTCATTGGCTTGGTGAAGTTATTTACAGTTTGGTAAAATACGTCTTTCCATAGCTGTGTAAAAGAATGTGATAAATCTGTCCACTGCTGATACAGCTACACAAAACTAAAAATGTCTGTGAGAGCCAGAGAACTGAATCCCAACCAGGTGTCCCAAATACAGTCCAGATTTTTGAAAGTGTAATTGATTTAACACAGAATCACAGGAGACCCAGGCTCCTCTGGAGCTGCAGCAAGAGATGATTGAAATATTTCCCCTGCACAGAACAGCAGCACACACCCATACTTAGGTAACTGAAACCCTCCCTTTGTGGCCTGGGTGTACTTTTCCAAGACTCTGCTCTTATGAATTCAGCTTAAAAATTATAGTATTTTAAAAACAAACAATAAAACAAGAAAAAACAACCACCCACGAGACTATCTGGATGCCAGGCTGCTTTTCCTGATGGGCTTTTTTTCTTTTTCCTTAAAAGTGGCAGCAGATCGAGATGGCATAACTATCCATGTGAGGACTCCAGGACTTCTTGGCTGACTACTTGCTGTCCCTCAAATCCCCTCAAAATCCATGCTGTAACAAGAAAAGAGAACAAATATTACTGTCTTGGGTTAGAGACAATTTTCCTGGGTGGAAAGTGCCCTGAACAGAACACCTTCCCCCACGGCAAAGGCCTCTGGCACTCCCTCCCCCACAACAGCAGAGGCTCTGGAATGAAAGTGGAAAAAGCTGTTTGTTCAGCACAACCTGCCGAGGTTCCCCACAGGCACAGGGGAAGGGGAAAGGGGAAAAGGAATCACCAAAACTGAATGAACAGTTGATGAACTGTCCTTTTCCTCAGGCGTAGCTACCCCTCTCTGGGGGTTTCCCCCGCAAGGATTTCCTGTCCACCATCCTCCGGGGCTCCCAGAGTTCTCTGACAAAAAGTCGAGGGAAAAAGGGTCCAAAAAAAAAGACGATGAAGAAGCAATCCCAGGGGAGGAGGGAAGGAAAAAGCAGCAGTCACAGCAGCAGCAACAGCCCGACTAAGCAATGTCCCTTCCTCCTGGAACAGCTGAGGAGGGGAGAGTTTCAAAACATCCCGCGTAGGCAGAGCTTCTCCTGCTGCTGAGCACAGTTAAAGCTACAGGATATTTTAGGCAGGCATGCAAACGATATGGGATACAGGATTATCATTACGTCATCCCAGAAAAATTACGTAACCATATCCTTTTCGAGTTCATACTTCTTCATCTACGATTTTACTTGAGCAAATCAATAGGATTTCCAGGACAGAGAATCTGGAAATATAACTCTGAATTCTCACAACGGCTGTGGGAAGACAACGCTCTCAGGCACACGGTTTGATTGTTGGTACTGTCCTGTGCAGAACCAGGAGCTGAACTTCGATGATCCTTGTGGGTCCATTCCAACTCAGAATATTCTATAATTCTATGAGTCTGTAGTAGAAAGATCACTGAAGACCATCTAGTCCAAAACTTTGCTCAACAGAATGTTGCTCAGGGCTGCACTCTGTCAGGCTTGAATAACTTCAAGGATGGACACTCCATCCTTGGGCAACCTGTGCCAGGGTTTGGCAATCCTCACAGATAAAAAAGAAATAAAAAATAATAATAGTAATAAAAATAAAATAAAAAAACCTGTGAACAAACGATATTCAAACTGCTACTGCTACTGTTATCAGTATTACTGTTTTTTTTCATTCTTGCAATAAGCTGGTGATAAAGAAAATCAGGAGTTGACACTTGAATGGAACAACATTAAATAAAAATAATGTGACAGTATTTGGGACGAAGTGAATCTCAATTCTGAACAGTATAAAAAAGAAAGAGAAGTAAGTATCTACAAGCCTCTCCAGGAAATGGGTTTTTTTCTGTTGCTACAATTTTTTCCACTAACCACTTGACCATTCTTTCTCTGTACACTAGACAATCTGCTTCTTAACAAATCATAGTGATGTCCTGATTGTAAATGAAGAAATATACATATATATATACACACATACACACACATATACATATATACATATATACATATATGTATATACATATACATATACATATATATACATGTAGACTTGTATCATTATGCCTTTGGTATTTTATGGAGATAAATTTTACTAAGGTATTTATCTCCTTGTTTTGACTCTGTTGTTATAGGAAGCAAAGTTAAAAATTACTCTGAAGTGGCAAGCAAATATAGAAATAAATCCATCATTTACAGGGGAATACCTGTCAGTTTTGGGTTATTTTTTTCCTGAATGAACAGACATTAATACCAGAATTATATTATTGATAATTAATAGTAATTGCTACCAATATATTTTTAAGTTTTACATCACTGTGTCCTCCTACCATAAGATCCATTTCAATGTGGTCAGTGCAGGTTTTGGCTTTATCAAGACATGTCAGCCTTTGACTAGAGAACACTGTTTTGAGAAACTTGTACATTTTCCATGCTCAATTAATCTCAAGTCTCTCTTTGAAGCACATGCTGTCAAATGTGTAAACATACGGTGGTTTTCTGATGTGGGTCCCAGATTACTCAATATTTATCTGGGCTCAAAATTATTTTATTTATATTTTCATGAGTTGTCACTCTTAAAATTATTTTTATTAATTATATTTCTTATTTTTCTGAATTTGCTGAAGGTAATTTCAGACTTCTCCCTCCAAGGGAGAAAATGTATGATTAATCTAGCAAATATGATATTGCTGTTTTACTACCTAGCTAGAGTAAATGTTAACTTTCATGAAGGTTTACAGTTTATTGCTAGAGCAGGAAAGGGAGTAATGGAATTAACTGTCTTTTAATTTTTTTTTAAGCCCTTCCTTCCAGTGCCTGGGTTTGCAAATTGAAGTGATCTTGCTTCAGTACTAAATTTTGGTATGTTTACTGCCTTAAATTAGGAAAAAGGTAGAGAAAACAAAGCAATTTTATGTGGTAAACAAGTTAAATGACTATTGCCCAGGGCTACTGAGTGTGTATGCAGAGCCATAATACATTTGTAATACTTTGTTTAGAAAAAAAGAACATTGTGTTGATATGTAAGTAACAGAGAATTAAATCATCATAGAAGCTGTGGCTCTGGTTTCATGTTTTATTATCCTTCCAAATTAACAGACACAGGCTGTTTTCCGAGAAGACTGATTTTTGGGGGGTAAAGTTGACAATGCTAGAGAACAATGCACTAAGGTGCCCAAAAAGAAGATTAACCAACTTGATATTCCACAGGCATATAAACTCAAATTGCTGCTGACAGTGTCATTATGAAATACTTATTCATGTGATGGTAGCAAATTAAAAGCAGGGTTCTTGTCACCAGGTGCTATCCATACTTAAAATACATAACTACATGCAGAACTTTGCTCCAAACCTTTGGCTTCATGGAAATAAACCCTGAGTCAGCTCACTCTTGCTTCCAGCAGAGCTGTGGGGGCAGGCAAACTGCAGCTACAATAAGCTGTTGGTCAACAGGCTTTACATATAGCTGGATGAATAAATAGAATAAAATAGAATCACAGAATCATCAAGGTTGGAAAAGAACTCTCAGATCATCAAGTCCAACCTTCAACCAAACACCACCACGGCCACTAAACCATATTGTGAAGTGTGGTTATGGGTGTTAAGGGCAGAGGGCTGCTAAATAAACCAGATATTTGGGTTGTGAGCATTGACAAGGTAAGACTTCATAGTCCTTGTCAATATCTACTAGTGTGGAAGGTGGCATCTGTCAGCTGCATTTGCTTTTCCTTTTATCCTCCAAGGCATCAGAAAACAGAAAAAAACCATTAAAATAAAAGAAAAAAATCCATGTGCATCACCGGAAACTATTAGTCATTCAGGTGTGTTATATGCATGAGGGGTAGAGAACTGTGCTTATAAATTTTCTGTCCTTTTACCATGAAGTGCAGTAGGTTTTGTATCTAAGCTGATGAGCTTTCAAGAAGAAATTGTACAGCTGAAATGGTAAACTCTGTGTCACAAATGGGAGCCAGTGTGAGACCTAACAGCCTGGGAATGGAGCTGAAGTAATAAGGTGAATGCACACATTGAAAGAGAAATTCCTCGAGTAGCTCAGGGGATTCAGGGCTAACAGCTCTAGAACCACAATATTTCTGAGCCTTTTTTTGCCATGATAGTCTTGACAGACAGGCCTGAACTCTTTGTGAATCAGGCAAACCCCTTTTTTAATAATCCTATGGCTTGCACAGGCAGTTTGACTTGGAAGGGATTTTTAGCTCGAGAGTTCACCTGGAAGTATCTGGGCTGAAACCTGAGACTTTTCCTACAGAGAGCAGAAAAACCTTTGCCTTTGCCTCAACCTTTATGAGACCTTGGGAATAACTGAATGCTTTGACTAAGTAAAGAAGGAAGAGAATAATAGAATATTTTCAGATGAAAGGTACCTACAATCATCATTTAATCCAACTGCTTGACCAATTCAGAGCTGACCAGGTTAAGGCATGTTCTTACAGGCATTGTCCAGATGTGTCTTAACCACCTCTCTAGGAAGTCTGTTGCAGTTTTTGACCACCCTTTTTTTTTGGTAAAGAAATGCTTTCTAATGTCCATTCTGAACCTCCTCTGCCAGGGTTTCAAAAGGTGCTTGACCAGGAAGCTCTTGAAATAGACTTTTATCTCTAGGCACAGGAGCAGGGACTTGGCAACAGCTTGTACTGCCTTCCTTGGCCGCAGTTCCTGGTCCCTACCACAGCTTTGCCTGCTTGTCCAGGTTATTTTCTAATGCTTCAAGCCACTGGGAATTTTCCACTCTGAATGGCAACCAGAAGTATGTAGGTGCCATACCCAGCTTTGCCCATTCCCTTCCTATGAAAAGCTACAAAGGGATATAGGAGTTGCCACCACAAGATGCTGTGCAGGAATTGCGCCTCTTTACGTGACCGAGTGTGAAGAAATGACCACATTTAGGGGAAGAGAAGCCTGCCTGCTTGCCTCTATTTACTGACAGTCAGAACACACCTGTCCCATTTTCTTACAACAAACAAAATTCATTATTTTTCAAAAGCCTTTTACATGCTGCAGCCATCACAAGGCAAGAGACAATCCTTGTTTTGCAGAATTTACCACTGATTAGACACAGGGCAGAAAGGTACTCAGGGACACAGAGATGGGGCAAAGGACTTGAACCCAATTTCTAAAACCTCACTGTGTTGGCTGGGTAAGCAAGTCATTCCTTGCAGGAAACATCACTGTGCCTGCTACAGCACTGCAGCTGTCTACAGGAGACTGTTTGCTCACCTTAAGAATTTTGGTGATTCATTATCCACTCAGATCCCACAGAGCACAGGGAGGTCACAGCCTTAGCGGTGCAACAGATTAGTTTACAAAAAAAAATAGCACTTGGAAGGGCTCAGGTAGGTAAAGCTGCAGCCCTGCAGAGTTCAGTTGTTAGATTATACCTCAGACATCCCACACTGGGAATTGTATTAATTCGTTTACCCACAGGAAACATTTCAGCCCCAGCCTCTTCTGCAGAGAGCACAGGAGTGAAGAGGGAGAGGTAGGAGGAAGTATCCTGAGCACTGACAACTGCACACAGCCCTTGGTCATTCTGTGCTTCTTGGTGTGGGAAGGAAAAATGATGATTCACTGTGAAGCTCTGGGATGGTTTCCTGTGTGGAAGTGGCACTGCATACGTATGGACTCTGATAACCTGGTCCTGCCCAGCTGATCTCCAGACATTGGGGGAAAGAGGATATCCTTTTACCTCCTCATTAAGAAACAGAGGTGCTTAATGAGAAGTATTTATTAAATGGTTTTTATTAGAACGAATGTTAAAATGTGTTAAATTTTGAAAAGGTGGAGGGAATCCCAAATTCACTGAAGGAAAAATCAGCATGAATTTGTTGCTGAATATGACACATGTGCATTCCTGCCTCACTGTAACTGGCACAGGGTTTACCCCTCCAAAAGTTCCTCCAAAATTAAATTTATGAGAAGTGGAATAAATCGAGAGGCAGACAGAGATGCTTTGATTCCTTTGTGTTCTCTCCCCATAAATATTAATGCCTTTCTCAGGTGCTGGCACCGTGACACGCCGTGGACGGGGGCAGGATGCGCGCTCGCCCAGCTCTCAGCCTCACTGCATACAGATGAGAACCCTCGAAGAGGCTGCAGGGGGAACACACACACACAGAGTGAAATTACAGCTGCCCCTGGGCAGCAGCACAGGCCAGCAATAGCTGCTTCTTCCATCAGTGTGTAATGCAGCCATTGTGTCACAGACCTACTCTGTGGTGCAGCATTAAGGGGGAGAAAAGCTAATGTAGTTTGCCAGAGAAAGCACAAATCGCTCCTTCCCGACCTAGACTACAGGAATGTTTCCCTTTTATCACACTAGCTCCTTTACAACTTTCTATTCACAGCCTTTGTAATTTTCATCATAAAAAAAATAAAAAAGGAGCACAGGCTATGTAACAGATTGAAAATGCATGAGATGTGAATAAATTATCATGTGGAAAAGTATAGATTTAGCTTTAGTTGCAAGAAATAAAGGAAGGGAAATCAATACCAGAAAAAATTTCAGGGATTATGATTTCTTGAGGTGTCATTATTTGGATGATGACACTGGAGGAAGTTTTAAATCACAAGGGTATTGTGGTAAGACAAATGGCAATCTTGCCCTTGAGAATCTGAAGTGTAAAATGTAAGAGGAAGTGACAGGAGACAGATAAATGGGTTTTCATGAGGAAGTTCTGATACAATGTGGGTTTATGTGAAAATGCAAATCAGTTTCATAGTATCACAAGTAACTCCAGACCACAACTGTTTAATCTCGATTCTTTAAAAAGTACCACTTCTAACATCTCTTGATAAGTCGTTATGTTAGCTTGCAGGAAATTTATTTGCCTTAGGAATTTCAGAGAATCAGTCTAGTTTTGTCATGTAAATAAACCATGAAATAGGTTTTCCAGAGATAGGTAACACAAGTGAACAAATCATCTCAAACTTGATGAATTGTATCCTAGAAATGCTCAGAAAGATCCTGGGAATCCTCTTATTCCTTCAAGAGGGAAACTAGTGTCCTGGTTTCAGCTGAGATGGAGTTAATTTTCTTCCCAGCAGCTGTGGTTTGGATTTAGGATGAAAATAATGTTGATAACACACTGGTGGTTTAGGTGTGCGTAAGTAGTGGTCAAGAATTCTTCTGCTCCTCATCCTGCCCTTCCTGCAAGGAGACTGAAGGGGCACAAGTAGTTGGAACAGGGCACAGCTGGGACAGCTGTCCCAAACTGGGAAAAGAGATGCTCCATACCCTATGGCATAATTCCCAGTGCACGAAATGGGGGGAAGTTGGCATGGGGCTGTTGGCTGGGCATTGAGCAACAGCTGGTAAGCAAATGCATAATTTGTTTTGTGTGTTCTAGTTATTTTTGTTATTATTATTACTACTACTATTATTATCCCTTGCTATTCTGTCCTGTTGAACTGCCTTTATCTCAAACCACAAATTGTATGATATTATAATGCAAATATCTTTAAATTGTTGTAACGCAGGATTTGAGTTGTGGGAAATGCTATAAGTGCAGGCACCCAAATCAGGGGAGCAGAAGCCTTAATTTAAGCAGTGCAAGTGCAGCAGTGACCCAGCCTGAGCCTGGCTTTGGTGCCCAGTGCCACACAACATCTCATGTCTTAAATGACCACTGGGACAGATGGAGCCTGAAGTCATGGACTAAACAAACTCAGTGAACATTTTGCAGGTATTTTACAAGGCTAGTCCATAGAGTAGTGGAATTTTACCTATGGATTACACCAAAAGATGGGGAGTGTGTGGTTAATGAGGATGTACTGGCAGGTGTGGAGCCTGAGTGTGATGTAAGCAATATGGAATAAGGGGTGGAGAACATGCTGAGATAAAGCGAATTAAAAGTCAGCAATAATTAGCCTTTTTTCCTACTTAAATAGGAGATCATGTAATGAATTGTTTGTTCAAACCTTTTGCCAAATTATTTGAAAACACATGAAGTAAGCAATCCGTATGGGAGCTGAGAACCTTAAACTATGGAAATATATTCCTTCAGGTGCTGAATAGAGACATTTTATCCAAAGTTAACAGTGTTTCTGAACTTATAGCCTCTAAGATGGACTGGATTTAAATCACAATGGGCACTCATCAACAACAGAATAATAGCAGCACCAAATACAGAATCATTTCATAATTACTGAATACTGAATACAAAATAATTGTAAAGCTTTTGTTTGGATGCACGTAGCAACAGTGTTTCAGTTAAGTTTACACCTACCTTTGAGATGAGAAGATTTGAGTATATATACAACAAAAGTATGAAATATGAGGAAGGGTCTTGCATGCCAGGCACCTACGACATCTGCTCTCTATGCTCTGTCCTGCCACAGCTGTGCAGAGGAGAAGGAAAAAGACTAACACGAACACACACTGGACTCATGAGTTGAGATAAGCCACTGGTGGGAGGATGCACAGAAAAATGGAAAAACAGGTTGAAAACTTAAAGTTGCAAAGTGGTTTATTAACCTAACAGACATGGAAGATAAATCAGAGGTAAAAATAAGCTTTTAACACACCATTTCTTCACTCACCCCCCTTCCCTCCTTCCAACCAACAGCTCCGGGGCAGGGTACAGGGTCTTTCTCTTAGTCCATCACCGCAACTCTGCTACAAACACTGTTTCTTTACTCATCCCCCTCCCTATTAAGACACCATTTCTCAGCTCACCCCCTCCCTCCTTCCAACCAACGGCTCCGGGGACGGGGCAGGGTATGGGGGTTTTCTTTGGTCAGTTCATTAGGGAGAAGTGTCCTCTGCTTAGCCATGGGGGTCCCTCCCAAGAGAGACAGTCCTCTGCGAATTTCTTTGGCGTGGGTCCTATCTCACGAGCAGCAAACTTGCCCAAATTTGCTGCAGCACGAGTTCTTGTCCATAGGGTGCAGACTTCCAAGCCGAGGCCAGGCTGTTTCCATCCCGGGAGCAAGGCCTCTCTCTCTCCCACAAGGCCTTTGCAACTCTCAGTCTCTGGGACTCCCACTGGATCACAGCTTCCTGCAGGCATCACCTGCTCCTCTGGCATGGGCACCTCCCCACAGGCTGTGGGGGGTTCTCTGCATCCCCTGGACCCCATGGGCTGCAGGGGGACCACCTGCTCCCCCCATGCTCTTCACCACGGCCGGCAGAGGCTTTTCAGCTCCAGGGCCTGGAACACCTCCTCCCCCACCTTTTCCACTGACCTTGTGCCTCCATGTTGTTTTCCCTCACATAATTTTACCTCCTCCTCCTCTGGCTAAAAAGAAGTGCGTGCTCACATTGTTTTGATTTCTTCTTAAATATGTTTTCACAGAGGCGTAACTAACATCTCTAATTGGCCCAGGCTTGGCCAGCAGCATGTCCATCATCTTCAGAGCCATCAGAGATTGCTCTGCTGGACATGGTGAAAAACTTCCAGAACCTCCACACAGGACACACAGGAGCCATCTTTGTACCCCACCCTATTCACTAGCAAAAACAGGGCCAAAAAATCAACAGAAATGTGTAACTGACCAGGGGGAAAAAATATAATTCCATCAGGTCTTGCTTATCTCTGTGCTGTCCAGAATATTAAGGTACGAACAAATTATTATGAATAAATCAACTGGTGCAGCATGAAAGGGAGTATTTCTCACACCAGCTAAGCTGCGTCTAGACTTTTTGACTGAATAGCTGCTCAAAACCAAACAAATAATTAAAAAAAGCTGAGGGTGGGGCCTATCTTGTCTACGACCTCACACATAGTTATTAAGAAATAGTGCTTTGCCAGGAACTTCTTAACCCATAGCATCTTTTTTTGAAGTATCACTTGATTTCATTTTATTTGATCTCTATAACCTCAAAATGCAAGGGTTTTGATTGATGCTTTCTGCCTCCTCCTCAGTCATCCCCACAAAAGATCTAATAATACATTAAAGAAGTTCAGAGCCCCTTTTCCTGCACTATCTTCTTCTTCACACTGTTTTAGCACTGTTAACTTTAGAACACTTCAATTATCACTGAAGGTTCAGAAGTTGACCTAATTGCACTGATTTTTTTTTATTGATGTTGCAATTTTCAAAGCCTTTTTTTCCCATTACTAAGTCCATCTTTTATTAAGTTTAGTAATGATTAGACATGACCAACTAAAATTAAAACTGAAACTGCTCTGAATTGCTTATTATTAATCAACTTAAATAAACAGTTCTCCAACCTGCATATCAGAAAATGCCAGATGGGAGCAGTTGCTGTGGTGCTACTGGAATTAGGTAATAACATAATTAGTAGTGGTCACCAGCAGGAGTTAATATAGCTGGATCTTACAGTTCCAACACTAATAAGCACCTAATGTCTTGGATAACTTCTTCTTCTTTTCATTACTAATGTCTGCCAAGTCTGCCAGCAGCACATTCCATGAGACTTAGTGAAAAATTTTTCCTCCTTGTATCAAATGAGATCCATGAGCAGAATCCCTAGGAAGTTATAAATTAACTCGCAGGATTAATTTCTTCCACACCTGAAAAAATTTTAGACTCCAACCAACCCCTGTATAAGGCCTGAGAAAGTCTGTCCTGTCCAATAATGACAAGTAATATTGAAAACATAAGGTTTAATTTCAAAGAATAAAACAGTGATCAGCACTGAATAGCCTCTTCAAACATCTTATGAATACAAAGGAGGAAGGAAATGAGGTTTCAAAATGTTCTTTCAAGGTCTATGAGGTTAAAGATTATCTATACATCTAAGCTCATGGAGCTTCTTTCTTTTTCAAGAAAATAAATTTTCCATCACAGCCCTCACACATTCATTCTGCATGATGGCATGAGTCCATCTACTTACTTTCCAAAATGATATAACCTTTTATAAGCTGCATCAGTCCCAGGATAATTTTTTTGGTGTGTGTTTTCCTATCTAATACTTACACATCTTACTGCGGTATTCTGTAAAGACCTTTTGTTATCCAGATAGTTTAACATCAAGTAGTCATTTACTTTGGAAATTCCTCTTTTCATGGAGAGAAATGCCAACAAAACTTCAGAAATAAAGTGGGAAAAATATGAAGGCTAAAAGCAAACAAAAAGTCAAACAAAAACCCCAAAAATAAACTTACAAGAAAAGGATAAAATACAGTTTAAAGCAAAGAAATGAGAGGACACAGAGATAGAAAGAATTTTTTTGAGATTATTAGATCAGGAAAATATAATTAATTTTAAAAGACAGTCTTTCCACTGTGCAACATCCTTTGTGTCACATCTGGAACTATGTGTTTGACCATCTAAACTTGCACATTTCTTTACAATTCTTTGTTCCTCAGCTTCACCAAGTCATTTTCTGTTTCACCTTTGATGATTCACACTGGAATTGTTCTGTCATTGCCATGTTTTCATCACCACTTCTGTCTCCAGCATTTCCCAGGCAACATTACCGATCAGTTGGGCTCGTGCACAATGAAAAAATAAAAAGTTTCTTAGTGATTCTCCTCTTTCTTGTTGATGAGTAATAGAGGCAAAAAAAGTTACAAAGTGTGTCTCTGGACAGCTTCTAGAGATTACACAAGTAGAGGCTATTCGAAAGACCAAGGAAGTCAATTAAGAGATTCATTGGCTTTGACAGGATTTGGAGCAGCACCTAATGATTGTAGGTTTATCTCACTGTCTGATGAAGAGTCTCAGATCAATCAACATTGCAGCTGCTCAAGAGGAAGAAACTATTTGTAAATAAGTGATTCACTGGTTAGTTATGATGCTCTCCCCAAAGCATTTAGCTACTCAATTGTCAGTGTGCAGAACTGATTATGCAGTGGCAAATTTTAATGCTGAGCAGTTCGGGGAAACATGATCTCTGTCTCTCACAAATATATTCCTGAAAGATGATTCCATAGGCCTGATATAGCCTGCTTACATTGTTTGCTAAGACTTTCATCTGGCTTTTCTTATTATACCATCTGAATGCTTTACAAGCCTTAATAAACTTATCTTCACACTGTCCCTGAGGGAACAGCTACATGAAAAAAGTTAGCTAAGAAAAGAAACTTTTAGGCAAAAGCCTGTAAGAAATTGCTGCAGGCAATCACATGCAAAGGAACAGTGGTCCAGAGCAGAAATTCTGTCCTGGTAAGAACTGACCATGGGATAGCAGTGGCAAATGTCCTAAATCAGGTCAACTTTACTGGATTATGTGGCTCCAGTATTACCTTTCTTCCTCCTTATAGATGAGGTGTTTCCAGGATTTTTCATGTCTACTTCAGAAGTCATAAAAATTTTTCTACTTTGGACTGCAATTTTTGCTACTGTCTTCCTGCAATCTGGATCTAATAAAGTAGTTCATGGAGTTATTGTGAATATCACTTTGCAGCACTGTAGCCCAGTAAACACAATATTGCTACTGCTCGTAAGAGGCTTTGTAGTAAATTTGCAGAACCCCAGGAGCAAGGCTGATCTGCCTCGCTTTATCTGAATTTGTGTTCTCTTGCCTGGGGCTTTGTCTTAGGTACTTTAGCTGAAACAGTGCTTTCTAACAACAGACCACTGTCTAATTTGTTTTATTTTGTATTTGTGTGCTGCAGTCATAGGGATTTTTAAGTACATAGATCATAGAATTACAGAATGATGAAATATCCTGAGTTGGAAGGGACCCACAAAGATCATTGAGTCCAAATCCCAGTCCTGTGCAGGAACCCCAGCCATCCCACCTTGTACCTGAGATCTTTGTCCAAACACTTCTAGAAATCTGCCAGGCTGGTGCTATGACTATTCCCTGGAGAGCTGTTCCAGTGCCCACCCTCTGGGGGAAGAACCTTTTCCTGATATCCAACCTAAACCTCCCCTGAGGCCATTCCCTCAGTCCTGTCACTGTCACCACAGAGCAGAGGTCAGTGTCTGCTCCTCCTCTTCTTCTCACAACGAAGCTGTAACTGCAGTGAGGTCTCCCCTCAGTCTCCTCTTCTCCAGCTGAACAGACCTAGTGCCGTCAGCCTCTGCTCACACAGCTTCCCCTCAAGATCCTTCACCATCCTCGTGTCCCTCCTTTGGACACTCTCTAATGGCCTAACATCTTTTCTATATTGTGGCACCCAAAACTGCACACAGGACTCGAGGTGAGGCTGCCCCAGCCCAGAGCAGAGCAGGACAATCCCTCCCTTGCCCGGCTGGCCATTCTGGGCCTGATGCCCCCAGGACAGGGATGTTCCTCCTGGCTCTAGGGCACTGCTGCCTCATGTCCAACTTGCCACTGAGCAGGGCCCCCAGGTTCCTTTCCCTGGCACTGCTTTCCAGCCTCTCATTCCCCAGTCTGTCTGTACATCCAGGGTTGCCCCATCCCAGGTGCAGGATCCGGCACTTTCCCTTGTTGAACTTCACAGGGTTGGTATGGAAAAACTAATTTTATTCATATTAGGACTATTTCTATGGTTGTTTTAATCGTAAAATAAAGAGGTCGACGAGGTAAAGGGTTCGCAGGAGGGGGTTGTCCTCCCTTGCTCTCCTTTATTAAGACAAGGGTCGAGGTGTTCAGGAGGGAGAGAAGGACAAGGGATCCCATCCCGGGAGGGACAGAGTCCGAGGAATCCCCTCCCTGTCCCCGCAGGGACAGGGGTAAAGTAGTCTCAGCCCTCCCTCGGAGGAACAAGAGGAAAGAATCCCCTCCCCTGCCTCCGAGGAGACAGGGGCTAAGGAATCCTCCTCTTGCCTCCACCGGTGACAGGATACAATTCCCACCCCTGCCCCCGTGACAGCTGCTTAAGAGGGGACAGGGGTGACCAATCAGGGGAAAGACAGTAGGTGGGGATAACATACAGAAACCAATAGTAACATAGGAGGGAGAGATACAATTCAAACCAACCAATGACATAACCAACGGAATAGAAGGATCAGGAAAGGTGGGCGGATCCTGAGTCCTGGGCACGCCTTCCCCGGGATCCAGGGGCAGTCCCAGGCACTCAAAACCCCAAGGTCCTCCCACGGCAGGTGGAGCCGGCCTGGGAGGCGGAGGCAGTTAGGGGGCGGACCCGCTTCATATGGTGTTTTCCCTTTCTGCTATAATCACACCTGGACTGCTAACAATTCATATTAAGCTGTTAATACTTCAGTTATAACAACAGTAACCTCCTGGATTTACACACATGGCATTTTCATTTTTCCTAAACAAGACGGGGATAACTGGTACAAGCTTGCAGACAGTGCAAAGCAAACATCAAGGCAGATATCTTGCCCTCTGGTAACAGACACTGCACAGCCCTGAAGAGCAGGTTGTTCTCTGCCCAGGAGTTTACAAGAACAAAGATAAAAGGTTACTACAGGCAGTTCGGTATGTAAAAAAAAAGAAGGAGTCACAGTATCAGAAATATAGCTGGGGAATGAAACTGATTTGTCAGATAATAAATACCCTTGTTGCGCATTAAGCAACCTTTGTGAGAGTGAAAATTGATCAGCATTAAAAATAATTGTACCACTTGGCTGATTCTTTTTTCAAACTAATTTATTTTTCAGCTAACATGTCTAGAGGAAGTTTTAGAGATTTGCACCTGCTCAGAATCCAGTCTCCAGTCCACTTCAGCTGATATCCAAAATCTTTACTTTCCTTGTGACAGGCTAGTGCCTCTTAGAAGTGGTACTTTGTATGCAGGTATTAAGATTCATAGATGATCTTCAAATGTCTTGCTAGTCTGGTTTTCCTCTTTTTCCAGAGCACATTGCTCAATGGATTTAAATTTATCTCCCATTCCTAACCAACTCTCACATAGATCTGTATAGGAAAGTCAGTGCTGCAGGACTACCACAGCTCTGGATGTTACCATTCAATAAACTCTGAAATTCATTTTCTTCTTGTCTTATTGTCTTTCTCATTCTCCTTCAGCCATCACAGAGTGATCTTACACTGACAGTTCATACATATTCGAGCAACTACCCAGACACCACGCACTGAATATTTTCTCTCTTTTTGCAGTCATTTGTTTGTACATTAGCCTCTCTAAAGGAATAAAAACCATCTCATTTTTCTCATTTAAATGTACTCTCAAGACCAACTGATCATATTTTCTTCCAATTTGTAGGGCTATCTTCAAAAGCATTGCTGCTTTGTAAGGTGCATGAATGCTGTGTGGGAGTTTGGCTTAAATGATTGCTTAATGCCTCAAGTACAAAAGGAAATGAGAGCAAACCTTTGCCAACCCCAGCAAGCTATAAATTATGCAATGTACACAAAGATAAAGTGGTGCTGGGCCAAGCTTTTGAAGGGAATAGAAAGGTTTTCTCTGTAAATACAGTTAAGTATATCCATGAATTAAAAAAGAAGGCAAAGATCAAAGATGCTGACAAATTTCAGCAACATGGTCTTGTACAACCATGAAAGACTGGACACCAAATTCTCTGCAGGAATTTTCAGTTCCGGTGTCCTATTGGAGTGCATCAGGAATAACTGGGTAGAAATGTATCACTTGAAAAGTCCTTAAAGGGTTAAGAGGAGATTGATATGAACCTTTATGAATAGAGTTTTCTGCTACAGATGACACAGGGTTCAGATAAAGATTTCTGCTGCAAAAATAGTAAAAAAAAGAAAAATGTTTCTGAGTCAGATAGTGAAGAGAGGTGTTTGTGTTAACTGTGATGTTTCTTAGTTTTGATATATTTTGAGAAACTTTTAGGTGGCATAATATGTTGTATATTTCTCTGCAATATTCTAAATTTTCAAGGAAAGACACTGGAGCTTACTGTTAATACCATCAAATGTATAATACATTAAAGCTTTCTTGTTAAGGATTCTTTATAGTATACTTCAAAATTCTGTTTCTGAGATGATTTAAAAGTGTTATAATACAAAGTCAGTCACATGAAATTCTAAAAGTGTTCCTGCTAAGCCCTTTTTACTGCTGCTGAACATCAATATGCCTTATTTGAATGTAACTCCAGAAAGTTATTTGTGCTTTTAAAATTGCAGCCAGGCTGTTCAACACAGGAGTGATTTCCTGTGAGTATTTAGAGCAATTGCTACATGTGGATTTGACTCACCTCCTTGCCTGACACTAAAGAATGAATTAGCATGGCATAACTTTCACTAAAATCCCCAGGCTCAGCTGAATGTCCCTAACCCTCCAGAAATTGCCTGCACAATTCACATGGGTGTTTCTAACCTTACTCTAAACCATTAACTTAGATATTGATGCCAGAAAAAGGGACATAGCATAGCTCACTTGACACTAAACCCCTCAATTCATCAGCCTGGGGAATTTCTGGCAGCTGACCTGGTGAATTACGTGCTAGCCTATAGCCACTTTAAATTTAAATATGTTCTATCTTTACAAACTGCTCTTGATGCAATAGCTCTAGCAGAGCTGAGAGTGCAAAAATCTCTTAAAAACTGTGCTTCCTTCCCCTCAAAAGATAACTGCTGGGGAGATTTCTGTGGTCACTCAGGAGAAATTAAGCATCTATGGAAGTTCATGATCATCAGGAAAAAAATGGAATGTGTTTGAATTACTCCTAATATGAGCAAACAGAAAACAACATTCACAAGTAGTGGATATACTTAGGGATCCAAAAGATGGTTGGTTTTTTTTTCCCCCCCAGAAGAAAGGAAAGTAACAAAGGACACTGACTGAAGGAAAAATTAAGCATGAAAGCTGAATGAAATTTAGGAGTTTCTTCATGGCAGCTTGGTTGTGCCATAATCACTGTTATTCCACTGTGTTAACCCCTGTGGTTATTCCACTGTGGAATAACCACTGTGGTTATTCCATAACCACTGAGCAGAATGGGTGAGTAAGCTTTCAAACCCAGTGGCAGAAAAGGGGAGCAAATAGAAGAAAGAGGAAAATCACTGTCCAGGTGAACAGCATAAAATATATGGTAATTCAGACTACAACTAGTGGGCATTATGTAGATCCACAGAGTGCTTCAACACTTTGTTTTGCCCTTCCTGTAGCATCAAATCAGCCCTGTTACACCTTCATCCAATGAATCTCACACCTCAGAGACACCGATAAGGAAAATAGATGTCAGTAAATACAGACATGTCAGCTAACTTCAGGTAAATCACATTTTCTGTTTGATGCAGTGTGTTCGTAGTTTGGATGTCCCAATCAAGTCTTTCCAGGGGAACAATGAATTCACTGTAAGAAAGAATTTGCATTCATCAGTAGCCAATTAAAGGCTATTTCTTTCCTCACAGCAGGGGTACAAATAGCTGTGTTATCAACATTGAGGGCAGATCAACCTGTTAGCATTTTTGGCACACATCAGTGGGGAATCTATAAAGATCTCTTAATAAGGCATTTGAAATCACAGGTATACACCACCCAACAAAAAGGAAATATTTATTTATATAAACTTCCATGCATACCCATTACCTCTTCAAGCCCATTGCTGCATTCTTCATCTAACTGAGCTAAATCATGCATGAAATAGTATTCTATTTAGTTTAATGGCTAACAGAACCTGAATGGCTACAAATACTGCCCTAGCTTACTTCTGAAAGGCTCAGTAATTTTTAATACAGCAAAGAACTGCTCAGTGTGTAACCTCAGAGAATAGGCCAGCCTTATTTCCATTATCAGCAAATATATTCCAGAAAGCTGTTCCCTATTATACAGTCTTATATAATTTCATCTTTTACAAAAAGAACCCTAAAAATCAAACTCCCAAAGCTCTATATTCTCTGATTTTATTGCTAAATATTATCTCTTCTAGCAAGAAAATCTTAGTGTTATTTCACTTTTTATCCTTTCTTCCTTTGAGAGAATAGCAGTCTTTATCACTATTTGCCCAGTTATCTTAGAAGCAAATTTGTCTTTTTCTGAGATGCCTCTTTTGATAGAACACCTTGCTTAAAAATGGCACTTTCCCTAAATACACAGCTATTAAGGGTACTTTTTCTAAAGATATTAAAGAAAATTTCATCTGTGCTCTTTATTATCATCACATTTAAAATGAAAGTAAAAGAAAACAAGATCCATGATAGAATGGAAACTGTAAAAAATACTTGAATTTAGTATTTTTATAGCTATCCAATTAGGAAAAAAAACAGTGTTGAAGTAGAATATCACTGAACAAGGAGCTGTGGAAACAGCTTAGCAAGAAGAGTCTGTATAACAAAAAAGATATGCATGTAATACTTGCATTAATATCCCTGAGCTTTGTTTGTTGAAACCCAGAATCCCAGAATGGTTCAGGTTGGAAGGGACTACGGTGGTGTCATCTGATCTGGCTTTTCCTGCTTAAGCAGTGTCACCCCAAAGAAAATGACACAGGAAATGTATATGGAATTCCAGAAAATTGAAATCATTGAAATTTTCAATGTCAGACTTCCTTTTTTTTTTCTTTTTCTTTTTTTTAGAGGACTCTGATTTTAGAACTGGGACAGATTCATCTCTGTGGGATTCCATGCCTATAAATACCATTAAGATGTGTATAAACCCATGAGTTCCAGAAATTTTCTTTTTCTGCATATTCCAAATATGTTTCTGGATATTTCTGCAAAGCCTCCCTCAACATCACAGCCCTACCAGGTGTGTGCCCACCCCAGCGCAGAAACCCCAGAGATAACTGTGAGCTGAAGTCACTTATCCTTGTTCTAACGTTCTGCTGATACTGTGACGCTGCCTTTGGACCTTACCCTCCCCACCAGGGCTTTGATTCTTGTGTGGGCATCTCCTGAAGCCTGCAGAGTTTTACCACTGGCTTAAGATTTCCTTTGGTTGCCCACACTTAGGGGACTTGAGACCATTTGAGACATCTTAAGGTAACCAAAACATAGAGAGGGAGCACTAGCAGATTTCAGAGGACACGTGATCTGCCAGCTGATCAAGGAAGAGGATTCTCCCCCTCTCCTCTGCCCTGGTGAGACCCCGCCTGGAATATTGCGTGCAGTCCTATTGCCACCAAGATAACGAGAACGTGGAACTGTTAGAGCAAATCCAGAGGAGGCTGTGAGGTTGGTAAAGGGACTGGAGCTCCTTCTCTATGAAGACAGGGTGGGAAAGTTGTGGCTTTTCATCCTGGAGAAGGAGCATGGAGACTTCACAGAACCCTTCATCATGTGAAGGGGCCCTACAGGGAAGCCAGAGAAGGACTCTGCATCAGGAACTGCAGTGACAGGATGAGGAATAATGGGTACAAACTGCAAGAGGGGAAATTTAAACTACATATTAGGAAGAAGCTCTGTACTCCCAGGGTGGTGAGGCCCTGGCACTGGTTGCCCAGAGAAGCTGTGGCTGCCCCATCCCTGGAAGTGTCTAAAGCCAGGTTGGAAGGGGCTTGGAGCAAGCTGGGATAGTGGGAGGTGTCCCTGCCCTTGACAGACAGTTGAAACTAGTTGATTTTTAATGCCCAATCCAACCCCAACCATTCTATGATTCTATGAGTCTATGATTCTATGTTTCTATGATTCTATGTTTCTATGGTTCTATGATCCTATGATTCTATGATTCTATGATCCTATGATTCTATGATTCTGTGATTCTATGATTCCATGATTCTATGATTCTATGATTCTATGACTCTGTGACCTGAGGGAGGTTCTGGAGACCAGACAGCATTGCCTGGGTTATCTGGTTTGTAGAAGACATCAGGGTAAAGGCTCATGAATAAAGTTTGTAATTATTTACAATTCAGGCATGGCTTTATATTTTCTGATGAGAGTGTAGACAGGTAGAAAACAGTTAGATTAGACCAGATGACTAATCCTGCTGCAGGTGTTTCTCTGCATATTCTTCCATGTTAACCAGAGGTGGTAAGACTTCACCCTCTCAATTCTGTTAAAGCCCAAAGAAAGAAACTGTTTTTTTCCTCTCTTCTATTGCTGACAGTATATTTATCCTCTTCAATTCTTCCCACTGAAATAGCCATTCAGTTCCTTTTGAATCAAATGGTCTTATCTCAAAAGTTGATACCTGACCTCTTCAAAATTACTTAAGAAGCCCCAGGGCTTACTTGTTCATTTCTTGTCTTTCAGCCACAGACAATAAGAAGATGACCTATGTAACTCTACTTTCTGTATTATTTCTACCTCTATCCCTTCAGAATTTTATTGCCACATGGAATAAAGACTTTAAAGCTTTCTAAAACAAAATGTTTAAGCCTAGCTTCATCCGTCTTCCGTTAATTTCACTTAAGATCGAAAACTTTTTTTTGGATGTGCTTACCCACCTCCATTTGGCAACCTATAGACCTCATATAGATCTCTAGCATATAGACCTCAGATTTTCAAGGGGTATTAACTCAGGATTGAAAGATTCCAGCAAGGGTTTGGTAAGAATAGGTTAATTGGCTTCCAATGTGTTAAAAAATGTAGTTGTCAGGAAGGGAAAAGTAAGTGCTCTATGTCAAAGGTAGAAAACATGAGAAATAAAGTTTAAATGACAGAGAGGAAACAAAAGGAAAGTGTTTTTAACAACAAATGAATTGGTGGAACTTCAAGGTTGCTACTGAATAGGTCTCCTGCACTGGTAGTGTTTAAGATGTCCTTGTTAAGGCAGAGAGGTGGCCAATATGACATTTTTGTAAGTCCCTGCTACACCTTTTAGTTAATATCAAATGATATTTTAAGTCATTAATTGCTCCTCTGGGATAAATAGATTTACACCAAGAATGAGGTATCTTGGCATCCATATGAGCTTTCATAATTTGACCTCAAGGAGTCAATTCATAGGCTAAAGAAACTCTTAAAAACAAATAATATGAGCTCATTAGATCTAACATTTTTTAAACAGATAAGAACTGTACTGATACTTTATTCTCTTGACAGACATTCAGACATATTTCTTGGAGAAAAGAGAAAATAATTAGAGATTAATCTATAGCTCACCACTAACTAAACAAAACCCTTCCATTTCCTTGCTTCTCCTTATCTGCATCTGACCTTGAGTGTCTCATACCTGACAAGCAGTGAATATTTTTCATCTGCCCTAAGTTTCATTTCTCACACTCATGATTGGAGGGGGGAGCCATAATAAACATGAACATTTAATCAATATCCTTGTATGAACCGAACAGTAAAGCACAGGCTAAATAATGAAGAAATACAATTCTTACTCTTGACGCATCTTTAATTAGAGCTTTACTACACGACACAAATTACTTCAGTCCTGTGATATTACCCAAGATGCTTAAATGCTCTACAAAAGTATTGATTTTGTTTTGAATGTCAGATCTTGCGCTTGGCAGCTTTTTCTGTGAAGCAAATTGGAATTCTAATTAAGCTGCGTTTCTCAAATGAGAAGCAGACAAACAGCAGCATAAGTGTACAATTATTGGACCGTGGTTATCAGCCTTCTTATGGTCAAAACAACCACAATTTTGAGCAGCACTGAGTAACAAATGACATGCTTTGAATGAAAGTTTTACAAAGATGAATTTCTGTATCACCAGTGTGTAATTTACCATCTTGAAAAAGATTGGTTGAATGGCTCTAATGGTGCATTATTTTTATTTTTGTTTAAATAGGTTTGGCGACTTAGCAGTGAGAAGTATTAACCTTTGGAAAAAATCAATTGCCATCTCATCTCATCTAGTTAAGAAAAACACGCACATGCAAGAAAAACTGCACAGAAACCTGATGGAATTAGTCAGCAGTGAACAGAACCCTCACTCTGAGCTTTCGGCATCGGTGTGATGCAGTAGATGGGCTGTGGCAAGGAGAGTTTAGACAGTGGAGCTGAACAGGGAAAGAATGCCACTGCAAAGCTGAAGGGAAAGATTTCAGCTGTTTGACATGACCAATGAGCAGATGATACTTAGCACTTGTTCTTTGTGTATTTGAGCTGCAGGTTTCTCTTGTCGTTTCATTCGAATTCATTGACTTTCGAGACCTTCTGAGATTGTACAAGATGTACCTGTTAGAAAGTTCCATCTCACATTCATCAACAAGGTGTACACCGTTCTAACTTAATTTTAAATTCTTCCATCATCCAAAGCTTATGTAGCTTCAGATTTATGTTCAGGTCTGTTGTTGCTACTGTCTTTCTTTGTTTGAGTGTTTTTTTGGTGATGATTTTTAACTCCTTCTCTACATGTGCGAAATCTGACATTGCTTCATTGGTCTTAACAGCATCATGATCAACACAAAGAAAGAAAAAAGTCTTTGCCAAGACATGGCTAGTTTAAAATTTCTTTTTTTCAGCGGATTGAAAAGAAACATAAGTCAATAGTCTAGTAGCATCTATCATGAAACATTTATAGGTTTTCAAAATTTATTTTGTTTCTGTTTGCCAAAGTTGGAAGAAATCTTAAAATTCATGCTCAAGGTATTAAAAAAAAAATAAAAAGAATCCTTCAATTACTAAAATGCCCCTAACTCTGGACTGTGGCAGGTTTTCTCTTACACACATACACATATATACGCACACAGAAATATGCACATAACTAAAGGAAAAAATCTCATTATTTGCAGAATCTAAGACATGAGGAATTCAATTATTAAAAAAAGCTCTGACCTCTTACTAAGCCATTTCAGACATTCAGCCAGATGTTACCAAATGTGAGTACATTATATTCTCCACTGCTAATTAAAGCCCTCCTAAGCATCAGTGTCCTGACCTAGACATAATACTCACCACATAGTAAAGGATGCTACATTGTAAACATATCAGAGTGAAAATAAAATATTTCAAAGAAAATTAAGTCTTGCAATGGTATTTAACAGAAATTATTTTACAAAGGAAAAATAAGGACCTTCAGTGTTTTGGAAAGGTAGGTGGCCTCACTGATGCATGAATGATGTAAAAATTTTCCTCTGCATCAAGGAATTTTTCTTCAATCACTTTTTTAGTTTTTTGAAATTTGCTGAACCACATCCAGAGGAGCGTAACAAAGCTGGGGAAGGGTCTAGAGCTCACATCTGATGAGGAGCAGCTGAGGGAGTTGGTGGAGGGGCTCAGCCTGGAGAAAAGGAGGCTCAGGGGAAACCTTTTCACACTCCACAACTCCTGACAGGAAGGTGAAGCCAGGAGTGGTCAGGCTTTGCTCCCAGGGAACAGGGACAGGTCGAGAGGAAACAGCCTCAAGTCGCACTAGGGCAGGTTTAGGTTGGATGTTAGTTAAAATTCTTGCCTATAAGTGCGGTCAAGCACAGGAACAAGGCACAGTACAATCCCCATGGCTGGAGGTATTTAAAAGATGTTTAGATGTGGCACATAGGGACATGGTTTAGTGGTCAGCTTGGCAGTGCTGGGTCAGTGGTTGGAGAATTAGAGGACTTTTCCAGTCTTAGTGGTTCCATGAATAATTAGCAATAAGTCTAATATTCCTTGAAAAACATTAATATTCCTCAAGCATGAACATCTTTTTTGGTTTATTTTTATTTTAAAGCCATTTTCAGCACCGTCTTTTCCCCTTCTACATCTCTTTCACCGCCTAGCTTTTCAATTTACTGTTAAAATTTCACAACCGGTGTAGTAGAATACCTAATCAGACTAGGAGACTTCAACCATCTATTCCTATAAGTTTTACACACCCTCTTTTCAGCCTAAATCACGTTGCCTGCTACAGATTTCAGAGGCACAGCAATGATCACCAGCCCATGGAGAGTAGCAGAAGCTGTGTAGGAAGCCAGGAGACCATAGGAGCTGCTCCAGTAATCCCAGAGCACACAAATATAGTGCAAGATCCACTAAACTGCTCCCGCTTTTATTTCAGAGCGCCTCGAAAAGAAAAAACTTGCAAATTGGAAAAGAATTATTTTCTGTTTATGAATAACCCATTGTTCTGACCTCTTTGCTTTGAAGTCAGTACTTGCTCCAGGGTGATTCAACGCCATGCTTTGGCTTTGATGTACAATCTTAAAAGCACCATTACAGGCATTTACTGGAAGGGAATACCTTGTTGCCATGGTTACTAGTGCATCACTTGAAATTGTGATATAGCTGGATTTCATCACCATGACACTAATTTTCTCCAGTGCAGCAAGGGAGAGGCTAGATCATTACTGTATTAGATGCACAAGAGTTGAGTCCCCTTCTTTGCATTTTCTTCTTTTCACTTCTAAAGTTTTGCGTGGGTGAAGACCACGGCTGTAAGGAGAAATCTGTGAGCCAAAGAAAATGATGCCAGCTATTGTTTGGGGGGAGTGTGAACAAATAGGGAGTATTTTTGGCTTTGTTTCTTACTAGGAGAAAAATGAAATGAGGAATCCTGTGGGAAATCAGCTGTCAGACTCACCATATCCCCACTGCGATGAGGTAATGATAGTCAAACTCAGAGCTACCCTGGTGAGTGCTGGGCCCTAATCCAGCACTCACTGAGCTTTCTCAGTTGCAGGCAGCACAGCGAGTTGTGGTGTAAGGAACATTTCCAAGATCCCTGGGGCATGTCTTTATCGCAGACAGAGCAAGGAAAAGAGAAGGAAGCATCTCACAACTGCACAACTTGTGCATCCCCAGCAGCTCAGGCACAGCTAACTCCAAGCACGAAGTGTGGTGGAGTTGCCATTGTGTTTGGAAATAACCTCCTAGCTGTAATATCCCAGGCGCAGGACAGATCTGGGGAGAAACCTGGAGCAATTGAATGTGGGATTGTTTTTCATCTGGGCTGAATTGAAAGGAGGAGCTTTAATACAACTACTTGTCTTCATACCTCTTCAGGCTACAGGTTAAACCAAGTTAATTGAAAGGCAACTTACTCCAGTTGAGGGATTTAAGTGGAAAAAAAATAAAAGTCCTTCATTCATCTGGTTAGGGAAGCCTCTCAGTCTTGATCCCATCCTCAAAATTAAGCACACATGAAGGATCTCAACTAAAAGCTCTTACAGATTATTGTCTTCATTCATCTGACTTGTACATCTGAGTAAGACTGACCTCACCTGAAGGTTAGAGAAAGGGGGAGGCTTCAACTACAGCTTCAAGCACCTTCCTCCAGAAGTTTGCAATGGAGCAAATTTCATCTTTGTCCCACTGTAAGAGCAGTATTTGCTTTTTCACAGATATTTATTTAGTACCATTAGGCGTATCTTCAACACAGGTGTTATCAAAAACCACTCGAAGAGGGACATGGACACTCGATGGAGCTCACTGTTCACAGACATGCCGTGAGCCACCCCTTGAATGTAACCTAAGGTCACTACTCAGATGCAGAGTGCCCTCAAATGAGGGCTATCAAGACCTTCAGGGTGTTTTTCGTGGCCTCAGATATATGTATATATATATTTCAGCCCAGGTTAGGTGGAAGTCATGAGTGGCAATGTCACCAGTAAACTCATAACACATATCCTTATGTGTAGTTTTCAGCCAATAGGTTCTCTAACAAAGTAAAGATAATTGTGTCTTAGAAGTTGCTAAGTATGTCTTTACAGAAATTCGTTGCTATTAGGAAAGTTTTTAATCCAAAGTGCATTTTTAATCCAAAGTGACAAATGTGTGAAAGACTTTTTGCCCAGAGTTTAGTTCAAATCCATTTTTATTAGAATAGCCCAATTTTGAATATACTATTTCAATCACCTTTTCTTTCTGCTTTTAGCACATATATTCCCTATTTTGGTCATTCAGCATGAGAGTTCTCCAATTCTCCACAAGACCGTTCTTGGTTTTAATACTTAGAAGATCTTGTAGCTCTAACTGACACTAGAAGCAGCTTCAAGAAATGCCTGGCTCACATCAGGTGTGTGTTACAATACTTGAAATTATATTTGAGCTTTACAATCAAGTTAGTGAATTAGGAATTAGTGATTATAATTAGAAATAAGCATGCATGAATAAGCATTACGCATGCATCTTCTCGTCAATAATATTTTTAACTGAACTTAATTTTTATGTGTTCAGATCTAGATCTTCTAGTCAAATCTGAATCCATAAAATTTAAGTTCAGTTAAAAATATTAATTTGGAAAACTGTTGTGGTGTCAAAAGTTTAAAGAGCAATTTTTATAATGACTTCTCAGGAAGACAGACTGACTTTTTTATTTCCCACAATTAGAGGAAGATTTACCAAGTACAAGATCTCAAAGTCGCTCTGTATCTAAACACACCCCTTCACTTTCACTTAAAGTTCAATATATGTTTCCTGCAAAAATGACTGAACAGGAAAAAAGCTCTTGTGTTTTAACTTTATTTAATCTGTGAGGCACAGCTATCATAACCAACAGAAAATGGAAGTATTGATTTTAATTTGTCTACAGAAGATTTTTGAAATAAATTCTTCCTCTCCTTCATGATAGGTGTTCAGATTTCTCCTGAACAGAAAGTCTTTTCTATTTCTCTCTCTCACTCCTGGAATAAGACCTTCAGATTTAAGTGGTGACTAATCAAAAGATATGCCACAAGGAAGATCATGGCATTGATTCTTATGTCTGCTGTTGAAGGGAATCTGATGACAATTATTTGGTATATATTTATATGGCTAAAAATGCATTATTAATGAAAAAATTTGACAATTTTTAAATTATTCTTGACTTTATAGCAAAAATGATGATTTTTTCTAAACCAACAACATCTAAATTTTACATACTGCTTATCTTAGCTGTAATTTGTATGTATATGTGGTGGCAGAGATTCCAGCTGAAGACATTTATTTTACACAACCATTGTCAAATTTTGGTTGCTTAAGTGCCTTTTATGAAGATTTCTTTTTTTTCTTTTTTTCTTTTTTTTTTTCCTTTTTTTTTTTTTTGGGTGGGAGGGAGGGTGGGAAGATTTTTCCATTAAGGTTTCTCCAAAATATAAAAAAAATAGTTGAAATTTATTCAAAATTTAAGGTGATTTAGTAAAGGGGTTTGTTAATCTATCAAGAGTCTTTCCTCCATTTCCCTTAGCCTACAAGGCTACAGTAAGATGTTATTTTTATGATTTTAGTCTTCCAGACTAGGAGGGCTCTTTGTAATATTTTAGCACTTCTCTCTCTCCATTTAAAATGTGACAGATCAGAATACAACAAGGATGAGCAAACACTGATGGAAAGGGAGCAGAAGAGATGCTGTTTCCTGGAAATCATTCAAACCTCAAAAAAAAGGTCAGGTTCAGGGTGCCCATATCCTTAATTAAAAATCTCGTCAATCCATCCCAATGTCTCTCTCGTTCACGTTGGAGTGCCAAACTATGTCAGACCATATTCTCCTCCTTTTTTTTTTACAGCTACATAATTGAAACTTAAATCTACTGCTGTGTGAATATTAATGTGCCATTCCAGCAGTTATTCATAGTCCCTAAGTTCTGATCTTCTAAAGGGGTGTTCAGTTGAAGAGTGAAAAAATAAGGCTTTATTTGAGTTCCTCTGGTGAGCACAGAAGGCTTTTAATTTTACAGAAAAGAAAGAAAAAAAAAAAGAAAGAAGAAATAGAAAAAAAAGTTGTCTGTCCATTCCTCAAAGTGGTGATATAGAACCAAGCTCTCTGGGGCTGCTGACTGGATTTATTGTATGTCACACACATCAAAAGTAAGTGCAGGCAGGTAAAAAGTCTTGATACCCAGCTGGGTAGGATGGTTTGAGAGCATAACAGACACTGGCTGTGCGACAGCACAATGCTTCTGCTTGCCAAGTTAATTAAGTTAGGATTGAATGCCCATGGATAGGAGATAATAATATCAGCCACAGAAAAAGGATATGTGATATTGTAGATTAGGCTTATAAGAACGGCTTTGTCTCTCTGACAGGGAGACAAAAATGTGTTGCCGCTAAACTCCTAGAGATGGGACTCCTGCCATATGCAGGAACATGCTTTAGTTTGTATTTTTTTTTTTCATTTATAATTTCAATTTCCCATTTAATAAAACCCCGGCTCCTTTGAGCTACATGCAAAGGAAAAGGCAGAAAAGGTGACAAGCCCAGGAAACTGCCAGAGGTGAACTTTTCAACTCACAGGAACATCTCAAGGCAGGCTGTAAATAGGATTACTTTTATTAGACTGCTGCCTGCTGCAGCTGTTCTTGTTAAGGGGCTGTCACTCTGCCCATTGTGCACGCAGGAGTGACAGGCAGCCCAGGCCGGGGGGACCCCAGCCAGACCCCACTGACACCCGTCACTCAGGTGGGGCCGTCCCTTTGAGGCAATCACAGGGCATAAAACAGGATTTCAGCGTGCTTTACAGAAGATGGGCAGGTGTGGGATCACCTCTTTGACAGAAACATGGGTCGTCAGCAGAGGGTCAGGGGAGCTCACGCCTAAGATTTTTAGCTTTTAATATTTTTCATGTATTTGTAGCTTTGTAGATTGCTATAGCATGGCTGTAGCTCCTAGTGATTTTCCTACCCTTTTTTCCTACATTTAGGAACAATAAGCTAACCTTCTAACACATTCCTAAAATACTGTTTAGTCTTTTCCCAAGAAGAGAACCAACTACAAAAATGTTCTATTTTCCACCCAGAATCTGAACAGATATAAGAAAAGTGGGGCAGAGAAGCCCCTGGACTACTTCCAGTGGGGCAGTACGCAGGGGATTTTTACCTCACCGACTATCATTTTAACTGGATAATATATGATAGCTTTACTAATCAACTAACCTTATAAAATGGTGGAATTACTGCACCATATGCAGTTTTTACCATACTGTATACCTGAAGACTTTCAAGTAAAGGTTTGCTTTTATATTATCACTCTAACATTGTTTGGGAAGATATGTTCTATTTCCAGGAAACAGAACCACCAAGAGCCTCCTCCCCACCATGGATGTGCCGTCAAAACTGAGGCATTTCCCCACCATACCACCACGTTGCCACACTGGTACCATAGATTTTGTTTTTCCCTGTCACATCCTAGTCCACTGCCTGAATCACAGAGATTTGAACAAGGTAATGCTTAGTCTTGATAACAAATAATCAAGATTTCATGAAAAATCTCAAGTATTTTCAGTGTCTGAATTGCTACAATACAAGCCTGGGGTGTGAAAATAGATTATTTTGAGGGAGGCACGAGGATTAAGGCAATGTCTGCACCTCACATTTATAGAAATGAAGAAGATTAGATCAGACAAAATAGAATAAGGAAAAAAGCCATTGGGAGAACATCCTGGAAAGACCAAGAGTTGCAGCATATATTTTGTAGGTAGTCCCTGTTACCGTAGCTGAGCGTCCAGAAATGTAGAATATTACAGCTGCAAGTCAACCTATGGTCCCAAGAAGAGATATTTTCTCTCAAATTATCACTTTTCTCCCTGGAATCTAAAACATAAGAGTATAAATATAAATATAAATATAAATATAAACATAAACATAAACATAAACATAAACATAAACATAAACATAAACATAAACATAAACATAAACATAAATATAAATATAAATATGTGCACACACAAGCATAAACACATCTGTAGACATATTCTTGGGGTGCTCCTATGCAGAACCAGGAGCTGGTCTTCAGTGGTCCCTGTGGGTCCCTTTCAACTCAGAATATTTCACGATTCTAAGATATATACGTATCTATTTAAGCACTTGCACCTCCAGTTTCTCAAAGTCTGCCATGAGAGCCCAGTTCAAGTTGGTAAGAAGGTACCACACCACAGGAGGCTGGAATTCTACCCAACGTTCTTCTCTCATGCATTTCAGTTGTCTAAGTCATCCTTAATTTTATAGCAGGATTTGAAAGCTGAAGTTTTGCTCCAGACAAACATTGCAGTAGACAACCAAACTGCATCAACCAAAGTATTTTCAATGTATGATGCAATTTGAATTCCAGAAGCCTTGGAGGGAAGCTGGGAAGCTGTGGGCCAGACTGGCAAGAAGACCCAACATTCAGATTTTTGTTAAACTGCAAAGGCATTTAGGTACCTATGTCAGGGACAAACACAAGTTTAAACACCTTTTAAAAAAGAACATTCCACCTGAATATGAGGAAGAATATCTTCAGTGTGTGAGTGACCACACACTGCGTGTTCCAGATGGAACAAAGACCAGGAAGGTGCACAGTCTTCCTCACTGGAGATACTTCAGAACTGTCTGGACACAATCCTGTGCTCTGGGATGACCCTGATGGATTGGGGAGGTGGGATCAGATGACCCACTGTGGTCCCTTCCAGCCTGACCCATTTTGTCTGTGATTTTGTGTGATATACACTTTTAAATTGTTCTTCTGTTAATTTTGATTAATATTACTACAGTGCTACAAAATTGCACTGGTATATAAAATATATTATCTGGATATCTCTTGCATAAATAAATAAATAAAGGAAGCACTTGTAGCAATACATTTCTAATAGTACCTTTTATTATTTCCTTTCTCAGAGCGTTTTTTAGGAGTGCACATCTCAAATCATACAAACAAAAAGCCATTAAAATGATCTTATAAAAGCTATTATGTTTCATGATCTGATTATATGCATTTTGTTTCAGGACAAGCCCACTATTTGGAAAATTATAGTCTTAGTCCAGTCACCTTCTGGAGAAAATTCCTATTTATATTCCTGACTGACATTACCTATTTCTCCAAGGGATTTTGTCCAGTTTGCATAATACAAATCATCATCTATACAGAAGAAGACCAGGTCCAAGTTCATTCCTGATTTATCTCCACCAATGCATAAAAGGGTAAAGAAAATCCATTAGAAACAAGGTTAAAAAGAGGGGAAGAGGAAAAAAAAAAAAAAAAAGAGACACAGCATGAGCTGCATGGAAGATAAATGCCAAAGACCTGATTGTCATTTACATTAAGGCAGAGTAAAGAAGCTGTGAATGAGAACTGAAGACAGGCTGGGCTTCTGTTTATTTCTAGCTAAAAATATGCTGGATTTTTTAGGGGTGTGCATTCTCATTTGTTTGTGAGAATAATTTTTTACATTAACAGGAGAGGTTTTTGAGCACTAGGTGAAAGGTTCAGCGTTGAACTGAATTTACAAATCCTCCAGCTCTCCAGGATTCACTTATCTTTCTCTGAAAGTATCTGTCTATCTCTTCATCACAGGCCTTGCAATCACTGGCTATTATGTGAGGGTCAAGCTCATTCTGAGGAAGGAAAATATACTGAATTAAGTTGTATAAGAGATTAACCAGCTCAGGTTAATTGTGTTTTCATTTTCTCCAGAATTTGCCAATGTTCTAAAATAAATCTCTTTATGTTTTTGTAGTTATTAAAAGAAAATGGTATACTGCATAATAGTGCCAGTTGTTACCATCAGATCCGAAAACAAAAACAGAAGAGCAATCCTTTCCTGTTGGAAGTAAAACCAAGTGGTTGCATATAACACTGTGTCTATAAACTCCCTGCTATTTCTCCATCTTCTTTTTCTGTTATCATTCACAAAGAGATCTTGTCACTCTTGCTTACAACGTCGTCAGGAAGGCATCTCTGTGCTTCTTGAAACTCCTGTTCCTGTCAGCTTGCCTTTACAGCCCTTGTAACATAATTTTGTGGCTGTGGTTTACAGATCATCTCATTTCCTCATGTGGATTGGTCTTTCGGTGTCAAAAGCACAGGTGGGCAGGAGGTCATTGGCCCCTGGGCTGTCCCAGCCATGGTGTGACACAGCCCCAGGACAGTGCCCATCCCCTGTGCTGCCTCTGCTGAGACACCTCCAGCCCTGGGGACAGCTCTGGGCCCCTCAGGACAAGAGAGACACTGAGGGGCTGGAGAGTGTCCAGGGCAGGGAACGGAGCTGGGAAGGGGCTGAGCCCCAGGAGAGGCTGAGGGAGCTGGGAAAGGACTGAGCCTGGAGAAAAGGAGGCTCAGGGGGACCTTGTGGCTCTGCACAGCTCCTGACAGGAGGGGACAGCTGAGGGGCTCGGGTTGTGCTCCCAGGGAACAGGGACAGGAGGAGAGGGAAATGGGCTCAAGCCGAAGAGGCTTAGATTGGATCTTAGGGAAAACCTCTTCATGTGGGTTATCAAACACTGGCACAGGCTGTCCAGGGCAGTGGTGGAATCATCATCCCTGGAAATGTCCAAAACCATGTTGACATTACTCTTGGGGACATGGTTTAGTTGTGGGCTTGGGAGTGCTGGGTTAAGGGTTGGACTTGATTATCTTAGAGGTCTTTTTCAACCTTAATGTTTCTATGACTCAGCGAAATACAGACTCAGAATGAAGCAGTTGTGTTTTACAAACACTTTATTGCACACCAGGGCAAGAGCAGACACAGAATTTCCCTCAGTTGTACCTTACCAATAAGAGGTGGTGCATACAGGCACATTGAAATACCAGTGTTCTGCCTTGCTGCAGATCTGGGGGCACATGCCCTTTGTGCCTGCCTATGTGATTTTATTATTTTATTTTTCATCTGAGCTGCAAGCCAGAGCACTAACTGTGCCTCAGCCAAAACAAACCAGTACTGGGTCCCAAGGTACTCAGCCAAGGTCACTGGGGGCACCTGATGTCACTTCACAAGATGAAGCACCACTTTCTCCCTTGCATTATACTAACTACCATAAAATACATATTTAGTGCTATCCAAAGTCGTGTAGGAAGTGCTGGGGAGGAGGCTGTACATCCCTCATTATGGTGATGGAGTGTTTACAACAGCAATCCTTTTAGCAATAATGAATTTCCTCATTCATAGGAGGGCTCCCCAGGGTAAAGGGAGTATCCAGCAATCAAGAGCCTTGAATTTCCTTTGTGCTCATTAAAATGAAACAAACAAACAAAAAATCCTGAATAGAGGAATAAAAACCCCAAACCAAACAAGGTGTCAATCTGAGCATCACAAACCAGCCTCTAAGCAGGAAAAGCTGTGCAAGCACTCTGTGCTTGCCACTTTGTCGAAGATAAAACTGGAACCAATTTAGAATCAATATTAGCTCAATCATGATTGATCTTCCTTAACTTTAATCTTCCTGCTTCAATTGCCCAAAGGACTCTTTACAGTTAATACAAGAGGGGAATGGTTCCAGATCTTAAAACACCTGAATCATATTCAGAGCAAGCCCAGTGATCCTCATATATTGTCAAAAGAGTCTAGAGTGAGCAGTTTTGTCATTAACTTAGCTCTGTGATCAGATTGACAATACTAGAAAGCTAAAACATCCCAACTCAGATGTTTTCTTATCCATAAATGATCCTCTGTGAAAAGATTTGTTGTTTCTCTTCTTAGCCTGAAGTGAATGGAAAAATACAGCAGAATGAGAAACTGAAGTATTTATACACAGCCCTAACTGAACATGATTTCTCATAAAAAACAGGTGTCATGGTTTAGCCCCATCCAGCCCCCAAGCTCTCCCAGCTTCTTGCTCACTGCCCCATGAGTGGGATCAGGGAGAGAATCAGAAGGGTAAAAGCTGGAGAACTCATGGGTTGAGATGCAGACTGTTTAATAGGGAAAGAAAAAGCCACGCACAAAAGCAAAACAAAACAAGGAATGAATTCACTGCTTGCCGTGGGCAGGTGTTCAACCATCTCCAGGAGACCACAGCCCCATCAAGGGCAGTGGTTACTTGGGAAGACAAACACCATCACTCCAAACATCCCCCCCTTACATATTGGTGCAAAATGACAGGACAGCAACCCTACAAATTTTCAAGGATTTTTCATTAAAGATGTATGTGCAAGTTGTGTTAATAGGAATAAGTGTTCATTTCGATCCTAGAAAAATACTGTAGGATTTCTGTTACCTCACCTTCTAACATTACAGCTGCCTATATTTTAAAATATTACATTATTTCATAGTCTAAATTAGTATTCAAAATATTTTTTTCATTAAGAAGTACATGTGGTTTTTACCAAGTGTTTCAAACACAGAAACAAAACCCACCCACATGTAAAAGATTTTTCCCCCAAAGTTTATTTGTGGCTTTATGTCTTTCAACATAGCAACCATTTTCTTCTAATTTTTCATTTAGAAGTGGCACCTTCTTGGAAAAGTGACTTTTATTTGGCTAAAAATCTAAAATGTACAAATCACACCTGACCTTCGGCCTCAGGTGATACCAAGAGGGTTGGATTCTATTCCCACCCTTCCTTCCCACCCAAGGAAAAAGAAAAATCCCTGAAGTATTACTCATTTTTATAGCCAGAAAGAGCATTTCTTATAACTAGGCTAAAGCTACTCAGTTGTGAAAAATGGCACTGAGCATGACTGAAAGATGGATTCTCCTGGGAACAGAAAAAAGGAAAAGACAACGAAAGAAGACTTTTAAAAAAGTGTATAGGAACTTTCCACGTCATATATTTCTATTCTTTCATGGCCTGAAGCTACAAAACAATGCTTGCATTTCAACAGAGAGCAGGGGACAGACTACTTAAGCTAAATATCACTTTTAACTTCCTTTGGGGGCTGTCAGTTATAGTTGCCCATAAATGTTTTGTAATAGGCAGGCTCATAAATCCAGGTGACAACCTCCCACTTTCAGCAGCTCTAGGAACAGGACACACTTGGAGTGGGATTTAAAGCACATTACCCCAGTAATTGCAACAGGGTGATTTGGACTGTTATTTCTTTTCCTCTATTTCAACACTGGTCAAAGAAAATGCATTCTTAATGGAAACACTTTGTTTCTTCTAAGTGTTTTATAGCCAGAGACAACAAAGCACTTTTGACATCTTTTGTATACAATCCTCCCCTAAAGCTCTTTATGCCCAAAGTGACAAACCTCAGCGCTCCAACTCACACACCTAAACCTCGTTGTTATTATTTGCAAATCAACCTGATTTTCAGAAGGACTTCAAAGGCATTGTCAGAGGAACAGCTTCAAAGACGTCTCCAAGATGAACAACATGTCCAAGACCCTTTGTGACTCCCAAGCACTGCGTGGTGCACATCCAACTCCTCACTCTCTGAAGTGCATATGGGTCTCTTTACATCAGCAGTGTTATTTTCAATAATTACAGACTCCATACTCAGTCCTCTCAGCCTTTTCCTCAATTAAGAGTCCGTTTCTGACCGTAATAAGTCCCAGTCATTTCAACAGAAAGAAAGGAAAGAGGAATTAAAGAAAATTATAGTTTAGGCATAGGACTCAACAGGAAAACTGCAATACAGAAATACTTGCCTTTTGTTTTGTGTTGTTGTTTTCTGTGTTCCTCTCATGTTTTTTAGCCTTTCCTAACTCTTTCAATCAAATTTCCCTTCCAAATTAGGGTAAATATTAGGCTAGTCTTTGCCTGAGTGGCCGCTCCTCCCCTTCTCTCCCCTCCCCTCCCTCCTGCCTTGCAGTGCAGAGAGGCTGAGTTTAATGAAATTCAGCTGAAATTGAATACACTCATTAACCTCTACTATCAGGTTGCCACATTTTTGTCACAGTGACTGAGTGCCTTCTGCTGTTACTATAGCAATTCTGCCCTTATTTACAAAAGTTAGGCACAAATTACTTAACTTTCTTTTCTATTACTGAGTCGATTATTGATTTTAACATCTAGGTGCACAGAGGTAAAGAGAGAAAAGACTCCAGAAAATTTCTATCAAAGATTTCTGAAAAAAAAAAGAATTCTTTCTGAAGATGAATTAAATTGGCCTCTCAGTGGTGCTACGCTTAGGTGTTACTACCAGGGGGTCATTACATAGTGCTAATGACCTTCACCAATTAAGGGTGGCTTGGGGGTGTAATTGGTGGTTGACCTACCGAGGGAGTACATATGGAAATTGTAGTAGCTCTTTCTTACTATCAGTTTGTGTGTTGGATGTAGTAATTCTCAAAAATACTTTACATTGGACCTTGTCTCTTATTCTTTACTTTTTTTTTTTTTTTTTTTTTTTTCCATCTCATTCACGTGCTGTTTCTCCTTGTCTTGTGTTGCCCTTTTGTATAAGCCCTCTTCATTGTTGGGTCCTTTCTCTGTGTTTGTTTTCTTTGTATGAGTGTGTACATATTTTACCAACAATTAAGCCTTTATTTACTCCTGAAAACTGCTGTGTACCTCAAAAAGGTCTCATGTGACACGGTTTAATACTAAATTCAGTGATTGAAGAAACTAAAATTTAATTCTTCTGGTCATCAGCTGAATAGTCAGATGGGAGCCCTTTTCAGGGATAAGACTTTTCAATAACTCCTGCAACCACTTTAGGAGTGACACTGATGGCTCCATACAATTTGGGGATGCTGCTCTTTCAATGTTATATTTTGAAGAGAGAGAGAGAGCAAGTTATTTATTTTTAAATTGCAGATTACATTGAAGAAATTTTCTGAAAAGTAGGGGCAAATGAAGAAAAAATAAAAAAAAATAGTGCAAACTTGGTTGTCTGAAACACTGGATGCAAAAAGAGTGCACCTATAGTTTGCCTAAGCAGTACTAATCACATAGAAACATTTTAAATAATTTGGAGACAAAAAATTGAGTATCAATGTGCAAATACCTGAAGTACACATAATAGTAACAGAAAATATATATATATGATGAGGTGACAACTGAGAATTTTTTCTTTGTCTTGAAAGAAACATCCTTCATTCAAGACACATCCCAAACTTCTCATTACTACTCCTGAGTGTAATCATTACGTAATAAACAATCATCAAGTGGTCTCTAATTGACATTATGTGACTCTTCTCAAGAGATGAGCAGTGGTCCCACTGTTGCTTCCAGGATGTTCACCTTGAAAGGCTGGAGCCCCACACCCTGAGCTGACCCTCTGCCCTCCTTCCTCCTCCTCCTCCTCACAGCTTGCGTCAGCAGCACTGGGGATAGCTCCTGGCTGAAACATCTCCAAACTGCCTTTTCTTTCTCCTTTTGTCATTTTCTCCCACATTCCCTTCATTTCTCTTGTCTTCTTGGTGACAGCTTTGCCTCCAATGAAGGCCTGTCCCCAGGTCCTGACCAGGGTCCCCTGAAGGGCTCCTGAGCATGTCATGAAAACATTTATAACTTTTGACTGTGAGCTACAATGTCCAGCAAAGATCATAAGCATTCAGGACAGCAAGATCTGATGCCTGCATTTAAGTCTGACTTTCATCTGTCCATAGAAATCTGAATGTACACTTATTTTGGACATGTGAAATTTTTCCCTTTTGCTCTTCAACCTTCTGTTGGTTCTTAAACTGACGAGGGTTTTTGGCCTTTAACTTCAATGGTTCAGTCAAAATTTAGTCCTCACTAAGAACAGAAACTGACATTTGCCTTTGTTTTCCATAAAAACTTCTGTTCATGACTTATGTGGAGAAAGTGCCTTCCTGCCATGCAGAGCAGAAATGTAAATTTCCCAAACCTTAATTATATTTGGGTTGCATTCAGATAAGTTCCATACAAGCCTATGAATTTACAAAATTTGATTTGAACCCTTATAATAATGGTGATGGTAAAATAATAATGTTAACAATTGCAAAAATTTGTCAAGACTTTATATTAATGAGATAGGAACAAACCATGAGATTCCACACTGGAATTAATTGGTGAAAAAAAAAAAAAAAAAGACAAAGAAGAGAAAATGCTTTTTGGTTTAGGAAAAAAAATAGCATGAGAAATACTGTTTAATTTATCATCATGGTCTTTTGTGTCTTTCAGCATTCGGTATACTTTTTTTTCCAGAAATGGACTACAAATGAAGAGACTGGAATATGACTCTGTAATAAACAAAAGCAGCAAAGAGTAAATAGGGAAATGAGAGATAGAATTACAGGTGCAAAGCAATTATTACTGTGCCACAGCATTTCAACTACTAACCATTTTATTCCTGCATATTCTATCAAAGGGATCAGCACTTGGCTTGCAGAGCCACTGATGTTTTCAAGGTCTTTGCATTCATTAGAATTTAATATTGTGAGATTTTACTTTGCTTTGGTTTTTAACCTCTTTCATTCCATTCAGCACATTATAGAAAAAAAATCGTATTGAAACACTGCCTAGGAAAGTAAAATTCACAAGAATATGATACATTTTATTGATCAGCTCTGTTTTTTATTTTAAAATTATTTCCTCTCAGTCTCTAGTATGTCTCAACTTTTTATTTGTGAAGGTTGTGTGGAAATAGCAAATTCTGAAAAGTTTAAAATACTTTTTTATAAGTAAGCCTTAGAAAATACCATTTGAAATATAAATAGTGATTATTTCTCCAACTAAGACTCAAACAGAGGAAATTTCCATCAAGAGAAACTAAGAATCCACTTTGAACAAAGCATAGAACTGTAGTCATACCATGGTCACAGGTCGTGCCTGAGACTTATTAGGTACCTTGGTCCGAAGATTAGCTATAACACAATAGAGCATAAACTTGATCTCTAACATCATAGAAGGAGCTTTATATAAAGGGTGATTCACACCATCAGGAGATTAACATCTCCAGAGACTCATCCCTCTGTCCTGTTTCTCTTCATTGACAAAAATAAAAAAGAGCCTACGGTGACCAGCTCAGATTTAGAACTTTAACCTTTAGATATCTCAAATGAGATAAGACAAATCCTATCCTTGGATTCCTGTGCTGTGAACAGTGATGGATCAGTCCCCCTAAAGGAACACAAAACCCACAAAGGGGATGGACTAAGCAGAGTTGGGAGGGAAGGTGGATGGATAGAAGGGGACAGCTCTGACCATCGGCCTGGCTCCTTGTCTGAGGTCCCTAACACGAAGATGGGGAAAAAGTGCCTGTGCCCTTGAAGGACTAAACCTAGTTTGGTTTGCTCAGCAATGCCAATGGCCCAATTTTTTCAATAATTGGGTGGGTCGAAATCAATGCATTTAGAAGAATCTTTTATTTGTTCTATAGCGGTGATGTTCTGCAGCATAAAGGCAATCTTTGACCTGCTCTTTTTTTCTTTTTTTTTTTTTTTTTTAATTTATTTTTTTTTTATTATTATTTTTTTTTTTTTATTTTTGTATTTTTTTTTTTTTGTAATTCCTCTGCTGTATATCCAGCAGGGATTAAAAAAAAAGAACCCAACAAACCAGGTATAAGAATTAGCAAAATTTTAGTAGAACCGTAAATTTTGAAGATCTGCATGAGATAACACAACATTAGACTGACTGACTGTTCCTATTCTGTGTTTGAAGATAAAGCCTCTCTAGTAAGAGGCTTTCACCAAGTGTTCACCCTAGGGAAACCTGCAGCAACCCTCTGTTTCCCTTCTATACAAGACAGTTATCCCATGAAAAATAATTTTCAAGTATAACCATTAGGATTGGGAATTTTAGGAGAACAAGTCTGGCAACTGAGACCTGAAAACCTGTCTGATTTTACTATAGGTTAAAATTTAAAAAGCACTCTGACTAAATTTCAAAAAATATGATGAATGCCAATGTCAATTCTTTATGGCAAGTGCTGTGCCAGCTGTTTGTGATCATCTTTGTGTGTGTGAACATCAGAACAAGACACAGGAGTGGAGGAGGGGATGGCACTGATGGGTCTCTGTTCTGTTGCTGAGGGGGTTTTTTTTGGTCACTTTGGGGGTGTTTTTCCCCAAAGAAAGCTTTTTTCTGCTCTGTGTAGTGTTTTGATGGCATTTGTAGTCTTTGTTCTGTGCAGGCTGCAGGTGTCACACCAAAGGATTGATCAGGGCGTTGTGACAGATACGTAACCTAATGAGGAAGAGTTTTGCTTTCATGATGAGAATGTGATGCTCCTTATGTCCCCAGGGAGCACACATGGCATTTGTGTCCTCAGCTTCATGGAGCTCTGGAGGAGACACTGCAGCCAGGAGAAATTCTGGTGATTGATGGTTTTAATTTTCTAATGGGTCAGCTTGTTATTTAACATTTATAACTTCTCTTACGAATACACAAACGTGTAAGGGAGCATGAAGTGTCTTCAAGAGAGTTTAGTCCTGCATGTAATCTGGAGTTTGGACTTTTAGGTGGTGTTGTAGTTGCTAGAAAATGGCAATATTAACTAAAGCAGAGGAATGGAATTTATGCCAATTAAACCCAGACTTCTGTTTTCACTGAATCTGGATAATAAGAGGAAATAGCCTCAAGGTGTGTCGGGAGGTTTAATTTGGATATTAGGAAAAAAAATTATTCATGGAAAGGGGTGTGAAGCATTGGAACAGGCTGCCCAGGGATGGGGTGGAGTCACCATCTCTGGAGGCATTTAAAGGGATGGATGTGGCACCTAGGGGTGTAGTTTAGTGGTGAACACAGTGGTGCTCAGTTAATCACTTGATGATCTTAGAGGACTTTTCCAACCTAAATGATTCTATGCTCTATCACAGAGAGATTTTGACCTACCTAGTTGTCCTTCTCAAATGTCTTGTTTAATCCCCTGCTCAAAAAAGAAAAAAAAAAAAAAAAATGGGGATGCTGTCATGCAGGTTTCAGGAAAGTCTTTGCCAGAGTCCCATTTAGGACATCACCTATCCTCTATGCACAGAATTTTCTCTAGGAACCCAACCTTCCTTTTACTTAAGTTCATGCCCTTATCTTTTAAGCACTTTACTGATTTTCGTACACTAACATGAGCCTCCTCAGCTCTCCTTCTAGATGGGCCAAAGCCCAGTGAGAATTAAATCTGGCCAAGGATGACAGGGATAACTAAAACGGCTTTCCAAATACATCAATGACAAAAGGAAAACAAAGGATAATGTGGGGCAATTAGCAAATAGAGAGGGATCCTGAGGAGGTAGACAAGGCAGACAACAGAGGAAGTAGACAAGGCAGAGTTACTGAATGCCCAGTACAAGACCAGCCCTCAGGGATCTCCGGCCCAGGAGACCAGGGGAAAGGGATCTTGGAAGGAAGAACTTCCCTTGGTCAAGGAGGATTGGGTCAGAGAACACCTAGGCAAACATGACATCCACAAGTCCATTGACCCTTAGAAGATGCACCCATGAATGCTGAGAGAGCCAGCAGACACCACAGCTGGGTCAGTCATGTTCATCTTTGAGAGGTCAGAGAGATCAGGAGAGGTGCCTGAGGACTGGAAGAAAGCAAATATCACCTGAGTCTTCAAAAAGGGCAAGGAAGAGGACCCAGGGAACCACCAGCTAGTTGGCCTCACCTCAATCCTGGGAAAGATGATGGAACACCTCGTTCTGGAGGCCGTGTCTAAGCTCATGGAAGACAAGAAAGTGAGGGGGACTAGTCAGTATGAGTTTACTGAAGGTAAATCACGTTTGACCAACTCAATTGCCTTCTGCGATGAAATAAGTGCCTGGATAGATGAGGGGACAGCAGTGGATATTGACTACCTGGACTTCAGCAAGGTTTTGGGCACTGTCTCTCACAACATCTCCACAGAGGAACTCTTGAAGTGTGGATTGGATGAGTGAACAGTGAGGTGGATTGAGAACTGTCTGAATGGCAGATCCCAGAGGGTCATGATCAATGTCACAGGGTCTAGCTGGAGGCCTTCCACTGCTCAATACCAGGACCAGAATTGTTTAACTTGTTCATCAAAGGCAGGGGTGAAGGGACAGATGTTTTCTCAGCAAATTCACTGAAGACACAAAGCTGGGAGGAGTGGCTGATACCTCAGAGGGTTCAGATGGACCTCAACCAGCAGGAGAGATGGGCAGAGAAGAACCTGCAGAAATCCAGCAGAGCAAGTGCAGGGTCCAGCACCGGGAGAAGAACAACCCCAGGCACCAGCACAGGCTGGAGCAGCTCTGAGCAGAAGGAGCTGGGGGTCGTGCTGGACACCAGGCTGTCCATGAGCCAGCAGAGCCTGGGGAACAAGAAGGCCAAAGGGATCCTGGGTGCCAGCAGGTCAAGGAGGGGATCCTGCCCCTCTGCTCAGCCCTGTGAGGCACATCTGCAGTGCTGTGTCCTGCTCTGGGCTCCTCAGGACAAGAGGGACACGGAGCTCCTGGGGTGGGGCCAGAGGGCTGCAGAGATGATGAAGGGCCTGGAGCATCTCCCTGGTGAGGAAAGGCTGAGGGAGCTGGGGCTGCTCAGCCTCGAGAGGACACAGCTGAGAGGGGACCCCATCCCTGAGTGTCCCTGTGTGCAGGGAGGGTCAGAGCAGGGCCAGGCTCTGCTCCAGGGGCCCAGCAATGGCACAGAGGAACGGCAGGGACTGAGCCCAGGGAGTTCCACCTGGACAGGAGGAAGAACTTCTGTCCTGTGCAGTGACTGAGCCCTGAACAGATTGTCCAGAGAGACTGTGGAGTGTCCCTCACTGGGGATGTTCCAGACCCCTCTGGGCACAATCCTGTGCCTATGATGTGCTCTAGGATGACCCTGCTTGAGCAGGGAGGCTGGACAAGATGTTCCACTGTGGTCCCTTCCAAAAAAATCTGTGAGTCTGTGATTCTTAAATTTCTTCCTTAAAAAAACCCAAGCGAACAAACACATGCAGTGAGATTATCTGATACAGTCAGATACAGTCTCTTTATGAAAACTAATAATTGTTTCTTATATGCACCATAATTCTTCCTGGATTATTAATGGAAATGTGTTAATTTTCTTTTGCTTAAGTAAGATTTAACACCTTTTTTTTTTTGGTTTGTTTTTTTTTTTTTTTTTTAATGCACAGCAGTCCTGAAGTTACAGGCTGCAATGTAAGTTACACATGGAGGTACTGAAATAAGTTTTAAGCCTTTTGTTCTGGCTTTACAGAATGCTGGATGTATAAGTCAGCTCCACTGGAACTAAATTTTTACATCTCTCTAAACAGATTGCTGTTAATAGTCAGTCTTTGAAAATCTATTTGATTTGTTCAAGAGAGCCCTGAGCTAATCATTGCTAGTGATTGGGATGCTAACAGATGGGATCAATTATTCCAGTTCTTCCCCTTGAGTTCTAATGCTGTCCCTGCTGGAACTGCTTTTGGTGTCTGCTGATGAGATAATATTATAAGATATGAGTTTGGATACTATAAATCAATTCTTACACAGTTAATTCCTTTTTTTTTTCAAGTCTGGTCCTTGTAAATCTTAGATATCTCTCTCTCTTTACTCAGTTTCAAAGGTAATTTTGCCCTAATAAGACTGCTAAAACAAGGCTCTAATTTTGTGCACTCCCAAGATATATACTCTAGTCAGTCTGAAAAAAGGTATAAAAATGGCATATACTAATTCAGTTAGACTTTCAGAGCTGGCTCAGTGGCTCTCATTTTGCTTTCAGGCTGATACTGCTGGGTATTCTTTCCTCTCTATTTCTTATTTTTTTAATAAGGGACCCTTTTTGCTGACTAACAGCACTTCAAAAGGAATTCCTCTTCTGCAATGACAGCATGAAAAGCAGAAGGGGAATATTGTTTTCATAGTTCCATATGAATTCACATCAAATACATTGTGTATTTTGTATGTTCAATGGCACATGAACATTTACTTTGAGCCAAATTGTCCTTTTCCCAGCACTCAAAATAGCAGTCAAAAAATGTCGAGCACTGAAATTGTAAGCAGGATGAAAATTAAACATGCAGTTTTCATCTCCTATTTGTATTTTGTTCCCGTGAAAAACCATAATTCCAAGAGAAAATCGTTTACACATCTGTGAATCAAACCTGAAGAAAAAGTTTGGCTAAAACTTTGTGGTTTTGAAGCCAGGGCAGCAACTGATAAGAGTGTTAAATGAGTCTACCAAGAGAGAAAGTAAAACAGAAATTGTTGAGACATTACAGGGTAAAGAATGGAGTTCTTGTCTTCCATCACATGTTGTAAGACCTCAAAAATCAGACAGAGATCATGGACTGTTTGCTTTACATCTGTCTTTCTGCCAGCAAATGTTTGCATTTTCAAGACAATTTAAATCATTTAAACTATAGCTCTTAATCCCTTTTTTTTCCTTGTATACTTGACAGGAAGACAATGATTTGTCTTTGCTACCTGACTGTAAGATGAAGTGCCAGTGCTTAATATAAAAGCCTTCAGTGCTTAGGCCAAATTCTTGGTACCTCAGTGAGAACAAGACCTAACTCTGAGAAGAGGATTTGACTGCTCTGCACCTATTTCAGAATAATGCAATTAATCCTACTTTTTATTTTCTCCCTCACAGTTTTCAAACTGTTATCTTGGTTTTCCTGCTTATCAGCATCTAAAGCCTTTATATTCTGTAAGTTTTGCATTTTCTCTGTTGTGAATGAAACAAAAAGGTGTTCTTTGTCCTACCCTCAAAGTAGATTTCTTCAAAACCGTGATAATAAACTCAGTGTATTGTCCTGAAATTGTCACATCATCGCTTATGTGTTTACCTTCTTCTAACTGACAATGAAGCACATCAGAAACCAACAGGAAAAAGATAAAGAGGCTGTAGTTTATGGAGATATTCCATTAAATCTGGTATCTAAGCCAAGACATTTTCATGAATGGACTTCTGCAGCAAAATGTGACAAATAATGAGTTTCTTTGTGTACTACTCCTGTAGTATCTTTGGAAAAATCCTTTTGGTAGAATAAGGCATTTCCAACATGTCTGACAATACTGATGCTGCAAATTTTAGAACTTCATAATTATTCACAAAAAGGATTAATTACCCTTTCCTTTTGCTTGGTGGATACATGAGGACTAGAAAAGTGAAAAAACTGGAAATATGTTATTTATATTTCATACAAATAATATTGCCAATGAAAATGTTGGCATATGAGCAAGCGTGAACACTTTGGCAGCACAACTGTCTCGAGACAGTCAGACTTTCATGGTTCTTGTAAATCAAATGCAATCATTATGAATATAATCCTTATTGTGAGAAAGGACAATAAGCACAAATCCACCCCAGTGCACCTAGATGAACGGCAAAGGTGGAGGTCTTATACTAATTAAAAAAAGGAAAGGTACTCTTATAACCAAGGCAGATAAATGTGTTTGTCAGATAAATCTCTCACACTGCTTGCTTGAACTGATGATGCTGTCTGAAAGCAGCATTCATTGTATGCAATAGTTGAGACTAATCCTTATTTTGCTCAGACATGTTCATCATTTTCACTTGAGGTGGAGCCAAGCAAGCATTGTGCTCTGACCTTGGTACAACAGGCCACAGTTGTAATCAGCTTCAAAGATGACTAAAATCTGGGCAAGCTTTGTGGGAGAATTCTATCTGAAGGAATCCAACAGAATTCCAGCTGGTCAATGAGAAACATCATCTGCTGAGAAGAGCAAAGTCAAGGAAATGGAACAAACCAAATCAGAACTGAAATGGGATTTCGAGACAACTTAAATATACAATTGTCATCATTTCATTACATTGAAAGAGATAATCAGAGTGAAACAACATGAATAATTAATCACCTTAAATTCAGAACCTGAACTTTTAAGTGAAGCAGACAAATATATAACCATCTATATTGTAACGAAACACACACATAAATATATAATATATATACAAGAATTTTAGCCTGAAGTAAGGGATTTCATTAATGTGGCTGTTTGCTTCTGATTTGCTTCATCTCTGCCAGCCTCTACAGCTGATTTCTCACCAGAAATTAGTGAGAATGACAGAAAACAAGTCTATCAAAATTTTAAAAGGAATCACCTACTCCATCTCTTTGCAGGCAGACAAGTTTCATGTATTACAAAAGTACAGTTGACACGCCTAGTTTCTTAAACCAAGGCTCATATAAGCACTTTCCTAAGCAATAAAGAAAACAAAAAAATTCTATATCTCTCTACCCATGATCTACCGCTTTCAGTAGAGGAGGCAGAGAAACTTCTTTCACTTTTTATCACCAGAGTTTTTATCACTGGAAATGTCCATTTCCACTTTTGACATGATGATGATCAAACTCATAAACTAATCTGGTGGCTCCCACTTTGGTTGACATTTTCATCTACTTTTGGGATTGTTTAAATTGTGTTCATTGTGTTTGGTTCCTTTTCCCACAGGAATTAGGAAAGAGCAAACACTTCCTGGAGATGCCAATTTTGCCCTGCTGTAGAAGGCAGTAGAAGGAGTTGAGGCTGCCTGAGTTAAACTTCTCACTTATGGGTGCCAGGACCGCTGAATCACAACAGTTGCTTCTGGCATCGACCTAAGTCAGCTTAGTGAAGTCAGTGGCAGTATCAATTTTGTTATTTGGGTTGAAAATAAAGGAATTTACTGATCTTAAACTATGAATTACACAAGATGCAAACCCCCCCAAAGATTGTCAAAAGGCCTGGAATCAGTAGCCAAACAGACAGAAAAGGGTGAGTTAACCAAGGACTTAGGGACAGCTGGTTTCGAGACAGCAGGTGTGAAACCCAGAGAGAAAAATGTATTCATTGCACTGGAAAACAGGTAAAAGTTGAAGACAAAATTTTAAACTTGATTTAAATGGGAGAGTGTACAACAAGAAATACTATTCCACCTTATTTTAAAAATTTCCTATTTCGTTTTAGAGGGATGAATAAATAATACATATCAAACATCTTTGTCTGTTGTCTGAACAAATGACAAAACCAAAAAAATGAAGCAAAAGGAATTAAGTTGTTTAACATGTAAACTAAATTCCTTTCTTAGCCTATATTGAATAGTCTTTCAGCATTAAGTATGGAGTGAAGAGAAATGCCAGAGATGCGGGGGATAAGCTTTTGGGTTTGTTTTTTTTTTTTATATTTACTGTAGAGTAGGTTGTTTTGGAAATTTTAACAAGACTTAAAATGGAAGACTCTATGCCTGAAAACAGTCACAGGAAAAGAAATGCTGCCTACTTTTGGTCCCATGTACATGGGTTGACATCGAAATATTCTATGGGTAAAACTAGGACAAGGCAAAGGTTGGAATTTACTTGCTAATGGTAATTTCAGGTATTTTACCACAAGGCATTTCATGAAACATTCAATTTTTTTTCCTTTGTGTGGGATAGAATTCATTGCTTTTTTTTTTTTTTAAGTCTGCCCTGTTTTTTTCATTTGAAATGTCTTTTTTTTTTTTCCCCATGATCACAATGAAGAATAGGGATATTGAGAGCATATTTTTCAAAAGCTCCTGATGCAGCAGTAAAATTAAACCCACAGATAATGCCTTCCACTGGATCCCAGCTAGGCTATTTTAAAAGGTGGGATACAGGTGACCAGAGATTTACTCTAAATACCCATGGCCAGCTGCATGACTTCTTTGATCAATAGTGTTACACTTTGTCTGTCCACATCCTGGAGATTCAAGCTGTGTCTTTGTTCCTTAATCCTAAATGAGAGTTTGATTCTCCTGTCTTTCCTTCCATAAGTTCATTATGTGTAAAGTTAAATCTGGCCATGTTCCTCTTCTTTCTTTCAACATAATCTGTGAGCAGCAATATCTGGTTTTCCAATGTATCTCTATCTCAGACAACCTTATAGTTATTGTTACTGGAATTGCCTGTCGCAGAACTCAAATATTTGGAGTAAGATTTATCCCAACAAGCTTTATGCACATAAAAGTCTGGTGTGTAGTCTAATTTCTAATTGGCAAAGAGATGAAAGTGCCTCCAAAAGCGATTTATCCCACCTCACACAACTGTCTCTGGATGGGCTGAGACATCCTTGGGAAATGACTATTCCTTTCAATTTCTTTTAACCTGCATGGCTGGGGTTGAATATTACCATGACAGAGCTTACTGGGAAGAAAAGTCTTCCACGGGAAAATTACCTGCCAGCTGGCAATGGCACTGGGGCATAACAGATTGTTGCACAGGAAAGTGGAGTGGTTTAGGACAGCGCAAAGCACTGCAGGCTCCAAGGGTTAACTGCACACCAGGAATCGATGTTTGCAAGCAAAGAGGCTTCTGTTGACTTCTGGGCTGAGCAAGACTTGAGAAATGAAGCTTATTAAACAACCTCAAATTTTCCTGCTGCCTATTAAACTAGGAAATATGTTCCCAGAAGACCAGCTCCCAGACTTCTCCTTTGAGGACTTTTCTGTGATTTTTGACCATATTTCTCTTTTTAAATACAATAATTTCTACTTTTTAAAGTTTCTTTTTAAGTTTGGGGTTTTTTGTGGGTTTTGGGGGGGGGGTGGGTTTTTTTGTTTGGTTTGGGGTTTTTTTTTGTTTTGGTTTTTTTTTCTTTTTTTTTTGTTGTTGTGTTGGGGTTTTTTGGTTGGTTGGGGTTTTTTTTGGGTTTTTTTGGTTGGTTGGTTGGTTGGTTTGTTTTGTTTGGTTTGGTTTGGTTTTTGTTGCTTGTTTTTTCCCTCTGGAGAATGCAGGTAGTGTCCTTAAAGTATCTACTAGCAGAGACAAGGAAATTAAGAGGAATGATTACATTATAAGGATCTAACACTGGAGGTGTTGAGATAGAACTGCAAAAATGCAGATGCAGATAAAAGGACTACTGACTTCCAGAGTGAATTTCTGAAAATGTTGTATAGATAATGAGGATTCCATCATTTCATAAGGGATAAATTGATCATTGAATGTGCAAAGAGAGTCTGAAATTATGAGCCAATGCTAAAAATCTGGAAGTAATTTCACAGACAAGAAAAAATATGGGCTTTTTCTGGAAAGGGAACTCAATGTTTTTACAGGAGGTCTGAGATTCCTCCTGGCAGTAATTTGAGCATCTCACCACAGTGGTGTTGTGGAAGACACAGAGTATAGAATCCTGCAAAGCTGCAGCATGGAAAGCTGGTTAGTATATCATTCTCTGATGAACAAAAGAGAAATCACTTCTTGAGTCTTGTGTTCAGTTTTGGGCCCCTCACTACAAAGAACACATCGAGGTCTTGGAGCATGTCCAGAAAAGGACAGTGGAGCTGGGGAAGGTGTGAAGCACAGCTCTTATGAGGAACTCTTGAAGGATCTGGGATTGTTTATCCCAGAGAAAAGGAGGCTCATGGGGCGACCTCCTGGCTCTGCACAACTCCCTGACAGGAGGCTGGAGCCAGGGGGGGTCGGGCTCTGATCCCAGGGAACAAGCAGTAGGAGAAGAGGAAATGGCCACAAGATGCACCAGGGTAGGTTTTGATTGCATTCCAGTAAAATTTTTCTCACTGGAAGGTTTGTCATGCATTGTAACAGGTTTTGCAGGGTAGTGGTGCAATCATCATCCCTGGTGGTATTTAAAAGTCTCATGGATGTGGCACTTGGGACTCGGGTTAGTGGTGACCTTGGCAGTGCTGGGTTAATGGCTGGACTCAATATCACAGGATTTTTCCAACCTGAATGATTCCATTATTACCTTGAGCAATGCTGACATTCATGTGATGTGGAAGTGGCGTAAACAAGGTTTGTCCTTGTGAGGTCCAACAGGGGATTTGTTCTGCATATGGGCTAATCTGGAGTTCGTGTAAGTGCAGACTGGCCTGAAGAATTATTTCTAAACTTTCTGGCATAAATTGTAAGTAGCTGCTTCTTCAAAGGACTATGGCATATGGAGTATGGTGTTTAAAAAAAAAATTAAAAACATGGTTTAAATAAAAGATCTTTATATCTTTGTGAGGTGTTCTTGTACGTGTGCTGCTGGGATCATAGGTTGGAGGTTTAACTTTCCATGAACCATAGGAAGGAAAATCTCCAGGGAAATAGAACCTTTCTGGCAATATAGAATCCCAGAACCATTCAGGTTGCTAAAGAACTTTGGGACCATCAAGTCCAACCTGTGACTGATCCTCACCCTGTCACTTAACCCAGAGCACTGACTACCATGTCCAGTCATTCCCTGGACACCTCCAGGGATGGGGACTCCACCCTGGGCAGCCCCTTCCAACACTCAACCACCCTTTCCATGAAGAAGATGCTCCTGATGTCCAGTCTGAACCTCCTCTGGAGCAGCTTGAGGCCATTCCCTCTCATCCTGTCCCTGTTCCCTGGGAGCACAGCCCGACACCTCTGGCTGTCCCCTCCTGTCAGGAGTTGTGCAGAGCTACAAGGTCCCCTCTGAGTCTCCTTTTCTCCAGGCTGAGCCCTTTCTCAGCTTCCTCAGCTGTTCCTCATAGGATTTACCCTCTAGACCCTTCCTCAGCCCCATTACCTACAAAGCCCTGGTCTCTGGCAGCACCTCCCTTCCTTTGCCTGAGCGCCCCTAAAGTGGTCCTGTAGACACAGGAGCTGAAAGAGACATCAATAAATCTCTAAATATCCAGGGACAAAACTAATTTTACAGAATGTGCACCTTAGTAGGGCACATTCACTTATCTGTGAATAAAATTTTTTAGAATTACAGATCGGGGGTTTCATACGCTGACATTTGGGGCCCACAGGGCAATTTAATATCTGACAGGGCTCCCCTAGTCAAAAGATATGGCAAAAACTAGTGACAGGGATAGCATTAGCAGGCCCAGTTTCCCCCATCCTCGCAGACACAGAGATATATTGATGTGGGCTCTGGAAAAGAAATATGTTGTAGCCTATGGAAACAATCAGTGACCATATATTTTGCAAGTATTTTATAACATATATTATACAGCATTTGTCACAGGTCCCTTGCACTGTAGCCAGAACACACAGTAAAGAAAAAGGAAAATATATTAACTTTCAAGGAGTTATTTTCCTGTAATTGTCTAGTCTCAGACCAAGTCTCAATCAGATAAAACCAACCAAATGCCCCATTGATCAAAGTCTCTCCAAGAGGCAGTGCTATATTCAACATTGATCTCCCATTGATTTAGTGTTATTTAAACAAGGCCAAATTTAAGCTAGTATTTTCAGAGAGATAATCAAGAACAGAACCAAGTTTATTGGTCCTCTTAATAAATTATGGTGAATTGAAGAACTCTGTTAACCAATGCCAGCTCTATTCCTGTTAAAAAAAAAGCCCAGAAATGGTGTTAGACTAGACACCAGTAAGATGTTCCAAACATATTTTAAGCAATTTAGCTCTTATTCAGTGTTGAAAACTTTGGTTATATTTCCATGAAGACATTTATTTTGTTCCATTGGGACCCATGAGGGAACAAAAATGTGTGTAGTGCAATATACACAGAAAAGTGGTGGAGTTGGACATCTGTTCTGCTTTACCTCCCCCATAAATATAAAGCATCAGATAATAGAAACCAATTCATGTGATGTACTGTAAGTCAGGTGTTATTAGAGTCAAAGTTTGCTATCTGCCCTAGTAAATAGTTGCAATAATCTATAGCCTAATACACTGTAAACCATGGTAATAGATAAGAAGAAAGCCATGATTGCCTCTTACAAGCAGTCTCCTATGTTTATTTGAATTGTTTTGGAAGCAACATGGAAATATTTTCCAATCCCATCACAACCCAAGGACTGATATACATTTCAACCTGTGCAAATTAAGCAAAATTAATAACTATTAATTAAATAGATGAAGAAGTAATGGTCTGGACAAGCCAGAACCTTTGAGAAATATTTTCCTAATAACTCATCCTTTATAATATGAATAAACCAAAAATAAGAGGGAAAGGAAGGGAAAAGTTTTTTTTCTTTCCCACCAATTAAAATTGAGGTAAAAAGAGCAACATGTTTAGACTCAGTTTCTAAACCAGATATCCACAGAGACCAGCACCAACAGCTGGCAAACACTGGAACTGGGAATTTATGGTTCAGTAGCCTCGAGGATCTTCCCCTGACATTGCAATGGCACTCTAGGAATTTACCCCACATTTCCAATATACAGACAGTAAAGCAAAAGCACTATCAAAGCAGTAAAGCTGCTAGTGCAGCACACTCCAGCTAACTCTGAATTTTGCAGTCAAAGCTTTCCAATCTAGCCTGAACTGTTTCCATTTATTGGTAGATGGAGATCTATTTTTCTAAGCATTTATAACAGAGACTGCTTTGCACAAAACCCAGAACAGTACTAGATATATAAAACACTTAATGATGTGTCTGATTGTATCAGATACAAACTAGTAATACTAAAAAGTTTAGGGATCTCTGAACAAAAAAGCAATCTTCCAGAACAAATTACACATAACTAAACTCCAAGGTTTCTTCTACATTTTATTTACACATTGTTTTAATTAACCTTCTTTTTCCCCACCCTCACTTCTTATGTCTTCTCTAGTTCCTTCAATAAATTTCTGTATTCCATTTCAGCTCTTCAATGTGTAAAACTTGTAACATGTGCTTTCCTGAAATTTAGGCAATTTTCATCAATTTTTTAAATCAGTTTTTTACATGTACCAATTTGAAAATGAAATTGTTGAGCAGTTCTAGTACATTTCTCAGGTTGAATCTCATTTTTATGAGTCCACTTTGATTATCTTTAGGTGTTTCTGAATGGTTGGTACTAATTTCTCTTACTGGTGATTCTTTTATCTTTCATATAGCTGCAGTTAGGTTCACAAGCCAACTATTCCCTGCATTCTCCATCACTCTTTTTGGAATGTGTCTCACAAACATTCAACGTGAGCTAAATAGGAAGAGGTTAATGTATACAAAATATGGTAGAGCTGGTTTGGGGGGGGTCACAGATTTGGCTACAGCAAGAAGAGAAGTACATTTTGATTTAATTCAGTGAAAAGAAAGGGTAAACTAACAAGGAGATTGATTTTTTCTCTTTTGTCTGTAAATCCAAATGACAGAAAACAGCATTCTCAGTACAATTCTCTTCCATGATCCTTCACAGAATTGCTAAGGCTCACAGATGCAGAATTTTTCTTTCTCGTAGTGTCTTTCATCCTAACTTTACCCAGGATAGGAAGCAGATTCTGCTGAAGTTTTGACATATTCACATCACTTTGCACAATTGTAATAACAACACTCTTAATTATCCGTTTAATCAGGTCTTTTTATTTTGCCCTCTGCAAACTGGGACATGTGGCTGACAAGAAAAGCCAAAATACAATACAAAATGCCAATCAAAATGCTTCCCGTTATGAACAGGGAAAATACCATAATTATTTCTACTTACCATTCCAACTGAAGTTTATACATTAAAAAAAAGAAAAAAAGAAAAAAAAAGAAATTCAGGCAATTCAGCTGAAAATACAGAGATATGTAAGTGGATCTGGAGATTCTTCTTTGTTAATTGCCCAGTGATGCTGTTGACCACTCACACGTGCTTTTGGATAGTTTGGATAGTGCCCTTTTAGTGCACAGTCTCATGAAATCACATTTGGATTTGTTCTGGTGAGTATTTCGACAGGAGTTCTCAACAGGTGTGACTATGTTTAATTCTCTAGAAGACATTTGCATCTTAAGTAAAGCCAGTAAGTGAACACTTCGAGTGTGATGATATGATTTATATATCACCGTTTCAAAGGTTTTAAAATTATAGCTGTTTGCTTTCAGTTAGATTTGATTTTGATAATGGCTCTTTGAACATTGTTGCTGTTACATGAAGAGCAAAAGTGATATCTTTGTGCTCCAAAAGCATCCCAAACCTGTGTTAGGAGCACCATTCCCTGGGAAAGCGTGGCTTTGAGTGGAGTCCTCACTCTGCTCTGCACTGTTCAACAATCACAAACCATCTGGGGCTCTTTACAACATCCATTACAGGATGCAATACCAGAAACTCAAGATATTTAGCCAAAATGACAAAAAGAAATTGTTTAATCTTCAGAAAGGAGAGCATTTTGAATTGCTATTCAATTTTTCTATGACATATACTCCATAAAAAGTTGAAACCATGTCATCTCCTTTCCCAGAGGGTTTGAATTATTTTCTTTTTCCTTTTTTAAATTTTTTTTTTTTTTAAACTTGAAGTCATCCCAGTTGAGACTCAGAGACAGCACAGACTTTTTTTCTGGTGACTGGGGAGAGGTTGGGCTTGATAAGATGGTGAACCTCCAACAGAGGTCATGCAAGGCAACTAATCTTGTTGGAAGGTTTTTTTTGTAATTATTAAGATTATCTCTGCATTTGACTGCTAATTTTGCTGGTGACATTCACCCTGCAATATTGAAAGAGGGAGGCCAACACACATAAACACTGAGCTGAAATCTGTATGTAATCCCCTAAATAACCACAATTTTCACATCAGTCTTTTTAAAGAGGATCAATAAATTGGTTTGAGGGAACAGGGGATTATGTCTTTGTTGCGTTGTAAAATGTGGGCTGCTGTGTTTTGCTCTGGCTACTTCCACAGCATCTGTGGTGGGTCCACCCCTTGCTGCCTCAGCCTCTCAGGCCAGCTCCATTGCCTTAGAGGGAGGAGCCCTGCTGTGGGAGGACTCCGAGGTCTGAGTGCCTGGACCCGCCCCTGGAGCTAGAAGGAAAGGCGTGCCTAGGGCTTGGGACCGACCCACTCTTCCAGAGCCTTCTGTTAAGTTTATTGTATCATTGGTTGCCGTCTGTTGTACCCTCCCCTTTTTTGTCATGATTGGACCCTGCACCCTCATTCCCTCCCCCCATCTCCCTTCCTATTGGTTACCCTTTCCCCTTTATAATCGGCCACCCTGAGGACTATCTTGGGAATTCTCCTCCTCTCTCCTTCCCAGAACACCTGCAACCTGACTGCTATAATAAAGGAGAGCATGGGGGAGACCCCTCCCGCAACCTTTTATCTCGTCTCACCTCCTTTACCAGCGGCACCTGTAGCTGACCACTTGCCGGGAACAGCCCCACCTCGGCTGGAACCATTCCAGCAGTAGCCTTTGGTGGACCAGTGGCTCGTGTCCCAGGTGAGGGCAGCCAGGAAGGCCAGGCATCTTCCTAAGAGCGACTACAACAAGCATTGTGCAAGCCGCATGTGACAAGAATTCTTGATACCTGCTTTGCCTGGTTGTTTTCATATGTTTAACAAATTCTGGTTCACTTATGCACTCTTACTGGAGTTTATTAACTTTGTCAGGAAGATGGAAATGCAAGGCAAATTTGTTCCGGCAGACGTGAAAGCTTTCTTAAAGAAAATATATTTTGTCTTTTCTTGCTCTCTCTCACTTGTCAAAACCCTTAGATTTTAGCTATTTTTTGGGAAATAAAATAAAAGATATAAAAATAAGTTAGAATAATTGGTTGATTTGGAGGTAACTGGAAAACTGTCCCTATTGGTTTTTTGCCCTATAAACTGGAATATCCTTGCCATGACAACCATTGTACTTTCAACAAAAACACAGTCTTAGCAGGTGATGGAATATGCAAAAATGGACATTTCTAAGTATTTTATTTTTGCATGCCACTAGATTGGTTTTCCCTTTTTTGCTTAAGACTCCAACCATATTTACTCATATCAATTATGTACATAAAAAAAGAATGAGTAGCTCTTCTGAAAAAATTCTTAAAAAAAATTGTTGTTGTTCATGACCTCATCTGCTTTCTTATTTCTAATTTTGATACTGGAGGTGAAATGCTGAATTCTTAAATGTTTATTCTTGTCTTCATTATCATCTGCTATGTGGCTGTAGTGTGTCAGCTGCTTTTGAGGAAGGCTTGACATACATGACCTTGCCTAAAAAACTTGTAAATTTGATAGCCAAAGCAAACAGCTGATGTGAAAACACAAAGATAATATGGAAATTAAGGAGTCACAGATTGGTAGCTTCTCTATTTTTATTTTAAGGAGAAAAAAATTAGATCTACTCTTACAGTTTCTAGATATTTTTTTAAGGTTTGGAATTAATTGCCATCAATGAATAAAGAAAAATAGGTGGCCATCTAGCTAGAACAGCCTGAGACTCCACAGGATAAATTTAAAATTTATTGTCCCAGCTGAGGTCATATCATATTCATAGAATTGATACAGGTGATCCTAGCAAGGTATTTCCCTCACCACCCTGAATAATCCACTTTCTTCACAGTATTATTATTGATTCTGTATCTTGGAAAAAGCCTCAAAAATTTTAAAAAAAGGAAAAACAGAAAGAAAAAGAAAAAAAGAAAAAAATAACAAAAACAAAACCAGAAAAAACAAACTAAAACAAAACAAAACAAACCAACAAAAAAAAACAAAAAAAAACCTCTCTCTTGGACCTGACATAGAATAACTACTTTTAATAACCCATGTAAATCATCATAGATTCTTGATTCAATATAGTGACTTCTGATTTACTTTGCCTGATTGATGGGAGAATCAGACCAATTGCATTTGCACTTTAAAAGGCCAGTGGTTTCATTTTCATAAGTAAAATAGAGGGATTCTTAAGAAGCAGCTGTATTTCTTTATTTGTGGGTATTTGTGAGGAGACACAAGAAGCTATACAAATGTAGCAGTGCAAACCAGGCTGATGGATTGCTGGTGTGGAGTGCCCTTAATGTGAGATGTTCAGCTTTGCATCTCCCCCGCTCATATGTTACCACTAACTTGGTTTTATGCTTCATTATTAATCTGTAAACTGTCTGAAGAACAACAGGAGATGAATGCCCAGGCTGAAATGGGCGGGGGCAGTCATTGATCAAACCACTCGAGACAGTTCCCATCGATTTCTTGGAGATATGCATCCCTACATGTCTGCAATAATATAGGAATGTGCTTTGCAATACAGAAAAAAAAAAAAAAAAAAAGAGAAAAAGAAAGCCCATGTGTTTCGATTTTGTTTAGGAGGCAAAAGATTTTATAACGTTATATGTGAGCATTGTGGTTTGTTTTATTGGTAAGTTCTGAGGACTAGGCTGCTAAGAGCTTTTTAATTGTGGATAAAAAAGTACTGAACAGAATAGTGGGCACAGGTTCTGTAGGTGGGGAATTTAGATGATTGTTTTTATGTCTCTGGGAAGCATCCAAAGGGCAGCCTTTTATTGTAATGGTGCAAGGTTGAGTTGAATTGGGCAAACAGGCTCATCAGTCTCTGTTCCTGACAACCTGTTCTCTTCAATAGAGATGAAAAAATCTCAAAAATTTAAGAATTTCTCTGGGGAATTTTCTATTACCTTAAAAAAAAACAAACTAACAACCACAAAAAAAACCCCAAGCAAAAAAACAAAGATCAAAAAATAGAGCTTGCACAATTTAGATCGAAACTTCTGGGGGGAAATAATTTCTTTCAGGTCCTGCTGCATTCCCTCCTCTGGAATTAGACTGAAATTTCTAGTCAGATATTGGCTGAAATAAGGAAATATAAATGAAAGGAAAAAAAAAAAAAGAGAAAGAAGAAGGAATTGAAAACTGCTATGCAATAATTAAAAAAAGATATTGGATTAGGCTTATAAGATGCCCAGTCTGGCTTCAGTAAAGAAGGAGGTATTTGTGCACACACACACATACCTAGAGTCAAAATATTTGATAATTAACACTGAGGATTAATTTTGGTGAAAAAAAAGCATTGGATGAGATTAATTAATTTTGTGATACATTTCATTGCTGTCCCTTTAAAATATCTAATTGGGATTTGATGCAAAGCTGGGACAGGAAAAGTTAAATATTTCTCATCAATAATTTATGTCTTTCCTTGTTATATGCTGCATCTTCATAATCTGAGGAATGAATTGAAAGTTGGCAGTGGTGATAACTGATGTCTTTACAAAGTTCCCCTTGTCCACTTGTGGTCAAACAGGAACATATTATACTTTGTTTAGGGGGATTCAGATTTATGCTTTTTTGTAATTTCTAAGATCGGAAAGAAAATTAATTTGAGTAGAAGAATAAGGAGAGTTGTGTAATAGTTTCCTAACATGGAATAAAATGTACTTCTTTCCTATTCAATGACTAATTTTAGTGAATCACAAAACAATAGTGGGGAATATTGGATGTGTCGATGTTATGATGTCACTTCCATCTTCCATTTATTCCTCTTCAGCAGCTCTCTTAATTCAAAATAAAGATTTCAGCTTTGCCTTGCAGCACAGATCTGAAGCACAGTTGAACCAGTTATTAAAACATAGAGTGTTCTGAGCCAGGGAAATAATCAAAATTCCAATTAATGCTGCTGCAGCATTACACTATTGTCATAGTAACAGTGGCATGAAAGTTTACATCAAAAGCCTTGTTAGGAAGTGCCAGTCTAAAAGCAATCAAATCCCTGGGAAAGCATTCAGAAGTTCAAAAGGAACTAATGAAAGAGGCCTTGAGGATGTAATTTCATCAACAGTTATTCTTAGTTAATAGAGGCAACACAACCAGGGTCTTCTGTTACAGGGAATTTCTGTGGTTAAAACAAATGTATTGGAGCAATTGTGCTGGGATTAACAGAAACAAAGGGGCGCTGTGCAGGAACCAAAGCACAAATTTGTGTTTGTGAAAGCTGAATCCACAAAACAGTAGCAGCATTAGGAAGATTCTGGAAAGGACTGAAAAAATGGGCAGGGAACTTGATTCAGAGTGCATAGAAAAGAGGAGTTTCAGGGTCTTTCAGACCTACCAAGTGTTTTAAATGCTCAGCTGAGTGGTCCTTGGCTTGTGCCCTGTGTATAAAATGCTTCCTAAAAGGCTGTCTGATCTACCAAAGAGGCAGAGAGGGAGGGAAAATACCAGCAGAAAGTGAAATAAAGTGGGTGAGCATGTGCTGATGTTGGGCAACATTAGAGATTTTATGTGATTTCCATCACAGAGTTAAGGAATATGCACTTCATGCTTTTTCTTATTGTGTGTTTTCTGTGGGGTTTTGATGGGGGAAGTGTCTTGTTGTTGATTACAGTTTGAAAGGAGCTGAAATCCCACAAGAAAAGTCATTCTTTAACAGCGTTACAGGAAGAGATAGAGACATTGTCATAAAGATGGATATTCTCATGAGAGTTCTGCTGCTTGCACAAAGCGAAGAAAAAAACCCACACAGGATCAGAAAGTCATTCCAATATCTCCTAGGCTCATGAGGCTGCCAGATTCAAACTGAGATAGAGGTCTTGAATTGCAGTCTAAAAGAAAACTTAGTCCTCATTTTGAATCAAATTTAGACTCACTGGTCAAATTTTGCAAGCTTGAACAGCTAAAATCAAGTGAATGTGTCACACTGAAATAATCATTGGTTCACATCCCCAATATGTGCAATGCAGCCCTGTCAAACCAAAAGCAGACAAAAAAGAATAACAGATGTGAAATAGCATCTAAAATCAGAAGAGAAATGAGAAGTGTAGTCTTGAGAGGAAAGGGGGGATATAAGAGATTCATGCACATTCAGGTAATGTTCTTTTGATCTGCTCTCACTCCTGTATTTCATGTTCATCATTAATGCCTGCACAGAGGGGAGGAAGGATGGAAAATCAGGTAATTAGTTACACATGTACTTTGATCAGTATTGCATTTTTCTTTCTCAAGTTGTTTGCCAAGGTGCTAAGAGAAGGAAGAGAGGGTTTCATTTATAGGAATTGTTTATCCAAGAACGTTCTCATGAGTGTTTCCGTAATCTCTACATTTAATCCTGTGCTTATTTAATGATAGATAAAAGGTGATTTGGACTTGATTTTATTTCCATCTCATCAAGGTTTTCTTCCTGGTAATTTTTCTGTATTTTTATGTCTTTGATTACCACTGGTAACCAGCATGCTTTTGGAGCTGATGAGCACTAGGAGAGATGAATAAATGGTGAATGATTAGAAAAGTTAGAATTAGATTTAGAACTTTCCTGCTTGGTGTTTAGATGTTGACAGTCAGTGGCAGCTGGTGCTGTACACTGTCCCCTGTGAAGTGATACAGTGCCTGCCATAAGATAGGATCCCCTTCCCTGTCCTCAGCTTATCATATCCTTCTTTTGCCATTCAACATCAAAGAGAGGGAAAAAGGGAGTGAGAAAATTCTTCTATGACAGAGATAGGGTTCTTTATTTCAAACCTTCTGCTGGAGCGAGCCATTTTCAGGCTAGTATTGACATGGAAATGAGAATATAAAGAGGGGCACGGCTGCACTCATTCAGTTCCCAGCTGGAAGGGGAAGGGGAGCGATACACTCTGAAATCCCAGGAGCGTGTGTAGCTCTGGGTTTGTCCTCCCCTGACACTGCAGGCAGGGAGCTACTTAGCCTGTGAGATGCAACACAGGTCATTCCCCTTCACACCCTGGCTGGGGGCAGCCTTCAAAACAGGGGTTGTGTGTTAACTATGACAATTCTCCATAGGAACTTCCACTGGAACTTTAAAAATGTGCCCTGCAATGGCCTTAGACAGCAGTCAGCACGGGTCTGGCTTTATGATCCTTCTCCTCTCCATCACAGAGTCCCAGGACACCTGTCCATAGAGCTCCCCACAGCCCCGATAACTAATGAGGTTGTGGAGCACAACAGAACAGCATAGGTCACTCACTTCCAACAGTATGACAAGTGTTGGTTCTGTATAAATTACCTTGTAGACATGTTTTGTAGAATATTTCATTATTTTGTGTGGCAGCTTCGATAGTGGCTGTATGGGTCACATCTCCCATTAGTAGTGTACAATATATTTTCTTGTCAGTTAATCTTGAAAGCTGGCTACCGTTCCTCAAAAAGCCTGAATCTTTCATTTCCTTCTAATAAATACTTCACACTAAATGCATTATTGCTAGAGAGAAGTCAGTCATCAAATGCTTATCATCACATTTTCCTGTGGCCTACGACAAAAGTGTTTTCTGTAGTGGATGCTAAAGGAGAGTAAGGGAAGTGCTGGGAGTAAAATAAGGAAAAGACATCAAAACAAGTGTTAGATTAATAGACCTCTGAACTGCCTGATCTCCTGTAGACAACACAAAGATTGGATGGCTCTGAGAACTGAAAGGAAACAGAGAATATGTTTCAGAGGGAAAAAAAACCCCAAACAACACAAAACCAACCAAACAACAACAAGAAAAAACTAGTCTGAAGAACATAAATAGGTAAAGTATTATCATCTCCTTGGATGTTTTGTATGCTTTCTATGGTGCTTTCTCTGTTCTATGCACTTTACAGCATGCAGAGTGCGAGCATTTAATCCTGGAATACTTATGCAATGTTGAAAGGCAGTTATTAGAGACCTGGCTCTGCCAAAATTGTGGTTATCAATATTTTGGTAGCACAAATGTGTAGGCCAGGGCAATGACCCACTATTTCTTTGACATCATTATCTTTTGCAGCTCCTTACAAACTGAATAGGCTATTTTAGCTGTCTTGTATTTGTTCCAGTTTTATATTGCATGCAGAAAAGCAGCGCAGCAGCAATTTGCATTATATTTATTCCAAGCAATTATGATGCAGCTGCCATGTGACTACTGAGAGCATAGACTTGTCAAAAACTGAAGTAAATGAAGAAAAATACAAAGCAAAACACAAAGGACTCCTACTAAAATGATTGTGAGGAGGTGGTGAGTGGAGGCATGGGAAGGGACAGGCTTAGGGTGTTTGTTTACTTTTTGCCTAAAACATTTTGAAAAGTAGGTTTCGAAAGAAAAGAGTCTGCAGATTGTTTGCTCTGCAAAGCAAAATTTCAGCTGATAACTTCTTATTGACTGAATCCCATTTGTCTGCTTACCCTCCAGGAAGGAGCGGGTTTGTAACTTTGTCTTCTAACTCTCAAAGGTTCCAGAGATCCAAAAGTGGTAAACACAGTCCTTTCACAAGCCAAGCCCTGTGCCTTCGAGGCCTCTGGTGTGTCCATCCCTCTTGGTGCATATTTCCATCCCTTCCAATAAGCACGTGGCTCAAACCTGATGGTGTTTGGGGGGAAGATGTTGAGGTGTTTTGGTGTCAAAACCTCTACACGCTGAGAAAATCACTTAGCCTTTCTATGCCTCCTTACCCCTGGTGATGGAGATAAAATCTATCATTACTCCTACACTTTTTCTTGCCCATATCATGTGTATATAAGAGCTTAGGCTGAGCTTCTTATCAGGGATAAAATAGTATTTTGTAAATGGGGCCAATTCCTGTGTCAGAGGTCCTCGGTGAACTGTAGTACAGTTATTAATGAAGGTGAGGTGAGGAGGGACATTTGGCACATACTAGCCCTCAGAAATTCAGAAGCTGCCTAACTGGAGAGTTTCTACGTATTTTTTTAGCCCTTAGAGCCCATTGATACATTTAAGGAAAATAAATGTGAAAAATCAATCTGTTCTAATGTATCTGCCTGTTCATCTGTGTGGGTTTTTTTACATTACCATCCTATCACAATATCTGAACAGTTTTCACACAAAAAAATCAATAACAGTGGTGTAATCTCTCCCTGCCCTTGCTGGCTTTTCTCCTTTTCACTCCTTCTCTCATGCAGGCTTCAAGTTCATCTCGTTCATGCTGTGAACATCAGCAGTGCCCCTCAGCTGGCTCGGCTTAGGAAGGGAACCCATTTCACCTGAAAACAAAGTGCACAGAGTGATATTCCCCCTTTTACTGCGGCCACCGTGTGCCCTGCTGAGACGTTGTTGTGTTAAGAGTATTGAAATTTGGAAAAAAATATAACCCCTTGCTTTCCAGCTGGTCCTCCGAGATCAGAAGGGCTGGGTGTGGCTGGGCTTCAGTTCTGATTAGAGCCAGTTCAACACTTTAAGTCTGGTTATGTTCAGAAAATCCTACATGCAGCAATAGTGTGGGTTACACTGATAGTCTGGTCACATTCACAGTCACAAATTCCCAATTAATAGTTTCCCAATTTGACACTCTAAGTCTGTCTGAGTTCAATAGGAACATTCATGAACACAGATTCAAAAGGAGTGCAGTTTATTGGAGCAACAAGTTATAGATGCTCGTTAGATTGTTGATGACAAATTCACTAGACCTGCAAAATATAAGTGTATACTGCTCGGTACAAGTGTTCCTGGGTATGTTCTGATGGAGTCAGGACACAAATCTTACCAAAATGCCATCCCTGCTTCGGAGGGCAGAGAGGAGCAGGCCCTCCAACTAGTCTATAAGGTAATCGTGTTCTCAGCCTCTGCCATGACAGATTTAAAATGTCAAACTCATGCTTATGGGAGAGGTGGAGGTGAGACTACAGTCAAATATCATGTTACTGCTGTCATAAAGAGGAGAAGGGGGTGGGGGCAGCCACTTTATGTGTAAATGGTTTGGATTGGATTGCAAAGGACCTTAAAGATCATCTAGTTCCAGTCCTGCTGGGTTTATCTGTTCCGTTGGACTTCAGTCACCTGCTGAACTGAAGCAGTCTGAAGTTGTTTTTCTTTTCCTTTTTAGCTTTGTATCTTTTTTCCTTCTTTTTTTTTTTTTTTTTCCCCACCTAGTTTGCCAAACTCTCCTGACTTTTGCATTCTCTCTGTGTGAGACGAGGGCGGCTGTGTGAGCTGCTCGGAGAATAATTATCCTTGCTGAGACCCGAGGAGGCAATTCATCATGTCAGACTAACAATGGCTGCAGATAGCACAAGGAAGACGACATAACTAAGCATTGAAAATTAAGCACAGAGTGCACCGAATTTCCCTGGTGAATATAGAATTTGGGGTCATTATCTCACATTTTTGCTGAATATCAGTGGACTTATTTTGAGGCTAACTGATGCATCACTTTGGCTTTATTTCCATCTGCCAGGAAAACAGAGGATTTATGGCTATTTCAAAGAGCCCATCAAGCAGTGCTATGAATAGTATCAAACAGTCTTTTTGCTAAATCCTGCCTGCCTTGGGGGTATGTGTAATTATCTCTTCTGATATATTGCATATTGAATAGTATTTATTTTTATTCTGCCGTGCAATAGTACGTTCCTGTTCCATTTATTGGCATCTTGCAAATAGATGGCAATTTAATATAAATTTGTTATTTATTCCAGAGGAAGGTTTCTCTGAGTGCTCAGATCTGGGTAAATAAACTTCATTTACAGCTCCTGTAGTGATGGGCTCTTTCCTCCTTTCAGACCTGGAGTGCAGCAGGAACACCCACACCAGGTCTGTGCCTACTCCTGTGAATTCCCAGGCCCCAAATTCAGAATCTGCTGAATTCGGTGGCAGGGACGGATGTATTTTATATAAACTGAGAGAGTTTTGTTTAGGGCTGCATGGGAGAGAGCTGTTAATCAGTTCAGTATATCTGATACCAAAGGAAAGAAAGTGAAATAAAACCTGGCAGAGACATATTTTTTTACGGTCGTTAAATAGATACGTACGTGTATATATATATATATATATATATATATATATATACATATATATATATCTGCTTGTGAGTACATACGTATTTTATCCTTCTTTTACCAAAGCTTTGATAACTTTGTGAATAAGAGATTTCGAAGATATTTTCAACCAACTTTTCTGGGAGTAAATTTCTCCTCTGTCATTAAGAAGGGAGGGCAGGGAATTGAGCTTGGAAATATTAAAAAATAAACTCTTGTGACATAAATTTTCCTTCCATGTAATATGAAAAGTATTTTGAAATTTAAAAAAACCACCACAGTGGGATAATGCAATTTGTCATTTTCTGGCTATTAATTTGAGATTGGACCTTTAAAATAATGACCTTAGCTCACAAAACTCTTATTTCAAATCTTTTCATAAGCTATTGGTAGAAGTCAGATCTCTTCTCTCTCTCTTTTTTTTCAGGTAAAAGAATATTTGTTCTTCTTTCACAGGAGGGAGACAGCAAAATAAAAAATACAAAGCAAAATAAATTTTTCAAAACTTTATTGTGAAAAAATGTACGAGACAGATACTGAGCAAAACTATTTTCTTTTTTTACAGGTACAGCTGGAAATTAAGCCATTCTCGAAACGTGTTACAATGGACCAGGGAAGCTCAGTGGGGGAAAGCCACAACACAAAGCGAATTTATGATTGAAAAAGTAATACCTGTGCACTCAGGGGGATCTGCATGTGAATAACAGTGCCAGGGGAATATCCTCAGAAAAATATAATGGCAGGAGAGAGAATTTCTGTAACCAGCCTTTGTGTGCCTCAATATTCACCTGGGTGAACTGAGTCTCCTGTGCCAGCTGGCCAGAAATCATTTATCTGGAATTCACATGGGTTTTCATCTTTTGCAAGCCTTTTTTGTTCAGTTGTCTGATGAGTTTTCAAGATTGGACTTTGAGACTTCACGGCATAAAATCAGACCCAATCACACACTAGAATCCTTGTACTTTGGAAATTTAAAAGACATGTGAAAACTTAAATTAGGCCTAACACAACAGGTTATGTATTCCCCATGAAACTGAACAACTTTTTTTAGCACAGAAAAAAATTGTGGTAATATTCCATACAAAAGTGCTAAAAACTCTGTGGAGCTGCACTAGTTACAGGATTGATCAAGAATTTTGCTCTGTGGAGCGATGTGAGTTTTGTAGCCCTGTACAACTTGCTGGGCAGCTCCTGATTTCCATACCATCATGAGAGTTACTGATGGGCCAAGATCTTCCTAATTTTTGCTGAAGTTTTCTGTGGCTGAGTAAGTGATTCAGCTTTTTACATAGAAGAGCTGGATTCAGAGCTGGAAAACTGGCAGATAGTCTCAGCGGTAGGTTAGGACACAGAGTTTTGTGCAACACAATACCACAACCTGCTGTGAAGGAGCAGGGTTTGCTCAGTGAAGAGGCTCTGAAACACATGATTTTGGGGTTTGTTTTCAGGAAAAGAGAGGGGAAGGGAGTTGCAGAATACATACAACTTGCTAGTAACCTGGAATGAGATTCTAAGAAAACTACATTTTTGCATTTTTGAAGTAAAATAAAGTACATGGTTGCAATGCTTCTACACACATCTCTGGTCTGTGGCTTCTGCAATTGCCAGTCTGGTGCAAAAATAGTGATATATTCTGTCATGTTTCTACTTAGCTGTAATGCTGAAAATGCAGCTTCAGTCTTTCTTAGCTGTTTCCACACCCCCAGTTTAGAGAAGTTAAAGGTCTTTTAAAATCAGTTAGGGACTGAGTTGAATCTGAGGCCCTGGCACAGGTTGTCCAGAGCAGCTGTGGCTGCCCCATCCCTGGCAGTGTCCAGCCAGGTTGGACAGAGCTTGGAGCACCCTGGGATAGTGGAAGGGGTCCCCGCCCATGGCAAGGGTTGGAGCTGAAAGAGCTTTAAGGTCCTGTCTAACCCAAACCATTCTGTGAGCTTTTGAATCACCATACCTTCAAAATTCCAAAGGCTGAGTTACATTTTAGGTTTCCTCCAACAGATAGTGATTTTGGAAAGTCAGGCTGATGACCAAATAGCATATTAAAAACAGACTTGAAGCACTTGTTTCTCAATTTATGCTTCAAAGGCCTGGTTATAATCTATCCCTTATCAACATTCCATATTGGAATAGAGGCTGGGCTCTTCTGATGCATAAGATAATTTGTTGTAGTTGAGGATTTCTTACCTTCAGTAGAAAACCCTCCCTCCTTCCCTTCCCCGTGAATTACAGGATTCCACCCCACAGTCATTTGCAGGCATAATGAATTTTACGACTCAGGATATCGAGGATTTGCTGCTAGGCTGTTAGAACACTATAGTTTACCAAGATGCTTTGGAGAAGTTTATGATTTTGGGAATATTTCATTAGCCTTTCCACTTCAGTGAAGATTGCTCCAATGTTAGAATAAAGAAATAAAACTGCCTCAATGAATCTGCTTTCTATCCCATGGATATTAGGCAAGGGTTCTACCCACAGAGTTTGGTTGAGCACTGGAAAGGCTCTCCAGGGAAGTGGTCACAGCACCAGCCCGAAGTGCTTTAACAACATTCCCAGGCAAGCAGTTTGATTCTTGCAGTTTTCCTGTGCAGGGCCAGGAGTTGGACTCAGTGATCCTTGTGGGTCCATTCCAGCTCAGGATATTCTATGATTCTGTGATTCTGGGGTCTGTGTCACAGCTCAAACAGCTTTCAGGCTCCAGAAACTGACTCGAAGCACAAAGAACTCAAAAGAGGTTCTCCAGATGTTGACTTGAAGCACAGAGAACTCATAAGAGGTTTTGAGCTTTTCACTTCACCCAGCTCCTGGCAGCCAGCATCATCCAGGGCTGTAACCCTGAGTGCAATTTCCCCCTGATCCTGAGTGCAGTTGCCTCTTGTTCACATTTTATTCGCTTTGAAGTCCTCCAAGCAGGGAACATTGCTCTACATTTCACACTCTGTGCTCGTTCCTGTCCTGTCCCCGCCACTTCTCCGATGTGTCATTGCTGCCTGCTTGTTCTAAATGCTGAAAATTAATGCAGTAAGTGATGTGCACTCAAAACCAATGTACTATATAAATGGACAGACAAAATGTGATTATTCCTGCTAAACAGCTGGGGAAATTGGGAGGGAAAAAGTTCAGGAGTTAATCTAAGGCTGCAGAGGTAGTGGCAGAAAAAATAAATGTCAGAATCACGTATCTAAGTCCTGTAGGCCTTCTTCAAGATTGTAAGAGTCATATTTAATTGATGAGATGATATAGGATGAAGCAGAGTTTGCCATCAATTACAGAGCAACATTATTGTGTCTGACTTTGCTAGGACCCTGAATGAACCAAAGGTCTGTCAGGGCCGAAAGGGCCCCAGCCAATTCTGCTAGCTGTGTAATTCTTAAACAGAGAATTCTTCTAAACTGTATTTATGCTAAATTTCATGGCACCTGATGACCTCAATTAAAACCTTTCAGAGGAAATCAGACGGGCCAGCAAGGTCCTGAAAGATGAATGCCTATGGCTTTCTCCTGCTAACTGCTGATAGGAACTTGATGATTTAAACAAAGATTTTATAGTGATGCTGCTGCTGTTTTTTATCGAAGGTGTCAGAATGCCAGTAGTGATAATGTCTCCCTGAATGAGCAGCTTGCTTTCTCTGGTTGCTTTCCTAAAGCACATAATAGACATCATTAGCATCCAGATAAATCTCCCTTTATGGTGCATTTGGGCACAGAGAAGAATAAAGTTGTGTTTTCTTAAAGCTCCCAAGATTATTTCTATTATGATCTTGGACAAAGGCACAGAATTTTGCAACTTTACTGGCCTTTATTAGACAAGCCAGTAATTTCCAAGAAGGAAAGAATTTCTTTAGAATGGATGTAGCTTGACAAAGGGGAATAAAGTCTGCCTGCCATTGGCTTTAAAGTATATATATAGCATAACTTGTAGGATACAGGGAACTGTACAGGTCAAAATCCAGGTGCAAGAAAAAACACCAAATCAGCATATAATTCTCATGCTCCCTAGTAAATGTCCACAGAAGAGCTGGAAAATACAAGTATTCTTGGCACTTAATGTTACTAAATGTCATCTTCTTGAAAATATAAAACATTCATCTGTTTTTCTTCTGTTGACTTAGCAACTTGAGCTTAAAGTTTTTAATTAATTATTATGTAAGCTTGCCAAGGAGTCTAGAAATTTCTTTAAAGAAAAACCAACTTGATTAGGTAAAATGATGGTAAAAGTGGTTATTTCATTTGCTTAGAATTAAAGTCAGGACTTATTGAAGACTCCATAAATGTTTACATTATTTTAATTGCAAAGAATTGTATTTGAACATGCCTTGATTTTGCTTGTGATAAGCAAAAGCCTAGTAAAAAATTCACTGTGACAGGAACCTTTTCAGCAACGATGGAATTAAAAAATGTAGTTCCTGGGAGAAAGTATTTTTAATTGCATGTCTGTTATGATATTTATGACTTGAAAATTATATATCTAATTAGGATGAAGTTTAGGCATATTTTTAACTCCATTGACCCACAACATAAATATGTTTTGGTTGAATATAGGGTTTGTTTGAACAATCTTAAATCCCCGCAATCACAAGTATGCAGCAACCACAGTCTTAAACTCTTCATTTAATGTTAATCACAGCCACTGTAATGTGGAGCCAACTGGCTCTAAGGGACATGACCTTATCACAGTGGACAGATGGCAAAAAAATTTCAAGCCGTGTTAAACCTTTTTCTTCAACACTTTTTTGTTCTTAACATATTTATTGCTGACACCATATATCAACGTTATAGCTTCTGTTCAGGTGAATACGATCAGTTGGCAGTAATGGGTTCAGCTCTGGGAACCTTCCAGCCATTGCTTTTTGAGCTGTTTCTGTAAAGTCAGTGCCTGGAAAAAACAAGGAGAAAAAGACAAGTTGGGGAGGGAGAGAGGCTGTTGGAAACCCTTCAGCTCAACTTAATTCTCATGCAGAGAGGAGAATAAATTAATGCAGACACCATGTTTCCCTGGCTTGTATGTCATTTCTTTTGTGATTGGAAAGATCAGTGGCAGTGCAGGATGTGTGGGAGAGAGAAGGGGAAAAGCAGAAAACACAACAGGAAAAAATATACTTGAAAATGTTAAACTGGGGTCTAGCAGCGTCTGTAAAATGTCTTCTGCATTTTTTTATGCAGAGACATAAGGAGAGAAGGAGAGAAATGTTTCCCTGCATTGGCCTCCATTGCTCCTCTGATGTCTGTCATCCCAGTGGAAGAGCTGAGCGAGGTTTGAAGGCACAGTAGGAAACGTGCCTTAATAAATGCAGTTGCAACTGGATCGTGTGACACTATGGATGCTCTGCGTAGCTGTGCAAGCTACAGATGTAATTTATGTGTGTCAAAATTTCCATCCCCTTTCTTTTTTCCACGTTTTTCCTTTTGTAAAATGGAATATGTTGGTGTCTTTGTCATTGTATCTCAGGGATGAAGAATTTTTCTTCCTAGCTTCAATTCAGCAAGTCCGGGAAGGAATTTTCAGGTGCAATAGCACTTTCCTCTTCCATAGGCAGATATCCTCAACATAGAACAAAAGATTTTTTTAAAGATTTTAAAGATTTTTTCAATTTCTCTGTGCCAAAAAGAAGGTCAGCTGCAACTACTCTTATTTCCTACTTGGTGAATATCTTGGCTGATGTTTATCTGGTATAAATTTGGCATATGTTCTGCACGAGAATTGTGAATATCAGTAGGAAAAAAAGAGAGCACTGCACCCAGAGAAACTCAGAGGTCCTAAGAGCAGATTTACTGGGAGAAGATGGAAGGAGGTGTGGGAAATGTCTGTCTCAGCAGAGGGGGAGTACTCATTCCTGAGAAGCAGCATCCCTGCAAGGTTGTGCGGCTGCAGATGCATCAGACTGCAAGTGCACAGCATGTGTTTTGGTCTGAGAGGCTCCCAGTAATTAAGTTGTACATTCAATTAAACTTAATGCGCCAATAACTTTTTAAAATACAAAGGGCCCATACTTTCAGGAAGAAAAAAAATACTCAGGCTCCCTTTACAGGCCAATAAACCTACAATAAATGCCCATGACTGGAGGCCCAGATCTTTATTTGTAGCCACAAAGCAGCATTTCCATTAGCTTTAACACTGTCACGCTGATTTCTATTGGTTGAGGATTAGATCATGAAAACTATAGATAGTGTTCCTGTGCCACTTGGAGAAGCAGGCAGAGGGCAGTTGCTCTTGGTCATGTTTTGGGAGTCAGGGACCTACTTTTAGTCTTAATTCTAAGCATCTTTAAATTCATTAAGGCCTTTCAAAAGTAGACAGGGGAAAATTTAAACGAAAAAGTCAGAATTAATCCAATATGCTCTACATTGAAAGAACATTTGCCCAGCTCTCTCAGTAAGGGTTCCTGAAGAACTCACCAGGTTAATGCTGTAAAATAGGTGAAACTTAACTTCAGTCTTCTAAAAATCAAGAAACTTGAAAGCATGGCTGACTACAGAGAAAATCAAAGTGTCTGTTTCAAACTAAAAAGTTAATAATTAAGTAGATGGGCCTACTGAATATATTGTCTGCAAAGAGAGACTCGCCTAAAGAACTTATATCAGTTTAAGATATTTATATTTAACAGAGCTGAACCACAGTCAAACTGAGATACAAGATCTTTTCATCCTTCTGGAAAGCAGCTCCATCCCCTCCCTTCCCTGCCCAAATCCTGGGTTTGTAGAAACATAGAATAGTTTAGGTTGGAAGTGACCTTAAAGATCATCTGGATCCAATCCCCCTGCAATAGAGGGTTTGATGAGCTTTGTCAGTTCTTCACAAAGCAACCCAACAACAGACAGTAGATCTGGTGATATAGGGGTACCAACAAAGATAATGCCATTATTTGTTGGCTTTTCATGCTCTCTATCTTTGTTTTTTCCCTCTTTGTGTCTCCTGTGTGAGGTTTAGAAGGCAAATTGTGAGAAACAGGGCCTGTCTTTATTGTGTGCTAGCAAAGAGTTCCAAGGAAATTCTATCCTACTTTCGAAAAAAGACTCAAGAGTTCTACTATATTTATTACTCCTCCTGTTGGTTTTCCTCAGACTAGTAATCCTTGGGTATGGAAAGCAGGGATCATTCATCATCCCCAATAAAACACAGCAAGTGAATGGAAATAACATTCAGACAGACAGCAGGGCCAAACCCAGAGCCTTTGCAGAGAGTTTTCCTTTTAGATGAGAAATCAGTGACCTGGGACACGGAGGAGCACGGTGGGACCGAGGGGAGGAGGGAGCAGCTCCTCAGGGCAGGCTTTTGGGATGTGGTGTGACAGTGATTACCAGAAAACACAGCTGAATGCAAAGCGACAGGGCAGGCTGGGGAGCCGCGGTGCTGCTGAACCAAAACTGAAGGAAAAGGAGCTGCTGAGTGAACTGGAAAGATGAAATGTGTGCTTGGTTGGAATTGATAATAAAGCACGCTGCATTCCGTCTGGCAGCAGAAACCAGGAGCTTATCAAAAACAGTGTATTCCCATGCAGAGGGAGGCAGGGCGTGATTGCTGAGCAGGATATGTAAAGCTGTATAAAAACTTTCTTATTTTGCCTAAATCAGTAGGAGAGAGACATCCCCCTGGCTTTGCAGGAAGAGAGGAGACTGATAGAGTCATCCTGGCTTACACAGAGTAGAGCACATGGCAAATGGGAATTTCACAGAAAAGCTTTCTCTTCCATTTTAAGGAGATTTTGACAGCTAAGTGCAAACTGTTCTGTAAAGTGTCAACTGTCCAAGCAGTTTTCCTGAAAAAATAAAACCAATAAAACACTATAGACATTAATGCATGAATTTTTTACATTGTCTTTCATACCAAAAATTAATTCAATACATATATTCCCATTCAGGATTCCATGAGTAAAATTGGTACTGGATGAAAAGTTTCTGAGCCTCGTTTAAATAAGCACAATCATCCATAATAATTTAAAGGTCCTGAAGAAAAACACAGTCAACCACAACTTCTTTATCTGTAGACCATGCACAGCTTCCATACCTTGTTTCAAGCAATTGTTAATGTTAGAGAACAATTATGCACTTGACTTTGACTTAATAGATGGAAATAGAAAATACAAATAAAAAAAATAATTTTTTCCTGGTGGAAGCTCTTTCTTAGCCAGAAGTACAAAGCATCTTTAGATTTGGTAACAAAAACAAGTTGTTGATAACCATTAATGTTGAAAATAGCAAAAGATTCAAGGACCAGAGAGAACTCAGAGCTCATTCCAGTGCCCAAAATGGCTCCAGGAGAGCTGGAGAGGGATGTGGACAAGGGCCTGGAGAGACAGCACAAGGGGGAATGGCTTCCCACTGCCACAGGCCAGAGTTAGGAACAAAGGGTGATTAGACGCTGGAATGGTCTGCCCTGGGAGGTGATGGATCCACCGCCACTGGAGGTGCTCAGGGAAAGCTGGAATGCGGCACTCAGTGCTCTGATCTGGTTGACACGGGTGGGGATCGGGCACAGGTTGGACTAGATGATCTCAGTGGTCTTTTCCAACCTACTTGATTCCATAATTAGAATATTGGGAAGAAATTCTTCCCTGTGAGAGTGGTGAGGCCCTGGCACAAGCTGCCCAGAGAAGCTGTGGCTGCCCCATTCCTGGAATTGTCCAAGGCCAGGTTGGACAGGACTTGGAGACACCTGGGATAGTGGAAGGTGTCCCTGCCCATGGCAAGGCCTGGAGCTGGATGACCTTTACAGTACCTCCCAACCCAAACTACCCAAATGTTTCTATAATTTTGTGTATAAGCTTCATAAACAAATATGCCCAATTTACTCGCTCAGCCTGCCCATGCTAGGAGCTCCTTACTGAATGCACTGACTCTCTAATACAGAACAGCACTAATTATAAAGTAGTGATTGTCTGTGATTTCATGACAAGATTAATGAGCCTGATTTTCCACTGTATGATTATTGATTGGAACCGTGTCCAGTAATTTTGCATGGATTTACTATTCCAACTGCTCAAACTTTGTCTAAGATACATATGAGATATGCAAAAGCTTTTGCCACATTTTAGTCAATGTTTCAGAATTCAGCTCACACGCAAGAAATTGCAGGGTTGATATTGAGCGCAAAAGACCATTTGCTGCAAGAGTATGGCCTGCAAGAGCCGCTGGCTGCTGAACACTTCCAAAATGTAAGAAAGATCCTTCAAATCCTTCGAGCCTGCTGTGCAGTTACGGAAGATTTACAGGACATGTTTTCCATCTTTTGCAAAACAAGGTTTTGCTATAGAAATGAAATTGGATTGGACCAGCAGCTGGCTCCACCAGGTGTACGAGATGAACTACAAGAAGAAAAGGGAAAAAGAAAAATTTGTTCTCTATAAGCTAAGCCAGATGGTTAGCAATACAGACTCATGTCAGAGTGGAAATATATATAGCTGATTTGTCCACGCATTTTTTGATTTATTAAGAAAAATTGCCAGTAGAATAAAGACAAGTGAGAAATGGTGATGCAAAACCACAAATTTTATAAATACTCAAAAAAGGAGCATATCAGAGCAGATAGTTTGCTTGTATTGGCACCTCACACAGACCAGAGGAAGAGATGCTGTAAATTGTCAAGAAAAATGTGTTAAAAAATGGATATGCAGCTGACTTTAAAAAAAAATATCATAACAATGCAAGGAGCCATGTCAGTGAGATTTCTACAGGAAAAAAGAAGCAGGAAAAGAAGTGGCAAAGAGACAAAAGATGCTGCAGATGTTCTAAACAGTGAACTGGGTAGAAAGAGACAAGAGAAGAGCATCAGAGAATTGAAAGGATTAAGAAAGGTAGGTGTAGAGGAAAGGAACATTAGGAAAGCATTGTGTTCTGTGTGCCATTAGAAGTTTGATCAGCTCTCAGGAAACAGCTGCTTCGATGCAGCCCACACCACTGCTTGTATAATGGATAAAACAAGTGAAAAAAAAAAAAAACAGAGAAGAAAAGATATATGTTCAGTCAGTAAGAGCTCCATGAAGGGTGGTGGTAAATGGAAAGAGAAGATGTCTGAGCTGTTAAAAAGGAGAATGCTTACAGAGAGAATGAGCAACTGCATTTTGCTAGTCGACAGAGACTGGTTCAAGGCCCAAGGGAGGCATTTCAGACTGGGCACTGTTAGAAACCGTCTCATTTCTCAGCAAGAGAAAAACACTGAATAGTAGAAAAGGTGTGTTATGCATTGTAGAGTGTCTGTGAAGGATATTATACAATAAATAGCAGGAGCAAGTGAGTACAGAAGACCTGAACATGACAATGGTGTCGATCACATCATTGCAAAAAACAGGTCCATGTAACACTGTCCTTCCATAATGATCCAGAGCCCATATGAAATGCAGAGGAAAATGATCTTTTTATGACCGTGACAATTTCTCACATGGGGAATCTTGAGAAGAAAAAGAATGGTGTGAGTGGTTTCCAACAGCTGGGAAAAGTTTTGGAAAGGAAATAAAAAATGTACCTAAAAGAAGTTGCCATAGCCAAATGCTCCTCAGCTCTCTCCAAGTGATACACAGCAATTTGATCTGGACTCTAGTGAAGAGCACAGCAGTACTAATGTACTTCTGACAGCTTCTCCCTTTAACTGTGGAAGCAAAGGACACATCCTGGTAGGTAATAGCAGTATTTTTCCCCATCTATAATATAAAGCTCCACATCCATCCTGATAAAACTATCTCCTGCATTTAATATTACATCAACTCAACCTCCTTACCAAAGATAATTATGCTTAATTGTCTTATTTGTAATTATAACAGTAAAAATCCAATACAAAATATGTATTTGCAAATAAAATACTTCCGCTCAGAAAATGTACTCAGCACAAGGACAAATTCTTGACTCATGAAATAAGGCAGCTGGGTGCAAGCCATAGGTACAGTAGCTAACTCTCTTATCCAGTGGCCTTTTCCCACTTAAAATCATTCTTTAGCACACCATTGTTTATATGACTTGTTTATATCTGCCTTTTCCCACTTAAAATCATTCTTTAGCACACCATTGTTTATATGACTTTACATCTGCAGTGAGTGTTAACAGTTTCTCACATATTCTCAACTTGTTCATTTTTCTCTCTTGCTTCAATATTTCCACTCCTTCCTGTCAACCCTGCTTCAAGTTAAATTACACACTTATGCCAAAATTTATCATTGTAGAAAAGAAGAAACTTGCAAAAAAACCCAGAAATGCTTATTATCAAACTGGTTCCAAGATAATTAGAAGTTGATTTGTGAGTAAAGGACTTCATGAAAGTAGTTATTACTTCATGTCATTCACCTCTTTTGCCACTTTTCTGTCAAAAATCCTGAGCCCTTCCACTGCTTCCAGTGATTCCCAGTTTTCCATTTCCCTCAGAACTCCTAAGATTATTAATAAAATGAGTACCATACATAACTGACTAATTTCTCCTCCCAATGCCTAAACTCTTCCTGTCTTCTCTCTGGGTATATTTTTTGGCTTATACCTGGGAAAGATTTGCAGGCAACCTGCAAATATGCAGGTATTGATCTGCTATTAACACCCAAAAAAAATGGGTGAAGGCTGAGGGATTTCTACCTTTTCTTAAGTAGTAGCATTCAACATTTTCTTTTCTTCACTTAGATGTACAGGAACTTGATGTCTTTCAGAATGCAATCTTTTTCTCAAATTTCATTGAATCTGACAAGAACATTAAAGAATATTAAAGGAAGTTAAATTTACTGACAGCTGTACAGGCAGAATGAGATCATAACTGCAGGAAACCTTTTCCTTTAGGAAACCAGGCTAAAATCTGTCACTTCAGAAATGCAAGGTCTGGTTCTTCTGGGCAGCTGAAAAATTCTTCTGGAGATGAAGCACATGATCATGATGGCTCAGTGCTGGCAGGAGTGGCTGATGCAAGAATTTATTGCATCTCCCTCTGGAGACGCCTCAAAAAATGGAAAAATTGGACCCATGGGAATCTTGTGAAGTTCAACAAAACGAAATGTGAAGTCCAACAAAAGAAAATGTGAAGTCCTGATCCAGGGAATTTCTTTTCTCTGCAGTACAGGACTTCAGGGTTCTGGTGAGCCGCAAGTTGAATAATGATCATCAATTTTCTCTCTGTGGAGTTGCCATAGAAAGCCCGAGGAATTCACAGGTTTTATGATATACCTAGTGTATATCTAAAGAATTCTGATCCTAGAGAGAAAAATGTTAGGAAAATAATTTCAGCTTTCAATAAAATTTTCCCTTCCATGCTACATCTGTGGTCTCAAATGTTTTAAATAAGCAAGTTTGAAGTTGGACTTTTTCCTCTCAGTGTCTTGCACACATAGGCAAAGCTCAACATAATGAATATTTACTGAGACACTTCATTAACCTCCTTGAAACCATCTTAAAACCCCCACTGACGTAGAAAACTGAGATTTCCACAGCTGTTTGCTGAGCTGACTGCTGCAATCATCTTGAACAGTCCTAAGTAACCCCTACTAGAGTGGTTTTTTGCTCAATAGGTGTCATTTAAGATTTGGGTGTGGACTACCCTCTGTTTTTCTGTACTTTAGGCCATGGTAATTGTAATAATCATCATAATAATAAACATAATAATAGACTTTTCTGCAACCCTTCATCGTATAATTTTTATACTATTTGAAGCCACTCCTGTAAATTTCTAAGAAGGTTACAATCAGAAACTGCAAAAATTGGTATGAGTGTGCCCCTCCAATTGCTCTCCATAATCCACTGTCCTTCCCCAGACGTACTTTTCTTTTCAGGTTTGAGTTCCTGGCTTCTTTCTTCTTACTCAGAGCCTGGTAGTGGCGTATTGTCACTTTCTTGTGGCAAAATTCCTTTCTTCTTTGTGAGCTTCTAGGGGTTCCTGACATTGTCAAAGACACAGTTTAAGAGTCCTTATCTCAGAATCACAGAATGGTTTGGGTTGGAAGGGACCCTAAACATTATCTACTTCCAGTCCCTCCTGTGGGGGCCACACCCACTGAAATGTCAGGTTAAACCAATGTCCTCAAGGTCAAAAATGTTAAAAGAGTTATTGGACTGCAGCACAAAGAGCAAAAGCTCCTGTTTACCTTGATTCACTTCAATTCATTAGAGGTTCTTGGGAAACCCCAACACGTGTCATTCCACATTTAAGGGCTCGAAAATAAAGAGTCCTTGGTCTTACACAAAGGCACTCACTCTTGATCTCTGTGCAGAACACAGTGGAGGAAAAGCTGTCTTGGTCACTCCACAGACCGTCCAGACAGACAATTACAGTCTGGGGCAAGAGAACCCCAACATTCACAGTTTGATGCGTTCAGATAGCAGCACAGTGAAGCTGTAAATACCTGCATGAGCTGAGGGTGGAATAGGGAAACCTATAAATCTTGTTAGAAAGTGTATAACCCCCGTGCCTCCAGAGTTAGGAAGGCAGATGAGCCTGCCTTGGTTTGCAAGTGAGGCATTTGTGCACTGTCTGTTGGCAGAAGAGCTTTTTGTACCCTCTTTCATTAGAAAGTATGGGTATACTACCCTCTTTTTAAAAATGGTTTTCTCTTCCCTATTTTTTGTGAGGCCAAATGGTCACAAATCCTTGCTGGCACAAAGGTAGAATAAATGGACAGCAAGCAATGACCACAGCTTAAGCGTTCTCTCTTTCTCTGTGGAATTCTCCAGTTTGAGGGAGATGCAAAGAAAGAATGAAGCACTCCCTGCTCTAATAAATATTTAAGATCTTGTTTCCATGAATGAAGGACTTTCATACAGATTCTTGCACTGCTGAGAGGAGTTGTGACTCTTCTGCCACTTCAAGGAGCAAAACTGTGAGACTGAACTCCTGAGAAAGTGGCAGGGAGGGAAGAAACATTCCCTGAGGGCAAGTGAGTGAAATTACAAGTCCAGACATCATAAATTTTAGCGCCTGCTGTTTTATGGCAATTGATGGTTGGTTTTTTTTGTTTCCATCACAAACCCCATTATAAGAAAATTCTCCTTGCTATTCCCTTTAGGAGGTAAGCACCACCTTTCAGCTTCATGGAGAGAAGACTTTGAGTCATTCCAGTGAGGCCTGGAATGAGAGCACTGCTGGCTGATAAAGCAGAATTGCTGCTCAGCAATTTCACCACTCAGGCTTTTGGCTGGCTTGATGCAAATTGGATGACTCCATAGGCCACACGGCATGGGGACTCCTATCACCAGGGTCTCATGCACATTCTTAGATGAAAAAGATCTGAAATCTGGTTTTTCTTCCATAAATAATGTTTTGGGTGTTGAGAGGCATGGGGGTTGCTGGTTTTTTGTTTTGTTTTGCTGGTTTCGACTTCCTTTTTGTTTTGTTGGTTTGCTGGTTCTGTTTTTGTTTTAATTTTGTTTGTGGAAGGTTGTTTGTTTATTTGTGTTTTTTGTTTGTTTTGTTTTTTATGGGCTTTTTTTGCTTGGAAATAATACTTTATCCCAGTTTGTTTCTAAATTTAGGAAGTACAGGAAAGGATGTGAACAGAAAAAGAAGACAACAATATCACACTGGTGACCATCCAACAGTTCAGTGAGATTTCTCCTTAAAGAACATGAGTCCTGCTGGTGGGTTTTCACCTTCCTGATTCTGTTGAGCTAAGAATAATGTCTGCAAATTGGGTTACCGCCACATTTTAAATTTATAGACCATGAAGTTTAACAGCAAGCTCTTAAAGAAAAACCAACAAAATCAAAAACACAACCAAAGAAACAAAGGAAAAAAAAAATATCAAAGAGGCAAAAAAATAAATACCAACCCAAAACCCAACCAGCTTTGAATATTCAGGTTTTGGATATCTAACTTCAAATGTCATCACCAAGTATCTTTTTTGTTTTTAACATTGCATGTCCTTGTTGCATTTTGCACAGCAAAAACTTAATGGCTACAGCCAAAACTGAAATGCCAGGTTAACAAGATACAGATACAGAAAATTATAACCATCTGTATTATAACAGCTATATTAGCAAGGACCGAAGATTTTCAATTAATTGACTCTTGTGTGAATCAGACTTTAATTTTTAGGGAGAAAACACAAAAAAACATAACTAGTTTAAATCTCCATTAAAATTATTGGTGATGGGGTCTGAAGAAATAAATCAGTGTGCAAGAGAGCTTAGTAGTAGAAAAGGTCAATCTTTTGCATATATACCTAAGTATAAATAGAAAAGAAAAATGCAGTTCTCTACTAATGTAGAGATGGTTTATTATGCCTTGCACAGAATACACAGCACCACATTTGAAAAAAAGGAAAATGCTCCATTTTTTACGGTGGACCATAAGCCTGAGAGCTTACCCTCAGAGATTTAACAAATAAAGGTATAGAAAAAGCCTTGCTATAATATTTAACATCAGATTTGAACCAAGCTGAACTAGTGGGGTACCTGTCACTGAGAAGATAATTGATTTCATCTGGGGAATATGTTTGATCTCATTTGTTTGGACTTCAGTGAAACATTTGATATGGTATGCATAGGAAATGCCAGTGATATTTGAGAAGAAAGGGATGAATATTATAATTGCACGATGGATAAGATGCTGGCTACCTAGGCACCCATTATCTTTTGAAAGCTGAATTATATTACTAGAGAAGATTTATTAATGGTGTTTCTCCAAGACTATTGAAGACAGTCATTGCTGGTACTTTTAACATATTTGTTTATTTTATTTTTGTGAAAGAATTTGGTATAAAGTCAAATTAACAATGTATGATGAAGTTTAGTGAAACAGAGGTAAATACTGCACTACGTCTTTCTAATAACACGTAAGTGCAAAGTCTGGATGTTATCTCCTTTTAATTTTTTTTTTTTTTAATAATAAACAATTCATTCATCAATAGCAATTAATTCTCTAAGGAAATAATTTGACAACATTCAAAAAGATCTTGATTATAGCCTGTACTGCCTGTGAGTCCTGGGTCATAAAAATGTACCTGTGAACAAACCAAGAAGGGAGAGGAGAAGTTTATGCAAAAATGACGATGATAAATTGAATATAAATAATGTTAAGTGAACATATCTAGGCGGAAAATTATAATGTGTCTAGCAATAAAACCAGTGAGATTCAGGAAACAGTTGTTGATTTAGGACAGCAAGATGAGAAATACACCCCATTTAAGAGGAGATTGGTTTATGAAAGGGATTATATGAGATGGCTGTTGGAAAACTGTTTTTGAGGCAATCCTTGCTTCTCATTATTTTTAATGCCTCTGTGTCTTGCAATTACTGAATTCTAAAATGTGCCTAAAGAGGCTCATTTTAGAGGACTTTTACTTACTGAATTACACCATGAGAAGTTTTCCTGGTAATTAACATGCTCCAGACACTGCCAGAAATTAATTTCTACAGAGGCATCCCATGGCTGATGGGATCTCTGCTCATTGGCCATGTCTGGTCAGCCTTTGGCAAGACATCAACTTTGGGTATTTTCAGTGGACGCAGGAAAAAAGGCACATGTTTTTATTTTCTTTTGAGATTAGAAAGGTTTAGAGATCATAGATGAGTTTCACTTTCAATCAAGGCACATTTACCACCTCTGAAACATGGTTAAATTATTCAGATTCTTGGCTTAAACAAATGCTAACTTTAGGCTTGATGCTAATATATGTATTATTATCTGCTTATTTCTTTACTGCTTGTTTGCTGCTGTAATTCAAATTAGTATAGTCAAAATTATTTCAATAATTCTAACAAATTATGGCATGTATTTCAAAACGCAGCTTTATTTACAAAGGACACAGCGTTGATTAAAATAGCTTGAATTATGCTAACTACAACATTGAACTCTCTCTGCAAAACCATCTGAGGAGCACAGTAATTTGAGTTCAAGGGAGAGGCTGTATTACAAGAAGGCTAATGATAATCGTGTTTAAGGTCATTGGCAACTAAAGTACTTACTGTACAGGAGCCTTCTGTCAGAGACAATTATAGTGAAGGGCCTTTGAATGGGGTCGAAACACACCGAGTGTGTTTCTGTGACAGCTTTGTTCTTACAATATTTATTCTGGTTTATCTGCAGCACAGTATTAAATTTAGAGTGTCACGAGCCAAGGGGCTCATGCAAAACTAAATTGACAGTATGCAATGATGTGGTAGTTACACCGCAGCCTTTCTAATAATGGCACTGCCTTGTTAGATCAAAAACATCCCCCAGGACCGAGGAGGCAGTGCCAGTAGTCCTGCTCACATGGATTATGAAAGCACTGTTGACTGCGCAAAGCTGTCAGAAAGAAAGAAAAATCTGCTAGGATCACATTCTTTTGTAGCCGGTCATCAGTCCATAATAGACATTTTTGAGTGGTGTCCCATTTTCCCTTGTTGTGCGTCTATTTTGTTTCATTTCACTTTAGTTTGTCAGGAAGGAGGAAGTAGGTGAGCTATTTCAGCTTCAGTGTTCTGGTGTATCTGAACATCTCTCAGCCTTCAATTTGTTTAATCCCACCGCAAAACTGATTGCTCTGTGAGTATTTCAGAGGGGAAACTGAGTCATGCAACACATCAAGTTCTTTCACAAGTTCTGAACTTTGGAGTTTATTGCTTACATTACTTGCTATCAAATAATCACAATAGTGTTCAATGGAACCAAGTTATCCATCAATACATTCTTATGTTATTTTTAGTCTTTGAAAATAAATACATTATTATATTATTGCTTATCTGTTAAAATCAAATGCAGAACCAGGAGAAATTTTTCATGGGAACCTCTTAGATGTGAACTTGCCTATTCTGTTTTTACAGAAGCCATTTTTCAAACGTCTGTCTTTGCAATTTTCATGAGAAAAATTAACTCACCTGGGTCCTGTCTTCTATTAGGATTAGTTAGAATTGAAAGGAAAGATTAAAAAAACAATCTATCATTTTGACAACAGGTTTTTAATTACATCTGGATGTACGGATTTAAAAGAACATTAGTATTTTAATGAAAAAATAAGGAAACTCATAATAATGTTGATTCATCTTCAAACAGGTTTAGCATTAACTTTTAAACAAGTTATGGAGTTTGTCAGACATTTGAAAATGCTGCTATCTTAATTTTTCAGTCTTTAGTGCAACCTGATGTAGTTTGAATTCTTATGCTTATATCACAATTATAAACCAGACTCTCTTATCAAATAATAATTTCCATTATTTTACTCTTTTAGAGAAATGGGGAAAATAACAGTAGATTAGACAATGTGTTTCCTTGAGCACGTACTTCCCAACAGACTGTACACTCAGAAGATATGGGAAGACAAGAAACAAGAAAACTATTTCCATAATGCAATGCAAAATTTTAATACGTTTGCCAGCTGGAGGCTTCAGCCAGTTTAGTGGGGCATTATTTAAAACAAAACAAGCTGGGCTAGCAAAATGATATTTTTAATCATGGACATTTGAAATGGGAAAAAAAAAGGAAAACCAAATTTCCATCTAAAGCACAGAGTGACAGGCTTTTTTTTTTTTTTTTTTTTTTTTTTTTAAAGAACCTAATATGAGCACTTACTATTTTACAGCAAACTTTGATCCACTTAAGCATATGGATATGGGAAATTATTCTACTTATTTCATTTTAAACAACAGCCAAGAAAAGCAAAATCTAAAGCACATGCATTACTGTGTGCATTAGCCACAGACATCAAAAATCAGACACTCCTACTTCAGCAAATCCATACAGAATGCTAGGCAAAGAGATGGTTTTTCTTAATGTGTATAGGAAAAAAACCCCAGTCAACTAGACTTGCTGTTCCCTGGTGAATGAACATAATTTCCCTGTGTTTAAGCCTGAATACTTTTTACACTTTTTATGCTTTAACACAGTCCCATTTACATGGTTTTGAACAGATGTCAGGCTTAAAAATAATACACATGGCCAGGGGTTGATTTTTTTGTTGAGTGATCCATTTCCTTCTCCAGTGGGGTAAAAACAAAGCAGGGAAAAGAGGAAAAAAACAAGCAAAGAAAACCTTATCCTTTAGTGCTTGGCCATAAAGGCTGAGCTGGGAGGGTAGAGCCATTTGAGGTCTCACTGCAAGGTTTCGGGCAGCTCTGGGATGCACACACAATATCTGGCATTTGGTTTCAACCTTAATGGTGTCATCTCCTCAGCACTGACTGAGATGCATTAAATATTCATGAGTTTCTTAAAGGCTTTTGGGAAGAAAGTGCTAGAAAGGAGCATTATCATGCTGATCTTTTTTTACTGGCCTGTGTCAATGAAGGCATATTAAATAATTAAGTCAATCTAAGCCATTTTTTGCACAGAAGGAGGTTAAGATTAGCAGCCCCTGCGTGCTGGGAGATGCTACCTTTTCCACTGTTGGTGCTTTTAGGCTAAAGAAAACAAAAACAGAATAAAGGGGACAGGTTGAGTATCAATTAAAAAAGGCACTAAAGCGCCATTTGTTCCATGTTGTAAGCCCCTGTGTTAGATTAGAAGCGCCTTTTTATGGCTCCAGATGGAAATGTGACCTCGTAAAAGCCTCTTTGTACACAATACGTTCTCAGACTTCTGCCTATGAAAAGGCTCATGCAAAAACTAATCGTGCAGAAATGACTTGGTTTGCTTGCGAAAATACTGATTCTCAAAGGGCTGTCCTCCCCATCTCCTGACACCCTGTGTTATATTTTCCTTTTCTGTGCTGAGCCTCATAGAGTTGAGGCAGATGGTTCTGAGAGTCTGTACATCAGGGATGCAACATCTCTGGGAGGGTGCTTCAAATGCCTTGGGGCATTTGAATGAACAGGACAAGGATAATTTTAACTGAGTCAAAAATGGGCAAAGCATGCGTATCAAAGTCACACAAACACATTTTTGGGAGGACTACTCCTACAGACACTGACGTGCACACACTGAAAAGGTCAGAACAACAGGCTGTAAACCATCAGACACCTTTAGGAATCACATTTGATAGTTTGAAATTTTATGTCATCAACGGAATTGGGCTAAAAAATGAAAAAAATTGCCTTGGAATAATATTTAAATGTTAGCTCATGTGGACATCTGGCTTAGTTTCCATCTTTATATAGTATTTAACTGTTTGGACAAAGTGGGAATATTTCATGTAGGAAAGTTAGAAGCCTCTTCTCTGTTGTGCATATTTAGGGTTTGATACCACACATCAGAACGTTCAGGGCTTTGATCTGTAAAAAGGAGAAAAGAAATGTAAAATAGTTCTCTGACATGGCAGGTGATGGTTGGGCTATTAGCTGTTATGGATAGATTCAGGTCTCTAACCCTCATTCCTCATAGCAAATTTGACAGCTCTTGCAACAGTCCAGGGAGAGACTGGAGGAGGGGAAAAATATTGGACGGGAATTGGTTTCCTCACAACTCTTCCAAATGGTTCTGCTGGAGAACAGAAAGCATTTGAAGTCTATTAACACTTTTTTTTTCCTCAAATATATTTTTAATACTTGCTTTATTTATATCCAGCTCATTAATTTCCTCAACTGAGAACTCAACAAAAAACTTCATTTGCAGGGACCAATTCTAACTGGATTTATGCCACAGTGGACAGAGAAAACAAAACTAAAAAGTAAATCACTATATAAAATGCAATGTTAGTTATAAAAATGGAAAAGAAATCCCTGTTTTAAGGACAACTATGACAACCAAAGTCAAGTTTGTGATGTGGCCCTCAAATTAATCTTTTTGTAACCAGGCTGCTTGCTGGAGAGGTTGCTTCCGTGGGTGTTATTTTAATGTTTTCTAAACATAGGATTATTTCTCTGCCTGCCACAGCAGCACAGGTGCATATTAATAGAGTCCCTTTTATATAGCTTATGATTTCTATGCAGCATTGTTACCTTCAGCTTTCTTTTTCATTAATATTTAAGGAGAAAGTCACTTCACTATGATATTCACATTCCAGTGAGATCATTCCTGAAATATTTAAAGTGAATAATGCAAGTTTCCAGAAATAGTGATAAATATAGCCTGAGTCTCCTGACCCCATAATACCTGCAGGTGGGGAAATATACTGGAGGCATTTTAAGATCCACATGCCAGATTGACCCCATTTTTTATATCAAGAAAGAGAGACAAACAAGGACAAAGCCATCAGAAGGTTGTCTGATGTATTCTGGCCACAGTGAAGGTCTTTGCAATCTTTTTCTGAGAGAGCATTTGCTAAGAAAGAAATCCACACTGTGACATTGGGCTAGAAATATAATCTCTCTGTTCTTTAGTTTTGCATCAAAAGTTGGCGATAATAACTACATCGTGTTGGGAAATGTGGATTTAATATTTTTTATAGAATGAGAAGAAAATAATGAACTTTTTTTAGAGATCACCTCTTCTGGATGGTCTTCAAAGAAATTTTGAAATACAGCTTTTCTTTATCAGAAAACCTCATTTTTCTGCTTCCTCCCCTAAAGAGAGAGAAAATAAAATAGAAATATATTTTATGTGTCAGAGGTGTTTTTTGGTACTCTCTTACTTGCCTTTCTCTCATGGGTTTTTACTGTAATATTCACTATATGCCTTTTACCTTATTGTGATTTAATCCCAGGCACTATGGTGAGAAATAAAAGTTTAAGAGATGCATCATCATCCATCTGAGAGCATCTAAACTCATGGAGCAGAAAACTGAAATCTAAGCTCTGGGGCATGAAAACTGAAAATGGCATCCTGAAATCTGAGCCTCCCAAACTTTCCTGGTGGGGAATATGGACCATTCTTCACATTCCTTCTGGTCTGTGTGAGAGATCCATGAAAACTGACTGTGAAACCTGTGCAGAGGACAGCGAGCTGGGTGGGGAGGTTACATGGTGGAGGGAAGGGATGCCATCCAGAGGGATCTGGACAGGCTGGGGAGGTGGGTTTTCCTGGCTTTCCAGGCTTTCCTGGCTTTCCAAGAGAGCCAGAGAAGGCTCCGGGGAAACACCATTGCCAAATTTCAGTAACTGAAGGGGGCCTACAGGGAAGATGAAGAAGGATTCTGCATCAGGAACTGTAGGGACAGGATGAGGGGGAATGGGTTCAAACTGAATGAGGGGAAATTTAGCTTTTAAGTACACCAGAAATTCTTGACTGTGAGGGTGGTGAGGCCCTGGCACAGGTTGCTCAGAGGAGCTATGAGTGCTCCATCCCTGGAAGTGTTCAAGGCCAGGTTGGACAGGACTTGGAGTAACCTGGGATAGCAGAAGTTCTTGGAACCTCATGATCTTTTGGGTCCTTTCCAACAGAAACCATTCTATGATTCTATTATAAACAAACAACCTCTTTTAAAACTACCTTTAAGATCAAAAGAATAAGTAATACACTTTGGGATTTTTTGTTTCCTTGGTGGCAAACCAAGAAGAGTTTGAGTGAAACCTGTTTAGTGCTAAAGTGGGTTCAGGGAATCAAGTGGTTAAAACCAAGAATTTCATGTCCTTATTACTGCTCTGATCCTGGATTTTCCTTGTTTCTGGGCTCTGGCTCAGTTTTAGCAGCTGCAGGTGTGAGATGGTGTGAAGCCTTTAACGAATAAGTCTTTTGCTTGTGACTATATGAAGCATTTTGCACTCAGCAGCATCTCATTTGGCTGAATAAATAAAAAATTCTAAGCAAACATCCTCTGCAAAGGCGAAGTGCTGCGTATTTGTGCTTGTGTTTTGGACTCAGCACTTACAGGATGTGTAAATATGCATCAGCATGGCTTGTGGTATGTGTGATTAGATGCTACATGGGGAGTTTTATTGTTTTATAGTTACTGCAGCAGCAACAGTGGAGCACAGAGTACATGAAATTTAGATAATTTTGGATAGAAAACAAGTAGTATTAGTTACGGATACAGGCTTATCCATAAATGAATCTATATTTTTTTCTTCTATTGTTTGCAACATGAACTTTAGGACAAACATGGTTGGAACTCAGTGATATTTTCTGCCTCCCCTCCTGTTTGAACATGCAAGTGTCACCCATTGATACAAAAATATGGGACACTTGTGTCATGTAATATGAAGCTGACAAACGACCAGATACTTACATAAATCCTTTAAATGACTAAGGAAAGCTTATTTAATGCTCTCAACTGACATCCTCATTACTGCTTTCAACAACACGGGGCTATTCATGCAATCTGGCTCACATGCCATTGTTTGGAAACCATCAAAACCACAGACAGCCACACGCTGAGATACAATAATTGTCAAGTCTGTAGTGCATATTTTCTAGGATTGTTTAATGCTGGCACAGTGTGTGTGCCAAAAAACGCATAATCAAACAGGCAGCGCTCCTCATTGTGGCCATCCCACTGGGGTTTGAAAATCTCTCAAATTCGACCCAGAAGCAGAAAAGTACAAAGGGGAGACATATTAGGACCTTGGAATAGAAGCTACCTAGCAGAAATGATGAGTGTACTGTTATGTCAGAAGGTTTTTGATGCATTGGTGCAAAAGTTCACCATCGTGTGCGGACGAAACCAACTGCTAGTGAGCAAGGTTGAAAGAAAGTCTTTCAAATTTCAAGTTTGAAGGAACAGATGGAGGTCAGCCAAAAATATCAATTATTGTCACAAGTCCCCTGAGGTGCCTTGGCCTGGGTTTTGTGGATCATTTCAATGATTAATACCCACCAGCAGCTGGCATTACTGGATAATATGAGCAGATCTACTTGGGTTTTGCACAGTTTGGCACCTCTTGTTCATTTGTCCAGGACATATTAATAATTAGTCCCAGAACATCTCAGCTCATCCACATCTGGGTTAAAGGACAGAGTGACATTCATTGCACTTCTCTCCTTTTTAGGACTATCCTTTTTACTAACATACTACAGTAAAAACTGAAAAATAAGGCAGCTGTTTATCCTGTCTGTGCCATATCTAAGACAGAGGATAAAGGCACACAAGAGCATGCTTCCCTAAACAGCAATATTGCCAATGAGTTCCAGAAGGTTTTCAGGATCTCTGGAAGTTGAGGAGCACGAAGGCAGCAGAGATGGGCATTTTTCAGCAGCATGATTCTATGCCTGGGCTATTTCTTTCTCTACCTGAAAAAGCTGACTGAACATAAATGGTGATTCTATATTTGGCTGGATTTATTTTTTTTCTCTGTGAAGAAAAATTTATTCAATACAGATATGTAGGAATCTCAGACATACACACAACATGTGTGGAAAAGAGCTCGACGCATTCACAGGTAGCCTGACACATCTGGGAGGTGTCAGACTTGCAGAACAGATGATCTGTGCGCCATGGATGTCTTGGGTTGACTGAGCACAGAGAGAGGAGACAGGAGGAAAGTGCCCCACATCTGCAAACCACTGGGAATACCGGGAATGAGCACACGTTTCTCTCTGGGATTGAAAGTGGTACACGTGAGTCAAGAGATATTTGAAGACATCTTGTGCAGCCCTCAGACAGGACAACCCTGACTCAGCACAAGAACAACTTTACCCAGATGTTCCTAGCTTTCTTTCAGGCTAATTCTGATGTCACAAATTTCCATTGAAACTTACATTGGCATTCCATCTCCACAGTTTTGCTGTTTTGAACACTTTATCTATTACTGTAGCACAGTGACCTCCAAGGATTTGTCACACACTCCCTGTGACAGTGATATCAACTATACATAGGATTGAAGCTGGAGAAGTTATTATTAATATAAACCAGCAAACCAATTAGCAAAGAGTGGATTTCTTTCGGTAGTTAGATTTATGATAGATTTATATTTGTAATAGAAAAAATAACTAACTTTCCCCACATAAATGTTAGGAAAATGGAAATCATTAGAAGTAAATTTACCTTTTCTGGTAACTTACTTGCCTAGAAGGAAGTAGGTCAGCAACTAGAATGCCTAGAGCATTATTTCTCAGTCTTTTAAAGCTAAAAGTCTTCAGTTTGCTCAAGAATTAAAAATCCCAACAAATCATTCTGGTAGTAAGGCCAAATTTTATTTCCCAATGCAACTGAAGAAGTGTTGTGTTAACCTTTGTCTTGAAATCTTTTTTACTTGCTTTCATTTTCCTCCACATGTTTTACTTCACCCCTTCCTTAAAATTTAAAAAAAAAAAAAATTAGAAAAAGGCAGTTACAAGCATTTTACAGAGCATTTCTGTCTTACTTAATTAACCTACAGGCAGACATAAACAAAAGCAGCCACAGCTCTGGTTATATTCTATCAGAGACATGGAACTGAATGCCTGAAAAAGTAGAACTTGTATACAAAGCTTCAAAACACTAAACCAAGTTCTAAACTGCAGACATGATGGAAAAAGATTGTCTTTTTCATATGCCAATCCCCAGGAGTAAGATACAATATTGAAAAAAGAACTATGGGGGGGATTTGCAGTGAAAAACCAAATGCAACAAAAATGAATTTTAAAAAAGAAAGCACCAAGAAAAAAAAAAACAAAAGAGAGAGAACACACGTGTAATGGTTTGAAGCCTTCCAGATAATTCAGAATATACTGGAACACAAGTATAATTTGCCAGAGAGGAGAGAAATTAAAGTGAAGTGCCTGTTCACCCATGTGTAAACCTAAGGTTAATAATTCATACTCGCTCCACAGAGTTGTTCCAGTGAGATGTGATTAATTAATGTTTATAAAATACTTTACAATCCTTGAGTTTCCAGAGTCTTACTATGTATAAATCCATGCGATGATGGAGATTACTCTTGTGAATTTATTACTGCTGTTCTTTGTGTCTGATCTCATGAAATTTCTGAATTTTTAGCATTAAATTGAAAAGTTAGTGCATCATCTGATTTTGGCATCTTTACCTATGACTTCATCACAGTTAGGAGGGCACCAGAAAAACAGATGTAATTCCCAAAAGCTGAAATGATTCATGTTAATCTACAGTCCCAAAGGAAGACAAATCTTTATAAAGGGCTGTGATAGGATATGAACAGTGGGACAGAGTATTGAAGTTATTTATGTACTATATTACATTCTACATCATTAAGCTTCAGAGATTCTATACAGTACTAGAAGTTTAAGACGTTTTTGAGCTTTACTTGTGGTCCTCCAAAGGAAAATGTGTGACAAGGCAAGAGATTTTCACTATTATTTTCTTCTTCTTTAAAAAAAAAAATTTTTTTTGCCTTGTGAACCATAAGCTAATAGAGGACATCATAATTAACCAGTAACATGTTTTTTTCTTCATTTTATTTAAGTAGCTAATGAAATCTCCGGTGTTATCATCTTGGAATAAAAGACTCTGAATAAACTGGATAATAAAAACAGTAAGAGGATTTGTCATTGGCAGAATTTTCTAATTAAAACAATTCTTGTGTGGCCCAGCTCTGCATGACTGCACACGTGTCTGTGTCTTTTTTGATTTACCTGCTGTTTCAATAGCTTATAAATCAATTTGCCAAATTGCAACCACATTTGACAAAAGAATGTATACCTGAGATGAAATTTTAAGAAGGTTCATCAAATTAAGTCGGCAGGGAGAAGGAAGAAAGTCTGCCAGGATTCTAGCTGAGTTTCAGCTACATTGTAAGCTCTGCTTTTCATTGACACCAGAGATTGAACACAAGGAACAATCCAAAAAGATTATCCAGATGCGATGAAATTTTTAATTCATTCATTTAGTTTTTGTGTTGAAAGAAATTAAGAGATTAATTGCCAATGTCAAACCATGCCAGAAAGTAAATCTACAAGGCAGCAAGTCTTCTTGCTTCTGATCCTTCTTCAGAGACAGACATTTTGTTTTGCTTTGTAAGTGGATGCTTTGTAAGTGGAAGTTGAAGTCAAGAAGGATCCAGAATAGAGGAATTTGAGGTGAATCCAATACCATATATTGAGTGTGCATGAGAATGTTCTAGGACATAGAGGTCACCAGCAACCAAATACCCCATTCCTATGCCAGGAAATTGATCAAACTTTAAAAGCAGGGGAGGCTGTATGTTAATTGTTTACAGAGAAAGGTCTTTCAACTCTTCTAATTACCAAATGATATCCGAGAATTACTTAGGGAAGGTGTTTGGAATAAAGCAAGCTGGTAAATATTTTGGGAGATCAGTAGCATATAAAATCACATCTCAGTGCCCATGAATATTTCCCATCTCATCTCAATTTATGTTATAGAAACAGACACTGCATATTAAAAATATTTTTAACTTAATCTAACATTTAATTATCTTGATGGCATTTTGCTTGCTTCTGATGGGTTTTGTTAGCTGTAATGAAAAGGAGTGAAGTAGGATGACAGGGGGAAAAAAGCCCAAAACAGGTGTTAGGGGAAAAAAAAAAAAAAAATTGACATTCCTGCCACCACCACAACAGTCCTTCATGGGCAATGAGATTGCATTTCTTTCCTCTCCTCTGAAGCCTGGGTTTGCTGATGGGAAAAAAACCCCCAAACTATAATGGATTGTGACCAGACCTACTCAGAATATAAACTCTGTGTGAATGGAACTGAACTGCCCTCCTGAAAATAAAATGTCAATCAGGAAATTTTGCACATTCTACACAATCCTAGGGATCCAGTTTTGGGAATATGCTAATGGAGCGGTCTTAGCAAGGCTGTCGAAATCACTGAGCAGCAATAGTTTAAAGCATTCCCAAAGGTGTTGCAAAGTGAGCCAAGATTGTGTAGAACTAATATTTGACTCAGCTTTATTATGTGATGTCTCAGACTCAAATCCCTTGCCGGCATTTAATCAAGGTTATTGAACATTTTGGACTCAAAAAAATGAGGCTGAAATTCGGAAGTCCTGAGAGATCTGACTCCATATAATTATTTGTATCATCATTGAATATAATAAAATATGTATTTAGAGTGTTTTTGGATTACAGAACCATAGTATGATTGGCTAAGGTGATGAGAAAGCTGAATTTTCTCTGCATTTTTCGATTTATTGTTAATTACTAGGAAGTTTTGCTCTATAAATTGTAGTGACACTCAGAATTTCGAAATGGAGGACAATTTTCTGTAATAATTTATTAAAAAATGTGCAGAAGTACTGCATGGAGGAGAATAATAAAACTATTTAGAAAAGATTTATTGCATTTCATGTGGTGGAGAATCTATGACTTAAGATCATTATTATTTTGCCTTTCTGCTCCCAGATCTGACAATACACGAGGACAGATTTACCAGTGGATATTCAACAGCTAAGGATTATAAAACACATAGATTAATTGTGAAAGATTGTTTACAATGACAAAAAGTATGCTGAAACCCATCTCTTTTCCTCCCAAAAATCTGTGTTCTCACATTTAAACACTCACCACAACAGAGGTGCGCAGACAGACATATTTGGGTGCAAAACTGAACCCCATCATGCAAAATCCCATAATGAAACAGCTCCTTAGACATCTAGTAGAGCTGGAGGCAGGATTTACAAATAGTGTTTTATTACCACTACCAACCACCCTCTAAAAAAAAAAAATAAATAAACTCATGAAGAATTTAAGGCAATAATGATAACAATGTCATTGATAACAGTGATGTACTGATGTTCTCATTCAGGGTTCACTTGTTTTACTCCAAAGAGGAAAATTAACAAGAAAGACTTGAGGATAGAACTGGTAAATTTAGAAAAAAGGCTGAACTTGCAATAACGATTTTAGACTGAAATAGACAGGAGTTTCTGTAAAGAGATCTTTGCACAAATTTCTGACCTTTTCAGAAACAAAGCCTCCCACATTGCAACAGGATGTGTAAACATGCCAACATCCTCATGAATCTTCCTCACTTAACATATTCCCTGTGTCTAATTTCCTTAATGTGGCCCTTAATTTCCGTGGCCCAGAAAATAAATCTAGGATCTTTTTAAGCAATATTTTTTTCTGTTTTAGAGCTGTGTCACTCCTGTCCAGTGCCCAATTTTGGCCACTCTCCTCCTCTTCAAAAACAGGTGATAAATAGAAAATAACCTCAAAATATACCCCGTCAAAGGAACCTTTATAAACTACAGTTGCATAAAACACCTGCCTTAATTCCTTTCACACTGGTGTCAAGAGCAAATCACCTATTTAGTTTCATGAAAACAGAGTTAAATCACTTATCAAACCCTTGTTATAGGAACACAAAATATTTAGACAACATCATCTACTACCAAGCGCTTGGTTTAGCATGTTGGATGAGCTGCAGGAAACATACTAATGAAATTACTGTCATTTGGGAAACAGCCCACTGTCTGGAACCTAGCCTGGGTGATTTGATCTGAATCCAACATAACTTGGAATTTGTATCTTTTTTTTTTTTTTAACTGAAACATACAGTAATGCAAATACGCTAACGAACACTATCTTCATAAAAAACCTGCTGCTGTACTAAGACATTTCAGGCCGTTCAAGAATTTCCATTTTTAAGTTTGTAGGAAAATCAGCTATTTTTGGCCCTCTTACCTGGAATTATCAGAGTAATGAAAATCCCAGTTTCTCAGCAGAGAGTTGAAATGACGCCTTTGTGCCCAGCAAGATTTAAGCCTTTGTAATATAGTGTTTTTGTCTCACCATATGTTTAGAATATCACAAAAACCAGAATCACCTTGGCAACATCATTTCTACTGCTCCAGTGAGATAGTGGTTTTATGTAACTGCTAGTATTGGTCAGTCCTTTAATTACAGCAGAGACCTGGTAAAAATGAAGCATATTTTTACAACAGCAGCATTTTTACAAGGCAGCAGCATCCTTTCAAAATGCTTCTAATCTTTTTCAGATCTAGCTGTTTATAGTTTTCTTTTTAGGAGGATGCTGAGCCGGCTAATGTCTTTCGAAACTTTGACAGAAAATGCGGAATGGAACAACTGTGCTCTAAGTCAAGGCATGTGAACTGGAGGGTAGCAAATATTCCACTTCTACTGTGGAATTTAGAAATTTAAATTCACCTACCGAATTGTTTGCCCAAATCCTCTGTGGCATATAACACTTTAATAAATTCCATAGTTGTCTTGGTTTGGTGTATGCTCAGACTTTGGAAAAAAAAGGGAGATCTGGAGCCATCTCAGATACATAAATTCAGGCCCTTGGATGGATGAATTCTCTGACTTAGAACCCGTGAATAAAAAGTGATCTTCATTTGCTACTTTAGTCTGCTCTTCTCAGTCCATTTCAAGAGAGACTAAACACTTTTAGGTACTTAAATGCAGCAGAAGGTATAAGCCTAAGACAGCTGTTTAACTGAGTTCTAAACAAGCCACTAAATTATGAAGTGAGCAGGATCTCATACACTTTATTTGAACACTGCTTTCTGCTGGCTAGATCAATTATTTTTGTGGGATCGCCTTTAAATCCCATGGTTCAGCACTTTTTATGTTTTGATTAAAGAATTTAGAACCCACTTTGGACACTGGATTTAGAAGACAGGGAGTAAAACCTTCTCACATTAAATCTGGGTTTTTCTTCAGCCTCTGGTGGTGTGTGTTGAGGAGACATGTGAGATGAGGCGCTCGTGGATATGAGTCTGCATATGTGCTTTTTTCTGCATTACCTCCTTCAGAAGGCAGGGCTTGTATCAGTTGGGTGCCCACACATGCATAGTTTGTTTATCTGTTTTTGTTCATTCGTTCATTTAGTTTAATATGTTTATTCTTAACTAGGTATGAGATGTGGTAGAAAATAAACAGATTTTCTTTCTTCTTGTGATAAAATGATAACATTTAATAGAATCACAGAATGGCTAGAACTTGGGCTGAAATGGACCTTAAAGATCATCCCATTCCAACCCCCTGCCATGGGCAGGGACACCTTCCATTATCCCAGATTGCTCCAAGCCCCATCCACCCTGGCCTCGGACACTTCCAGGGATGGCCCTGCCACAGCTTCTCTGGGAAACCTGTGCCAGGACCTCACCACACTCACTGGGAAGAATTTTTTCCAAACAGCCAATCTAAACCTCCTCTTTCTCAGCTTGAGGCTATTCCCCCTTGTCCTGTGACTGTGAAAACTCACATTAGTAGGAGGCTTCTAAAGATATATTCAAGCAGGAGCAACTAAATTTTCTATAGATACCATCTTTCTCTTATTGCTCAAAAAAAAAATCTTGTGCTCCCAGAGATAACTTCATGGGATAGGAAGGGTAGGTTTCCTGATTTGGTGCAGAAGTGACCATGTCTTTCTGGAAATGGTAGAATTTCCCAAAATTGTTATGTTATCCATCTCATTGAAGGTGACTTAACTAATCCTGTTGAAGGTCTCTCCAATTATCAAAAAGAAAGATTTTATTAGAACTAGAGTTATTTGAACATCCTTATATATAATAAAAAAACCCCAAACTATGGACATCTTCATCTTTACCATTTCTTTTGTCTTCAATGTATGAAGCGGAAAATGCACCCATGGTGCTGGACAACCACTAAAAACTCAATTATACTCCAGGTTTGATATGTGAAAGGTGGTATGAAAATTTATATTTGTAGACTATACTTCAGATTTTTTATTCAAAAAGTGATGTGGAAAAATAACAGTGGTCTAGACCTAAAGTGATGCTGGACAATGGTGTAAAAATCCAGGTGATATAAGGATGGAAAAAAAAAAAGCTTCCTCCATCCTCTTCCATTTCAGATTGTAATTTCGCCATGTTTCAAGCCATATTTCTAACAAGCCTAATTATCAGAGATCATTGTTTTCAAAAACCCTATATAATTTCTTCATTTTCTTTAATGGTTAAACACATATTTCTGGAATAGGAACACTTAGGGCCTGAGGCAGCATTTCTAAGACAGCTGGGGCAGTCAAGCTAAAACTGACCCAGCTCTCCTCTCCTCCTCATGCTGCTGGAATTCTAGTGCTAAACTGGCAGAAAATTCATCATTTAGCTTCTCTTGCTTTTCTGGGTGACATTTATGCACCATGGGCTTAGATGATGCTGGCCAGCTCACGAAAAAGGGTCACTGGGTATGAGTTCTGCACCAAGCAAGAGGCGATGCCACTGTTTTACGTCCTGCCTGGACATGGAGGAACCTGGGGAATGTCATTGCCATAGAGAAAGACTGTCCAGACAAAGCTCTTCTAAGAAGACAAAGTTGATTATCTGCAACTATCAAACAGCTCATCTAAAAAAGAAAAAATTCAATAAAACACAACTAAACAAACAAAAAACCAACAAACCAAACAAAAAAACCCCTCCTTCCTGCTGCCTTCAATGGAACACTAAAATAATTCTACAGTGTTTACTAGATAAAATTTGAACTGGATACAATAAAAACATGCAAAGCTTTCCTCATAATGAAAAAAGCATTAATATTTTCAGTCAAGAAATTATAGATTTGTAGCTAATGTATTGATTTTACATATGAACAACTTTTTTTGGTAATTTTTACATCTCATCTGCAAAAATTACACACTTGAAATTATATATGTCAGCAGAATTAATGCACTCTAAGACTATGTTAATGCAAAGGAAAATCTCCCTGAACAGGGTGTAAAAGAAACCAGTTTTCTAATCTTGAAGTTAATTTTGTTATCCTCCCTTATTTTTCACAAAGGGTTGCCTAGTTAAAGTGGTTGCAAAATCAAGAACTGATTAAACCTGAATATTCTAGCTTCATTCCTATTTTGTGTAAAAAAAAAAAATCTCCTTGCTGTTTTATGACATGGTTACACATTTATGTTCTTTACAGGTTTTGGGGATTTTGAGGTACTTTGGGGGATAATAGCAGAGAATGTTCTTATCTTATTGTACAGTTGCCTTATTAGACTCTTGACTTGACCTCTGAGAAAAAGACACTTTCCACTAGCAACCTGATCTTGTGGAACGTGTCCCTGCCCATGGCAGGGGCTTGGAACTTGATGTCTTTAAGGTCCCTTCCAAAACAAACAATTCTGTGGTTCTGTGATTGATTCTGTGATTCTGTGATTCAGTAAAAAATGATTGTTGTAATTTTCTGATAATTTTATAACTGATTTTGAAAAGTCCCTAGAAAATAGAGTTTGGAAAGGATTTCTGAAATACCCCTGAATCTTGGGTTACACAACCCACACAAGTAATGCTATATTTTTAATTTCAATGGTCAGACAAGGCAACTGGAACTAAGGTAAAATAAACTTAACTGGAGAAACACATGCAGAGTGACCCAGCCACCAGTGTATGGAGAAGGACCTCAAGATTCATGCACATAAATGAGTAGCTGCTTTAAACATTTTTCTCCATTGGAGAAGACCCTATGTAAAAAAAAAAAAAAAAAATGAGCTTGCTCAATGCAGTGTTTCTTCTAGACTCTAGTACTCATTTTCAAACTGCAGACTTGAAGGCTGCTTGTATTTCTTCCTGATGGCCCATAGAAGCTGAACTTCTATCACATCTCAGAGCAGCTGCCACAATTCTCTCAAACTTATTTTGTATTTACAAGGCAACAAAAGACACATAAACATCTTTGGCATAGTATAGTCACTTGGAAATAAGTCAGTAATGATTTTGTGGCTGCACTGGTCCCACACCACTGTCACACACAGCACTCAAAGTTTATTCCAGGAGCTGCTGTCAGAAATATGAGATAACTTGTTCCTTGTGCAGTGAGAAAAACATAAGGATTTTTTTTTTAATAATGATTACTTTCAAGGACAATCTTGTAATTTTGTGTCAGACAAGAGTATATGGCCCCATGGCAGAGAGTGGGTGGATATACATGGCCCTATCTATGAGGGTGGTGAGGCCCTGGCACAGGCTGTCCAGAGAAGCTGTGGCTGCCCCATCCCTGGAAGTGTTCCAGGCCAGGCTGGATGTGGCTCTGAGCACCCTGGGATAGTGGAAGGTGTCCCTGCCCATAGCAGGGGGTTGGAATGGATTGGTCATTAAGATCCCTTCCAACCCAAACCATTCCAGGATTCTGTGATCTAACTCCTCTCAGAGTTTTAAGGGTAATACCTTCTCAGCTGGGTTTGGCACCATTTGGACATTGGCATGGGTCAGGAATCATCCCAAGCAAGTAGGACACAATAAAACATCCACATATGGTGGGGTTGTATTTGTCTCCTGTGATCTCACAAATGCCTACCTGCCCAAGAAGTGTGTTGGGATGTCCCAGGGTGTCCTGCAGGGCTTCTGGCTTCTTCTATGGAAAGACAAATGCCTTGGGTCCCTCAAAAAGCAAGAAAGACCCACAGTTAGCTAACAAAATCAAGGTCTAGCAGCCCAAATGCTGTTTTCTGCAGATAATATACAGACAAATTTGTGAAATTATGACACTTATGCCTAGTCTACAATTGGATCAGGAGAGGAAAATAATTGTGTGCCCCAAGGTTTCTCAGGGAGGTCTTGTGCAATTAGCCTGGATGCAAATTTTTAGCCTTTTGCTTGGATGTAAATGTTTACAGGTTCAAAAACAGGCTCCAGAATGATTTCATGAAAGAGGCTCAGTTGAGGATCACTGATTTCACAGATATAACTTCTGACTTAGGCAGTTTCTAGTGAACAGTGTTTGAAGGAGGATGGACAACATATCTACATGTGTTTTAATCCACTTTCTGGGGATTCTGCTTGGGCCTCAGCAGGAAAGGCTCATTTAGGTGCATGCAGTATGAAGGATACATTCTGTAGTATTTTAAACCTTTAATTAAGGTAAGGAAATTGGAAATACACCAAAACAAGAATCTACAGAAAGAGTTTCATCCTTTAAGAGGAAGACCCATGAAAAATGATAGTCGTGTTAGCTAAGTCACTGCAAGCACTTAAACCCAGAAATGTCACCAAAAAATATAGCAAAAAATACACTAGAAATTGGTGGAAATTAAGTAGACCCCTATGCTTTTCAGGTTATCATTTTCAAAAGAAAAATGCAATTTATTTTTGGTTAAATCATGCTCAAACTTATTTCAAATCCAGCCATTGTTTTGTAGGCAGCAGCACAGCAGTCCCCTGCAGAAATGTGAAAGCTGGGTAGAGAAATGATCTATTAATCTGGGACAGTTCTTAGTAGGACAAGACATAGTGCTTTATCTTGTCTAAATATAGGTGACCTAAATGTAAAGGCCTTTACCAGTTCCCTTGCAAGCCTTGCCTACCATTTAATGTGTCTCAACAGCTGGAAGTTAGCCAAATATTGAGCCTCTATTTACTTTGTTTCTGCTAGTGCTGATTAATGTACATACCCAAAGTCATCCCAGCAGACTCTGCTCTCTCACTGGCATACTTTTTGTACAAAGATTAAAAATACCTAAGATAAGTCACATGCAAGTACTCCACCAAGTGCCAATAGCTTGTTCATGTTCACCATGAATTATTACAACCCAAATTTGATGCACTTGAACACATTTAGTACTTATTTTAGGCAAACATGGCCACATTAAAGTTATATATTTAATTTAAGCTACTTTTCATGGATTCCTTTGCAGTGAAAATAAGAGTATTATGGTTTTTATGTTTAGGAAAACAGTGACCGAAAGATACCCAACGAGGCACATAGAAACTAGATGGTGTGGGTGTTTTCAGTACACCTATGAAGCACATGATCTCTCTTTTTAACTCTGGTAGCACAAAGATGTGGAAAAAAAAATCACCCTAATTTTACTTCAGATACCAGCTGCAAGATAGATGGGCACAGATTAAATTCTGGGGTTGGAATACAGTGTATGTTTATATGAGAATATATGTGTGTCTCTGAGAATATTTGGGATATACAGAGTAAATATTTTCCAGTGAGAAAGCTGTCACATAGTGCCTGCCCTGCTCTACAAGATAAAAAGAATACATATAGTTCCAAAATGGTAAAAAATGGTAAATTTTATTTATGTCTAGCATTCTGACACTTTTTGCAGGGGGAAGAAATAAGATGTCAAGAAGAGCTGTTGTTCCCTGTTTGATCAGCACAGCTGGAGGGTGGTTGGGAAAGGGCATCTGCCTTCAGACGCCTTCCCAGCAGTGATGGGAGCTCCTGCTCCTATTCACACCCATCCCAGGGGAAAGGAGCTGCTGCAGCCCAGAGGGTTGTGATGGATGAAATTCCTCCTCCAGGCTCTGACTGGGTGAGACCCTCAGGTGACCGTGGGTTTGTAAGGCAGAGCCTGAGGTTTAGCACTAGCTTTCTGCTGGTAAACCATCTGGCAACAGAAAAATATCTGCAGGTTTTGTGTGGTGTCTGGAAGGTGCTGGCCAAGGAGGGAGAGGCTGTTTCAGTATCAGGATGACAATCAGCACAGTCACTTGTGTGTCAGTGAAATTACTGACACTATTTTATGTCCAAGGTGTACTGAGGGTTTTTAACAGTGGTCTTCAAACTTGGTCTTAATTTAAAAAATGTAAGTCATTGTGGGCAATCATCCAACTAGTCAGACCTCCTTATCCATTAAAAGTGAAGATTTTTTGTGACACAATATAGCTTTTCCTCTCCCCTCTATTTGGATCACTGTTACTCCCTGTAAGGGTTTTTATCACTCAGTGCCAAGTGGATTGAAAAATTTCTGTCAGGTGAAAGAACAGAGATGGTACTGAGTGTTCTCAAATTTCTCTGCAGCCCCTGAAGGTCTATCCTGGCTCAGAACTTTTATCACAGCAGTATTTTACAGCTTCTATAACTTCAGTTTTTCTGAAGTTTTTTGTTGGCAGGTATAGCATATTCTCTTGGGCTTCATGGTTTCATCTATTTTTCTTCTCATCTTTCATCCACATCATGGTAATCAACCCCTCACAGGTCAAAAAACTCTTCAAAGTACTTCTTTGAACATCTGCCTCCTTAAAGACGTCCCTGCTGTATTCTCTGATAACTTGGATCTCATCCAGTTTTGCTAGATAAAGACTTAGGAGTATTCAGTGAACACCCTATTAACTAAACAGGGGAGCAGAAACAGGTTCCTACATTTTTCACTAACATCTGGTCTGAGCACAGTGGGAGGGAAAAAGCCAGCAGAGAATGATCTGCATGCACTGGTTGCAAACTGGTAGCTGCTCTCCCAGATGAAACCATATATTTGAAGTATCATTTAAAATCTTCAGCAGGGAGCTATCATGCCATCTTTTATATTAGTTATGAGGCATACAAATGAGGGTTTTGCTACTATCCTTCCAAAAGCACAAAGCTGAACAACCTACTTTATCCCCAGCTGTTCTGTTGAAAAGACTTGCTTTCAGTTTCTGAAGCATACACAGCACAGGGAGACAGCAAAGACCACAGAGAGATTTGTTTTCGTAAGTGTCTAAAGAAGTTTCAGTGAAGGAGCAACTTATTCCATAGCCAGCTTCAATAGGATTCTCACTAGAAACCTGATGCATTCTGCAGGGAGGAAACACAAACTTCCTATTCACTTTACCGTATTTTGGTATTGTTTCCTCTTTCTCAATTTTCCATTCTGTGTTTTGTTCTTTGTATTTGATTTTCATTAAAATTTTCCTAAATCATCTTGTATATTCACAGCTGTAGTAACTGCTCTGATGTTTCCTCTTTATCTTCTAAGCCATCCAAATTGCATCATCCATGTGAAGGAAGAAGCAAATCATCATCAATTTCTATTTCTCTTGGTATCATACATCTCATCTTAATATCCTCCACCAAACTCTTATGGTGGGTGCACTGGAACCAAACCTCTGGAGCTTGCCTTACACCTTTTTACTATTTTGGTTTCTCTTGGTCCACTTCTAAAAGGTATAAGACTCATTCAGAGTGGAGAACGGTACAAGGCTTTTCAAGTTCAATTGACACACAGGCACAGGCTGCTCACTAAGGTGGTAGATACCACATCCCTGGGAAAATTCAAGGTCAGGTTGAACAGGGCTCTGAGAAAAGTGATCTAGTTGAAGCTGTCCCTTTTTACAGCAGAAGGGGGTGGACTGGATGACCTATAACGATCCCTTCCAACCAAAATGATTCTATGATTGTATGATTTTCATACATTTACTCATACTCTATTCTCCTCTACTGCTTCTGCCTATCCTTGACATTGCTAATGGTCTGTTTATTTGTCTTCCTTAAATTGTCTTTTGCTTTGGGTTAAGGGTTTTGTAAGTTTTCAGTGACAGAAACCTCATTTTCCTCTGTGTGATTGAAGTATATTCATTACCATGCCTTAATGTGCAATTTTGCTCTGGAGACGGATGTGAATCAACCATAAGATTTTCCTCTGCCTTCAGAGGAGCTGCCCACTTATGCTGGCTGAATGTTTTATGTGTTCAAGCTTATTCAGTCAATGTCCCACATAAAGAGGCATCTGTGATTAGTCAGCAGTGTCTAGCAGTGGAGGCAAATTCAGCTTGCAGGAAATGGCAGTCTCTTATTCAGAAAGCTGAGTGACTTTGCAGAACTTTACTGTGGGAAACATTACTCTTTCTCCTCAGCGTGAGCATTAATGAGACATTTATGAACAAGGCAGAAGACTTGGTGTCTTTAGTTTGTGGAAAGCATTTGAGGCTGCCTTTTAAATAGCTGGGGCTGATGTAAGAGAACAAATGAAATAAAATCATAGGATTATAGAATGGTTTGGGTTGGAAGGTACCTTAAAGATCATCCAGTTCCACCTCCCTGCCATGGCCAGGGACACCTTCCACTACACCAGATTGCTCCAGTTCCTATCCAGCCTGGCCTTGGACTTTTCTAGGGATGGGGCAGTCACAGCTTCTCTTGAGAATGTGTGCCAGAGCCTCACCACCCTCACAGCAAAAAAAAAAAAAAAAAAAAATTTAAAAATCCTTGATACCTAAACCTATTCTAAACCTACTCTCTTCAATTTAAATCCATTTGCCCTTGTCCTGTCCTTTACATGTCCTTGTAAAATGAAAAAGAGTGAGTTTATGTGGACAGAGCTCAAGATGGATAGGTTACCGTTGGTGTTTTGGGATTACAGAAAGACTAATGGGAGAAATTGCCTAAGAAACTTTTTGAATGGGCTAAATGAAGTTACAACAGTGATTTACAACACAGTTCTTTAATCTACTAGTTCCATCCTGATTTCCCCTTTCCAGGACCAGAAATTTCAAACTATCTTGTTTGCAGAATGCAGGAAGAGCATAAATATATGACTTTGCCACATTTCACAGATGTGAAATAGTTTGCCTTTCTCTTCTATTGATTATACCTAATCTATAAGGGCAAAATGATATGGGGCTTTTCTTATACAACTAAAGGCAATATAACATTATTGCAAGACTTGCTTTACTTTATCCTGCTAAAATTATTCTTTTACTGGAATTCTGTTCGAAGAGCACCATGAAAAATGATTGCCTTCTAGCTTGATCACGCAGTTTTTGAAATAGTTGTAAGTCAAAAAGCACTGTAAAAAAATGATGCATGACAAAGTGCAAGAATGGGAAAATCTAATTGTCACATTAATTATCTATTGACAGAAGATATACAGCAGGTGATGCAATGGCTTTGGATGTTCTTGTCTTTATTACCTCTTGGGGAAAGAGTTCAGATCATGAAATGAGTTTGGTGCTCTTGAATGGACATTTGTCCTCATCACAAAACAACCCCATAATTCAGCGCGATGTAACGAAATTGGAGAGCTCAAATTGAGGAGGTTTAGAACCAAGAGCATCAGGGAGTGATAAATCAGGCTAGAGGTGCAGGGCAATGCCTCTTGGGGTGACTTTCACAGCATCTGTGAGACAATGCCCTCCCCATCACAAATCATTTTGCCAGGCAGACATCCTAACTCCACATGCTTGAGGGGACTGATCAAAACCAGCACTAAAAAGGGAGGCTGATCAGAACTGGTCTAAGACACTATTCCATCCAACTGTCATTCAAAGTTATGAGAACAGTGATTTTCACATTGCTTTAAAGTCACATTCTGTGATTTTGCCGTTCCTCTGCTAAATTTCAGGGATTTTTTCAGAGCCATAAGCAACGAACAGGGTGTGATGCACACTTGCATAAGTAAGAGTCGCTGAAGGGAATGTCTAAATATGGCTAACTGCTGTAAGTATACTTAATTGAATTATATTTGCATAATTTCTACATTAGATATCCATCTTCCAATTGCTAGTACAAATTCAGGCCAGCAATAGTGCAAATAATTAGCTATAGGAGCTAACTATAATCTTTCTGTGATTTATATGAAATGTATTGACAGTTTTCAGTTTAATTTTTAAACAGTCAACATCGTTATCAGAGTGTCACCTTCTGTGGTGGCTGCAGTAGGTACCTTTGTTTACTCTTTCCCAAAAATCCACTTACAGGCATCTTGCTTGTCACAAATATCACAATCTGGGCCACCAAGAGAAATGTTCGACTTCACAGAAGAATTTGACGGAGTTGTATAGTGTAAATCTTCATTATGAGACACTAAGGTCTGCTAAACCCCATCTTTTGCTTTCTGCGTGGTTTTTTTTTTTCCTGTCTGTTATGTTGCAGAGAGGGCTCACAAATTTAAGTTTATGCTTAAGAGACTATTGGAAGCTATATATATTAAGAGTGTATATTGCTTATTCTTTTTATATATAACATATAGTATACTTAGTGGACAAAAGAAAGATAATTCATTCTTTTCATTCTAGCTATGCATTCGTACATGTCAGTCTCAAAACAGACATTTTTTAGGTGTGTAAATAACTTATTTTCAATCATTTGTAAAGACATCAGATTGCAAACATAGATATGAATTGCCAATCTGACAGAACACAGGAGGATTCTGTGCAAAAGTTCTAAGGCTGGTGTGCAAAAGCTATGTAAAAAAGGAAAACTTAAGTACTGCAATATTCCACTTTGACTAACAGCCTTCCCCAGATCATTTCTCAACTAGAGGCAACATGTGATCTGCCACAGCTGCGAAGAAGGGCAATTAGCTGCCATATATTACGTATTTGTGAGAGACACCAAGGATACTTTTGCAAATTGTTATTATTTTATTTTATTTATTAGCTGGCTTTAATTATATTCCTGGAGGAGCCTGAATTATGGTCCAACTGCGATACAGTCTGACAGTGGAATAAGTTATAGCTGCCACCTTCATGGGACTATAGGCAACACAGCAAAATAAAGTGATCTGTTTCCTTCTTCAAATCCTCCAGACGTGATTAGATGAGAGACTAGACAGAGACAGAAAAGTCTTCAGACACAGAACCGCTGTTTTTTAATTCTCTCAGCTAGGTCTGACAGCTAAATACAATCTTCTGTGATGGAATCAAAATGATTAATTAGGTAAAGGAGTTGTACCCAGCCTCTTGTGCAGTTATGACTTATGTTATCCTCACTGACTCTAACCTCCATCAGCTCTGCTCAATTAACTGAGGTTAAGCATTATGGATTATTGAGGAATTGGGTCACGGTAAATCAGAATGACTTTCCCTATTTAAGAGTAAAGGATGGTGAGGTGTTTCGGAGACAGGGCTCCATTCCTAGCAGCTGCAGAACTATTCTCAGCTTTTGATATTGAGTGGAAAAATCTTTACAGATGGGGTTTGTCCCATCTGAATTCAGACATCAAAATGCTACCTGGGAGACTGAGCTGTTTTTCTGTGGAGTGAACTATAGTCACTGAAAAGAGGCAGCCAGTTCAGGGGATGATTCACCATATGCTAACCATCCATGCCAGATGGGAAAATCACTAACCAGCAAACCTCTCTCTCTCTGTATTAACCAAAGAGGGGATCTGAATGACTAGATGTCATCCTCAAGTTCTATGGGATCAAAATGGAGTGAGCTAAATGCAGACTTTTCTGCCTATGACATATTCAAATGACTGAAATTGCTCATAGAAGATGTAGCAGAAGATCCTCAGAGGGTATGACACCTCATTCTTCCTGAAGAGACTAACCTGGTATCAAATATCTTCCAAAATGACCGTGTTGGGGGTGGTTATGAAGACACACAGAACCTGGAGTTTTCATGGGCTTGCTACACTTGAAAATATTTGACTATGCAACCTGTGTCTGTACCACTAATTTGAACATATCCCAGGGGGCACCTGAGCACATCTGTACTGCCAAATTGTTAGAATGATGCCCCTCTTGGTTTCAGACCGCAGAAGACCAGCACTTTTGTGACCCATTGCTGAGCATGGGGCAGAACCTGACACAGCCCAGGAATCACTTCCAAGAGCAGCTTGAGTGTGGAAACCCTGCTGTGAAGGCTAAGAGAGTTTAACAATATGGAAAGATGTTGCTCTGTGCCAGATGACCTTAATGGCAGTGAATGGGCATATTTAATTAGTTAATTAATGTAAGACTTAATATTAGACTGTATCTATGCCATCTTCTGCAACCATTTTTTGTCTTGCAAACTGAACCAAGGTACCCCTAAAAATTCAGAGCCAAGTCCTTGTTTCTATCATGTCTCTTAATAGGGGGGGTGAAATGACATAACCAACACTAAATGATTTTAAATTGACTCAAAGCTCAGGCATCTGTCTGAAAAAAACAAAGACCATCCCTCAAGGTTTCTTAGGGTAATTTCTATGCTCTCTTTCACAGGGAATGACTGCTTCATTCCCCTCTATGCAGTGTGCAGGATTGGAACAGACACAGATGTTTCCCCTTGCTATTTATTGTCTCATAGTTGCCATCTGTTCAGTGCAACCTCCCGTTGTCCCTCCACCAATACTTAGCTCATAAACTCTTTGGACAAGTGCATCTTTTTGTCTCTAGGACGCTTGACCTAAAATCTCTGTGGCAATACAGATAAAGTAATAATAGTAATTACAATGGTAAAAATGCAGACTTCAGCTTTCAGTGGCAGGAAACAAAAAATTCACCTTGAATGTGTACATGTGTTTGTATTCCTCTGAAATAATCTTTCTTGGATAGAAATATAGTATATAACACATAGTATATAACAATATACAACAAAGCATTACTTTTGGTGGAGGATTTTTGGCAAGTCTAAAAATATCACTGGATTCCCTTGCAAGCAAGGGAGAGCGGAGAACAAAACATCAAATTTTAATAACTAAAGTTATTCACAATACCATAACGTTTCCAAGTTTTACAGAGGAAAACAAATCTACCTCCACCCACGGTATGCAAAATATAATTAGCTGAAACTCTGCAAAGTAATCACAGAAGAAAAGTGAAAAAAGGAGCATTTACAAACAAAGATGCATATTTTTTATTATATCAGTTATCACTCCAGAACAGACACAAATGACACTGACTACTACTATGACTCCATGGAAATCACAATCTTTATTTTTGACAAAACTTATGCATGTTCTATTTGCAAAATTTATAAATAGCAATAACAGTAAAAGATCTCCTGGGGAAAAAAATGTTTAGGAGCATATACTCTATTTCATGCCAGCTTTAAAAAGGAGTATTTAAAAGACTTATCCAACTGTTTAATCAAGTGGTTCAGTTGGATGGCCAAGGAGTGTGAACAATGGTGACTGAGCGATGCAATTCTCTGGTAAGTCAAGGGCTGGATGCTACATCACAGATGCTATTATGTGCTGGGACAGAGCTGCACTGCTCCAGGAAGGGCTCTAGGGATCACTGGATGGAGAGAGCATTTGTGAGCTCCTTGGTGGGGCAGGGGAGTGTGGCTGAAGGTGAAGCACTGGCACAGGCTGCCCAGATTGGTGGTGGATGCTCCATCCCTGGAAACATCCAAGGTCAGGCTGAACAGGGCTCTGAGTAGCCTGATCTGTTGAAGTAGTCCCTGTTCATTGCAGGGGTTTGGACTTGGTGACTTTTAAAAGTTGCTTTACAACACAAATTCCTGCATGATTTTAATGCACTGCATGTCTGTAGGACATGGCACCTCTGCTAGCCAGCCCTGGGGAGCACAGATCAGAGGAGACAGAGCAGCATCCCCACAGCCTCTGCATGGCGGGTGCACGGCTTGTGCTCTGCTTGCAAAACCTGCCTGCTGGAAAGGACACAGTGGGGACAGGGCACCACAGGGTCAGCACCGTGAGTCCCCAGTGTCCCCTTTGGGGCTGGCTCACAGATATACCCACACACAGAAACGGGTGTGCCGGCCGTGCACACGTTAAGCCTTAACCTACATGTGGATGCAAAGCTGGAGGTCAAATCCCGAAGTCCTTAAATGGTCAAAATGTCCATTGAAATCAACGTCATTCATTCCTGTGATGGTGAAATGACCTGTGCATGCAGAGAGGCGGCAAGAAGTGTGTCCATTGTCCTAGAGTTGGTGGGAGCTGGTTCTGCCTTGGATGCTGGAGTAACTCATAGCATTTGAAGACCAGCCATGGAACACATGTTAAAAAACACAGTTTTTTCTCCACTCAGAGTTGCAGAAAAGATATGAGAGGTTATGCTAAATGACACTATAGAACAGAAGAGCCACAGGGAAACCATGGATTGGTCCTTCAAGGAGCAACTTCTGCATGAGAGCTGAAGGGAAGGAACTCCAGGACCTGGCCTGGAAGATGCTGTGTCAATGCTGCCTTTTGGAACTATTACAGGTTACTGTGGTCAGCTTCTGATGGGTGACTCATGGAGAATAGCCATCAGGTTGTACTTTCCTTTTTTTTCTTCAGGGATCCCTTCAGTTTCCGCCACAGACTATCCTTCCTCTTCATCTTCTTCTCTACCATGGACAGTGAGGACTCTTTCCTTCGAATTTCCCTCACTAGTCCATGAAAGACATCATCAATGTAGAAGCGGAGCGCAGCTGAGGTCTCGAAAAAGGAGCAGGAGTATTCTCTGGCTAAGCTCATTCCTTCTTCGGTTGAAACCTACAAAGAAAAGAAAATTCCATGAATATCACCTAATGCACAAAACATAAATCCACATGAGAACATTACAATATATATATAGTCTGACTTCTTTGATCATGCAAATCATTGACCAGGAAAATAATCTGACAGCGCCCAACAGAGAATATTCAAGAGTGAAAGGATCAGGCCGAATTCATGAGGTATTTGAACAGAGCAGACTGGAAATATTCATTTGCTCAGGTATATTATGTCCCTAATTCCGATGCATCAATTTTTCCATGTATTTCCTCTCTTTAGTGCAGTAATCCTGTAGTTTGACAGCACTGGTACTTTTATTCTATGGGCTGGAATGGATGACTAGAAAGACTTACACAGAATTAAGGCCCTAGAAAATCCTTGTTGAACATTAACCTAATCCTGGAGGCAACTTGACTCTTTAAGCCCACCAGCTTTCATACCTTAATATTTTTCAGTCACATTAATTTCTGAGCTTGCCTTTGAATGTTTTGGTCTTTGCAGGCCTGTAATCCTATCAATGAGCTCATACCTGAGCTGTATGAAGATCCAAAATCTATTTGTTTTTCAGCTCATCTTCCCTGAGTGGCCTTGTGTGCTTACTGCTCTTGTAAAGCATGTGGGAAATGTGTCTGTGTTTTGAGGAACATAGAGGGAAGCAAGAAAGCTCTTTTCACTTTCCTGCCTTTTGAAGCAGAGATCATTTTCCTGAAATTTCCATATTGGCTATCTCTTGGCATTTGACCTGCCATCTTTCCTCCTAAATGGAAGGGTGTTCAGTATGCTGATTAATGTGTGCTTCAAATAGAGCTTAAATGTTTGTCACAAAGGCTGCCACTGCCTGCCACTTCAGGTACTTTTTTACACCTTGGGACCTCATCCAGTGACGGGCAGCAAGTCCACAGCAAAACACAGAGCAAACACTGTGAGCATCTAAATGTTAACCTGGCTTCCCAGTCAATAGACTGTCCTTTCTTTTCAGTACTGGAACATAAATCTGAATAAATGAATTGTATGAAATACATGTATAGTGTATATTCAAATTCTAGGTCAGAAATCCCAGGCTTTGTTTTTATTTGCATTTGAATATCATGATTTATTCAAGTCACTTTCCAAACATTTTTATAAAAAGGCAAAACAGTACTTTGAGACAGCCTTGTGAAAGGCTACATAATAGGCTATGGAAAGTCTCAGTTGCTACTGTCTACCACAAGACTCATCTTGGTGCTTTGTTTTTGTTGGGTTTTATTTTCTGATTTCTATTTTCATGCACCCCAACTGCCATTTTTATTTTTTAGGGAAATAACCCCTCTGACTCAAGACAAAAACACATTCTCTCATATCTACCATAAGGAAAATGCACTTTATGATTAAATTATGGCACCACATCCTTGCATTTATTCCAACTATCTATAAGGCTGGGTGTGGTAAGAAAGAGGATTCGGGATGAAACAGAAAATCAGTTCGTTCCAGCCTGGAGTTAAATCTGCACCAAATGTGTATCTGCACAACATAGACCACAGAATTCCTCACCATCACCTTTGCATTGAGTCACACAAACTTTGCAAGATTTGTGAGGATCAATCCTTTATGCTGCAGGTACAATCTTAATTTAATTAAGAATATTGTGAGGGTGAGCAGGGAGGTTGTATGCCAACCTGAGCAATACTTACTGACACAATGAAAGATGGTTACCACTTTCCAACTGCTATAATTGCCAACCTTTTGCAAAAAGAGATGGGTAGCAATATGGTCCTTGTTTTTCTCTGGGCAGCTGTGTAAGCAAAATGCACAATTCAATATGTCTATTGGGCACCATTGAGAAATTGATTGTCTGGATAGAAGACTATTTTGGTTTATTTTGGACTTTATAATGATCTTTTTTTTCCTTGCTATGCCTTGTTTGAGCTGAAGGAGGAATATTTTTATTTCATTTTGTTAAAGACATTACAGTTCTGAGCAAATGATTGCACAGAGCTGCACTTACAATAAAGATTTCCTACATTCATTACCTGAAAGCAGGAAAAAAATCCACATAAACTGAAACATCCTTATGTTACAGAATGGTAAGGTTGTAAATATAATTAGGGGGTCAGCACAATAATAGTCAAATAAAAAAAATGCCCTTTCTTTTTCTCTGTGAATTTCTAGTTTTACCCCACTTTACTCCTCCTTTGTTCCACTTCTTTTTTTTTTCTTTTCTAGGACCAAAACTATGTTTTTTCAACCCTGCAAGGAGGATAACTGCAGGGAAGACATGCTATGCTCTGTAATGAGACAAGACTGCTAAGAGCTGTGAGAAATGGAGAATACTCAGGAGAATTAAATCATGCAGAAAAACTTCCTCCCAATCTCTTTGTGTCTGGAGGTTAGCAACTTGGCCAAATTTGTCTGGGTTTCTATAAAAAACAACAAAAGTTTGGTTTTGGGCTCCAGTTTCCTGCCAAATTACAGAGACAACATTAAAGTTATTAATGGCAATAGTTCATTCCAAAGCATGGTATTTTTCTTAAATCTTGCCCTCAGGAACTGATTAACTGCTTCGGCGAAATTTTATGAGCTAATTCAGCGTGAGGAGGACACCTGGCACAAACAATTTCAGGACGATTAGCTGATGCTTTTCAGCTTCAAGGCTGAAAACATAATTTTTAAAAAATATAATGTTGTAATAATTATCCTTACTGCTTCCAGCACCAGTGAATATAGCTATAGTAATTTAACTAATCTGTTTGCTGAAGAATCTGTAAATATAAAGAGGTGTCTAGAGGAGAAACATACATTTTTCTCCTGGTTCATCATTTGGTCAAGAGGCTAGACACCTATGGAATGAGAAACAAGGGATAAAGCTTGATGAGGTGACCGAGGCCCACATAATTCCAGGGATTTACCCTGTTTCCATCTTATTGCCAGTAGAGAAACTATGTCACAGAAATCCATTCCAGAGCTGCACAGCTCAGGGACTTGTTGACAAATTGCAGCTTCCATGGGTCTGTATCAGTGGAAGATATGATCTGTCAGCGTGACACGGACAGACAGGTCAGGGAGAGAGGTCATTCTATTGAATATATATCTGGGAAACAGAGCTTTATATCTCATCCTTAGAGTAACCCTCCTTGATTGAATCTGGCATTGTTTCCAAGAGTATAATTCTGGCCATATTGATTCTAACTTAGCTCATTTCTGTGCTGGTAAACCTTAAGGAGGGAATGAAGGGGGAAGGTGGGTTTAGTGAACATAATGAAAAATGAAAATTTAAGAGCTGACAGAATTTTCCTGAGTTTGATTCAAACTTTTAAAAACTGTGATTGTCTGGGTGGGGTTTTGATGAGAAATTACAGAAGAAGGGCTTGAAGTCTGCAGTACAAGCAATGAGCAAAATCCCCCAAATCCATAAAAAGGGAATGAAGACTCGTGGATATGATGTGTCACCCCCTGGAAAAGAGTCTTCCTTGTAAAGTGCAGGATTCTGAGAGCCCATTTTGGCACACGTGCATCAAGAGCCAAGACATATCTGTGACAATATATAACTGAATTTTGTCTAGTAAAGATAGACTTGTTCCAGCAACGTGGGGACTGTGAACAGCACATGAGACCTTAAGGTTGAATTTGGGATTTTCCCATCTCTGCATAGCTCAGGGCAGCTAGAGCACTGCACAGCTTCATCCTGAGGGGAAGCACTCACTGGCTACAAACCTCATTATATAGCATTAGGATTCTGTTTGTGGCTTTTGCAAACCTCCCCTGGAAAATTACAAGTGAGATTAAATGCAACGCTGACAGCCTGCAAAAGCCGTGATGGATGAGCTGCCATCTTTAAGACAGCCAGTTCCCCACGAAGGTCAGCTCCTGCACAAAACCACCTGGGCTGGGTGGTGGGTGGAGAGGCACTGGCAATCATCAGCCCCCATGGGCAGGACATAAAAATACCTGAATACCTGTATCTGAGATGGAAAGTGCAGAGGAACTAAACAGATCAATAGTCTGCCTCTGCCCTTGGACTGTCATTAGCTGGAATATCGCCATGGGGATCAGAGAATTTTGTGTTCAGCTTTGTTAATTCCCTTGGTCATGGCAGCAGCAGAAGGATCCCAAAGTAGATTTCACTGATGGAGATCATACTATCAGAGTCAAAAGCTTCATTTTGAGTGAGTTAGTGGGGGTCTTCAGGCAGGGAAGCAATGAATTTCCACTTGTGCATCTCATCCCTGCCACAGCATGGTCTACTTCAGATGGCTTTTGCAGTTTTCCCCTCATGATTGGGACCTCCAGACTGACATGGAGAGAGCCTGGCTGCAGGTGGAGGGCTAAGCGTTGAAAGTATTCTCCTAAATTTTTGTTACAGATTTCTACCCTGGTAGGCATCATAAAACTCAGTTATATAATTCTGCATAATTATATATCCAAAAGCGTTGTTTGAAGATTTTTTTTTCTGAAGTCACATGGTCTAGATCAGAGACAGAAGAGTACACATGCTGCTCAACAGAGTGCTCATCTAAATCCCACTGAGGCAAATAGGAGGAATTTCTGTTGATTTTGATCACAATTTACATTTTTGACAGGAAATAATTTATGAGACTTGTAACAAAAATATACTTAATAGGGAGGGAAGCAGCATATTGAGCAACCTTGTTTGAACCATAGCAAATATTAAAAGGAATAGGAAAAGCCTGGAATAGGAGTAGGAAAAGTTCTGACTAATGTCCTAGAAAGATCCACATCTTTTCCCTTCATGTCTGGTGGATTATTTTTTTTTTGTTTCTCAACAAGTGTCATTCCAGAAAAGAAGAACCAGGTGCCAAGTAGTTCATTAGCATCTGAATATCAGTTTAGAGATAGGCAGGCAATCAGGAAGAGTCTGCACATGTTTGGGTCCCTCCCCATCACAGTCCATTCCGTCAGCACATCAGGACAAATATAGTAACCTTTTGGTACAGGTGTAAACTCATAACATATTAGAGGAGAGAGCTGTGGAGATCAAAAATATTCACAATTTTCTCAGTCTTTAATAAGTAGCTTTGCCAAAAGGAAAAGAGAAAAGTAATCCCATGGGTCTGGAATGCCATCCCGGACAACAAAACAGAAAAGAATGGGTGTTGACTGACACGAGCAGTGATTTTCTTAATCCCAACACTGACCATCGAGTTTATGCTTAAAACACTCCCACAGAGCAACTGTGAGTTTTCTCATTAATCATAACATCACAGAATCATTTATGTTGGAAAAGACCTCTAAGCTCATCCAGTGCACCTGTTAATGCGACATAGCCAAACCCTCACTAAACCATGCTCTGAAGTGCCACATCTATGTGTCTTTCAAACATTTACAGGAACAGTGACTCCACCACTGTCCTGAGCAGCCTTTTATAGAGCCTGAGCACCCTTTCAGTGAAGATAATTTTACTAATATCCAGTCCAGACCTTCCCTGGTGCAACTTGATACCTTTTTCTCCCATTCTATGGTCTGTTACCCAGAATAGGGAAAAGCTCTTCATTTCGATGGGACGGACTGTGTCCAGCAAAGGTTGAACTGACTGCTCCTATAATGCCACTTGCCTTTCTTACAACCAAAGGGATTCACTGTAAATATTTGAATCCTCTTTTGAGAAACGTGCAAGCCAAATCACTAACCCAAGCACAGATCCATTACACCTACATAATTTCTGACACTTATTAATTTTTTCCTCAGAGAAGAGGGGTGGTGGCAGAGACTTCCTACAGGCTGTTATAAGGATCTTTCCAAGTGTGAAATGCTATTGTTCAGGTCACTTGGCTGTTACAGCAGTGGCTAGGGTTGAAAACATGAGTAAAAACCCAGGAAAAATCAATCTTTCTGTCTTCTTAAGACAAGCAACACTGTTGTTATTTGTTCACATAATACGTGTTATAGAATATCTTTTTAAAAGAAAAAAAGATAAGTGTTCCAAGGCCTTTAACCCTTCTTCTCTTTCTTCAGATCTTTACACTTATAAATTGCCTGTCATATTCTTGCCACTGAGCGATGACGTTTCTGAAAAAAGCAGATCAATTCAAAATCAATTCAGTCTTAAAAAAATGTTGAACGCTAAGGCTTGTGAGGAATCAGCATGACCTTTTGTGGCCAGAGATTCAATGTGGCTATGTTTCAGGTCTAAACATGCGCACCGTAAATGCAAAAGTTAAGTGAAAATCCTTGTCAATACAGCCTCCTGTTTCTATCTCCCTCAACACCAAACATTCCATTTTCTTACAGAGTTTTAACTTAATTTTAAAGTGAATTACTACTTAAAAGTATAATGTTGAAACTTTTTCTTCTGAAAACACAAACACTTTAACATTCATGTGTGGCCCCTTTCCCATGTGTAAACACTGGAGTTACCCATTTGATTTGGCCAGGATTCCACTGGAATTCACAATTAGTTGTGAATTCACGACTGGAATTCACTGTCGCAAACCAGCATGTTTCATTCAACTAAACAAATGCATCTTACTTTCTACCCTCAATCCCTGGGTAAGCAATTCTCTTTTCACCAGCTTGCACAGTTAGTAAGTAACATGGCGCGGAAATGTGGAAAGAGAACTTCATGTCAACATGGTTACTCTTAAATCCATTTGGAAATCTTCAGAAGTAATTAGATGGACAAACTTCACTCTGACTTCATAGAAGGCCATTCTGCAGGCTCATCTTTTCTGGTTTTCTAGACTACAAGAGCACAGAATTAATAATTATCATGCAGGCATTGTAATTAATTGTGTTCCTCCTTCTCTCTCCCTACAGTGACAGGCATTGTAAGAGTTTTCCATGTTTTCCTTTTGACCTTGGCACTCTGTGATTCTTTTTTGCTGGTTTTGCACTAAAGCATTTTTGGTGACCAGACCAGGATCTGGCATGAATGGCATGGATGTATGCAGGATTGGCTGCCTGGGGCAAGGAGAAGATAAAGTTTTGCTGTATGAGCTTACATCCTGAAGAGCTTGGATGCTATGGAAATATAGCATGTGGCCCAGCAATGCACATCTCATCCTCAGCTGCTCCAGCCTCTGAAGGATTCTCGTTACAGAGGCTCAGATATTCCTTCTCTTTGTAACCTGGACTTTGCTTTAGGAAGGAAGGAATGGATGGAAAGGAAAACGCAGTTATAACAATGCAGAAAATAATAGCATTGTCCAGTGCTTCTGTAATGAAGTTTGTGTTTTGTTTTTTGTGGATGGGTGGTGGAGTGTGTGGGATTGTATTATTAATTTGCTCATTTTTTTTAAAGGAAAACCATTTAGTATCCTTTGTTAAAAAAAGAAAAAAATTACGGAAAATCAGAGAGATTGAGCTGTCACAAATTATGTACTTCTCACCTGGTTAGTCATTAAGGTGTGACATGAAACACAGCTTAAAAACTCTTCTGAGCAAGCAAGAAACATGTTCTTATTTGATCCAAGGGAACTGCAAATTGTTGGGGATTGTGAAAGTAATCTGATGAATCATCACTGAACACTTGTTCGTATGCAATTCACTACTGACTCTCGTTAGATTACACTGACATTTTCTCTGACTGCTGTGGTAACTTCTACACTCTTACAAGAAAATGCTAAGCTAGTACTAACTATTTTATTAAATATTTCTCCCATGCATTCTCATACTTTAAAAAATATCTAGATTCAATTTACACTTGACTAATTTCTGCAGATTTTTATCATCTTTTTGTGATGAAGATTACTGATAGCTGTCTAGTCTTTCTCATCTTTTTGGAATTATATTACTTTTCCACATTATGGATCCAGAATATTCTTATGACATAGGAGCTATTCCTCCAGGTAATTTCATTTCTGTGTTGGGCAAATGTTTGCAATAAAGATAAACATTCCTGATGCAGTTGCTTAGCTGCAAAGCCTGCAAAGCACATGTTTTGGTCTATTGTTTCCAACTTGTTACTTCATTATTTCACAGATATAATGCTAAATAATGGAATCGATATCTCATTTCATGTAAGAATCACTATGGAATCAGGATGCTGTCTGCAGGTTAGACTTTGAAGTTGTTCTTCTCTACTACAGACTGTACTTTTTTGACTTCATCTTGTCAAAAGCATGACTGATGAGTAGGTTAAAGCATCTTTACATCAGGAAATGTTTCTAAAGAGATGGCCTCAGGATCTGACTGAATTGGATACTCAGAGCCACATGATCCTGCATCAGTCAGCAATAGCTCTGGGTCTAATTTGAAGAGAATGTGGAAGTGTTAAATCCTTAGCATCAGTCTTCAAGATGAATAAGTTCAGGTCAATTGCTCAAAGCATTTTTCAGAGATCTGACAATTTTCTAAATTGTCCATCATCTTTAAAGGTTCTTTGATTGCAATGCTCAGCTGAAGACATAGATGGCCATAAGATGGTTGCGAAAAGCAGACATTTCTACATCAGTTTCACATGGACATCTCCTGTCTTTTGTAAGGGAAAAAAATCTAAGAATTGTGGTGATATTGTCACAAGAAATGAAAATATTTTCAATCTTTTTTAAGCAACAAGTAAATCAATTATCACTGCAAACCGCAGATGGTTGTTTAAAAAAATTACATGTACAAATGTACATTTTAGACGTCTTTTAAGCAAAGAGAAAATTGATGATATTCAGCTCTTCTTTTACCACTGTCAGCAATTTCTATTGCTTTGTGAGCACAAGTTAACTATGAGTCCAGTAGAGAGAGCCTCCATACCTTTTGTCTCTCTGTACACTCATATAAGTTATTTTCAGTTATATGTTAGGCATTAAATTTCCACTTGACAGACAAATTCAGTTCTTCATCAGGACACAGGCACTAAGCATATTGGAGACTGAGTAAATATGCTTAATTTCTGGTAACCTTTGCAAATCTCCCCAATATTATTTACATTATCTCTAAGAGCAATATTTTGTCCTGAGAACACTCAATTGGCATGAGATGATAAGACAGTAAGGAAGGAGTCAGTTAATAAGGGAAGACCAGGACCTTGCATTCAGTGTTCTATTTTCCTCTGCTGAAGAGTGGGAAATGTGATTCAAGAAATCTGAAGGAAACCAGAGAGAAATCTGGAGAGCTAAATGCAAATCAAGGAAAAGACAGAAACAGGTATATATTTATTTGTGCTTGTTTATACATACGGCTGCAAACAAGAACTGTGAATAAAGAGAAAATCCACCCCACAACCAAACAAAAATATTAGTGATTCACAGAAGAGAGCCAAAGTAGGAAAAACTTGGGATTAGCTAAATGTTTCATTTTTAGACACATGGACAGACAACTGGAATTAAGGTCTGAAAATCCCATTTTGCCTGAGCTGAATATGAGCTTTATTTCCAACACTGGAATAAGAGGGTCACCAAAAATATGTTCCAAGTGCAGTAAAGAGTGTTGTTTGTCCTAACAGCACACATTGCTTCACACCACTTTTGAATGAGGCACACATTTATTCTGGTGCACAGTTTTCACATCTAAACATACTCCCAGATCCAGACTGCAGGCAGACAGGGAACACCATCTCTAAGTTTCTGGCAGTGAAAAGAAAATTGCAAGAAATATTTCCTTCTTCCGTTCATCTCCATGCAGTTGCGGTCTGCTGGGATTCAGGGATTCTGTCCAGGCTGCTGAAGCCAATATTCAACAGAAAGGAGACAGAGGAAGAATTTCTAATGCATTTATAAAGATTTGGACTGCAATGGAATTTCTTTTTTTTTTCAGAAATCGTTTGCTGAAGCAAGCACATGTTGAAATACATGAGGTATCAAAGTGTCTTATGCACAATCTACAGAATAATGTTTTACCATTCCATCTTTTACTTGAATTACTTTTTAAAGAAAAAGGTTAATCATGCAATGAGAAGAGGATTTACTTGAGTTGTTTTTAAAAGAAAAAGTTGCTGGATGCAATGAGAGGGGGATGATATGTCAGAAAATGGGAGTGGTGAATCACTGCAGTTGTTTTTCCTGAAACATGTAATTAATTTTGAGGGTTTAGTAATTTTGAAGTTTATTAGGAAGGTTTGTCAAACAATCTCATTACAGGAAATATTGCAGAGTATCTTTATTAACTAATGGCATTGATCTTCCCCATGTCAATATTAATTTAGGGAAAATTTTACACTTTTGCAGAATATGAATTGATTGAAAAAAATTATGGGAGCTTTATGGAGCCTTTCTTTTTCATCTCCTTTCTAGTGTGCTGAAAGGAGAGCTTCATGGATGAGTAGAGTGTTTTTACTTGGTCAGAGGAACATTTAAAGTAAGAGGCCCATGAAACAGGGACCTCAAAACAGGAATGACAGCTGAATAAGGAGCATTTAGTTCTATCATGTGTTGTGATGTGCCACGTGGACAATGCACAACAAAAACTTGAGTGTGGAGAGCTGCATATGAAGGGGATAACAATGAAATGAATGTGCAGAGGGAGAAAAATTAAAAATCTTAAATGGCCAGTGGGTAGGAAGAGCTGTAAGAACACATTTAGCTAATTAGACATAACAAGCTCTCTTATTGCCTGCTAACCTCACTCAAATTACCTCGCTTTTGCTGCAAGCAAAGATCATGGGTTGGGGTGGTTTCCCTGGTAACTTGTTCTTGTGTCTGTGGTTAACTTGGCCTGTTGGCGAGCTCCCTGCTCAGGGGCACTCTCTTTGGATAACCCTTCCATGGTTCCAGTCCATGGGTTTTGATTTGGAATAAGACTGAGCACTCCAAAGTAACCAAAGCAGCAGCTAACCACTGGCAAAATCCTCACTTATTGTAATACAGCCCCAAACTTTCTTGCTTACATCCCCAAGACATGTTGGATCCTTTACTAACAGAAACTTAAGCAATGGTGCTGCTTGAGGGTTAATGAGTAGAGTTTTTTCTAGAATTTTTTTCTTTTTTTTAACTGAAGCCGGAACAAGGATTCCTCTTCATAGTTGTTGCCTCAAAGGAAAAGATATAATAAACAGAGAAGAGAGAAGCAGAAGACTGAAGGTGGAAGGATGGTGGAGGGGAGGAAGACAAATTACGTCTTTATTATGCTGGCTTGAGGGTAGAATGAGAAAATAGAGTCTTAACAAACAATATGGAAGAAATTCCTTGCTAGAAGCATCTGTTTAACCTCTTCTATCCATGATGCATCCTTCCAATTATGCAGATACTGCCGATGTAAAAAAGCTGCTATGTTAATACACCCTGTGAGCTCAAATCATTATTATAACAGATAAACTCATACTCTTACCCAGAGTAATAGACTTTTCAGCCCAGTGCTGACAAAGCTGTAGCTCAGTTTACCCAGCAGCATGTGTGAATATGCATCTACACACACAAACAGAAACAAATGCTGCTGGGATCAGGTCAAACCTCTCCATTATATGTGGCAGAAAAGGCTGGCCTTACGGCAAAACTTGGATGTGGATGTTCTAAAGAGTCCCTTCAGTGCTGGGAGGTATTCAGCGTCAGCTTCTCTACAGGTTAGAAATGGTTTCTGACATTTATTTATTTCCAGTGTTCCATGCAGCTGATTCATTCCAAACCTTCAGTCTGGCCAGGGTCTGGAAATGGCAGTGAAAAGGTGAAAATACAGAATATGTCGATGCTGCAAGCCAGGATGCCCTTTTCTCAAGGTTTGCCAGAAATTTTTTAAAGGAAAAAAAATGGTGATCTGTAACCAGCAAAGTGAACCACTGCTTCTGCATCCCTCTATAGGGAAAAGAGTGAAAATGACAAAAAAGGTTGAAAATAAAAGATAGGAAGTAGATAACATAGAAGATATAATAAATACATAAATAATACTAGGACAATAATATATTAAGTTGTATATTCAAATAATATATTAAAACATGAGTAGTATTAAGGGTGAGGGGAAAAAAGAAATGGTTTCTTAGGAGTAACTTGATCTGGTTAATTAAATATCAGTATTTTATCACCAATAATGGTGGTGGCTGTTTCATAAATCTGGAACCTGTGCAGATTGATTTTCATGACTGAACAAGCAACACCATGGCAAGGATTATGGAGTGGAAGTCACAGAATCATCATGGAATGGCTTGGGTTGGAAGGGACTGAAAAGATCATCTTGTTCCAACCACTGCCACAGGCAAGACACGTACCACTAGACCAGGTTGCTCCAAGATTGTCACACTTTTTTTTGATACACATTTGGGGTTTTCTGGGCTGCCCATGCACATGACTGGATCATGTGCAGCTTCTAATCAACCAGCAACCCCAAGTCCTTCTCCCCAGGTCTACTCCCCATCCATTATCTGCTCAGCCTGTATTTCTGTGTTGGATTTCTCCTAACGCTCAGGCTTGTTGAACTTCATGAGGTTCACATGGTCCCACATCTCCAGTTTCTTCTGGATCCATCCTTTCCCCGTAACATGCGACCACACAACTCAGTGTCATCAGCAAACTTGAAACATCCAGGTACGACGATGACAAAGACGGACAATAACTCATTTATTTTTTCTCAGGAAGCTTGCTTACTTTTTCCTTATGGCTGCTTTTAAAAAAACTTTCTTAAACACATAAGTAACCCAAGATTTGGGGGAATAAAATTGCCGGTGCTAAAAGCAACAGCTGGTGGAAAACACTAAGTGCTTGAAGCCATAACAGTTACTGTCACGAGCAATTCAGGACATGTTATCACCCCACTATTTTTTTTTACCTGTAGAAATAAAATTAGCGTTATTAAATGGTTTGGAAAATGACAATTGCCTGTGGTAAAGTTTTATTGTATGTGGTGTAAGGAATATTAATGAGAGGATGGGTATAATATCTTTGAGAAAAAGATGTGGAAAATTAAATGTGGATCCCATTTCAGAAAGAAGAGGCAGTTGCTGTGGTTGACACAAATTTTTCAAGGTGGAATTAAATATTTTCTGCTAAAAGCTCCATAGAAATCAGAGAATTATGGAATAGTTTCATATGGAAGAGATCTCTCTAGGTCATATAGTGCAAACTGCTGCTAGCAGCGGGTCCACCTGGGGCACATCACTCATGTTGTATTCAGCCAAATTTTGAACTTCCTTCTCCTAAAGAAGGAAATCTCACAGCCTTTCTGGGGGCTTTTTCCCCTTGCTGACCACACTAATTGTAAAAAAAACAAAAACAAACAAAACCCGAAATCAACCTCCAAAATTAATCATATTTTCTTGTTCTGCAAATATTATTTTCATTTTTTTTTTTCTCATCATTCCATTGTGCAACTCAAAGAAAAAATCTGGTTTTGTCTTCATTTTAAGATGAATGAGGTCCCCTTCAATTCATCAGGCTAAGCAAATCCTAAAGCTTAGATCTCTCAGCCTTTTCTGTTCCTCTTTTGTGCTCTGCCCCAAGACTACCTTGGGGACTTCTGTTGAGCTCACTCCAGTACATCAAGTTATTTCTTGTACTCTAAAGCCCTAAACAGACACAGTGCTTCAGATACTCTTGTTTGGCTACAAGAACACCATATGAGGCGATTTGAAAGCCTTCTTAAAGTGAATTTAATCATGATCTACTTCTTTCATCCACAAAGTCACTTGTCTCATCATGAAGACCATTGCAGAGCTCAGGTTCTCAGCTCAGGCATGATTTTCCCTTTGTAAATCCATGTTGGATGTTCCCAGGCACTTTCTTATCCTTCATGTGCCTGGACATGGCATTTTGGTAGGGTTTGCTTCCTAAACACATCATCCATTTCTTCTAAAGGCAGCAGATCCTGAAAACATTTACTAGAAGAATTGATTTTTCTTTAAACTACTTAACTCAGATAAACGGAACATACACTCACCAGCTGAGACCCTACACTTCAAACTTACAGAAGCTTCTTTCAAGGCTGCTCAAAGAATGTACATGAAAATGCAAATAATGGGTCAAGATAAACATAATAAAATTTAACTCTGCCCCATGTAATTAAATACAAGTGAAAGTTTATACAAATTAAAGATTTTGGGTCACAAACTGTGTTTTTATGCCTGCTGCATTTCTCCCTCACCTCTCTCTGGGTTTGTTTTTATTTTTCTAACCACTTTTCATGCTTCAAATACTTGAGGGCAGGCCTTGATAACATGAGAAAGAAGACCTCACAACCTGAGACATAGAAAAAGAGAGAAATACTCGACTCTCCTACTATACGGGCATAAACAGATAAAGCAAAATCACTGAAGTAAATGGAAAAAAATTCTGTTGCATCTTAGTTCAGACCCTAAAGAAACAGTCTAGTAAGAAACAGTGATCCATCTCTGAGCAGTTCTTATAGCTGTGTATACCAAACAGAAACCAGTAGCAACAGGGGGACAGTGAAAGAAGGGAACAACTTAGACCACAGATGGCTTTAAATGATCCAAGGGAATGTTTGTGTTTGTGCAGAATGACTGCACCTTTTTGTCATATGCAGCTCAAAGAAAACAAGTGGTTTGCCTTTGTTTTCCTATGTAGATTTGACCTTAAAGGCAATGGTTATTTTTCTCCGATGTCTCTGGTGAAAGATGCATGATTTTGATCTATATCCACTGCTCAATACCACTTTCATTCTGGAGCATAACTGAATTTTGGACTCTATAACGTGATGGTGGGACACACTGCAGACTGCAAAAAAGTTGAACCTGTAGGACGAGTAAATAGTTTAAATGAGAATTCCACTGCAGCTAATCCACAGTAGGATTTAACAGTTTTCAATTTCTTTGGTCTTCTAGGGATTAGGTGGCTGATGTTGACTCACTTCCTTTTCAGTTACTAATGCTCCCTGCATTTGTAAGCCAAGCAGTTCTGTGAAATCAATAAGGCTACTCATAGAAAATACAAATGTTGAATTCTGCCCATCAGTTGTATGAGTTCTCTTGTCTTGGGTAAGGATCATTTCAGCTTTCTTGGGTGCAGCCCAAAAAAGATTTCCTAACCTGCCTGTCTGACATTTTTGCTGCCAGGGGGGAGGAAGAGAAGAGAAGAGAAGAGAAGAGAGAGAGAAGAGAAGAGAAGAGAAGAGAAGAGAAGAGAAGAGAAGAGAAGAGAAGAGAAGAGAAGAGAAGAGAAGAGAAGAGAAGAGAAGAGAAGAGAAGAGAAGAGAAGAGAAGAGAAGAGAAGAGAAGAGAGAAGAGAAGAGAAGAGAAGAGAAGAGAAGAGAAGAGAAGAGAAGAGAAGAGAAGAGAAGAGAAGAGAAGAGAAGAGAAGAGAAGAGAAGAGAAGAGAAGAGAAGAGAAGAGAAAAGAGAAGGCTTGTGCTCCATTTAATTCTCAGTGAACAAAGTTCTGGAGGTTCTGTACTTTTGTGAGTCCATCAGAAATCATCACGTAAGTGCCAGGCAAAATGTGTTCCTTGCCAGGAAACTGCCATTAGATATTTTTTCCATCATTGTCCTTCATTTTAAAGGTCATTCCTCACAACTCTTTACATTTCTTTGCTTCTTATCAGCATACATGTATATTTTTCACACCTTTATTTTCATTTATCTAGGCTAAAGAAATTAAATTTTGTCTAATTTTCTCTGATATGACGAGCCTGATCCACATGCTCGTCATCTGTTCCAATTTAAGCTTGCCATGATCATACATAAGCAACTACACTTAATCTTAACTCTGAGTTTTCACTTGTATCTTTTATATCTGCAATGCTTCCATGTCCCTCATAAACAAACCACTCCAAACACCTTTTGAAGTGACATTTGCTTTATGCACAATTCCATGATATTTGTAGTTTATAATCACCCTGCAAGCGGCTGATATATCCAGGATTTCTCTGCTGCCTCCCAACTGATGTGTTATAGTAAACAGCCTTACTATTAGTCCTTAAGGACATGGCCTTGCACTTTTTACAATTGCATTTAATTCCACTTCTATCACTCCTCTGGGTCACACAGCTTTTACTCTACAATAATCCTGTCTCTTCTAGATAGAAAATGTTCCCACTTTGTGTTATCAGCAAATTGTGTCAGAATGCTCCTGCATTTTTATGCCTAGGTCATTAATGAAAAAGTTAAAGATCAGCAAATTGAAGGGTAATGCCTAATATTCTTAGGGCTTGATCCAGTTCCAGCTAGTGGGGTCAGAACCAAATCCCCCCTTTCTAAAATGTTACTTAAATTTAAGAGCGTGTGTGGTTTTATATGTGTGCAATCCAGCTGTCATAAGTTTTTTGCCAGTAAATCACCCGTTTCTGTTGGCCCATCTCAACTAACCCATCTGTTACGGTTGTGCAGAACATAGTGGAGAAAAGGCTGATTTATGAAATGCTGGATGGCTGTCCCTATTTTTATTAATGTGTGATTATAATTTCCCAGCCACATTGAGTGAAAATAGTATAATGGCATCGCTTTCCATGTGAAAATACCAAGTTGACAGAGACTAAATGCTCGATGGCAAGGAGCCATAAAGCTGTGCTGCTCCAGACACCCCACTCTGAGAATAGCCCTGCATTTGGCTCCCAGCACTATGGGGGACCCCGGTTCATGACCCGCACTGGTTGGCAGAGCAGCTTTAATTCCAATAATCCAACGCCTCGAGGCTTCTCTACGAATTAACTGCACAGGCTTGCCATTTTTTGGAGATGGGGATAGAGCAGATGGGGAGCTGGAGAGGCCAAACTGTTGAAAGTCAGCAATGGAGGGGAGGACAGGGAAAGGAAAAGGGCGGGGGGGGGGGAAAGCCATGAAAGACAACCCTGTGGTTTGTGTGCTTTGCATTGCCACCTGCCAACCCCAGGCCTTCTGATCTCCTCTCAGTGAACCGTAGAGGCAGCAGTTGGAAAGATCAGATATACGCTCAGGGCAATCTGTCAGAAGCAACTCTGTCACATTCCCCAGCACTAAAACACACGGAAATGAAATCTATGTGTTTAAAACTGCAACTGCCCCATATATGTGAGAAGCAGTCTTTTAAGACAGAAGAAAATCCCTGAACACTGCTCCTGTCCTGACATTTTTTTTATTTTTTTTTTTTAATATCAGTAAAATATTAGCTTTTTCTTTTTTTTATCTCCCTTAAGCATCTGTACTATGTTTGTTTGCCTCTGGCGACACAGTTGTAATGTTATTCTCGTGAGACTACACTGAATTCCATTATACAAGAAACGAATTTAAAAATGGCAGAACAAACCAACAGATAAATCCAAAAATTATTATTTAAGTTATTTAAATGCATTATTTTCCCCTATTTTGCCACACTCAGGCATATTTGGGCTGATGTTTGGCTACACTTTGTTTTTTACTAAGACATAAAACAGATAAATAATGTGTGGTTTTGTTTTCTTAAACTAAGTGCTGGTTTATTTTTTTAAAGGTATATTTAAGTATGTGGAGACTGTCCTTGAAGAGACAAGAATTTGTGAGCAAATTTCTAGAATTCTTGTTTGTTCTAGAACACTTCCATATGCCACATAGAATGTGCTATATAGCACATCTCCTTTCAAGTTCAGAGCACTCTGCAGATATCAAATTTACTTTTATATCAACCTGCTATATGGTGTGGTCTTGTAACACTTGTCAAATGTAATGATAAGTATCCAAAGCATATTTAGATAATGAGGATGAGACGGAAACAAAATATTTCTCAATCTATTCTCAATCTATTTGGTCATCCTTAAAAATAAAATTAATAATCTGTATTAAATTGAGCATTCCAGCAGCAATGGTGCACAGGACAATGCCTGTTTACCTGTAGAGTTAATGAAATCCCCATCTTTATGTTTAACCCTTGGTTCGGATGTCCCCTCTACCTTTCCATGTACCAAGTGGGGTATTGGAGAATTTTCTTCTCATTCAAACCTCATTTTGCATGGGTCACCCACAGGAATAAACTTGGCATTTCATCTGATTCTCTACAATGAAACCACCATGTGCTGGCAGAATTTGGCAAAGCTGGGCAGGTTTTGTTGGAAGGAATACAGGAATTATAACAAGGTCAGGGCCGAAATGTTCAAGGCTCTGTGTCAGGATGTTTTCACAGCATTTCTGCAAACTGTACTTGGGACGGTTCAGTGAGTTTCAGTGCTTCTGTGATGCCTAAATACAGTCACATCTTTTGAAAGGTAAATTTAAAAACCATCACCAAACAGTGTAATCTCTTCGGCAGTCCTTGCTACACGGTGTTGTTCCATGATGCTCAGAGATTCATAAATGTACTGATTGACCATACTGTCTCTTATAGTCTCAGTAATATAATTTCTTCCATTTTGTGCTGGAAAGTAGCAGATTGTTAAAATAATTATCAAGTCTAACCGTATTCAGAAAATACCACGGCTTCTGAATGATGTAGTTTCCCTCAAGTTTATGCAAGGTGAGTTTAGCTCTGTAAGAATATCACTTCAATTTCTGGTGTTTACTGAAGCAAAATTTAACACACATTTTGAGAGTGTTATATTTCTTTTTATTTTCTTGTCTTGGCCAATACTTTCAAAACTTGCGTATCTCAGTTGTTTAACTGGTGAATCTCTGACTGGACCTAATTTTCAAAGGTCAGGTTTAACTGCCTTTTCTAGATAGAAGATGGTTTCTAAGTATTCACTGAAAAAAAAATATTTCAAAATCTACTGTGCATGGATTTTTTTTCTCTCATTTACTCATCACTGACTTAACTTTGCTCTCCCTACAATTGTATTATTGACCTGTAATACTTAGAGCGAGGCCAGCAAGAGGTGTTTTTGAAAATCAAGCCAAATATCACACATACATCATCATCACAGTCACTTTGAAATCAATGACACTCATCACTCACCCACAGAAAACCTAATCAACCAGCCAAAGGTCAAAACAACACTCGAATTTATTTGGCCGTGTGGTGCCATGCATATTACTGAAAAATACAATAAAATTAAGCGATTAGGAAGCAATATTAAGTATTTTTGTCAGAAAATGTTAAATCTTTACCATATTTTCTGTTTGTTTTGTGCAGTCTCCCTGATGCATTAAGCTGAATAGAGTTTTTACAGGCCTGTTTCCCCCCACCCTAACCCTCTTTTCAGATATTTGGAGGCATGCAACATTAGAAAAAAAAAAAAAAAGGAGAATTTTAGAAGTAATGTAGATCATATCTGGCTCTGGTTAGTTCTACTAACATATAAACATGTCACACTCCATTTCCCATAGCAAGTAATTGCTGTTATCAGATAAAGCAGTCATCAAAAGGTGTTTTATGAACCATTGTGCTTATAGAAAGCTGCTGCTTTGTTGCTGAAAAAAATCAAAATTACCCATTTTATATTGCCTGTCAGAGTAAGTTTCTTAACAGTCTGTAGATCTTCTTCCTAAGATTTGCAGATATCTCCCTCAAAGCAAAAGTCTCTCTCCCACAAAGAAAAATATGGTAAATTTTGACCTCTCTGACTTGTGCTTGCAGCAATAACAATAATGATCCCAGTAAGGAGCTCTTTCTACTGAGACATTTTGATGGTTTGGACTCATTAAGCCTCGGATTGAACCTATTTATTTACTATGGGCGCCTCTATTCAAAGATTAAGAAACAGAGGTGCCAAAAAATTTATAATCCATTTCAGTATTTTTCTCAATAACATAGTCTCAAATGAACATTATATGTAGACATAATAATATATGATATTTTCAGGATTTAAAGTGCAATTAAATAATCAGTCCTCCTTCAGAGTAACACAAAGGCTCTACAGTTTCATTTCTACGGTTTCACTTCAGTACCTGGCAAAGAAGGGAGAAGATTTGAAGTTTCTGGGGTGGCACACCGCAGTGGTCAAGGACTGCAGAAAAGGCTGAGCCTCTTCTCAAGTATGAATGGGCTTCAACTGCAATTTCTTTCAGCTTCCAGGCATTGCTGCTTGTTTCAAGAGTGGCTGTAGCAAAGATTTTGCCCACGTCTCCATTTCTCCTGGGCTATTTAAACTCAGAAAGCAAGATACCCCCCCAAACCTCTGTTTAATAAGGCAAACAGACTGAGCTCTTTTAAGTCTCTCATGGTAATGTGTGTCTTGCAGGCCTCATCCCTGGGATGATTATATATATTTTATGAAATGAAAAAAATAACTCTTTTATTTTTGACCCATCCTGGCTAACACAGTGTGATACAGAAGCTGTTCTAGCAGCCAAAAAATGCCAGGGATAGAGCAGGACTGGAAAACTGAACTAAGGAGAACTCCAAAAGGAGAATTCCAAACCAAAGCACAATGTGAAAATGGGAAGATTTCTTATTGCAGCAGTGTCTGGAGGCTGTTCCAGTGTTAGTCTGGATTTCATACTCCACAGCCAGACACAGCCTAGAGATTGGCCAACATAGCCTGCTGAGGCCAAGGAAAAGAGAGGTAAGCTAGAAAAAGACATAGAGAGGAAAAAATGACCAGCTTAATTCACAGAAGAAGGTCTCTATGAAGGCAGAGAATGTATAAGACAGTTCTCCTGACTCCTTGTGGAGTGCCCCACCTGCTTCCACATTGCTTTAAATTAATTTATAACTGTGTTCTATAAACACTGATGCCTGAGATCAAGGTCTCTAGCTCAGTCACTGTGCTGGCATTTGGCCCTTTGGGTTTTTCTAGTATATTTGTCTGATTTTGCTCTCAGAGCTGCTGCCTTTGTTCTTGGTTATATTCCGTGCATTTCTCTGGAGCACAAGTGAGGAGAGCACAAAAGGAGTGGTGATTTACTCTCCTTCTTCCCAAGGCCAGCATCTTCTGTGCAGTAGTAACCAGCTGATATCAAAAGAGGACAATAAATACACTGGCTGCATTACAACACACTTTGTTAGGTGAAGTTTTCCATTTTTCCATGTGATATGCAGTATACATGTTGCTCCTGATGTGTATATTGGAGATTTCCTGCCTTTAGTCTCCTGCCCAAATCTTTCCCTACCACTGGGGTGTGGGAAAACAGCTTTCATTTTTCGTTTTTCCCCAGCAACCATACTTTAAGCAATAATTGTTTTGTAAAATACCTGTCAACACACTCATTCTGGCTGCTTGCTGAGCTGGTGCAGAGGACTTAATGAAAGATTATTGTACTTGGCAGTATCCCCATTATCAAAACCTTTTAAATTGCGAGAATGGCAAGCTTTTATTGCTAATGCATGGCCACAAAAGTTACATCCAGTGACTACATCAGGCAGCCCCTGAGGCAGGGAACAAAGTGTGTTGGCCACTTATTGTCTTATGCAGACTTTCTGTCGTGTACAGGTTTTTGTTTGAAAAAATTACTTACCCCATCTAAATCTATCTCAATAAATAAAATAGACCAGAGACCATTCTCTAACCCTCAGAGAATTTGTATTCTAATAGATTAAAGCTAAACTAAGAGAATTCATATTCTAATAAACTAAAACTAAACTAGACTAAGCTAAACTCACCCTGTACTCCAAAGAAAGGCCCTTTTGTCTATAATATTTAGCTGGAGTAGCCTGTAGCTTTACATTCCTTCAAATATCTGATGAACATCATACCGGGAGTTGTTATTCCCATGAATCATGGTTTCTGTGCGCCATGGAATACCTTGGATTGCTGTGGCAGATGTTTGGGTGGATTTACTGTAATTTGTTACTATATTTGCTGCTCAGGACTGCCCTCAGGGAGAGGGGACAGAGGAGAGCTGCAGACCCTGGGATAGCTCATGGTGATGTGCAGACTCACTCATCAATCCAAGTAAAGGTCTCTGAGCGGTTCTCAAGAGTGCCTTCCACTCAGAAACCCTTATACTAGTATGATTGCTTTAATTTATTATTATTACTATCACTGTTGTTATTATTATTGCTCATTTATTTAATTATAAGCAGAGGCAACCACTTTTGTGGAATTAACTGTGGACACTACCACAGGCTTTGTTGCTGCTAAGGAAGTTTTTGTTCCTGGTCTCTGCGATTGTGAAACACATCCTTATTTTAAGTCTACAGCATTTTCAGCTGTTTCCCCTGCTCAACACAGCCTTCTTACAAAGTATTTTTGTCTTATCCCTACCTTCACTATAGAAACAGGTGCTGGAGTCTTAGGGATGTGCATTTTACAGCTATACTAGATCTGATGGTTGCTGCACGAGATCCATTTAACACATGAGACTGAACAGCCAATATCCAATAAAGCTGATAGAATTATTATTTGTTGCACTTTTACTACGGCAAAATGTTTCACAATGTGCAATATACCCTGATTCATATCCTGTCATTTATCAAGAGACATCTTCTTCTTAGACCCTGTTAACCAGAAAATAAACCTTTTTTTTCTGGTTTATGAGGAGTGAAACATGATAAATAATAATGGAAGAAATAACTGTCAAGCAATTTACAAATGATATGTTGTGAAAATATGGCACCTTGATGATTTCTCCTAGGAAGACATATGCTGCAGCAATATCATGATTCAGAAGGTGCTTTGCTTATTGGGGATAAAATGATGTGGATGGACAAATACCAGCTGAAAGCTGAAGTTCAAGTTCACAGAAACACAGAATGATTCAGGTTGGAAAGAACCACCCCAGATCTTGCTGTGTGCCATGAAACTGCTTCCCATCTCAGTGTATTTGCACATACCAAGTCCCTCAGAGTCTACAGAGCTTGGGAAACAATACTCAGCTTCTCCTCCACATCAGAAAAAAAAAGAAAGTAATGTCACCCAAGATTACGGGGATTTGAACTTGTCCACCCCTATATTTATCTTGAAGAAGTATAGGAAACCAAAGTGAGAACCTTATTCTGGATGCCTAATCAAATTATACAAGATTTTTATAATTATCTAAATAATGAAAAATTGTTAATAAAATTATTAAAATAAGTGAAATATGAAGAATGTCAAGAAAAAATGTACTTTTAGGCTCTGATTTGGATTATCTGGACAGCATTAAGATATTGCTAGCCTTAAGCAGGTCATTTGACTATAACCTAATACTAAATCTACTCTAAGAACTCTTACAACATCTTTATTACAAATATGCAATCTTCTGTCATTTTTCAAACGTGTACATACGCATGCAGACTTTCTGGAGGAGGGAGGAAGGGAGAGAAAGGGAAGCTGAAAAAAAAGGCAAGGAAACAGCAACTAAAAAGAAAGCAATTTGGGGCTTGCTGAAATGTTGGAGGTTGTGATTTGTGTCTGTTGATTGCTTCCATAGTATCCAAGCAGGGTACAAAATTTCGCTTCTTCTACCTTGTTTAGTGGTTTTTTCAGGCCAAACTGAAGATAACTTGAGTTCCCCAAAGTACAAGAATATCCTGACAATTTACTCCTACAAAAAAACTCTATGACCTGAAAGCAAAACAACAACATTAGAATCTTATTATAGACTTGGGACCACTTTGGGGTGTAATGTTATTATACCAATTCTTTTCTCTGTAGGAGAACAGTGAACTAAAAAAATATTATCTATTGTCTTCAAGATTGCAGTACAGCAGAAAGGAGGGAAAAAAAACCTCAGCAAAAATGTATCTATAGCTTTGTTAGAAAGTAAGAGTTCATGTAGGTTTCATTACCTATAATTTAATATATTGAATAAAAAAGACTTAGATGATGAAGAAAAAAAATTACAATTTCTGGATTCTTACCCTGGTATTTAAGTATTTAAATTTTAATATGTTCCATTATTTCATTTTCCTTGGTCTTTCAGAAAATGTCATTTAACATTTTTCACTTAAACTTCCATATTTCTGCCTTATGCATGTAAGGTTATTTCTGCGCTTTAGACCTGACCACAAATTGAACCACAGAGAACTCCTGAGATATTGAATACTTAGATTAAATTTCAGCATTTAGGGTTGAAAAATAAATAATAATAAATAAATAAATTTAGGGTCCCTAAATTGAGAATACCCTTGATGCAAAGTACATACAGAACACAAAGCTCTGTTTTCATGCCATGAAATTTCAGGACTAAAGTTAATTAATGGTGTAATCAATTCTGGCTGACTGTATTGTTAAGAACAGAACAATCAGTTCCCTTTACCCCTGAATTGCTCTTTTAAGGACCCAGGCTACCCTTGTGCAGGTGTGGCAGCCACAGTGAATTAATTCTTAATTATGTGTGGTGTTTTAATTATCTAAGAAATTACCTAATCCAGGCTGAAGTTCATCTCTATTTATATCGTTATGAGCACTCATGAAAATAGCAACTGTCCTAATGTTGTGTCCTGAAATATCAAATCAAATTTCTTCATCTAGATACTAAATAAGTGGGTTTGCCTTTGTCAGATTATTATATCTGAAAAGGGAAATTCCACTCATGTTTCTGGAATATGTCTAATTAGATAAATGAGAAAGAAGGGAAGGGAAGGGAAGGGAAGGGAAGGGAAGGGAAGGGAAGGGAAGGGAAGGGAAGGGAAGGGAAGGGAAGGGAAGGGAAGGGAAGGGAAGGGAAGGGAAGGGAAGGGAAGGGAAGGGAAGGGAAGGGAAGGGAAGGGAAGGGAAGGGAAGGGAAGGGAAGGGAAGGGAAGGGAAGGGAAGGGAAGGGAAGGGAAGGGAAGGGAAGGGAAGGGAAGGGAAGGGAAGGGAAGGGAAGGGAAGGGAAGGGAAGGGAAGGGAAGGGAAGGGAAGGGAAGGGAAGGGAAGGGAAGGGAAGGGAAGGGAAGGACAAAAGAGAAAAAGAAGAAAAAAGTGAAAAAGAAAAAATTGTTGTTCTTTTTTTAAAGGATGATTTTGGGGGTTTTATGTGCCAAATATTTTTAATGTCCTCGTGTCTACTCAGAAATTTATACTGAAAAGCAAGTAAATTATTTTCTTTCTTTTTATAGTTCCAATCTTCCCTTTTATAATTAGCACTTAATATGTTTCATCCAACATCCAGCCCTAGGAAAAGGGAATAGATCTTGTAATATTTGTGAAAAAAGGAACACAAATACACTTCTGGGGCTATTTAAATAATGGAAGAAGTTAAAATAATATATGCAAGAATCTTGACCTGTATCAGAATATATTAGACTAGAAGTTTACTAGAAATGTGCTTTACAGTTTTATTGGAGATTCTTTTTCCAAATGAAAAAGGTTTTAAATTTATTCTACTGATCTTCTGGGATGAACTTTTATGGTGATGCTGTTCTACATCCATAAAATAGCACAAATACATCTTTCTTGACCCTTTGAAATTATATTCCTATTGATCTGCTCATATTTATGCTTCTGCCACACACATTCATGGTTTTCACCATGTATTGGAACTGTTGCTAACTTTCAAGTTTTTTCAGACATAGTTGTTAACAAAAGCAAATGTAGAACCTAAATCTAGTTGGATTTTCACTTGGTTATTATGATAAGGATTTTACATGGGTTTTACATAAACAATTATTATGTTTTTTTATCCTTTCACCTCTGCAATATCATTCTAAACTAAAGTGAAATTACAGCATTACCTGGAGTGATGGAATAAAAAAGTTATTGAGGTTGCTACCTCAAAAAACATGACCATTGAAAAACTAGTTTTCTATACTTTTGGCTGTACCTGAACACATTATTTATTTATCTGAACCTGAAGAAATTCTAGTTAGGGACAGGATGAAAAGGACTTGATGATGTTGGAGGTCTTTTTCAACCTTAGTGATTCTCTTCTATGATTCCTTACTGTGGGGGTGGCCAGACAGTGGAACAGTGCCCAGAGAAGTTGTGGATTCTCTGTCCTTGGAGATATTAAAAACTGGACACGACCCTGAGCAACCTGCTGCAGTTGACTCTGCTTTGAACATGGATGTTGGTCTTGATGATGTTCAGAGGTCCCTCTAAGCCCTACGTAGTAATTCTCTGACTCTACAAAGAAAATAAAAAATTCTTTAATTGGATTAGTCACCTGTTCAGACAGGAACACATTCTATAATACCTCTTCATACAGTTTGGAACAAAAAATTCCACATACCTAAGGTAGCTAATCATTGCAAGGCAATTTGCAATAGAAAAGACTTCACATTTTACTTTTTATTCCAGCTAAAAACAAAGTGCTACAGTTGTATCGGGACACAGAAAAATCAAATTATTTTTCCACAGTGACAACAAGATTCAAGCTTCCTGTGCTGTGGTGATTCCATGTTCTGAGTTTTATTTATATGGAGATGTTTTTGCAAAGTAAATATGCAGTGAATCTGAAGACACAGGATAAATACGTGCAGAACCAGAAACCAGCATATATTTGATGAAGACAACTTTTCAAGTCTCAAGGTAGATTCGAAATCAAAATCCCAGACAGCATTGTGGTGAAGTGTTGTAGTGGAAATTTACAGTCTGATATTATTCATAATCTTTGAAGAATGTAAAATTAAGAATGGGCCACTTGCACAGAGTAAAACTAATCTAGTGTGAACAAAGAGATGAATTTTCGGGTTCACAAGGTAAGAGGAAATCTCCCATTAATCTTGTTAATTTACTGCAGTAGCAAATGTTATGCATCTTAGTTCATTTCTACAGGGATTTCAGGGACGTATGGCTTTGGCAGATCCAGTTTAATTTGCTTGTATAAAACAAAACAGCACATCAAACAGTGACTTAAGCACACCAGTCACACAAATACACAAATTATGGGAGGTAACCTATTTTTCGGCAACATATGTGCAACATCCCAGGGAAAATCCTAGCAACCTCAATTCAAACAAGAGGATAAGAACATATCAAAAGACTTTGAAATTAAAATGTGTTTCACAGCTTTCTTGTGGCTGTGATTACTGAGGAAGACTTAACAGCACTGTTCAATTTTTCTGAGTTTTCTACCCTGTGCTGGCCAATGTATAAACAAACCAATGCTCCCTTCCCTTGAGAATTTACATAAGAGGAGTCAAACAGAAAGTGAGATTAAGAAAATGCTGAACTGACTGTGCACAAGACACTGACATTTCCACATTCTATTGCATAAGCTTTCCTGTTCTTTTCATTGTTATCACTGATAGAGAAAAAAACTGAGATGAACACAAAAAGTATATTCAATAAGAATATATTTGTTATTGCTCTTCTCTTAGGTTATCTACTTCCCTCTGTGCATTCTGTGAGTAATGACACTCTTTAACTCAATCAGTTCTGAAACTTCTTTTCTGTTACGTATGACTTTTGAGTTCACTCTCTAAAACCATCTTCACCCTTTATTTTACATAAATGAGGGATACACATTAACCCTGTTTTCTATAAATGACACTTTTCTTATAATTTGTTTTCCATTAAGCAAATGAAAACTTTCAGGATATTACAGGAATGGATTAAAGTATCATTTTGTAAAATTACCATTGTTTAATCTTTTTAAGTACTTATGAAGTACTTTCTACTATATGAACTAGATATAAAATAAAAACCCCAAAAGTTTATAGACTATTTTTAGAACTCTCTGTAAAGTATATTCAATCGTCAAGTAAAGCAAAAGAGAATAATATGTTCTTCTTGTAAAAAAAAAAAGTAAAAATATTTGTTGGTCAATATCCAAATATTTAAATCTTTATCTGTTAAAACTATACTTTTTCTTTTTTCCCTCCCTCTCTACTTTCTATGCACCTAAGAGTTTTAAATTTCTGTTGTCAGTGTTCAGTCTGGCACTCAGACTGGTGTTTGAGGTTGTACAGTCATGGATGGACATGCTTGGTGATGGAAGGCACTGACATAAGTTACGTGGTTCCAAGAGTAAATTTCAAATCCAAATATGAGATTTTATTGCAGGAGTTAATTTTCTGGCACCAGGTCTCTGCAAAGAAGACTAATTTACTGAACCTAAGTACTCGGGCTTATGCCATTCCAGTGATCACCAGTTTCATGAAGATACAGACGGAGCAACTTCTCATTAAAATCAGCAGTTGTTACTGTCCTTCCACCTCCTGTGTTGTACCCCTCCTGATATTCTTTTTATTCCTCTGTGAACTCTCCAAACTTTTATCTCTGCAAATACCTCCCAAACCTTACAGCCCTTCTGTCTCTTATATTGTTCCATTCTTTCCCTCTTTAAACCACTGGCTCCTTTTTCTGATGTTTTCCACTTACTATTGACTACAGCCAGTCACATTATTCAGTGTAATTTAAGTGTTTGATGCACGTAGCCCATCCTCTGTTTCTCTGCTTGCAAACGCATCCCGAGCACAGTCACCATTTGTCATTGTACTCCAGCAATCTGCAGCCATCAATTTGCAAGGCAAGGTTCGCTCCTGAATTGTTTATCTCAGCAATTACACACTTTGAATTCAAGGAGTGTAATTTCTAACCCTCAGGAAAGGAATTGAGTTCCAGGGGGAAAGGTTTTGGGGCTCATGGGTTAGAAATCTGCTTTCCAGGTCTCACTCTTGGATAAAAAAGTTTTTTGCTGTTACCATTCATATTTCTCCTTAGTCAAAGCAGCAGGGTTGAATTAATGGTTTTTGCACTGAATCTTATTTGACAAAAATTATCTGTGAAGTTTATTTTAACAGTATTAAGAAAATTAGTAAAACAAATAATACTACTACTAATTTTTTTACATTTCTACTGATTAAACGTAGGAAAATAAAAATTCCTTGGCTTTGAACATTTAGTTTTTCTCTTTGGCATTAAAAGAATAGCCATTTTTAATCAACATCTTGAAACCTTTTAAAGTCTAAAACTGGAATTTGAATTCCTGAACCAGAAAACCATCCACCTGGATTTCACCACATTGCTATTAAATAATTGGCTGTAAAGAAAATCTGTCTGGGAACCATTTAGATATGATAAAGAAATAATTATTTCCAAATAGTGGCATCAACACCCTCTGTTGTGCTTTCTCCTCTTTTTTTAAGGACACATTGTGAGAGGAAAATATCTACAAAAACAAACACATAAATCAGTAAATAAAATCATCTGGGGGAAAAAAAACCCTCAAACAAACCAAAACACATCACCTTATCAAAATGATTGAAAATTGAAATTGCTTTTAAATCTTATTCCAGTAAAACAATTCACAGAATTATTTTGTTACGGGACTCAGGGTCAGCCTTGAGCATCTGAAGTCATGAGGTTGTTGCATACATTAATTACCCTCTAAAACAAACTAATCTCACAACTTTAATTAAGACTTTCTGCCACGAAGATTTTTGAGTCACATCATTCAGGAACTGTTCAAGGAGTGATTCTTCTGATCAAATGTTTATTTAATGAAGAATTAAACACTAGAGTTAGTCTTAGAAGATTCTATGTGTAATAAGAGAGGGGAAATCAGCCCTTCTGGGTTGGGTTTGATCCCACAAAAAAATAATTGTCTAAATCAGTTAAAGAAGTGAATGTGTAATACTATCCTGTTTTTGCCAGTCAAGTACGTTAAAAAATCCCATTTAATTTTTATTTCTCCAAGTTATAAGGTAGATGATTTGCAGCACTTGGTTGTACAGAAATGTTGATATTTAGTTCAGTGAAACAGGGTTATTGCTCACATCTCTGCAAACAGATTTAAATAATCATCCCACTTTTCCTTTCTTCATTGTACAGTGGCAACCTTTATGACACTGCTTTGAACTGCAGTTCATAGCCTTGTTGAGGTCCTCTACCTTTTTTTTTGTTTGTTTAGAAATACTAAATAGCTAAAATTTCCAAATTATTAGAAACCTTCCTTCTGTACACAGGGGAAATACATTTTGACACAAAACAAATACACGTGTAGATCAGACCACACAGAATCAAATTTATTTTCTTTGTTCTATATGATACTGTAAAAAAAATACTGGTAAATAAAAATGGTGTGGGTCTGATGGTCATACACATGTATATATTGTGTATATATATGTAGTTGTATATATTTATTTTTTCTCTCCATTGCTTTTGTAAAAGGCACTTAGTAGAACAATCAGATGTGTCTTAACAGGGGAAAAAAAGGAGATTTTAGTTTTACAATGCTATTAGCTTCTCTGATGAACTTCTAAAGTAATCTAGGAAAGACATGTTCATTAGAGTCTCATTACTTGGCTGGGTAATTGCTGTTCCTATCAGAAACACAAATCACAAGAAAAGCTTATTAAAACAACCTATTAAAAATCTCAGACAGACAGACTGCGCTTCAGTATCTGCCACTAAGTCAGGTAAGTAGTCCCCAGGAAATTACAAAATTGGAAAGCCTTTTTAAGGTTATTTTGTTGCCTTTCTGCTTGTAGGAATAGAGCTTTTTCTTCCTCTACTATTGTCTGTTTATGAATACCTTATCCCATCTAGTGTGCAGTGAGTCAAAAAATAGGATATCTATCATTTCCTGCAGAAGATAATTTCATACACTAATAGACTTCAGTGCTAGGAACTTTATTCGTGCTGCTTAATCTTTATTTTTCTTGGTTTCATCCTCTCACTCATTAACTCTTTTTATTCTTATCTACCTGCCTGCTTGGAGCTGATCATCCATTGTCACAGCTGGCCACTGCACATTTTCTGTCATCCTGCTGACCCAACCTTCTCTCTGTCCTTATCTTCTTAATAGCTTCATATATAACAGAGTTTTGACTCAACAAGGCAGATAAATATTGAGCCACACTCCTTATGCTCGTCAACAGTGGTGTGATATTAAGTATTCTGATATTCTGTTCTTTATATTTACATTTAAATTGTATTTAATTAATATAATAGACATCTCATCATTAAAGCACCAAAATGTATCAGGTATCACAAAAAGCCAATCCAGTAGTCCCCAGCATCACCCCAACTCTTCAATGGGTGCAGAGGACACCTGATATATGCAAAATCAAACTTTAGACATAAAAATCCACAACATTTGCACCAAAAATACCAGAGGGACATTCCCTCCTTTATTTTCTTCACAGGTTTTGTGCATGGTGGCAACATTTACAGGCAATGTAATGATTTTGCAGTCAAACTTATAAATATACCACTGTTGACAGCTTTTAAATGTTTCATCAGTTACATACTAAGATGATGTGGAAGGACACATTTGGTAAATATTTGATGAATGTCATCAAGGGCAGAGCTACATTTCTAAGAGCTTTAAAATTAATAAAAGAAAGTTGTAGGTTTTTCTTCTTTTTTTGAGCCACAAATCTTCTACTGTATAAAAGGTACTAAGGGGTACCCTAGGAAATGTTTACAAAGAGAGTTGTACCTAACTGAATTCATGCTGTTATGTCAGGAAGCAAAATGCTGTTGTTTTAATCTCCCTGGGCACTTTAATGACATTTAAAATGAATGAGGTAGTAGTTATTTTTCATAATCTCAGGATAAGAGTTCTGTATGGTATTAAGTTATCATAAGACTCAGGGTAGAATTTTTCTAATAAACTCTTATTGTCCTGATATGAAAAGTAGTAAAAGTAAAAAAAAAAATCAAAATTTTCTTTGTCTTTTAAAATAAACTCTTTTCCCCTACAGCAAAAAAGGTACGGGTCTGCTATTTAAACAACAGACTTTTTTGCTTGTTAACAACAGCCATTATTTGTAGACAAAAGTGATTCGAAAAATAGCTATCACAGATTATAATCCCATCAGTTAAAAAAAAAAAAAAAAAAAAAGAGTGGATCCAGTTAATACAGAGTAAGATTAAAGATGTCAACATGAGATCAATAAAATTAATTCAAAGACACAAATTTTTACCCTTAATTTATATCTCATATTCAGGTATTCCACTAAGGTTATGTTCCCTTTTTCCACGGTTTCTGACCATCTATTATATTCGATTTTAGGAATGTAATATGAAGAATTTTACAATGCACATTCTTACATAAAAAATTATCACTAATAAAATGTTTATTTCTCATATGTCCACTATTGTATATAATTGTATATATTTTTTTCTATGAAGTCTTAATTTTGCCCATCTATCTGCCCATTCAGCCTCATTGTCAAAATCAGTAACACTTTCTTAGCTGAATTGCTAATACTTTCTTACCTTCTAAATTCTGACTAACCATGCCTGACAAGGCTGTTGGATGGAGACTTCTATCTTTTGGAGAATCATCTCTACCAATGAGGAGATGTAATACCAACTCCAAACTGTTCTGCCTCAGTCACAGTCTCTCCTGAGGAGCTAAGGTTCCTTGAGCTGCCAGCTGGGCCCATAACTAATGTGGAAAGGCACTTGAAAGGTAACACAACAAAAGAGATCCAAAATGTTGGAAAGGATGAATGCTCTGTGACATTCTAAGACATGTCCATGGGTCTGCCGTCAGTGCCTTATGAAGAAAAGGTCATTTGGATTCTCTCTAAATCTGTCTGCCAAGAAACAAAAAAATGTTATCTGCAAGTTCTTGTTCGGTAGGTAGACATTAAATTTTCACCACAAATGGTGCTTTGCAATAATTATTTGAGTAACTCGAGCAGCTACTCTATATAGTGCCCATGGTTGAAATTAAAAAGAGACAAATTGAAATGAAAAGCTGAGTCTTAGCCAAAGCTGAAGGAATGCTGCTGATACCATCTGCTAGTACAGCCCACAGGAACCAGGAAACCACAGAATTAGCTTTATGTGAGGAATTATGTTTCATCTGCTTTTTAGAGAAGATTAACAGGAGCCTGTTGTCCAATTGCAATATCAGTACCCATTTAATATAATTTCTGATTTTCCTAGGAGTGATTTTAAATCTCAATTGAGAGGTATAAATGCTTTATCCAAATGGCACAACACTTTCTGCATTGAAAACCTAGGTGAAACCAGCTGTCTTGTAAATTTTCCAGATGTGCTACTAATGATCCAGTCCTAGGAAACCAAAAATTATTAAAACTTTGAAAACTGTTATATGTGACAATGAAGGAGCTATAGTTTTAGAGGGGTTTTTTGTCTTTTTTTTTCCAAATTATTTTTTCAGATATGAGATACATTGTTACATTAAGCACTCAAAAGATTATTAAAATATTTTTGTAGACTGTGGTGAAGTAAGACAATAAAACCAAGAGACTTTTAGTATATATGAAAATAGAATAACAGATTCATTTTGATTGAAAAAGTCCTCTAAGGTCATTGAGGCCATCAGTGCCAGGTTCACTACCAAAGCCTGCTCTGAATTGTCACATCTACACACCTTTCAAATCCCCCCAGCGATGGGGACTCCACAACTGCTCTGGGCAGCCTGTTCCAATGATTTACAATCCTTTCAGTGAAGAAATTTTTCCTTAGATCCAATCTAAACCTCCCCTGGCACAACTTTAAACAGTTCCCCCTCATCCTTTTGCCTCACCTCCCATCCCTGTTCCCTGGGAACACAGCCAGACCCCCTGGCTGTCCCCTCCTGTCAGGAGCTGTGCAGAGCCACAAGGTCCCCCTGAACCTCCTTTTCTCCAGGCTGAGCCCTTTCCCAGCTCCCTCAGCCTCTCCTGGGGCTCAGCCCCTTCCCAGCTCCGTTCCCTTCCCTGGACACTCTCTAGCCCCTCAGTGTCTCTCTTGTCCTCAGGGGCCCAGAGCTGTCCCCAGGGCTGGAGGTGCCTCAGCAGAGGCAGCACAGGGGACGGGCACTGTCCTGGGGCTGTGTCACACCATGGCTGAGACAGCCCAGGGGCCATCGGCCTCTTGCCCACCTGGGCACCCCTGGGCTCATGTCCAGCGGCTGGGCACCCCCAGGGCCTTTCCCTACAGGCATTTTCCACCCCCTCTGCCCTGCCTGGAGCAGCAGGGCTTGGTGTGACCCAAGGGCAGGACTGGCACTTGGCCCTGCTGCCCTCACACCATTGGCCTCAGCCCATGGATCCAGCCTGCCCAGATCCCTCTGCAGAGCCTTCCTGCCCTCTGGCACAGCCACTCTCCCACACAGCTTGGTGTCTTCTGCAAACTGATGGTGCCCTCAATCCCTTTGTCCAGACCATCAAGACATTAAACAGGACTGTCCCCTATCCTGAGCCCTGGGTGACACCACGGTAGCCGGCCACCAACTGAATTTAATTCCATTCGCCACCACCCCTCCTTGGCTTTGATCACCAGACAATTTTTTATGACACAACTCTGAGACTTGGGTGTTCAGACGTGTCAGCCCAGGCCTGCTGCAGACAGGGTAATGGTATTCTGTGAGAGAATATAAAAATTCCTCCAGTGATTTTGGGGACCAGCAGAACATTAGTATGAAATGGAAGTGATATAAAAAGTATGAGAATAGCTCTAGCCATACCTATGAAATGAGTGGAGGAGGTGACTGCAAGAGATTTTTTCACTAGTTTTATTATGGAAGATATAAAATGAACTGTACATGGGCTGAACATTTCTGACTAAATGTCTGATATTGAGCCTGAACCCCAAACTCGTGGATTCTGTCCCTGACAGCTCAGTGGTTTGAAATGGGGCCTGAATTATGAGCAAAGTTGGATACTGTCCTTGGCCTTAGCAGCTACAGAAAATCTTCTACATAGTTTGACTCCAGAAATTCACAGGGAGTAAGGGAGTTTTATAACATTCAACATTGAGATTTATGTTTTCCTGACTATGCTAATATCATGTGCTTACCCAAAAAAGCAACTGACACAAGGTAAAGTGTGAGCTAGGCTTTTTATATCAGTCGTTGCCAGATGCTGGTTTCTCAGCTAAATGAGAGTCCCTGCTAGCTCCACAGTCGATTTTGCTAACTGCAGAAACTTTATGGGTGCACTTTTCTTCCAGAGAAAGGCCCTAAGGCTTATTTTGTTATTCCCCTGTGCATTTTGTTTTGCTTTCTCTTCAAAATTAAAATCTTTACTTAAAGGTAACTGTACTTCTTTGTGTGTATGTGGAGCGGGAAGACTTTTAAAAACCATGTTTCAAGGTGTTTTTCATCAGAGAATGTCCCAAGCCATTATGGACTTTTGGATAAAGAAGCCCTCGTGTTATTTGTCTAGAACTGTATGTGGAAACCCCAATGGCATTGGTATGGGACAAAATAAGTTTTCAGCAAAGAACACAGTCATGGTTTGCAGAATCACATTCTACTTTTCTGATAAATTTGCACATAGAAACCCATCAGGACTTAATGCATTTTCTGCACTAGGTCCGCATTCCCATTGCACTATATTTTAGATAAAAGCGGGACAGGTACTAAATGAGAAAACTTTCACTGAAGGAAACAAGGTCTAAAATAAGGCGATGTGTCAAGAATAGGATAAATTCCAGGCTCCAGTGAAATCAGTAGCCAAATTTTGTAAATTATTAATTAACTAGTTCAGCAGACTTTTGATTTTTTTCTGCTTATTCTCGGTGTCAAAAGATGTTTAGAAGTAAGAGGCAGGTTCCTGACTTTCATATTGTATAAAGAGGCCTATGTTTTCAGTAATTATTAACCCTGCAATTCATCACTTACAAAAAAAAGTTGCCAGTGATTTTTTTTTCTCTGCTCAGAGGCAGGTCAAGATATTGTTCTTACCCATTAAGGATTTTTACCTAACATACAACCAGCAAAATCAATACCTTTTGCTCTTTTACAGACAATATGTAGTTTGCATTTTGTTTATTAGCAGAATATGCACCACAATGGCTAAGAATCTTGCTGAAACAAAGTTACTCTACTGTAAATTATTTCTGATGTACCTAGTTCCTGGATTTCCATTAAACAGTGAAACTATTTAAAATGCCAATTACTAACACTATTATATCTCATTTCAGATTATGTTAATGACAGAAGATTTAGCTCTGAGTGTTATTCTCTTCTATGGAAATCTAATTGAAAGAGTGGCTAAAAAATTCTTATTTATCTTCCTTTTGAACCTATTCCAGAAGCTGCATAAAATTATAAAACAATCAAAGTATTAAGCAAGGAGATAATAATTGACATTTCAGATCTACTAATGCTTAGTTATAAATCAAATAATTTTATATCTCAGCAAATTTATTAATCTGAAAAAAATTCATTTGAAGCAGTGGGATTTTAATAATGATATTCATATTAAATTACTTTCTGAGCCTGACCTCATCCCAACGCTGCTCTAAATATTCTTTAATTTTTTAATAAGTGACAAAGCTACACAAGAAAATAAAAAAAAAAAAATCCTGAAGAACTTCACATTAAAACAGTGTTATAATTTTTATGAATAAAGTACACTCTTGTTTCACTAGGCTGCTTGTGCTGCTTTAAACCCATTCAATATTTGGAACAGGAACTTTCCACCAAGCTCTGCAAATGCCAGATGTGAAAGACGGGCTCAGTTTAAGGCCATGGGAGTCTTTTCATTGACTTCATTGGGGCTAGGATTTCTCCCCATGAATTCAGTTTTCCGTATCTTCTTGTTTTGACTTCACACACAGCTGAGAGCAAGGGTTGATGTATGAGCAGCTTTTAGACAGCAGTAGCCTGTGAAAGTATCTTTACACATGTAAATCATAACATCTTTCCTATTTCTTCCTTGCTTTCAGGGGTTGCAATTTGCTGGTCATCTACAACAATATTAAGTTCCTTTACCTTTCCTACATTCACACTGAGAAACTCAAGTTCTCTTCATTGAGCAGTGAAGATATAGGTTAGTTTGAAACTTATTTCCAGCCTGTTCCTCATACGAGTCTTTTTTCTCTCTGGGAAGGGAGTGAGAGAGCTCTACTTGCTTTATGTTATAGAGACTGAGAAGAAATTTCTATTATATCTTAGTGAATGTCATGATGGGAGATGTAACCTGATCAGCCTCTTCCAACAAGGCTAGAAGTCTGTACTTCCTTTACCACCAAACATTATGCACGACTTAAAACTGAAAAATATTTTGCCTTGTTTTTTTCCCCTCCTAAAGTTTTCACAGAATCTTTGTACCCTGTTTTTCATTTCTCTGGGTATGTTTCCCAAGAAGAGGGAAGGGATGGGAGACACCAGTATTACTAAGCAAACTTTGGGCTTAAGTGATCTCAAGAAATTTGTTCGTTTACATTTTCTTCAAATGTTCTTTCTGAAAGAGCTTGATTGAAATCTCTAGAACTGAAACTATGGGGCCTGTAAAATACTATGTCTGGGCTTTGAGCTGCGCTGCATTTTCTCTCTTATGTGTTTCTTGGCTAAATATTCAGTCTATCAATATTAGTTTTAGATACTTCTCTGCTTAACTGGAATTCCATAAAAAATAAACAGAATGAATACAATGTCTTCAAAGCCAAATAAGGGATTGTGACAAAACATTCAAGGAGAAGTCTCCCTTTCTCCTCCTGTCAAACAATTTCCAGAATCTAAGAAAACAATGTTTTTGTAACAGTTTGACAATATTGATACCATTTCAGGGAAAAAAAAAAAAAAAAAAAAAAAAAGGAAAAGAAAAAGAAAAAATAAAGTAAGAAAACAAGTAAGACTGACCTTTCATTGGATTTAGAAAAATTGACCACAAGTGAAAAAAAGTACATGGAAATTTTTAAATTGCTTATATTTTTGTGGATGGGGTGGCAACCACTCCTTCTATGGTAAATTAATGCAAAAACTTTATATGATATAGAAACTGCTTCAAAGAGAATTGCAATTCTCCACTAAAAGATTTCCTTTTCCTTGACATACCCTTTGAGAAGAAAAATTACCAGTTTCAGGATACTGGGTTCCTAATTTAGGGCCAAAGCCACACTGAAGAGAAATATTTTATTCAAATTTGAAGTGAGGTATCTTCTTTTAATGTTATATTTATTGAATACAGTGACTTAAAGGGACAAGTATGAAAAGCATAATTTGAAGGCAGTGCTGGAGTTACCTGAGCTCTGTTCAACACAGAGACAGATAGAGGAGCAGCTGCTCTTGGAGAATGATGTGGTACTCCAAACATCGGGGATGTCTCCGAGGTATTGCACAACAACCTGACCTTCTGCGCCACAGGCCTTTTCTCAATAACATGGTTTTATTACAAGTTTTGGTACCTAGGACTACATTGACAATCACATCTTTCAGTAGTCTATGAAGGCATCAGAAGGGCTAAAAAGGAATTAATTTCCTTCTCTTTGTCTCCTGTGCACATTTGGTGAGCTTTATAGAAATGATCCTTCCATGGTGGATGAGAGGTGTCTCAACATGGATAACACCTGACATAAACACTTATTTAAAAAAAAACAAACAAACCAAACTTCAAGTTTACATATACATTTCCAGGTATTTTTAAATACCTATTAATTTTTGAAAAACTCTTTTAGCTGGGACTCTGAATCTTGTTGCATGAAAATTTTTTAAATGTGATGCTAAAGCATTTAAATCACTTTGACATTCTTACAAATATTAACCATGGCTAAAAATCACAGCCAAAGTGCAAGTGAAATAATTTACATTTTACTCATAACTTCTTATTTGGATACAACACTGAACTCCATGAAAATGACAACATTGTCAATGCCATATGACAGCTATCTTGTAAGCCAGAACACGTTCTCTTCCTATACATTAAAAATTCTCACTGGGTTTTGTCTTCTTTCTATCTGACTAGGACAAAAAAATTAAGTTATATGTTACTGCACTATAAAAGACAATTCAAAAAAAGGATGCTCAAAGACAGGAAATTACAGTAAGTTCTCAAGAAAATCTACTTTGTATATTGAAATTCTGCCATATCTTTTCTTCTAGCATATTTTCTAAGTAGGAAAGATATATGTTTGATGCTTTGCTTGTTTAGGTATGCAGCTGTGTATTGAATGGCTGCTAACTGATGTCATACTGAATGCAGTACTTCTGAAGAAACAATCTTGACATGTTTGACATAAATTAGTCATATAAAAGGCATCATTGCTAAACTGTCTGAACATAAAACAAAGTTCACTTAATATTGCTGAATGAGCTGATGAGGTGAAAGTCCTTTAGGTGACCTTATTCCACTAGTAAATGCAACTAGGGAATGACCAGGCAAAATGTAATAGTAGTTTCAGCTCCACAGAATGTAGTGGACTTTAATATACAATCTGGTGCTTCATTTTGGATGAGATGTAGTGGCTTTAAACTCAGAGGGAATAGATTTAAATGATAAGGAAGAATGTCTCCCGTGTGAGGGTGGAGAGACAGGGTGCCCAGAGAAGCTGTGGCTGCTGCTGGATCCCTGGAAGTGTCCAAGGCCAGGCTGGACAGGGCTTGGAGCAACCTGGGATGGCAGAAGGTGTCCCTGCCCATGCAGGGGGGTGGAATGAAATGGTGCTTAAGGTCCCTTCCAACCCAAATCATTCTATGACTCTATGATTCTCTTTTTTGAAAGCACTTGTAAATCAATGGTAGTTTTGGCCACGTAGGATTTTTCACACTCTTTAGTACTTAAATATATGAAACTTATAGTCAAGTCTCTCTTGATATATTTATGAAAGAAAATCTGTATCTTTGGATGTGTGACTGATAATCTGATAGAAAAGGCTAAAAGGAACTGAGCTCCTGTTCATACCTGCAGTAAGAGACTGAGTGAAAGGGTGGCTGAATGAGCTCAGGGTCACAAGCATGAATATTTTAAGAATATCTTACACATGGAATATCATCTCTTAAGTCTGTCCACCTGGAAATTCGGAACCAATCATTGACTCCTTTAGGCTCCTTTTACACTCAGGAGAAGAGGTAGATACACCAGGGCCATGTGCACTACCTGTCTTGAATCTTTCCTTTCGGAATCCTTCGGTTGCTCTCTGAATGTGTTTTTTGATTACAGGAAGAATCCTCAAACAACAAAATTGTTTAGAAACTCATTTTTAACCTTCTTAAGTGTAGCGTCATGAATTCCAAACCCGGTGTTTTAATATTGTTTTCCTGATATGACAGCACTGTAAGATAATTTAAAATACTGTTAGATAATGCTGTGAAAATGTATTTTTCAAGGGCCTAAAGAATGGGCCATCTGACTTTTTCAAAACCAGTTAGAGAGCTGAGACACATTCCACTTTGTAGCTCTGCCCTAATCCTAAGAGAAGTTGCTATCTGCTGACCTCAGACTCATTGGCTTGTACTCAGCTACTTTCAAAAATTTCTGAAGCCAGGAAATAAGCTGGAATCATATACAAGCAAAATAACTGGAGGGTATTTTCAGCATATTAAAATTTGCTTTATTTTATAGAAGATATTTTCTTTTCTTAAGTAGCTTTTTTAAAGTGTTTATTAATTTATGTGTTCTTTCTACATTTTGTAGCCTGTATTTCTAAAGTTTCTGCTCTTTTTTTCTTTTGAGAGTTAATCACTTTAATTAGAGCTCATCAAATACTGAGGCTAAATGCAAGTAGCAGCATCTGACTTTTTTTTGGACAGAACAGAAAAGCCTGAATCTACCACGCCACACTGAGCAATGTGTTACCTCTGGTCCATGTATTTAACACCAGAAATCATTTTATTTTCTGCAAAATATCCCACAGGCATGTTTAGTTTTCACAGGAGGTTGTTATGTAACAGCAGACAAGACATATTCAGATAGCTAATGAAAGGAGTCGTGCACTAATTCTGTTCTTTCTCAGCAATAGCAAGACTAACATCAATTCTGGTCCAGAAAACATGTAGCTGTGGGCAAAATTTCAAGTTAATGTGCTCTTCAAAGTGGAGTTTGGTTGTTTTTTACCAGCTAAAATTGTCTGTCCATGTCTGCCTCTATAGCTACCCTCCCAGGGAATCAGGATAGTGGCTCCTTGTGCATAGTTCCTTCATGGCAAAACTTTCTTAAGGCAGGCAACTCAAAAGGCAGAGTATAATCTTACGACTAGGATAACTAACCTACGTGAATCTCTAATTGTGAACCACTAATGCACCTTGATTGTTTTGTTTTTTGTTGGGTTTTTTTTTCCTTTATTTTGTACATAGTAGCAGGAGTAAATCATTGAAGGGTTTTTTACGGTTTTTATAAAAAGAATATGACACTTTGGCCTTCCTCAAGAAACACATTCTCATATGATTTGTCATGCCCAAAGTGTTCACAGAAGGCATGACATGGCCTTAAAGGACAAATTAGAAAAGACACAGTTTGACTGACAAGAGGAAAGCAGCTTTTGTCTGCCTGACCCATGTCAAGTATGGACAATGAGCCAATGTAAAGGTCAGTGTGAACAACAGCCAGGGGGAATTCCAGCCTTCCAAAGACAAAGCACTATGGCCAAGAGTTCTGAAGTCTGAACGGCCTGAAATGAATGAAGCACTTTATGAAACTCGTTTTATACTTAGCCAAGACTCAAGAGCCTAAGATGTTTCAACATATTTTCTGCAAAATTTCTTTTTGAGTGTGCATCACTTATGGCACTTTAGGTCAAAATACCCTTACTGAAAAAAATTATATGCTTAATTCTTTTCTATGTGGCAGTTAGATGTCTTTTACAATGATTGTTATTCACAGAGGTGAATTCAATGTTCCCACAAATATGTCCCAACTGCTTAGTCACTCTTTAAGCCACCAATAATACTGCTCTGAGCTGGCTGGAAAAGGAGAAAAGTAGAAATAATTTTCTGTGGAATATGTGAACATATTCACAGCACAGAGTTAGATAAAAGAAAATCCACAGACGATTTTTTTTTTTTTTAATGTGAAGAAAAAGATTAGTTTGGGGAAATTCAGGCAGTTTTAGTTACTTTTCAGATATTTGTGTGCCATGAAATGTAAATTACCTTTGTATGTATGGCCATGAAAATTGACTTACACACATGAGTGCATAAAAAGGAAAATACTCTCTGATTAGCTTTCCTGCCTCCAAAATTATCACTGTACTTCACCCAATTTTGTTGAAATTCAATGGTTGAATAAAATCTATTACTGCTTTATCATAACTTCTGCATCTCTGTCAACTCAAAGACAAACTCAGTGAGGATCAGGTCCCTCGTGCATTTGGTTCTGTGAAAGGGAATTGAAGATATGACCTCTCCCTGGAAGTGCTCAAGATTCAATTTCAGACATAGCAGACAAGTGTAACAAATAATATCCCCATCTCATGATTTTATCTCTAATTATTTGCTTGCAGAGTGCAATAATTCATTGTGGACCCACACTTCAGCAGTAAATTAATACTCCCACACCCCATGCTGGCTCAGCTTTTGTGACTATAAGACCAGAATTAAAGTTCTGACCCATGTCTTCAAAGACAATCCCACTCTACTCACACTTGAGTGCTTCTTCAAGAAGAGGAATTCACTATATATGCTTTTACGAGGAGATGTAATCTGGGCTACCACCAGTCAGTTGTCCTAAGAGAAGCAAATACAACAGCAGTCTTTCTGAGTTTGTTTTATTTTTTAATTCTAATTTTCTTTCTTTACTTTTTCTGCCTTAGATTTTACCCAGAGAAATGTATATTGTATTCTTGAAGATCAGGATATAATAACAGCGGAAATAGATATTCCTCAAAGAATTTATAAAGGTGAAGTTTCTCCCCAGCTTGTAAACAACTTAAATATTGCATGGCATGTAAAAAGGCACAAAAAAGGAAATCAATTCCAAAACTGAAAATGAGAAAAACAAAATCCCAATAAACTAAATTAACAAAAATCAAGAAGGGCAAGTTGGTACTGGTGACCTTAGCTGACCTACATTAGAGGGTAATTACTACCCAATCAATAGTCTTCATGCATAACTACGGACATAAATGGTCAATGGAAAGTGATAAAGAATGGTGATCAATAAACATTACAGTCTGGCACGCAGTTGTCCAAGAAGTGGGGGAAAAGGTATCACTTTTTTACTTAGGATTGCCGATATACCAACCAGGATTCATCAAAGTTTGGGGTTTGAGCAATTTCCACAATATACTACATCACCATTTTCTTTTAAATCCTTCCAATAAAACTGACATAAATGACCTGGTTACAACATGGCTACTTAGTGATCAGTTTCAGTTGAATTCCATTTTATTGGCCTATGAACTGCCAACATTTCTGAAGAACATCTACAAATCTTGTATTGGTGCTTGCAAAAATAAACATGCTCCAGTTAGCTGTTCGGAGATCAAAGTCAAATCAAAATATTGTTGCTTTGCCAGGACAATAGAAAAGAAAGAATTAAGGCCCTGAGTTTGAAAGCTTTTGTTGAGATGTTGAAATTCCTGTTTATGTGAAATGCACAATTTCAGGGGTCTGAAACAAACTGCAGCAAAATACCTGAAGAAGGGGAGGAAGAAACTGTTTCTTCAATCCAAACAATCTTGAATCTGGCTCTTGACAAAGACCTAATGGTACAAAATAAATTAATATTTCTCCCTGATCGCTGCTAGTGAATCAGTCATGAGCAGTCATTCAGAGTTGCACTTAACCTTCCAGAAAATATTCCTGATTTTTAATTTTTGTGGTCTAATTTACATTCACTGAGAGACAGCAGTCAGTCAGCTATGTAACATGAAGCACAATTTACCGCAGCTTCACACATATACACTCCCCCTCCTACAGTCTAAGAATGTTGATGAAAATTATCCCCGGGACATGTTTTCTGTAGACAGTATGCGAACTTTTGTAGAGGCAGTGTTCACACACAATTCCTTGTGATTCCTTGTGATCCACTCTTAAATGTGTGGTTCATCAGAATCAAAAATAGAATCCAAAAGTATTCACATACAAATATCGTGATTTTGGCAATTTAGAGCTGGATTAAGAAGCTTTTCCCACAAAGATGACAGACTTAATGCTGTACGAATAAGGCAATCTGACCAATGGATTTTTCTAAAACCATTTCATGTACATTGTCTCAAAAGGACCTTAGATGATTTTAAAGTAGATATACTTCTTTCAATCAAGAGAATGTACCCGCTTTTGATTCCCTCAAAAATTAATTTTTTAGAATAATTTTACCTATTCAAATAGTCACCTCAAAGAGTACTATAAACAAAATTTCAATTCTATTGCTAATACTGCTTTTAGATCTCATCCCTATGGATTCCTGGAGGGTATTACCCTGATTCTTTAGTGATAGGAATAACATATTCCACGTCCAAATTGGTGAGTGCTGACCCATTGGTGTGGTTCCAAGAACTTCAGCAGGACTAGTTGCCTGCTATGGAATAAGAGTTACAATGTTTCAGTATCAAACAAAGCAAAATAAATTTATCTACTTCCTCCTACCCTTTTTTCTACACATTTTTCACTAAACAGCAGGACTATTTCAGACTGCTTAGAATGGATGTATTCGGATTTCAGAATATGAAAATAACTTTGATTGCCATCCCCCCCTTCCTTTGGCTTTCCCATGATTAATTTGCTGTTATGAATAATCAGTTTACATCTGGACACAAAGCTCAGAGTGACACCAGCCTCTGAATCATTTTACCCCAGGGTGGTGCTATGGTGTCTTCCACCATGACGCACGTTCTAAATTCCTTGAACATGTTTATGCACAGCTAATGGATTGTGTTGTAAGGAATAATGTTTTGGCTACACATTACTCTGCTTTTAGGCCTCATTCCGTGACAAATATGTGAGTAGCTTTCACGCATAATTTGTTTGTACCTCAACACAGTGCACAATTGGCAGGCAGTGTTGTTGGTGCCTGATAGCATCCTTGTAGCATTAGATTTGGATGATTGTGGCCTTTGATTAAAACACGTTAAAATTTCTGCCTGTGCTATTCCCTGGTTCAGGGTTGATTAAGGAAATTATGGTGAGCTTTCTTGGGTATGGATGCATGACTAATTACTGGTAGTTCTCTTTGAAACAGCCATATCCATGAAACTGCTTGACCACAGCTTAAAAACTTCAGTTCTCTGACTTTTACTCAGTAAAACAGAACTTAGTCCTGCAAACCTGATGGGTCTGCTCCCAGGGGAAGCCTCAGACAGCTCAGCCACTGAGTTTACTCTCTGCAGGTAAACAGTGGGAGAGATTTGTGTGAGGGTAACACACATTTGATATTCTTTAATAGATCTTCAAAGGATCTGCAACACTTTAACAAAATATTCCTCATTTTCCACAAATCCCAAAGACAAAGTATTTCTAGAACTTGCAAGGTTTCTCCAGTGCAATTACTCAGTCCTGCTGGTGGAGAGGTGAAGCAAGTGTGGCCCTCATGCTGCCTCCGCCTCCCAGGCTGGTCCAGCTCCTCAGGGGGAGGAGCCCTGGAGAAGACCCTGGGGGGTCTGAGTGCCTGGAACTGCCCCTGGGTCTTGGGGAAAGGAGTGCTCAGGGCTCAGGATCCACCCACCTTTCCAGAATCTTCTGTTCTGTTTTCTGTGTTATTGGTTATCTTGAATTGTATCCCTCCCTCTTTTGTTCTTGTTGGTTATGTACCCTTATCTCCTCCTCTTATCTCTTCCCTGATTGGTTACCCCTGTCCCTATGTAAGCAGCTGTCACAGGGGCAGGCTGGGATTCTTCCCTTCCCTCGGGGGGCAGGGTGGAGATTCCTTCTCTCCTGTCCCTGCGGGGGCAGGGAGGGGATTCCTCCTTCCTTGTCCCTCCTGGGGCGAGGACCTTTGTCCTTCCCTTCTCTCCCTCCTGAACACCTCCACTCTGGACCTATAATAAAGAGAGCAAGGGGAAGACAACCCCCTCCCACACACCCTCTACCTCGTCGGCTTCTTCTTTTTATTCGATTACAACAGAGAGGGTATGTCAATTCTGCAAATAAAGCCCTTCTTGATTAAAAGGAACATATTTGCGTGGACCACAGCAGTTTTCCTTGGAACTAATGGACAGATCATGGGACTTTTTCTTTTGCTGATACAGCTGTGCTCTTCATCCCTCACTGTGAAAGTTCATGCTTCCAGCGCTGAAATGCCCTGTTCATTCCATGACATTACATTAGAGCATGGCCTCCACCGTACTTGTTAATTAAAATGAAATTTTATATATCCACATATGCATGTATTCACCATGTACTCCACATACGTGTGTTTGTGTTTTACATTTCAGCAGCAGCTTACAGATCCTCAGGGAAGAAGGTTCTGCATGTTTTTAATGTAGACTTGCAAAGCCAGGTAAAGATGATCTTGCTATGCTCCAAGCATTGGCAGATTCCTGATCAATCACAATGTTCCAGGTGTGGGTTTTACTGAGGAGCCAAGGCTGTGATCTCCTCTGTGGGCACTGACTGGTGTAGAGAGTTTTGATCACCCTTCTTTGACTGTAATTTCAGAGTGTCTACATTTTTACTGGGACAGCATTCTTCCCATCTTTCCACTAACTTAGTTATTAGCAACACATAATGGGTATTTATAACTTATATTAAATTGTGATCTTCAACATAAAGGTCATTATTATCAAGTGTGGCAGTACCGTGAGAAAGCCTTATCTGTAATATGGCAATATCTGTAATATGTGACACAAGGAAATGTGTGTTCCTTGGTCATTCATGAAGTAAAATCACCCCTCCCTTCCCCACTTCCCACATATCAAATATATGTGCCTAACCACAGAAGAGTGATAGGGGAAAGCCAATATATACAGACTATTAAAATGTTCTTTCTCCTTCCTTCTGCTGCTCTTGCTAATTATTGTAATTGGATAATGTTCTGGGAAGTATCCTGGTAATAGAAGAAAAGGAGAAGGTGATGACCCTCGCGACATATGACATTATCTGAAAACTGACAAATGACAATATTTCTCTCAAGGAATAATACTACTTTTACTTGTTAACATTTTCTATGCAAGGACCAAATGTTTTGTAGAGAAACATCACCCTGGAGGTCAGAACTCAGGCAAAATAAAAAAAAAAAAAAAAGCTTTTAAAGGCAAATTATTTAACTGTGCTAAGCACTTCTGCAATCATGACTTGCAGCATTAGTTTTTTTCTTTAATTTTTCAAGATTGCTACTCAGGGATAACATTGTCTCATCACAATGTTCACTTAAACGTGATCTAACTTTGTTCTTTGCTTCATTGAAAAGAGTCATCCTTGATTTTGTATGCAAGGAAATGATGTACTGAATTCCTGTGTACCCCCTTGCATCCCAGGAAAAGTCAGTCAAACAAGTCACATTATTGAAAGAGGTTAAATGTCCTCTGCATAGTCATAATTCACCAAATATATCAGGCAATAAAATCCTGTGATAACTCACTTTTCATGACAAACCCTGTAATGAGAAGTGAAAATGGGAAAAATTCATCTATTCACTTGACACAGATTGTAACTAGAAAGAGAAAAACTAGCTCAGAATTAACTCATTCTTGCAATGACCACATGGCTGCAAACAGATTTTTCTCTGTTGCCTACTTGAGTTTTTGATTTTATTTACTCTTTTTTTTTTTTTTTTCTCTTGAATACCCCTCTGGCAGCATTACTAAAGAACAGTAACTAAAAATAAATGGAAAGAAACATTTGAAAGTGTCTACCCAGCTAATGCCTATTTCCATTGAGCAGAAGAGTAATCCAGAATTCTATTGAATTTAAATTCTTAATTGAACCCCTGCCAAACAGTTATTCCCCATTTAAATAAACCTGACTTCTTATTTTAGTGTTTATAACTTGCTAAATCCAAATATGGTCACCTGTCACAAACAGATAACTTCTCTCCATTTTATGTAAATACTGTAGGTACGGAATACATGATACATTGAATAATGGACTGCAAAGTAATAAGAAAATGAGGGAATTAGTCACACTCATCTTTAAAAAATATTGTGCCATGATCCAAATGCTTATCGCCAGATCCTAATGCTGGGTAGATGGTGGAAATAAATAACCTGGAAATCAACAGATATGAATAATGCAAATTCTTCGTGTATTTGCAAGAAGCCATACAAAATGCTGTTGAAATAAGGCTGTTTCTGACACCTTTTCTCTATACAGCATTAAAAGACTCTCATGGGGGCACTCAAATGATTAGAGGGGTTTTTGCACCTTTTTCTCTGTAAATGAGAAGGTCTAAATGCCTGAGACACCTCAGGAGAGCAGAGCGAAACAGTGCAGAGCATATCACAAAGATATGGGAATGAGAGGTGGCTCAGCTACATAAAATTATATGACAGCAGAAAGCTTAAAAATTATTACGACTATGGGATTTATGGCACATTTCTAGAAAATTACATCATGTAGTATCAAAGTGACCTCTGCCCGTCTTGTCACACCACATCAGCTTGTCTTTTGTTACTATGCCTATTGACAGCACGTTCTGTGATGGAGCATGACACAGTATGGAGGACAATAAGAAATGAAAAGCTAACCTTTTGTGACACATATTGCATTAAAACACCAATAGTACATTTCGATCTCCTTGGAGGATCAGAATGAATGCCTTCCATTGTGGCACAGGAACATGTGTTTACAGATTTCAGTTAAAATAGGTTTTCAGGGAAATGGCCTGGTATCCTGTTATTTTGAATGAAAGTGAGATCCTCTTACTCTGAGGATTATTTTCTCTCACAATATATGCCATTCTGTTCTCTTGTATGGTGTCAGAAGTGAGATCTATTCCCTGGCTTGTCCCTTTTCAAGAGAGAATAGAAGTGATTTGGTATCTAGTGTGCAATGTACAGGAAACTTCTGAATGGAAACCACAGGAAAAACTCTTCCACTCTGTAAAGTTGGAGTGCTCAGAGGAGCTGAACAATCCCCCCTCTGCCTTTCACATCCAGTTAAACAGGTGCCTTTATCTGGGGAAGGTGTGTGGACATGAGCAAAACCTCACAAACAAAAGGTAGAGGAAGTAATACAAAAGAAATGGCAGGAGAAGGCTGATGGTAAAGCAGCAATAAGAAGAATGAAAAAATGTGAAGAACTGCTAGTAACGATGACAAAGAATAACAGAAGAACCTGTGATGGAGGTGGGAAACCATAGGGCAATATGGAAGCAGGAAATTCAAACAAAAATGCTGATGTGAAAATAAAACTGGAAAAACAAGACGAGCCAGAAAGACTGGAATATGCAGAAGACAAAACAGACTCTGGTGGCCTGCAGCCCAGAGGTTCACATTTCAACTGCTACTTATACTTAATTTCATCTCTGTAACAGCAAGTAATGCATTCTTTCTAATTTCTCTGTTTGTCAGCTACGAAACAGAACACTGGGACAAAGTATTCTGTCATAAAATGCTTCATTTATTACTAGATGAATTTTTTTCTGTATTTTCCTGATCCAATCTACAACAAGCTGGTTGTGGTTTCTTTCTTTTTTTTCTCATGTATGTATAACTACCTTCAATTTCTAACATTGCACTGCATACATTATTATTTAGTATACCACCAACATATTTTTTGTTTGTTTCTGAGAAGCCTGGAGCCTACATTTTTTTCATAAGTCTTAAGTGGCCCTAAAGAAGATATTTCTGAAAAACCTGATGATTTGCTAAGGTTTCTGTTATCTGATATATCTTTGCTTTTTTTTTTTTTTTTTTTTTGAACAATTAAGTTTATTCAATGCTATTACAGACAGAAATTAATACAAATATAAGTGGTAGGGAGAACAGAATGAATGAAGAACAATTTTTCACATTTACAAGGCAAACAGAAACCAACAAATTAAAGCAGGATAATTGTTATGGTAAAAACATTGCTTTAACCTAAAAAGAACTTGAATGGACTCCTATAAGAAAAATTCAGTGAGGACTAATACATGCAGAAAATTCACTTCTGAGCAGAAGCTGTTTGCTTGAGGATTATACTTGCCCTGAAAGCAAGGTCATTGTGTGTTTTGCTGGTGTCCCTGGGCTGAGCTGGTGGGCACAGTTGGAGAGCATGATCTGCCTCACAAGGTCACATCATCTGGGCTCTGCCACGAGGAGAAGTGACTGACAATGTCTGATGTAAAACTCATGTCTTGCCATGCAGAAACACCCACCCTAGATCCTCAGAGTTTGCTCCAGAGCTGGAAAGAGTATGGCACTATCAACATGGTTCTGAACACAGTGTAGTTAAGCAAGACTAATTAGTGCATTGTGCAGTGTCTTACAGGAGAGACTAAACTGTTTCTGGCCTACAAATTATCCCTTTACTCCTCATCTGCACAATTTCTGTTATTTTATGTGAGGTTTGGGATGTCTATATTATACCATGAAAAGATGCACACATTATGCTTGCTATGATGTTTCTTCTTTTTTTTCTTTCTACCAGTACTTAAAATAAATGAAGAAGGAATTAATTTAAAATTGTGTATCTATATATTTTACAATATATGTACACTTAGCATTTTCTAGTGTATATTCTTCTTCAGGCAAGTTTCCAAGCTGTATTAACTAAAACTGTCATCTTATATATAAAACATTTTTCAGATGTTCTTTCATATTTGCAGCATGAGTCAAACTATTCATCAAACCAAAAACAGATCCCTTTCATTTCAACAGAATTGGCATTCATTTCTTTTTAATGGACTGGCTGAACAACCCACGTAATCATTTTTAGGAAATGGATTTTTTGTAAATTGTTTTCTACTGAGGTTTGGTTTCAGGTGATAGATTTATTCATGTGGTATTTTTTTCTTTTCTGAAAGATTTTCTTCATTAATTAATTAGCATTTAATTAATAATTAATATAACCAAGGAAGATATGAGATCAAAATCATTGTTTTTCCAATTATGGAATTAGTTACGATTTGGAAATACATTGACTTTTACTTTCTGGACTCTATAATTCTTCGTGAAGGAAACAAAGGCAAGCTGTTAAACTGTAATAAATTTGGTCATGTGTTTTTCTAGGCTATAAGTCGAGTTCTATAATTTTATTTTTTGTTTTGTGAATCAATCTCTACATGAACAAGTGACTGTGACAAAAAAAATAAATATCAGTCACTAAAAAAAAAATATACTATCAAGTAGAGCACACATTTGGCGTCATTTTCCCTTAGAGCAAGGCTCTTTTACTTTTCATTTCAAAGCAAGCTGGTGTGGACTATTATAATTGCTCACTTTGAAGGCAAAAGAAGTAGTTCTGGACAGGAGAAGAAGAGAAAAGATCATATTTTTCTGTGTGAGTTCAACTCCCCTTACCCCCACCATTTCTAAAAGGTATCCAAGTTCCGAGGTAGATCTCCAGCACATTTTCCCCTAAAAAGTCAGATCTTCATGCGGCTTTGCTTTTTAAATTGAAGAATCATGGCTTGGATAATGTTGGTTTCAATGGCTTTAATGTGAAGGCATCAAATTGCCAAAGGGCAGGAATAGATGGGATATTGGGAAGAAATCCTTTACTGTGAGGGTGGGGAGACCCTGGCACAAGGTGCCCAGAGAAGCTGTGGCTCCATCCCTGGAAGTGCCCAAGGCCAGGTTGGACAGGGCTTGGAGCAACCTGGGATAGAGGAAGGTATCCCTGCCCATGGCAGGGGGTGTAATGAGATGAATTTTAAGGTCTCTTCCAACCCAAGCCTTTATAGGATTCAATTGGTACAGGATTCAATCCAATTGTATACGATTCAATTGGTAACTCCTTCTTAGCATGCACAAATCCACCCCAAGGACTATTGTGTTTTCACAAAATACACTGAGTTAAAACATCCAGAAGCAAATAAACCCACACTGAATGAAGGAACTGGAGAACAGCCAATCTCTCAAATTTTTAATAATTAAACCTTGCTGCAAGTGCATTTTCTGGCCCCAGTCCAAGCCCAGAGTTTTTATTATCTTAGGCCCTTTAAGCACATGCAATATGTTAACTCTGCATGTTATTTCAATTCTCATTAAGTTGTTTAACATGTAGTGAAATAAAGAATTATTATACATTTGAAGTTGTGAGAGAGGGATGGGGGAAAAAAAGAACTTCCCCTGTCTGCTGAGCAGGTGAGAAGGTAGAAATGAGACTATAACAACCCTAAATAGCTAATCTAAATATCACAGTTTCTCAGAACATTTTTTTTCATTAAAACTTATCTCTACCTCTTTTCTTCAAAATCCCTTTACAATTTTTTCTTTTAAATACAGAAGCAGAAATTCCCTCAATTTTTCTATTCCTTGTTTCCTCCATATTAGAATAACAAAGCAACACTATTTCTTGCCTCTAGCTGCAAAAATGGGACTGACAGGATAGGGATATAGAGGCCCTGTGGGCACAGTGATTTTTGAAAACACAATTTAGTTCTGAGGTTCACGTTTTGCATCATTAAGAGCTGTGCTTGGGTGGCATTATCTGATCAATGTCCCTGTCTAAAATGTAATTAGTCTTAGGACTGAAAGAAGAAAACTCAAGTCATCATAAAGTCAATCATCCAAGATATCGTTTTTGTAAAATTACTAAATAGATGATTGTTTTCCTTCTATATGAAAGTTTTAGATAAACCTTGGTAAGAGACTTTAGGTGCTTTCAGGAGCTCCTTTTATTCTTTTTAAAAGGGCTGCTTCTCTTTTGTATATTTTAACAATAAAGTGATGATGAAAGCCGTCAGATTGACAAGCCTGGAATCTGATTTTCTTCTTTCTGTAGTAATCTCCCATTAGCTGTCATTCCACTGAAGCCAGTGGAAGTGTTCCCAAGAATTTCTGAGAAGAATCAGGCCCTTCAATTTTTACGCCAGTATACCATATCCAGTGGAATTTTCTCCTGCTCCTAAAGTCTTGAAGTGCTGTAAGTTAGTGAGTGTCTGATGAATAACTTTGCTGTTTAGCCCTCTCTTTGTTTACAGAGGGGTCCCCTAGATTCTCAGGGGACAAATGTACTTGAAAAGGTGACTTCTATACAGTAAAGGACTCTCTTTATAAAACATATTATTTATTATAAACTGAAATATATAGTAACTTATTTAAATAAATTATGATATGTTTTACTTAAAATATATTACAGAATATATTACTTCTGTTTCCAAATAAATTTCTAAAGCAATGTTTTTTCGAGTAAAATCTGTTCAGTATCTCAAAATACTATAAATAGAATTATTTTCACTTTTATGGCACTGTCATACTGTTTCACGTTAGTTAATGAAACATTGTTAGATTCTTTCCTGTGGTATTATAGATTTCCATGATCTTGAAGAGCCCTATTTTTTGTTTTTAATTTCTGTTTTGAACTCATGGTATGCAATTTCATTTTTTTTAAACTCTCTTTTTATTTTGATATATTTTCACACAGGCCTGAGCATTGTACTACTTTTATAATTGTCTTGGTTTCAGCCAACATAGAGCTAAGTTTCTTCTTAGTAGCTGGTACAATGATGTGTAGGATTTATTATGAATAGCATATTTTATTATTTCTATATTAATATTATTCATATATTTATTTTAATTTTTAAACTGTTCTTGTCTCAACCCACAAGGTTTACCTTTTCTTTTTTGATTCTCCTCCCCACTGAGGTATGGTTGGGTTGGAGTGGATGCGAGTGTTCTTAGTTGTTGGCTGGCATTAAATCAGGACAGTCACAATGAGCCACCAGCTTACCAAAACAGGTGAGATCTCACCTGATGTCCACCATAAGCAGAGGAAATGTTCTCAGGTATTGCAGCAGTTGATGAACATGAATGTGTCATTAAAAAACCCTGTGTTTATCAAAGCCCTTTGAAAGGACATTATAGATTTCAGTATAAACCTGAGACGGTGGAAAAAGCATCTGGTTACAATAGGCTCCACAGATCACAGCATAATTAACTGATGGTTGTAAAGTACTTGGGCTTGACTCTGAAGCTTTTTACTGCCAGACACAGGGCTGATGAAAGTCGGTGGAATTCCTTTCATTTGTTTTGATGAGCTTTCTGTCAATTTCATAATATTTACAGTGTTCGAAATTGCATGATTCAGTCATAACTATAGCTGGCCAGAACATCTTACTTTCATTTCCAAACAAATTTCCAAAGCAATGTTTTTTTGGTAAAAGCTGTTCATGGAAAATCCAGTTTATCCAAGTACTATAAATAGAATTATTTTCACTTTCTGATGGAAAATTTTGTGTTAAAAGGAGGTGAACAATTTTTAAAAAAAAAAAAAAAGGCAAACTCAGTGGATGTTAAAAAATGCAGCAATATTCCGGACATATGTACCCACTCCAATCGGCAGCAAAGTGTCAAATAAGCATATTGGCAGGACATGGTCCCAGGTGAACTATTAATAGCCAAGGGAACATTAGTTATAGGGTTAGATAGCTTTTACAGTGATCTTTGAGCTTTTTGCTAATTGCCTGGCCTATTTCACAGGAACAGACAATAGTGTTTTTCTGGCAGTCACTCTCTACAGATGTCCTTTTGTCTCAAAACATCTGCAGTTGCAAAGAAATCCAGTCATGTGCCTGTGTAGGTGCAAAGATAGCAGGAGTGTTTTAATGGGTTTTTCAATTTGCTTTTCAATTTTTGCTTTTTCCACCTTAGGAATTTAAATAATTGAAAAAAGTTTTGTGAAGTACAAATCCCATCGAAGCCCCTGTATACAATAATCATTTAATTATTTGACTCTTTCTCCTGTTATCACAGATGCAGTAATTGGAATTTCTTTTGCACCTTCTATGCTGATTACATTTCTAAGAGGAGGAAAACCTCTTTATTTCATATTTCTTTCCTGCTCTTTTCCATTATTCTTTTTTTTTTTTTTTTAAGGAAGAATAGTTGGAATCTTCCTGAACATTTCAGAACAGTTAAGCCGTATCATTACCGATAAGCCAAAATGTCCAGGCTATTCATCCAAACAGCAGCTATTCACAAATGTGGCAAAAGAAATGCTGCTATTGCCTGATTTCTGAGGATCAGGAAATTCATTGTCACAGAGTGGGTTTTGGGTTTTTTTTGCACTGATATATTCTTCAGTTGCTGAAGGTTGTATCCACATGGTAGGGAGTGAGAACAGGTGAGATGACATCCTTTGGGTGAAAGGACAGAGGCTGACAGTAAATATTGGTACTTCTCAGGAGGGTGTGCCTTCACATTTTTCCAAAAGCTCACTGCACCTTACACTTAACTCTGCAGCAGGTCTGCCAAAAATTAAAAACTACATGTGAAAAAGGAACTCAAAAAGCATCTTTGTGATGAGTTATTCCGTAAAATGCTGGATGCAGACCACACTACTGAGCCCCCTGAATATGGATCTCTATCATGCATCCTCATCTTCCATTAATTTGAGAGCCCTGTCGTGAGTTATGAAGGAAAAGTTGGTTGTAAAATGAGACACACATAGAAAAGGAGATATATCAATATATACAAGAGAGAGGAAGAGGGACTTTGGACAAGGACCTGGAGAGCCAGAAGAAGGGGGAAGAGATTCTCACAGACAAAGCACAGGGTAAGATATTAGGAAAAAATTCTTGTCTGTCAGGGTGGTAAGGCAGTGGTAGATGTTGTCCAGAGGATCTATGGTTGCCCCATCCCTGGAAATATCCAAGGCCAGGTTGGGTGGGGTTTGGAGCAAACTGGGATAGTGGGAGATGTCCCTGCCCATGGCAGGAGGGGGAAACAAGATGATCTGTAAGGTCCTTCCAATTCAATCCATCCTATGACTCTATGATAAGAGATAGACAACAGGGTGCTATTTTCATTGCTGCTGCAGAGTGATATTATCAGCACTGTTCATGGAATGGCCTGGAACTGTCTGCCACATGCAGCGAACCCCTGAATGTAGTTCCCATCACAAAACCCAAGAAACAGGGGAGATTCATCGCCGTGTTTCTACCTGATTTGTGGTCATCTCATGCTTTGCTACCCAAGCAACATGCCATGCAAAGCCCAGGTGTCCCTCTGGACCCAGTGTTGGACCAAATCTCTACCTGTGCCGTCTTGAATCCCTGCACCCAGAGACCATGGCCTGGTCTCTCAGGATACAGTGAACAGAGCCAGTGCGTTCAGGAAAAACTGTTCTATATTTAGAAAAATATTGTTCACAGTGGCCACATGAAGCAGATAATCATTTTAAGACGAGCTAAGTGAACATGAGTGGGTATTTTTCAAAAAATTGTTATTTTGCAAGAAATGCTAACTTCACCAGCTCATCGAGGGAGGGAAAAAGCTTTAACATTAAACCCCATCTACAGGGCTGACTGGTAAAAAGATGAAACTATACATAACATTCAAAACCAGTACATGTACCCAGATGAGGGTTGGATATATTACCTCAAAATATCATGAGGTACTATTTATTTGTGAAAATTTAAACCCTAATAAAATTAAAATAAAGGAAATCACTTCGTCAGAATTAGAAGATATGGTCTTTATCTCCCAGTGGCTCTCCCTGGAGGAAGGCCCCTTTTTGTGGAAATTATGGATACAAAACTAAAGCCTTCCTAGAAGTTTACATCATTATTGTTGATATGGAAGTAGTAAGGATAATGAGATAACATGTTCCAGATACCAGCAAAGAAATTAGTCCAAGTAACAATAATAATAATAATAATAATAACAAAAATAATGACTCTATATTTTTCTCTCCCTTTAAGATTTTTTCTTGATTCAAAAATTTTATATTTGTGAATTATAATTTGTCAATATTTGTGAATCTATATTTCAAAGTTTTTTTATTTTTTATTTTTGATTCAGATTTATCAGACTCTCTTAAAACTTGGCAGTTCATAGTAAAAACTCATGAGAGTATGGTGAATCTTAAGTACAGATTATCTGTTTCCCACATCTAGATCTGCCCAACAATGCCTTAAGCAAAGAAATGAATAGCAAAGAAATGAATACCAGCATCTTCTGCTGTAAAAAATCGTTTAGAAGCACCCTAAATAACAGCAACAACAACAAAAATGCTAACTATAAAATATTTTGGAATGAAACAACTACAGGAGTTTGCAAAATTAAGATTTTGAAATAATCAAGGAAGAAGAAAAAAAACTATTTTCATTTCTCAGGTGATTTGAGCAGAAAACTCAGCTGTGCTTGGAGTGTGGGTCAGTTTTGGAGATTAGCTATTATTTTTCATTCAAGATTCAAGTGTGAAGAACAAAAAGAACCAAACACAAAATGAGTTCAGACTCTGTACTGCAACATTCTCTGTCTGGGGAAAATTGGTGGTAACAAATGATAAATCAACACAACCCCAGTTTTATCTGTGAATTATTGAGCCCAAAACTAAAACCTTTGAGAGTCTTAAACAATCTACCATTTTTCTTAGAAAAGTGTCTCATGATGTGTAATGATCTTCCCTATATATTTTAATTATTTTTAACTGTTTAAAAAGACTTTTGAGTAATAACTTCTTAATGTTCACCACAGAAGGTAACTAAATCTTTAATGGACTCCTGGTGCAACCAGTTTAATGTTGTAATTTAATTGAGGTTTATGCAAATAAAGGAAAAAAGGAAATCAGAAAAGATATTTTCTTCTTTAATATGTGAAATTGTTACTGTATTTTCACAGAATCATGTAATCACAGAATATCCTGAGTTGAAACAGACCCATCAGGATCACTGAGCCCAACTCTTAGCCATTTCCAAGATACCCAAGAATGTGCTATAAAAAAAAAAATCTTTTTTCCCCCCACCAATTTATTTTTGCTCAGCTTCATTTCCAAATGCACTTTGGCCACACAGATTTTCTCTCTGCAGTGGAAAGTGGCATCCCTATGTTCCTCCCACATCACCTGACCTTGTTTCCACTTTCTTTATACTTTCCTTTTTCGCCTTAGCTTCAAAATCAATTTCTGCTCAACCAAGCCAGCCTTCTGCCTTGTATATGCTTCCAACATTTTGGAATTACTTTCTCCTGTGCCCTTATGAGGTGGTCACAGATGCTTCAAAAGCATTGTCCCAGGGGAGATGATTCAATAGTTCCTTGAGCAACCTGAAGTTTTTACAAAACTGGAAAAAATATTTTGGCAACCTTGTTTTCTAGATCTTCAACAGTGTAGCTTTAGTCAACCCATTTTGGGAATTACAAAATATTTTGCTTTGTTTTATATATAAACTATTGTTCAAGTGTACAGAATGTTGTCCCTGGTCTCTTTTCCTTAAGTACAGACAACATGTTTGGTTTCTGTCTAAAGATATTTACTAAAAGCCATTTTGGGCCTGCTATTCCATCTTCCATTTAATTTTGAATTTTATGATGTGCATGGTCCAATTCTTCCAATTCAAGGAAATTTAATTTGGAGATTTAATTAGATGCCTGACTGTGGCAACTTTCACTGCTACTCCATCAACTCCTGCACATATCTTGCCATTTCTCATTTTCAACACAAATTCCTTTAAAACATGAGCAAGGTAAGGTTTAGAATTGGGACTGGAGTTCAGCAACATGTTTTGCCAGCCAGTCTCTCAGAATGGTGGATCCCAATCCATCCTTTCACTTTTTATTTTTCCCAATTTTCTTAGAGTAGTATTTTTGTACTCTTTATTTTGATTTTGTTTTGGTTTGGTTTTTTTTAAGATATAACGAAATATTACTTTTGTCAGTTCTTCCTCTATTTACTTCTTGAAAACAGATCCTCATTACTGAATTAAACAGGAATATCTTTTCTTCCTCCCCAGCCCCATGTGATCCCCATCACTTCTTTATGAATGACAGCAAATCCCAAGCTTTCCCCACCCCTTTTAGCCAGATACATTTCTGGTTTCACTCTCTGAGCATTGAGATAATTCTGAGAAGCCAGGTAAATCCAAAGCCTGACAGAGACACTATGGATGCAGGAGGAATATGCATATTTAGCTCCTCACTGATGAAGGCGTGAACCGCTTTTCCTAGGAGCTAACTGGATTTTTCAAACAACTCTAGCTACAGCTGAATCTTAAGGATTTTTCTGTCCAAGACATAAGTGGTGACCCATTGAGTGTACAATCATCTGTAACAGTTGTGTTTCAAAGGCTTCACGGCCCATCTCATGTGCTAAATGTGAAAGATTAAACTACCCGTTAAACAAACTTGTGTGATTTCTTATGAGCCATGCAAGGTGTTCATTGGGGAAATCAGGGACAGGTTTTTAGAGCCAGAGCTCATGTTCCCATTTCATGCTTGTGATGCAGTAAACTTTAGCATGGAACCATCAAATGTTGTGCTCTGCTGTGTAAGAGTTTTTCTTCTAATGGAGATGGCACAGGACCTGCTCTCTAACCCATGACATCACTTTCTCAGATATCCAAACTCTCTGACTTTTTTCCCAATGAGTTCATGACATGGATTTATAATTTCTGAAATATTATAAGTCTGAATAACAACTATGGTTGATAATTTGAACTCTTAAATACAATAAGGATTTTTAATCCACCACTAAGCTTATCTCCAGGTACAACAAACCTTATCCAAGGACTTCTTGAGGCCAGGAATAACATTTTTGGGGATCTAAAATTGAAATCTCTTGTTGCATTCCAAGACCAAGATTATTTCTCCTTAAACTATTTTTCTAAGATAAAAGAGAATCTATTTTAAAAAACAAATAAAACAAAACATTGACAAAACAAAACATTTAACTGATCACGTATTGCTCCTCTTATGCTGAGAATGAACCACAGGAAACCACTCAGACAATGCATCAGTGAGAGTCATATTAATACGTACTTGGAAAGGAATGAAATTAAATAACTTAATAAATTAAATAAATAAATTATCATGGAAAAAACCCATTTCCTATTCTTATTGAAGAGCATGTAAACCTTCAGATTCCTAAAATAGTTTTTATGAGGCCTATCTCAAGGCTCAGGATATATCTTGGTAATAGAGCAAAGCTTGTAGCCTTTTTCCCCTGTAAAGACTGTAAGATTTCGAGGTCTTCTGAATTAAGAAAAAAGAAAAAAAAAAAGAACCTGCATACAGATCATCCATGTTTTGCACCGTGATCTGATGACTGCCAGTGACAAAGGAGGTAAGTGGGAGGTTGATACAACACTGGTGTCTTCACAGCTTGTACTATTTTGGAAGTGCTGTAAAACAGTTTTTACTTTGGTTAGATTGTCTCATTTGATATACAATTTTGGTTGAATACAGTCTTTAAGCAATGCATTATTTTGAGGTCATTTTAAATAATTTATTCACCTTCAATTTATTAACCTTTATTTTTTATGAATAAAAAATCATTATTGTTTCTTGCACAGCATCACAAACAGTTCAGAGAGGAGTAAACTGTTCCTCAGAATTGAGGTTTTTGCTGGCTAAAACATTTTAAATTAGAAGCCCATGCAAACTACAGACAATTGAATGGTCAATTTAAATATTAACAGAAAAACCTGATTTTTTTTTTCTGTTTGACCCACAAGACTTCTTAGTTCTATTATACAACTTCCTCACAGTGGTTTTGAATTTTTCACTGCATTTATGATGTTCTTGTGATCCCCAAATGCTAGACTCAATAAAAGTATGCACTGTTATAATTGCCATTATTCATATTTGTCGAACTTTTTTCCAAAAACCTATTTCTGTCTCCAGGTGGTGATTGACTCTGCAAGGAAGTTTTGCAGGAAGCAATTAATGAATAACATTTTTATCACTGTCCTTCTCAAACCATAAGTGCACCTGAAATCAGCCACAAAGGATTTCCCTTGTATTGTTTTATTATTTCAGATTCTGTTTAACAGATGGTTGCTGAGGCTCATTCAGAGTCTCCCTAATTTTTCTCTGTCTATTACAGATGCTCTTGAGTACACAACTATTGTGCTGTGCTCTTACGATTTTTTAATTTAAACACGCCACGCATACCATACTAAATTACAAACAGAAATCCTCAGGAGGAATAATGCAGCAGTTTCTACCTGTAGGCTCTGACAGATGGGCTGCTGTGAATTTCATTTTCACTGGGATTTGATATGGTTATATCCCAGCTTTTAAGAATAGTTAAGACAAGATTTTCAGTACTTGAAGGGGGCCCATGAGAAAGAGGGGGACAAACTTTTTATCAGTACCTGTGACATTAGGACAAGAGGTAATGGTGTAAAGCGAAAGGAGGATCCATTTTGATTATATGTAAGGAAGGAATTTTTTACAACAAGGGTGATAAAACCTCAGAAAAGGCTGCCCAGAGAAGTGGTGGATGTACCAACACGTGAGAGATTCAAGGTCAGGTTGGATGCAACTCTGAGCCACCTGATCTGTTTGAAGATGTCTCTGATTACTGTAGGGGGACTGAACTAGATGGCTTTTAAAGGGGCCTTCTAACCCAAAGTATTCTGTGATTCTGTGAGTTTCTACGGCAATAAAACATAATAATCTTCCATCTGAGCTCGTCATCTTGACTCCATTTTCTCTTTATCAGTGAAAGGAAATCAGCATTCCCACATCTGGCTCACCCAGGGATGCTCTTTAGAGTGCCACTCATCCTGCTGTAGAGCTCTACATTTCAGATTTCCAAAGAGAGGAGAGATCTTTCCCAACCCTAATGATGCTAAGGTCTGTGAATTTAAGATCTGACCCTGTGAGCGCAGTATAAGGGGTATGTCTGCTCAGGCAGACATCAGCTTCCTTCTGTATACTGCCAGACACAGGTATTCAGAGAAGAATAAAGATTCATCTGAAATCTGAATACAAAGGTGAACAGAGCAGGGCATGGCGTCGTATAAATGAAACGAAACAATTCCCAGACAAGAGCTTTTGTCTGGATGTCTTGCAACTAGGCAAAGTCAGCTCTGTTTGTTTGAAACCACAGTTATCTATGGTCTCTTAATTTGCTAGCATTCAAAATAAAAGAGGGGAAATCCTTGCTGATAATAATTTAGCAAACAGTAGAAATTCCATTGCTTGATGCATACTTAAATACATGCATTACTCTAGCAGATTACAACCTTACATATTATCACTTCTCTTGAAGATGTATAAAACAGAGGTTGGTGAGAGCGAGAAGCCAGACCCACACCTCTTGTTGAAAAAGCGAAGGTCTTTTGTGCTGTGATAAAACCAAGCATGACAAGAGTCAAAAACTTGCTCTTTGTTACCAGTTTCCTGATGTAAGCCCTAAAATATTAATTTCACTCACCTGAATTGACTTTTATGTGCAGACTGCTAGTTTCGCCGCAATGAAAAGCCCTTCATCTACAATATAGACTGCAGGATTTTCTTTATACTTTTGTTTTCATTCTTAAATGACATGAAAATTGACTCTCCTTCTGGAGAAGATCTATATTCCTCTGAGCCCATGTTAAACAGGATGTACCTACAGGTCTAATGGAATCTCTCTTCTGAGGTAATTGCAAAGCAATGAAACGGTGTAGCCAATGTTATTAGTTATTAATAATCACTTTAAACAAATCTCTTTCTAAATTCTATTTCTGATGTCCTATATAAAATTCTCTCAGAATCTGCATATTATTGAGCCATAGACACATAGATCTCAATAGCTGTCCTCAAAATATGAATATTGATGCTGTCTGTACTGTGTTAATCAACAAGACATAACTATGAAGAAAACTTGGAAAGAGGAAAGTAAAGGGAGAGGAGAAAATATTTCCTGAATGTTTTTTCATTGTTTTAGCTACACTATCCGTATACGATAAAGAATGAAAATAAAATGACTACATACAAAAGATGTTACACCTTCTTTGCAAATGTTTTGATACACACATATTTTAATTACTATTAAAAAAAAAAAAATAAAGCAGTCAAAACCCCTAAAAGTGTGAGAAGTATAGGCATAGATTAGTATCCAATCCAGTGCCCCAATACACATAGTGTAGATGACTGATTAGTTTAGTGTAACAGCTTGGATCATTCCCATTTTAGTGTATTATGCTGGAGTACAGAGGAGGGAAAGGTGATTTGGCATCATAAATCTGAGATTCTGTTTTCAGCTTCAGTAACCTTTTTGAAACACAATCGCAATCTTGCTCTGAGTACCTTCCTCACTGACACCACCTGAACACTGAAAATCTCTGTGAGCTGGATGCTAAAATCCAACCCTGCTTTTAGACTCTTTAAAGAGCTGGAGAACTTAAAAAACTGATGACAACACTGGGGTCGGTATATTCCTCTTTAGAATATGGTTGTATCTGTAAGATACTCTTAGCATCTTGACACGAGGAGTTCTGTTTTTTCACATATGAAACAGCCTCAGCTCTATGGCCTTGTTTGATGATCCCTGGGCTGTGACTGACGCTTGTTGCTGTCAGACATGATCTTGCCCCTGTCTTTGGAGTTCCTACTTCTGTCTTCTTCTAGGATTGGCCTCTTCAGCGTAGACTCATCTGAGGATCTGGACCTGGCAGCTCTGGTTTCCAGAGCTGGATTTGCTCTGCTAAACTCAGTTGGATGCAGCAGGTCTACCTTGTCTTGCTGTGCTGGGTTTGTCTGGGGCAGAGTTAATTTTCTCCCCAGGGACTGGTGTGGGGCTGTGTTTTGGGTTTGTGCGGAACACAGGGATGGTAACACAGAGATGTTTTTGTTATTGCTGAGCAGGGTCTGCACAGAGGCAAGGCTCTTTCTGCTTTTTGTGAGGCCACAGCGGCAAGGGGGCCGGGGGTCCTTGGGAGTCTGGGAGGAGACACAGCCGGGACAGGTGACCCCAAGTGACCAAAGGGATATTCCAGACCATGTGACATGGTCAGTGTATGAAGTTGCAGGGTGGAAGAGGAACGGAGAGATGTTTGGAGTGATGGTGTTTGTCTTCCCAGCTCTCTTATATGGGATGAGGTCCAGCTCTCTGAAGATGGCTGAACACCTGCCTGCCCATGGCAAGCAGTGAATCCATTCCCTTTTCTGCTTTGCTTGTGTGCACGGCTTTTGCTTTCCCTATTAAACTGTCTTTATCTCAACCCACAGGTTTTCCAGCTTTTACCCTTCCAATTCTCTCCCCGATCCCGCTGGTTGGGGAGGGAGCAAGCAGCTACGAGGGGCTTGGGGTTGGATGGGGTTAAGCCACAACAGTTGGCTTAGCCACAGCCCTGTGATGATGTGCAGCCCCTCACTACTGATTCCTGGTTTCCCTGCCCTTAAAGAGCATCCAGCCTTTGCAGCTGTCTAGTCCAGCGCTGGTTTTTACACTGGAGTCACTGATGTATATAATGATCTTTCATTTACTTCAATAACAAGAATTTGTTCATGGGTGAATACTTTCCTTGCTCGTAGAAAACTTATTACCTGAATTCTCATCAGCTTAGAAAATGAGGGGAATTGGCTCGTAATCTCCACTGTGAGGCTTCTCAAAATGAGAGAGGAGTCTAGCAGGACATCTCCCCAGGTCCCAGCAGTGGGGACATGCCTGTCTGCTCCTGCTTTACCTCCTGTTTATGGGCCTCTTACTGGGGAAATAAAAAGAAGCAGAACCAGAAGCTTATAAGTGATGCAATCTATTAAGCAGCAAGAATTGTAAATTATGATGAGCCAGTATCCTTTGTGATAGTGCTGGAGCAAACTGATGAACCATCTCTAAAATAAACTGCATTCTTATCTTTACAGAGATTTTGAATAATAAAAAGATTCATGCAAGGAAAAGTGTGTTCACTGACGAATCACAATGAGAAACAGGGATAAATTTGGTGAAAATTCAACTGTTGATAACTGTTATGAGAGAATGTTATTTGTTGTGAAAGCTCTATATGAAGTAAGTTTACACAAACAGTTGAAGCAACAACAAAGACAGGCTGTGTTGCTGCAGATGGGGCAGGGACCTTTGCAGAATTATTCTTTTGGGTACCATTTCTTTTGGCTTGAAATTCACCAAGTTGAACTATTTTGTTTATTAAACCCATATAATTTGCAGAACATATTTTTTTCCCCATATATCGGTCACACTCCACAACTAATATCACCAAAAGGAAAGAGTCAGTGCAGATGGGTATTCACCACATAGCAAGGAGTGATTTTTTACATAGGATAGATGATAATATGATTGCACGGAATATTTGTTGCTCCTCTTGAACAATGAGGGATTGGGTGATGAGATCAAATTTAGACAGCTGAATCATGGATTTCTTAGGTTTGGGAGATGAGAGGAGTCCTACCCAATGAGGGTGTACTTCTAACTGTACCTTTTATGTTGGTGTTGATGTACTGATATAACAAATTCCAACTCTTTCCCCACCATTTTTCTGTATGACTGGACATTTTCCTGAAGTTTTCAGTTAAGAAAAGGATTGAATTCAAACAGCTTGTGCATGAAGTGAATTTTTACTTAGGACTGGTGTCCAATTTGGGCTCAGAATACCACTATATCCATCTACTGCTTCTCCCTGGTAATTAGTAGTTTTATAAAGATCATTTTATAGAGATCATTTAGTCATGTTCTTGCATTATGAGGTATATGGAATACAAATTTGCTTAACATTACTTACACCATAAAAGAACTGAATAAATGCAGGGAGCTAGTGTCCTTGCTCCTTGCAATCCAGCCACATTTTGCATTTCAATTTAGAAGAAAATTCTAACTGCTTCTTCGAGGGATATTTTTTTACTGGAAAACAAATGACAATATCATTTCAATGGCAATGCATCAGCTAATATTCATCTATACTAAAACAACTCAGTCCAAATAATTTTGGTTTCAGACAATCGACTCTGTACTATTAGCCATAGGATAATTAGAATACAACCAATCTTAGTATTCTAATTACTTGCAGCTTAATTCTCACATTGACCTGATATTGCACACCACTATGGCTCATTACACTTGTTTTATTAACGCAGTGTACCAAAAATTATGTTAACATTCTTGCTAGCTACAACATAATCTTCTGGTTCACCCACACACAAAATAGCCTCTATTAAAGGTGAAATAATAATAATAAAAATATTGCAGTAAAACTTAAATGCTTAGTTACATTCTGATTTCCAAGAATCACAACAATTTACATAATTGTTCAGGTATTTTTTGCCGCATATTCCTAGCCATTCTATTTTGCTTAGAAAATGATATTTATATATGCTTCTCCAACACTCAAAGACACTTTTTTCTTGACAGCAGGAATTGAAATAAAATGAGTTCATAAAATCAGTGGTGCCAGTGTATTAGCAGTTTGCCCTCAATATTTTGTTATAATGGTTATCAAAACTGCATTAATCTCTCTTATTGAAAACTATATATATACCCCTAATCATCATTAAAATGTTATTTTGTCTTCAGCACAACAAATTAATCTTCTTTTCTATTAAAAAGAAATAATCTGATTTTTTTTCACAGGCTTTGCCCCTTAATGATGTTTCTGTGAAGCAAACACAAGACAAAGCTTAAAGATAAAGAATTGACAGAAGAAATGAAAGGAAGAAATTAGAAACTTTTAATAGAAATTACAGACAAGGTTTATCAGTTTTCACATTAATGGTGTCTTGTTGCTGACAGTTTTTTAAGTGTGTCTTTTTTACTGAAACATGCAGAGATATTTACTGATTGTTATAATCAATTAGCGGTAGGGCACAAAAGTAAAACCTGTGGATCAGTCATGGAAAAAACCACACTACCCACATGTCTGAGTAAAACAGGACTGAGGTAACAGCTGTATTAAACTCAAAAGCCATTAAAATTCAAAGTTATTAGATTAGACTGATTTTCTAGGCCCAAGTCATTAATCTTGATCAAGATTTCCAGCCTTTACTTCAAGAATTTGGAGCAAAGAATAATGAGACATAGTACATTACGGTACATTATAATACATGACAGTACACTCTGTGAATACCTGAAATTATTTAGCATGACTAGCAACTTCAGAAATTCATACTGGATTTAAAAAACACATAAATACTGCTTTATATATATATATATATATACAGAATTTTTCTGATGAAAAGTTTATAAGGTGGCAAAATCAGGAAAAAAAATGGTGTTAGCAAGGGAGGCAGTTCAAGTAGAACAAGAACCTCAAATTTGCCTGGAATATTAATATTTATTCAGTGAAAGTAGTCTGTTCTTAGAGATGCAGCATTTTACACCATGATAATGACTACAATAGTACAGACTCTCCCTGAACAGCTGAATGAAGAGGTGGTGTTTACAGCTTTGGGAAATGAGAAAAAAGTGGCAATTGCCAACTATCTCTAATGTGCCTCTGCAGTCTAAAATTCAGCTCAAAGGCAGCCAAATATTTGATTCTTAACTTGGTAACTTTAATTTGCCCACATCCAGTGTCCATTATGATATTGAAGATTCAGTTCTGGTGACTTTTTCTTATTCCTCCTGACTGAAGGAGCAACAAAGTTGTAGCAAACAAGTTGAATAATTTCTCCCTTGATGGGGACAATAAAGATCATCTCGTTCCAACCACCTGGGCAGAGACACCTTCCACTATCCCAGGGTGCTTCAAGCCCTGTCCAGCCTGGCCTGGGACACTTCCAGGAATGGGGCAGCCACAGCTTCTTTGGGCAACTTGTACCAGGCCCTCACCACCCTCACAGGGAAGTATTTCTTCCATATATCTAATCTGAACTGTCCCTTTTTCCGTTAAAATCCATTCTCATTTGTCCTGTCATTCCAGGCCCTTGCCCAAAATCCCTGCCCAGTGATTCCCTTCAGGCACTTGAAGGGTCTCTAAGGTCTCTCTGGATCCTTTTCTTCTCCAGGTGGAACATCCCCAGCTCCCCAGCCTCTTTCCATAGGGGAGATGCCCCAACCCTGGAGGCATCACTGTGGCTTCCTCTGGACTCTCTCCAAGAGCTCCACATCCTTGCTCTGCTTGGACCCCAGAGCTGGATGCAGCACTTCAGGTGAGGTCTCGCCAGAGAGAAGCAGAGGAATAGAATCCCTGCCCCCTCAACCTGCCGGCCACACTTCTTTTAATGCAGCCCAGGACACATCTGGGGCTCTCTGGGCTGCCAGTGCACATGGCTGGGTCATGTGGAGCTTCTCATCAACCAACACCCAGAAATCCTTCTCCCCAGGGCTGTTCTCCATCGATTCTCTGCCCAGCAAGCACCCTGACCCACCTGCAGGACCCAGCACTTGGCCTTGTTGACCTTCAGGATGTTCACACAGTCCCACCTCTCCAGCCTGTCCAGGTTGCTCCGCATCTCTCCCTTCCTTCCAGCATGTGACTTCACTACAAAACTTGGTGTGATCACCAAGATTTCTGAGGGCACCTTTGGCTCCACTGCCCATGTCACTGAGAAAGAGCTCATCCAGACCTCTTTTCTTGGGAGAAATATTAAGGCCATACAAATGCCTTAGGAAATATGTTTTTTTCCTTTATTCCCGGTGTGTCAGATAACTGGGATAATAGCTCTGTCTGTGCACCTATCATTTTCCCACATTGTTATAAAAATCTCAACAAAAAGCAAACACTTTAATGTACCTCTACATTAGCCCTTAGATTCCAATTTGTCCCTCACTATCTCAGACAAATGGGATCAATGTAGATCCTTTGCCTTCCATTTGACTAGTCTTAATTATGTATTTTCTGTCATTCAGCTTTATGACTATGCAATAAAAGACAGGTTTAATGGGCCAGTAGTCCAGGATGGGAAATCATGCAGCTAGTGAAGCATTGAGGACATCAAATTAGTGGCACTGCTGATCAGGTTTTTTCCCCAGCCTGACATCTGTTTGTAAGCACTCATAGCCAAAATTGTTTTGAAAGGCAATGCCAGCCTTAGGCTTTGGAGCTTGCATCAGTGACTCTCTCCACCCCTTACTACTTGTTATTTTCTGCTGTGAAATGAGACAATGCATATAAACATGCATGAGGGAGACAACATTATCTGATGTTTGATCTGATGAGTAGAAGTCAGGTTTCCTGGGTTATTTCTAATACCGTTCCTGATTCTTGTCTTATGTGTATATTTAATGTACACTTTAAATTCAAGAACACCACCACACACGTCAGAAAGGTTTCTGGTAACCTTTAGTTTGGATTCAATTGGCTTCATTATCTAATATTTTCTTTATTTCCTTGCCAGAAATTATTCTAGTATCTATGACTACTGCTAACAATCTCCCTGACCCTAAAGAAAAATGAAAGAGTATTAAAAGATTCATAGACTTTTGAAAAGAAAGAGCTCTTGGGACCATTGTGCTGGACTGTTTTATAGCACAGACTGAACATCTGCTTCAAGCTAACATTTGCTTGGAAAATAGAGTACCTCAGAAAAAGAGACAAGGAAGAAAACTGAAAGAATCCCAGTGGAAATCCATACCAACCATCGTTAGCAGTAATTATCATATAATATTAATGATTATATAATAATCATACAATCATAACATAACTACAGTGATTATATTAACACTGTGTTAATACTACTGTACACATTAATGTATAATATATGAGTGCATGGGCATTCAAATACTTATGTAAATGGATGTTTTCATGAGAGATCTGTGTGTTTGCCCTCTCAAATTCAGTTGTTATGGTTCATTTTATATACATGTTATAGCAGAACAGCAGTGACACTGAATAAATTAGACCACAGTTCCATCTTGCTCCTCCATGCTACCATCAACAGCAGCAACTTGCTCAGGGACAAGACATGAAAGAAGATGAAACACAGAAAATCTAACTGCAATCTCCTTGCAGCTTTGGGGAATCCAAGGCTCAGGCACTTCCAGAGTTAGAAATGTCATGTTTTTCTTTAAAATTCCTTGCACATCTGGTAGAATAACTTTTTTAAACCAGAAAAATAACGTTTTACATTTGTAATTCCTACAACATTGTGACCCATAGTTTACTTATGCTCTGTGTAGGAAGTAATTTTCACTTTTCTAACATATAATCTGATTAATCAATTAATTCTGCCAGTTCTTGTATTGTTAGGAACAATGCATGCTCTTTATATTAAATGTATTGAGAATTGATCTTAAACTTCATCATGTTCAACTGTCAATTTTACCACCCCAAACAGATGAAATACTTACCAAAACAGTTAAATAGAAAGTCTCTCACCTTATTGTCTAATTATTGGCGGATATATTTCAAAGAGGAGTATCTATATCCGCCTGGAGATACAAACGTAATCACTTTTCATTTTTCACTGTTTATTCCTACCTTTGCTAGTTCTTCTTTTTGACACTTACTAACACGTAACATATCTTCCTTCAATTTTTTTTTTGTTATTCACATAAAATTCTTTGGAAATTTAAGAAACTTACGGCCATAATCCTGTTCCTTGTGTGTTTGTTGACTTAATTTGTCAGGCTCAAGTAACCTCTCTGAAAGCCACAATGACGTTAGCTTGTAAAATTATGTTTATTCATATCTTTCTTATTCCTTTACACATGTTTATTCATATATTTGTTATTCCTACTATTTCTTGTAGTAGCTATCAATTTTTCCAGCGGAACTCAGATTTACTGGCCTGCATATCCCTGGGCTGTTCTGCACACGCCATCTTCTATTTCTCTATTGCTGATTCCATTTTAAGCATAGTTAATAGTTCAGCAATTTTGTACTTTAACTCTTTTAGAACTCTTTGGAACATCTGTTCCTGATGATTTGTTACCACACATATTACCAGTTAGTTCTAAAATCTCTCCTTTCTAACATTTTTATAAGCTGCCTAAGTACTGAATTTAGACAGCCTACTAAAGAACCCTCAGACTTAAAGTCCTAATTCCAGATTTTGGGAAGCTTATGTTCTGCGTGCAGATCTTCTATATCAACCACTCTTACCCTGATATAAATAATGAACTAAACTTAATGTCATAACACCATTTTTCAACATTGAGTATCCACATTTCTGTCATTCGAAGTCACTTCAGCATTCTCTGTCTTCCCTGTGATTGTTCAGAACACAACTACCACAAAATCTTGTAATTTAGGTACATTATTCCTCAAGATAAAACCACAGATGTGGAGGCAGGTAAAGGCAGAACATTACTGACTTTTTTCAGACTTTAGAATTTCAAGGAGAAGAACACACAGCAGGAAAAAGGATATAATACAGGCATTGTTGATACTTCCATCAACAGAAAAATTGAGATATCCTAAATTAACTATTTTCAATCACTATCTAGACAAATAAAACTATTCATTGAAGAAGCTGAAGGCTTAATACATTTAAGTGGATAATGGCCTTATGGGGTTTCTAAGTAACAGCTCATTACTTAATTTCAGGTAGCGTGGGAGTTTTCACTATTGCATTGTGCTAATTTTCTGTGTAAATATACCTTTTCTTTTTTTTTACAGAACTGTTTTCTGCCAGAGATTTCGATATTATCAAAATTTGCTGTTTCTTTATATTTTTAAATTTGAGGGAAAACGGCCATTACAATCCTATCTTGCTTTAATGAAGCACACTTCCAAAGAAGAACAGACTTTCTAGCCACAAGGTTAAGGAATTTGCTGATTATAGAGATAAAGATTTCTGCACTACTGTATAATATTGGCATAACAACAAGCCTTTTACTTTACTGCATAAGAAGAATGAAAAAAAATTCCCTTTGGAACTATTCCACTGTTTTTTATGAGGGTTTTTTTTCATTAATTATCTTCTGTTTCCCTCATGGCCTTTTTACCTGTGCTCCATAAAAAGCAATTTCTCTTTTACGGATGTTCCATATTGAAAATGTCAGGCAATTGGGACAAATACATATTTTTTTTAATATTATAGCGTTTCAAAATTAGTAAAAGAAGTATGTTGTGTGTGTGTGTGTGTGTTAAATTTGAATGAAATAAAAATTGCTGGGTTGACAGCAGTGCAAAGTATGTCACTCTTTCTGTTCACAGAACAATGGTACAAACAGTGGGAGATTCTCCAGCAAGTTCTGAACATTAATTGCACCTCAGATAGACATATTTTGGCATAAAGAAACATTCAGTTATTATTAATTTCTTCACTCCTGATAATAAAAATGCCAGGAAAGATTTCCAGAAGAGAGTAAAAAGACACTTTTGCCGCTGTCCCATTTAGCCATGGCTTTGTGCTCCAGATTCCACAGCGGCTGAAGAACAGGCCACACTGAATACAACAAAATTCTTCCCCGGAAGCTTAAGAGCTTCAATAGACACTTTTCATCTAGAAATTATCCTTTCACAAAATTATCTGGGACTAGTTCTCTCCTAATAAAGCACAAAGGACTGAGATGTATGCTTTTAGCAAGGAAAAGCAGTAATTAATGAATTGCTACTCAGGAACACTTCTCACACTTCACTTCTTTCTTCTCACAAATATTTATCAAATAAGGCTCAATACCTTAGCAAGAGCAAAGATATCAGTGACGTGCTCTCTGTCTCAAAATACAGCAGTATATTAACATTAAGTAATTTAAAATTCTTATGTTTACTCTGGAACTCAATTAAGAATTAAATTTTTACAGATACCACCATGTCTGATGTCTGAAGTACTGCCTGATATTTCCCAAAGAACTTTCATGCTGAAATCTCACTGATCACCAAGTGTTACTGACCCATTTATGATCTCTACCTTTCCTCATTTTCCTTCTTTTGTTTCCTGGCAGATCTCAGGCATTCTCAACATTGCAGATCCTCAAAACCAAATCAAACTACTCTCAAGTTCTAATCCCCTCCTGATTTTGAGAACATTATAGTCTTGAAAAGGTTACCTGCCATCACCAGTCATCTTGTAGTCACAGGCAATCATCAGTGAAATCATCTCCTTCACTTCAGATGGGAAAGAAAATGGGGTTAAAAGGGAATGCAACTTCTCCATGAGCAGCATTTTTTCAGTAGAGTGCACTGGGAAATGAGATACATGGGTCTGGATCCCAATCCAAGTCAGAGGCCACAGGTCTGGCAAGTGTTCAAGGTGTATTTCACTCTAAGGAAAGCACAGATCATTCCTAATCCCTCTTTCACCCTCCTCCTCTTCCACCTCCTTCTCTGACTACACAAAAACCACAAACACCTGAAATCTCTTCTAGATCTATTACAAATAACCTGTTAATAAAAACCACCAAGGAAAAAAAATCTTTATTTTTAATCAAATGGGGAAAATCCACACAATTTTCTTAGCACGATACGTTGAGAAAGAGAGCAAAAGAGCTTAGGGGAATGCCACCTGACACCCACTTTCTGCATCGTTTCAGAATGAAGTGAAAATGCCCAGATATCTCTGAGAATTTGAATATCCCTCTCAGCCTGATCACCTGCCTAATCTTGGTCTTTGGCTCCAGTGGAAAACATGCGAAGGCTCAGTGACAGTAGCTGGTGCGAGGTTAGAATCAGTTCTAGGAAGGTTTGAAACTATGATAAGAAGGTCACAAGGTTTGGTCTGCAGTTTTAGTAGACTCAGACTAAGCACATCTGGAAAAAATCACTCAGATTTTAGAGGGAAGGGGGGAAAACTCAATAAAACATAACCATGTCATGCTTCCTCAGGTTTTACAATCCAACAAATTATTAGCTGTATAAATGAATGGAGGTCTAGGAAAACAAGGCAAGTTTTACCTTTTTTTTTTTTTTACTAAGATATTATATTAGTCACAGCTAGGAAAAGAATGAGAAATTATCCCATGGTTTTGTTAATGAAAGTCATCATTAAATGTAAAGACACTGTCTCCCCCACCACCTCAGGGAAAATGTAAAGCAAATTCAAAATTTCAATGTCTAACTATTTATGACAGCAATACCCCAAGGGTGGCCCATGGTGCTGATGAATATCCTGTACTGAGAATAATGTTGGTGTTAGATTATGGTGTTAAAACATGCAAACAGACACAAAACCACACAAAATCCTGCATATTTGTGTCAGTGCTTGTACCAGATGACTTTTAAAAAAATGACAAGACATATTTTTTTTATCCTCATTAATATTTTTTAATTGTAGTAGGTGGTAAAAAAGACTTAGATGGAAGCAGAGAGAAAGAACATTTCCCGAGTGACAGAGGAAATAAATGCAGTAATGGCAGAAGGGAAGTCCATGCTTTTCTTTTAGAATACACACTCATCAGCAGAAGGTAGATGAAGATACCAAGCTGTATCAAACTCAATACATATTAATTTCAAATAAACAGCACACCCTAACCCCCAGAAAGGCTCTGGGGTACTGATGAGAAAAACTGTGTGATTAGTAAAGTAAATGACTGACACTGAAACCCAAATTTTGATATTTTGGAGATATTTAACATCTTGAGTTTCAAGTGTAATAATGTACTTTAATGTAATTTTGTATTAGGTGATTTCCTGGATCTCCTTGAAATAACTGTGCTATGTAAAAGAATTTACTCAGAGATTTAGAAGTTGCTCTTTTACATGGATTTTATATAATAAAATTTGGAAACCATGGATGAGATATTAGCACAAGTTTTCCCCTTCACTTACTTTTTTGGACTGCATTGTTTTTTGGGGTTTTTTTTTTTTTTGTTTTTTTTTTTTGGAGGGTAGAGGATTTTTGGGCTTTTTCTTTTCCTTTTTTTGTCATTATTGTACAACTTAAACAATGCCACAGTGTGTGAAGCTAACATGCTGCTATTCTTAGGCAAATTGTTAGATATGATTAAAAACAAATCTCTCTAACTTTTTAATTCATCTGGGGAAAAAAAAAGTGAGTCATTAAGACAAGAATACAAGTAAATCTTAAAAAATGAAAGATGATTAAACTGATTAATCTCCTTTTCTTTAAATGCTAGGCCATGCCCTTATTATTAATAAAACCATAATGAGCTGTAATTAAATTCTGGCAAAATTTCTACTTTCAAGTAGTTTGACCTCCTACTGCAAAAACACATACCAAGAGATCCTTGTTACCAGGAATTCACATTTTTGTACAAACAACACTCTCAATAAATGCAGCTGCCTATATTAATATGCCACTTTGCAAAGATTTCTTTTATTTTTACAAAGTTGCTCTTTACTGTCTCACTTTCAGGACAGCATCTTCGCTCAAGTGGAGATTAAGTTGAAAAACATGAATTAGTTCCATGCTAGCTAAGTGTATGCTTAAACAATTTTCTGAACTGGAACTACAGTAAATAACATAAAAGGGTTAGGGCAAGAACTGGAGAGAGAGTTACACAGCACTCCTTCCTTACACCTTGCTATGCTGGTGAAAAATGAGCTATGCAAGTCCTTCAGGAAGTATTAGCTCTCTCCAAATTTTTCTTTTGCCCTGGTTCCATCAAGATTAATTTTCATTTTAGTAGCTGGTACAGTGCTGTGTTTTGGATCTAGAATGAGAATAATGTTGATAACACAGTGATGTTTTAGGTGTTGCTCAGCAGTGCTCACTCCAGTAAAGGACTTTTTGATGTCCAAGGCTCCACCCATGAACAGGTACACAAAAAGCCACAGGAAAGCATGACCAGGAGAGCTGACCAATGCTGGCCAAAGGGATACTCCAGCTCAGTATCAGCTGAGGGGAATGGGCCAGGAGCTGCTTATTTCTGTTCAGGAATGTGCTGGACATCGGTCAGTGAATGGCAAACATAACTTGTTTCTTTTGGGTTTTGTTCCTCCCTGTCTCTCTTTTTTGTCATTATTATCATTAATATCACTATTATTTTATATTTTATTTTGCTTCAATTATTAAAAGGTTTACTTTTGTTTTGTTTTGTTTTCAAATTTTCCTCCCCAGCAGGAGCAGAGGGAGTGAGTGGCAGCACGGTATTCAGTTCCCAACTGGGGTTAAACCACAGCAAATATCCAACAGAGGCAGCTGTACAGGCTTCTGACTAAGCACCAGCCACCCAAAAAATTGTACCACTTGGTTTCCCTTGCAAGCTGTACCTCTCTGTGTGGTCATTGTCCAACCAACGTGTTTCCCTCTGAGGGATTTTGAGGAAAGCTGCAGCACCCGGAAGTTTCTTGCAAACAAGCCCTATTCTCCTCCAACCCCACAGTTTTGTGTGGAAGTTTTACAGCATGACTTGCTTGTTTTAATTACAACAAAAGATCCTGCTGACGTGACTGTCATATGAAAACCTTCACAACAGTCAATCTTTATTAATTTGCAGGACAAGCAGACAAAACTCAGCCCAAGCTCACGCTGGGGAGAAACCTCTATGGAGAAGCCACAAGGTGAGAGAGCCTCTCTGTACCTTCACACTTCTCCTCCCAGGCGTTCTCCCACTGAAGTCACACAAGGTAATGCCAAATCAGGATTCAGTGCATGGGGAGGACAAAAGTCTCTGAGGTGAATAGTGAAGTTAAAGCAGGGAGAGAGAAGTACTCTGAGCCTTTCAAAACAATATGAATTGCGCTGCTGTTTAATATCCCTAGCAGTGAAGTGACCTTGCAACACCCTCCCCTGTGTATACCTCTGTCCTGCTTTGTCCTGCTTCAGCTACAGCCAATTAGCTGCCTTTGGTTTTATCTCTGAATATCCAGGTTTTACATTATAAACATTTTATTATCTGCAGTGCAGCTATTGTTTTGCTGTTTTTTTTTTTTCTCCTACAGAGCAGCTTGTTATCTTCATCTTAGTACCCTTCAAAAGTCTTCTGCTCCATGCTGAAAGAATTACAGGACTTACTGGGTGGCTCATGAGAGGTTAGCAGAATTATAAATTGAGAAATATGCCAACAGTTTCATTGCAATTGTCTGTCTGTCTGATGGCATTTACCGCAGCCTGGGTAATAAGAAGCCATGGTTTGGGGGAAGTTGTGGAAACACAAAAGCATTGTAATGACGAGGAGGTAAATTATGTGTAAACGAATGCTAAAGACTGTTAAGTTGATAATAACAGAAATTCCTTCCAAAAGACTGTAACCGACAAATTTAATTCTACAATTGCACTGACATAGAAAAACACACATTTCTCTTTTTCTTTCTTTCTTTCTTTCTTTCTTTCTTTCTTTCTTTCTTGGCTGGAGGAAAAGCACTACAAAGACTTTTTTCTTTTAAACTATACGAGAAAGACTTCTTAGTACAATGAATAATGCAAAAGAAATGTTGAAAAATCAAAATCAATTAAAAATAAATAGAAGTTAGACATGTAGAGGAGCATGACAGAATGCAGATATGCATTTTGATAATGCAACAAAGTGATTATTCAAAGGCCTGACAGTTTTCTAGGATAATAAAACATTGTGACAACTTCAGAGTTTTAATTCCAAATATTGAGACGAATGTCATAACTCCATTAAAACAGCAAAAATGGCTTATATTGTTCAGATTTTGAAGATCAAACAAAGAGTATGATGTGATATAATGTGGGAAGGCAATGTGTAGGCACGTGGATATAACTGACGAAGTCAACTCCTTACAAATTTAATACATTTTCATCAGGCACAGATGGAAAATGGAACTATGTGAACATCCATGGGAAATGAACAGGCAGGATGGAATCAAAATGGATGAATGAATTAATCTAAAAATTCAATAAAAAATTAAAATAAACAGAACCCAAGAATCCCTGAAGTTGGAAAAGCTGAGTCCAACCATTCCCTCAGCCCAAGGCCCCCACTAACCCATGTCCCCAGGTGCCACATCCACCCACCTTTTAAATCCCCCCAGGGATGAGGAATCCACCACTGTCCTGGGCAGCTGTGTCAGGGATTGACAACCCTGAAGGAATTTTCCGTGATATCAAACGTGAACTTCCCCTGGCCCAGCCTGAGGCCATTCCCTCTCCTCCTGTCGCTGTTCCCTGGGAGCACAGCCCGACCCCCCAGCTGTCCCCTCCTGTCAGGAGCTGTGCAGAGCCACAAGGTCCCCCTGAGCCTCCTTTTCTCCAGGCTGAGCCCTTTCCCAGCTCCCTCAGCTGCTCCTCTTAAGGCTTGTGCTCCAGACCTTCCCCCAGCTCCCCTTCTCTGGACATGAAATAGTTTTGAAGAATATCCTCCTCTGTGCCATATTCTCCTCTGGATTTTTTCCATTAAATTTCCATTACGATTTTGTAGTCATTGTCTAGGATTTTGTTCATTCAAAAACGAAAGGAAAGATGAGCGCATGGTTCAGAAGTACAGTCTGTAGTTAGCAGCAGCAATAACAGAATGAATCAGTAAGTTTTGGTTCTCAACTGAGAAGATGTCAGAAACAATTTTGTAAGTTTTCGTCTCACCCCAGCACCACTGTAAAATGGCAAGGAAGGTGGTTGTCTGAGCCTCCCTCTGCTGTCAGCAGCAAGACAGACTTCTTCCCAGACAGATACATCTCATTTTATGAGACACTTCTATGACATGTGATAAATCCTGGTTTTCTGCATGGATTTTGTAGAGAGTCTGGCCAAGTCATTTAATCTCACCACTTTAAAATGTCTGTAATTAACACAAATGTATGCTACTCTTTGTTAATAAGCAGCAAAAAATGCATCTCCCTTGACTTTCAGTTAAAAAGTTCAGAAGGAAAATTGAAACCTTTCATTCTTTGTGTAGGGCACTGGTCTGAATAATGGGAAAAAATAGCCTTTCTTCAGTACAGAATTTTCTACCTAAATGTCTTCCGGAGAAAATGGAACTGCTGGTGTCAAAGTACAGTTACAAATTTCAAAGCAGCTTTAATACCAAAAGCAACAGAATTCAGTCTGATGCTAAGGTAAGGAATTCATAATACTGCAGTTTCATGATTCATAATATGAGTAAGAGAGCATCTAGTAAACAGTGTTTCATAGTCATGCACTGAAAAATAAAATAAAAAGTAAAATATAAGATCATATTCTTTACGTGTTTTCAGTATCGCAACCAGGCACCAGAAGGTACAGACTGACAATTTTTGATATATATACCAGTTACTCACACAAAAGAAACCAAATCAAAACAACTTTTTTTTTTTTAAAAAGCTAAACAAAACCAAAACAAAACAAAAACTTTATCTGTCTCAGACTCAACAGATATTTCAAGGTTTGAGAAGCATGAAAATAGAGCAACTGTCAAAATGAAAAATCCAAAAGTTGACACACATTTTCTGATAACCAGTCAGTGTATCTTGAGCAAATTCCACAGTAAAACCTCATTGAAGTGAGAAAATTCAGCTGGTTCTGATCATGAAAATTTACTGTAATCCTGGTTTGAGAATTATCTTATGGTATTATAAAACCTTAGAGAAAAAATACAGTGAAAATGCTGTAATAGATTTGCACTCCAAGGAATATATTTTTCCATGTTAAATCATAAAGTCACAGGATCATAAAGTGGTTTGGGTTGGAAGGAGCCTTAAAGCCCATCCAGTTCCACTCCTGCCACGGGCAGGGACACCTTCCACTATCCCAGATTGCTCCAAGCCCTTTCCAGCCTGGCCTGGAACACTGCCAGGGATCCAGGAGCAGCCACAGCTTCTCTGGGCACCTGTGCCAGGGCCTCACCACCCTCACAGGGAAGAATTTCTTCCTAACATCTGACCTAAACCTACTCTCTTTCAGTTTGGACACCTTCCCCCTTGTTATCACTACAGTTCTGGATGAAAAAGACAGGTTCCATGTCAATTTTTAATTTTCTGCTGAAGGAGAGGGATATAGAGGGAAATGCTTTCAAAGACACTGCTCCTCTCAGATTTTTGCTTGAAGCTGGTAAGGCAACTCATGAGTGGAAGGCCAAACAACTACATGATTATTTTCAGGAGCAAGACTGTACTGGCAAAACTAACAACTTTGATGACAGGCTTCCCAGAGAGGCCAGGAGCTGCCCTCCTAACTCTGGGCTAAATGGTCATCAACATATTATCCATGGACTCATCTGAGCCCACAGCTGATTCCTCTGGGGTCAGAAAAAAGCATACAGGAAAAACTGCTCCATGAAGGCTGTGATATTTCTATGTAGCTACAATTTCCAGAGAAGTTCTAACATTCACATTGAAAGTTTGAAAAAGCTTCTAGAAAGAATGTTTTACAGCTCAGACTTGGAGCATATTATTCAAAGGACCTATGAATTGCTCAATGTAATTAATGTATTGCAATGATCAGTAGGTAAAGCTTATGCATGTTTTTAAATAACCTTTCAGTAATGCCACAGGCCCTAACTATTAAATATTTTTATATAAATCTGCAATTTACCATTAGTATGGCATGAGTTTGAATAGCTTTAATGTATTTTTAAAGCTGAATGTGTTCTAATTAGATATTTATCTGTTTCACATGTTTTAAACAGGTGCTCATCTGGAGTAAAGTGACAAGTCTTATCTGAAATGAAAGTATCAGTAGCATTTTCCAACAGTTGGTGCTACGTTTCTGAAAATCTGATGATAATTAAAGACCTACAAGCATGCATTTACTGATCTAATGACTTTGCTGTTTGAAAACACTGAAATTAAAATGTTACATAATCAAACAGTTAGTTCTGTATTTTTCTATCAAAGAGCTATGAAATATAATGCACATAATACTTAAATATTTCTTAAAGCAATGGCTAAAGATCAGGGAATGGACACAGATAAATGTTCCAGGCCATGCTGGATGGGACTTGGAGCAGCCTGGTCTAGTGGGGGGTGTCCCTGCCCATGGCAGAGTGGTTGGAATGAGCTGAGCTTTAAAGTCCCTTCCAATACAAACCGTTCCATGATTCTGTGAATGCCTTAACCATTCATACCTGTTCCTTTCCCACTGACTCTCTGAACATAAAATAAGATCAGAAAGGACTGGGTGCAGCTGCAATAGAAGGGTGGAAGGGAACGGGGGATGGAGGGTGTCTTGTGACCAGACTAGATTTAACAAAATAACATCAAAATAATGATTTACTCTGTTTGTCCCCCCAGTTTTTGCACAATTTCTCCCCCATGTTCAGATAAAATTGAAAATATTTGTTCTTTAAGCTGGAGAATGTAATTAAAACTTGTTTGAAGAAGGTGTATAGACAAACCCATTTCTTAGGGCATTAAAAACCACTGGCACACATGAAGACTGTAATTTCACTGAAGCCATCATAAAACAAAAATATAATGTAAAAATAATAGGCTCGTTGGTTTTGTTTTTCAGCAGTGTTTCTCTTAAGTCACAATTTTAATTGCAGATTAGTTTTATTCTTGTAGTCCTGTTGATAGATCTGAGGAAAGCAGCATACATCATTAACTGTATTGTGTAGGGGTTCTCATTTCCAACAAAAGCTTTGTCTGGCCAAGCCACTATGGCCTGTCTGATTGTTGCAGAATTGTCATTAAATGGAAATGATGCCCGGGAATGTTGAACTTAATGTTATGTCTTGAAATAACATGAATAACATTACAGTTGTTTTAATGAAATTCATAGGAGAAAAATGTCATTAAACAAAGCAACAATATTAGCCCTGGTGCCCTGGTCAAATTCCAGTCTGGCTGATTGCATTCTGACACCTGCTATTTTTCAGCTGTTTGAATTTGGTGTGTTTGTGTACCTCCCTGTTTGTTCATTGATATGTTAATGCCCTACATCATCAACTCATCGCTGCCTGTCACTCCAGAGTTAGTTGGCTGTCACTCTCGACCATCCAAATGCTTTTAATGAAGCTGTAACCATGGTGCATGACCTTGAAAAGATACCATTTAATCTATCTTCCCAGAGCTCATCAAGTTACTTAGATATTGCTCAACCTTACAAGTGAGCATAGGTAAAACTTTGTTTAGTGTTTGTTAAACATAGAGCACAGCCTCATGTCCCATTTCTGAAATAATGAAACACTGAAGTGCATTAATACATGCTTAAAACTGAGCACGGAGGTGTCCTCCCACACACTGGGGCTTCAATTTAGGTCAGGACAGTGCTCTGAGCAGCACCTATTCATCATCCCCACTTAACCATGATTTGCTTTGAATTGTAGAGTGATGTGTGAAAACACGACCTAAAATGGGTGAAGCTTGAGTGAAGATACACTCTAGGAGAACAACTTATGCACCTCAGCACCAATTAATAATACAGACAACAGCCATAGAGTAGAGGTAGTCCAGATTTAAAAAGAATATCCCAAAATACAGACTTCAAAATAAATTGCTTTGCTCTATAATTGGTTCATACTACTTGCTTAGGGGCACATATTCGTATTCAAATACTTTCTTTAAAGGAGCAGATCTGCTTTGCAATTTCATACTAGTCTTTGACTTAAGAGTCAAAGTGTGGATTGCAGAATATTTGAGAAAACCCTTCTGATATTACCAAACTTGCTGGCATTTGTAGAGGGCTTATGGAGGAAAACATTCTGAAGACCTAAATCCTGGTTCATTGAAAGCTTTTAAAAATGTAGGACAAGAGCTTGGAATTTCCTTATTTATTCATTCAGACAGGATCATCAGTGTGACCTCATAGAACACTTTTTAGTGTGTCTATCACTTCTCACAAGCATATTTTGTAATATTATTCCCAAGAGCCTCCCCATGCCTCATCTGTTGGTGAAATCCAATCCAGACACTCATGCACACTAATTTTCTTGGTTTGAGACCAGACAAATCATTGAGGAGCATGCAAAAACATTTAAATCAGGCATATCTTTTAATATATCTGTTGACACTGATTAAAATATAAAAGTTCAACAAAAAGTAAGATCAGAAAGAAGTAGTGACAAATATCAGTGAAAGACTGTCTTTGTACCCCTTTGTACCACTTAGAAAATTCCTGAAACCTCACCTATAGGTGACTGAAGGTAATCAACTGTGTCCTACTTTGGGGTCAAGTGCAACGTCCTGTTCTCTCAACAAAACTATTGAGTCCACATCCTTCCCCAAATCCACTTCCCTCCCCTTCTGAAATACAAGCACATGGCACTGCTGTTTGAAGCCCAAGCTGCCTTTTAAATTGCTGCTGGATCGTCACCATTAGTATTTTGTCACAGCCTGATTTAGGGAGGAAGCCAATGATCTGGAAAACACATCTGAGGATTTAAATGTACATAATCAGATCTTTGAGACTAATTTCAGGTTCAACGCTGCTTTGGATTTTCTTCAGGTAGTATAAAAAACAAAAAGACATGGGGAGAACAGTGACAGGATAAGCAGAAAAGAGTAGATAGGATTGTGTGAGTACAGATGCTAATGAACAAAAAACCACCATTTTATTGAAGTGTTACATGGGTCTGCACAGAAGGCGAGCATTTGAAAGTAGTAGCTATATCAGGAGTATCTTAAGACTTCCATATGGGAAAATACCTTTTGCTTTTTCCTTCTTGTTCCTTAAGCTTCTGCTTAAGATTTGGTATATTTTCTATTCAGTACCAGGTCACAACCAAACCATTCTAGCACGACCTCTATCCAAATCACTTCCTTAAACAGGCACAGATCAGTACAGACAGCAAGGAAGTAGAGAGGGACCAAAAGGAAAAGAGTGAGCAAAGATTCTTAAAGACATTGAGAGAGCCACAGACATTACCCTTGTAGTTGAAAAACTCTGCTGCTCTGTGGGTGGTGATAGCTGAAATCTTGTGTAGAGATCAAAGTGAATTCAAGTCTTCCGTGTCCCCATTTCACCTGATCACTAATAACAGTCACTGGATCTTCAGGCAAAAGTAGTCTCATATGTGTTTCTTTATTTTAACTTCTCTTTTTTTTTTCTTTTTTTTTTAATCTGAGGTTAAAAAACGTTCAACCAAATCTAGTATGTCTGGGGGAAAAAAAAGTCTATTTAATGGCTGGCAACTTCAAAGAAACCCAGGATTTTTGCCACAAAGATCCTGACTGAAGCTTTTTTTATGTTGAATATATATATATGTGAATGAATATATATAAGTCTGACAACAGTAGTCAAAGTTTTTGAAGTAAAATAAAGAAAGTTTGGATGTGATTTGCCAAGGCTACTTCAAGTTCCATAACATACGAATTAAAAGTATTGCAAAGCCCTTAATTTATTACAATTTTGTTGCTCTTTGATTAAACCTCTTCTTGCGCTAATAATTCTCAGTAGTACTGTACAACATATGCTGCAGAAACCCCTGAGGCAGCCAAGCAAAACCAAGCCAAAAACAGCGGAGGAGTCGCTTACCTGTCTGAACTCTTCCAGGTCTATTTTGTTTCCCACCAGCACCACAGGGATGTCATAGGTGTGCCGGACGCGATAAATGAGTTCCTTGAACTCAGCCGCCTCTTGGAAGGATTGGCGGTCTGTGATGGAGTAGCAGATAATGAAGCCTTCTCCACCTCGCATGTATTGGTCCCTCATGGCTGTGAATTCTGCCTGCAGAACAGGAAGAACAAGCTCAGTAATTTGGCAAACAAAATTATCCATCTGTAAATAACAAACTTGCAGAAAACTTGCCTGATTCCTTGCATAAATTCACATTGCTTGTTTTACCCTTGTAAACACTGTTTGCTGAAACTTGTGCATCCTGCTGAGTTTGTCAACCCCAATAATAAGGATTTCTCTAAGGTCTTTTTTTTTTTCTTTTCCCATCAAGGGAGCTCTGTCCTCTAAGAATATGGACTTATTATGCACTGCCTGCATATAGAAAATACTGCCTCATGTATTACCAGAGACTTCTGCAGTGCTGCCAGTATAAACAGATGATTTGCAATTGAATGAATATTAACAGGTGTAAAAGAAGGTATATTACTGCCTAGGGATCTGGGACAGGTACAAATTCCTTATTATGCACTCAATTCAAAAGCTCAGTAATATCAAAAAAATATTCATTGATTCCCACCAGCTTTGGAATAGTGCCTAGAAAAACAGGGATCTAATCTGCAAAAAGTTCTGCTCTTTTAAAGGCTTTCAGAGAAGATGGGGGTTTTAGTTCAGTATGGGGTAACACCATTAAATGAGAATGAACAATTTCAAACAGTGTGAGAATTGGTCCAGTTTTCTCCTCCTGCATTTTTCTCTTTTTGTGTATGTATTTATTGTCACAACAACACATCTAGTTACTTGTAAGTTTTTGGTTGTTTTTTTTTCTGAAGTATTTAATAACTGCCACATTGTCCAAAAAAAAAAAAAATCAAAATTTAGTTTTCAAAAACTAGTCTCAGACACTTTGGCTTGAGAATATGTTTTAAAGCCTGTTTCTTTCTCAAGTTTGTTTGCTTTTCTTGATCATAGCCCAGAATAACGCAATACCATGGCAACAGTCGGTCAGGATCAGAATCCTCCTGACAGAATCAGTTCTCCAGAGATATTAAGATGCAGGAAGGTCTGATAAGAAAGAAACACACATATCAACGTTGGACCATTTCTATGAGCAGCAGGATGCAGCATCAAATCCTGTATATTTTAGTCTATTGAGAATTTAGGCTAGGATGTTTTAAAACAGTTTAGTTTACATATATATATATATTTCCTCAGCCCTTGCTGAAAATTGAAGGGAAATGGATTTCTTATGCTCTTTTAAAAGTCTCAGCCTTAAATCTCTCTCAGAAGTCACTCAGCTTGATTGACAATACTTCCTGTGAATAGACTTTCATGTTGACCATTATAATTTATTTATGATGTATCTTTTACCCAAGGGTTTTATATATCATTCAAAACATTTCACCTGCTGCGGGAAAAAGTTTGTCCAAGTTAGTTTCAAAATGGCAGACTAATAGGCGATTTAAGGGTAGGATTCTGCTTTGAGTCTTATTCAGAATTTGAAAATCTCTGAATTATCACCAGTAGCACCCCATGAGAGTTTATTAACTACCAAGCTACAAAAATGGAGTGGATCAGGTCATAACATAGCCCATCCTCTTGAAACTGGATGTGTAAGCAGCCGAACACTGAAGAAATCAAACAGAAAGGATTCCACACTCTGGTTTGGACAAGACACTGAACAGAGATGTGTGTCTGTTCCCAGGTCTTTCCCTGCCATCTACATTAGATAGCTACTAGATTGATGAATGATGCAACACAGAAGTAGAGATCACATTCAAAGTCTCCAAGTTGAGGGCAGGGAGTGTTAATGACTAAACATAGTAATTAAATCCATTATCCGCCCTCAGACCCCAGGCTTTTGTACCAGAAAAAAGATCTCACTGCAGCCCCCATCCCTTATGATTTTCTCTTCTTTGTACCTTAGAAGATATAAAATCTCTTAGAACTTTCATGGTTAGTGAGGTAGTCTCCTTTACAGGAGGAGCAGAATTAGGCCAGGATTCCTCCAGGCTGAGCAGAAAATGGAAACCTTCAGTGAAGTTAAATTTGTGGATTAAGCTTCTGAATTTAGCTGGCTATGTAGCTGCAGTCCACCATCTAAACTGTCCTTGTAAAAAGTGGTAAACTATTGAATGCTGTTAATGGACTACAGGCTGCTTCTACTGATGGAAAATAGTTATCCCATTAGTTATCTAATTATCTATTTTTTTGCACCCATTATTTATTTTTAGAGCATTTCTACAACTGAATGGAGCTGCTAGCTAAAAGTACATATTTTCACATGGAACCTAACGCCCAACACAGATGACCTGTCTCCCTGAGTTACAAATTTCATAAATCAACTGCTGTAGCACTGTATGACAACTCTGCACAACCTTTTACAAAGAATGAGCTCTGTTTAAGTGAGGTGATCCACCTCTAGGAAGTGCTCAGAACTCTGTACCCTCATTTATAGCCATTTATGGCAAACTGAGAAGGAATTAGGTCACGCATCCCTGTTTAAGTTACTCACAGTAAGTGACGTTCTGCAGCACGAGTATGCCCAGGATCACTCCCCAGGGATTCTTAATGGCTTTCCCTGACTGACAGGAGACCCTGGGTTCCTAATTTTACACACTGAACCATTCCAAAAGGACAAAGTTCTCAGCTTTTAGGGACTGCCACTTTTGAGTCAGAATTATCTACCTGCACACCCAGATTCATGCCGGGGCATACTTAAGACTGTCAGGATATGAATGAGTTTACCTGTGCAATTTTTTATTATGACATGTTGTTGCTGCTGATATATTAGACTAAACAGACAAACTACTTTAGTGTCATTTGCGGTGATCCATTTTCAGAGGCATTAAACATTCTGTGTAAACTGGATTGAGGACATAGACTTTGCTATCTGCTGTTAACTCAGCTAGTCATTTCCATTCCAATTTTTTCATGTTGACATTCATTTCTCAGCTTTTTCCCCTTGGCATGATTGCTCAGTACATAGTCAAGGACTCCAAGGTCAAACATCAATATGCCTGTTTTTTATTTCAAAAGGAGTGGGTTTTTCTTCTCTTCATCAGGAACATCAACATAATAATACTTACTAATAGAAAGAATAAATTTGATTATCAATAAATGTAAAACCCTTACATGTCTGTATGCATATTTGATGTAAAGACAAAGGACTAAGATGCAATTAAATCTCTTCCTTCATTTTTAAGTTCAAACCTTATTCCAGTTTCTACTTTTTTCATGTTTCTCTACAGTAAGCAGAATTAAAACCCAAGTTCACTTGGGTTTTGTGAATGTTCAGGTCTAGATAGAGATAAAGCTTAAGGTTTTAGGGATTTCTCAGTAGCTTTATTTTTATATTTTGTCTGGTTCCCTAATAAAATATGCAACAGTGTATCTGTGCAGCTGGAACACTAGTATCTTCTCTAATTGTTTCCCACTGTAAAAGAGATCTCTTAAAAAGTCATTCAGGAACAGTACTGGATACAAATTTCCACTCAATAAAGGGAAAATACAAAACATTCCCAAGTCAGTAAATGCCAAGGGGAAGAGACAGAAGGAAATCACACCCCCTCAAAAGGAAATCAATTCTGAGATTTAAAGTGAAGATTTGTCATGCTTACCGCACTTTGCAGCTTGACATCAGTCTCAAGTAACTCTCTTGTGTATTATGACTAGGACTTAACTGAAAAGTGTGGTAAAAACTCTTTTGAAACCAAATCATCATTCTTCTTAGGTGATGTGATACTTGAGAACAAGCATCACTCTGGATAGAGACAAAATAAAACTTTTCTAAAAGTTGAAAGAAGGCAGCATAATTTTTCCTTTTCTTTTCCCCGTATAATTGAATGCAGATAAAAAAATGTCACTAATCCTCGTAAGACTATACATCTCTACCTGTTGTTGAAGAACATTGGCAAGTAAATCTCTTGATGATTAGGTTTAGCAAAGAGAAAATGCCTAACCTCAGTTTTCTCTTCCTTAACTTGTTTTATCCCCTTTCATCCCACTTTTCATAGTGAGCAAAAGAAGATTTTTCACAAAGAGCAATACAACTAATTAATGTTAAAATTCATACTGTGTTCATGGAAATATAAATATAATTTGTATGTTGGGTTTTTTTTTTTTTTAATTTGAGATCAGAATCCTTTCCAAATAAGATTCATATGTTTATGTCTCCAGAAGAGGAAACAAAGTCATTGAACAGCAAATTCAGACTGCATTTAGATACCTATACTTTTATGAAGGCTTGGTTTATTTGTTTCTATTAGACATAACAGTCTGGGTCTCAGGCTCAGCTCAGGACAGTCCTGCCTTGCTGACTGAAACAGTCTAGGAAGGTGTATAATGAAGTTCAGTAAAGCCAAGCTTCTTTCTTTACTGTTTCCTAAGTATTTGCCCCTGAACAGTGCTGCAGAAGGAATGGTGGCCTGGAAAAGCTTTTAGGCAACTAGGAATAGAAGTTGTTTAGAAGCAGCATCTCCCACATCACCATTTTACAGCAGCAGAGCTCTAAAGTGAAGCCATTTCTCCCAGGCCCCCATGTTGTGCATAGCTAAGAGATGGCCTTGTCAGCCCCAGAAAGGATAAAAGGGGGAGAAAAAAAGAAAAAAAAAAAGAAAAAAAGAAACAAGGCAATGAGCAGAGGGTCAGCATCCCTGCCCTTTATTTTTCATTGTGTGGTGATGTGTTTGAGGAGTAAACATGGCTCAGAAGTGCAGTCCTTCCCCGTGCTTCTCAGAAGTGCAGCGCTCAGAAATTTAAAGATGCAGCACCTCCGAAACAAAGGTGTCATGTTTTTCAAACTACACACACACTCCACACATTTTGATGTCTGTTCCTTTTTTGTGATCTTGGCTTGTATCTCTGGAAGAGGTCAGAGCCTCCCCAGGGAGGCCAGCCTCACAGTTTGAAGAATGTCACTTTCTATATCTACTTGTCTTATGTTCTGCTTGACTTTAGAACCGGGAATCTGCTAACAGATGTTCTTAATCAAAACTGTCTCCCTGATTACCACAGGGGTCATTCTTATTATAAAGTGGGGTTTTTTACATTTATAGTGAGCACTTGAAAGGTGGTATATGCTCTTGTAAACAGGCAGGATATTGTTCATCTATGACAATGAATAAACAAGAATAAAATGAACAAAAAGGACACAGGAAATTCAGGGGGAGGGGGAAAGCCTTCAAATAGTGATTGAAGCAAAAATAAAAATACTAAAAATAATATGTGAAACTGGATTGTTCCCTCAAAAAAACCTGATTTTTTTATTAAAAGTAAGTTGAAAATTTCTTCTATCTCAGGAAATTTTTTGCCAAAATGGTCAAAGAGTACTTTTTAGCAGCAAATCATTTTAAAAGCCAAAGAGCAAACCTCCCATATCTCCCTTTTAGTAAATTCTCTTGCACACATAAGCATCACAGTTGACTTCATTTGGATTACATATCATCCACCTGGCACTGCTTGTCATAGAGTGTGCTTTTCTTTTACCTCTTGAAATAGATTTACCTAATGAAAGTACACTGGTGAGAAGTGCTGTGATAATTATTTGGTTTTTGTAGGTTTTTTTTAGTCCTTTATTTTTTGTGAGGGGAGGAGGGGATAAAAGCAAATAGTTTTAAAAAGCTTATTTGTAACAGCAAACAGCAAGAAACCTGCTGGAGTTACATTTCAAAAGAGAAGGGTCCAGATAGGATGTTAGCTGGATATTACATCTTACAAGCACTCTGACGCCAGTACCAATCTAAGATGCAAAGGATGGGCTTTATTTCATCTGGTTTTTCCCCCCCAAGAGGTAGTCAGGTGTTCTACATTTAGAATCATGGTTTTATTTAATCTTCAAGTCTCTCTCTACAGTCATTAGAGAGACATGATTGACTCCAGAGAGTAACTCAACCCATCCTCAGGGAAGTGCTTAAGATGCCAGGGGTGTTTTTCTTTTGTGCCTCACTCACTGCCTCAACAGAGACTAAATACACAGCCCTGCCTCTGATGTCCACAGAATCAGCCAGGCCCTGCCCAGTCATATCCTTCATGCATTTGGTTGATAAGGCTAGTCCTCCTCTCCATTTTATACTTTTCATTTAGCTTCCACAAGGCTGTTTTATTTCTATTCGGGTTCAAAAGGTCAAGAGAGTGTAGCATCTAATGCCTAAAGCCAGTGGAGGATTTTTCCTTTTGCAGCACTCAGCAGTGGGAAATGCTGTTCCTCAGCATGGGTTAAGTAACACCATGAGATAATAAGGGAACACTTTTTCCATCACAGATGCCAAAGTTCCCAGCCTGCTGCCTTTTCCCGCAGGATTCTAGCCTGCACCAGCTACAAGCTCTCAGCAATGACACAGCAGAAAACAAGAAAGCACAGAATGTTATCAACATCACTTCACACTCTCCTCTTGCTTCTCTCCTATTTGCAGTCATCCTTTGCAAACAGCAACGATGACAAAAGGAGCTACACAGCAAAAGATAGCGAAAAATTTGCAGCAGGTGGTACTCAGCCACCTGTGTCAGCCTAAACCATCTGCCACATCACTGGGAGGAAGGAAGGGAGCTGAGTAACAGCTCAGACACAGCCCAGAGAAAATGCAGGGGCTCTGGCTCAAACACTGGAGGACAGAGATTGATTCTTCTCCTCGTCAAGTCTCTACACTGTTCTGGTTGTACATCAAACCCATCTCTCACAACCCTTTTTGCCTGTTCTAGTAATGATTCAGGAGCAGTTCAAAATGGGATTAGTATAAATGAGAATTAGCCCATAAGCCTGCAGTGGAAGTGGATTATTATTATAATCAGTCCCTTGATTAATGATCAGTCAGTGTCTCACGCCTTATAATTACAGGAAAGAATTCTTGCTTCTGTTGTAAAACAGCAATATCCCTTTCCTTCTGTGAATTTGTACTGGGGACAAAATGCACATCACTGATGACGGGAAAAGTATGAAGATAAAAAGATGCAGTCCGAGTTCCTAGCAGACTAATGGCTTTCTGAGCTTTATCTGACAGCCTTCTAAGGCAGTATTATGAACTCCACATTCTACAAAAGCAGTAGCCTTTTCTTAACTCTGGGAATGTAAAAGGATAAAGCTAAGACAGGCACTGAAATTAATCTGTAATTTAGAAGACAACTGGCAACCCCCTGTTTAATCTAATTTATTTACCTGGAAAGAGAAACAGAAGAAGAAGGACAATATTCATGACAGGTGTTCTTTGCTGGAAGACACAGGTGTGATATCCATTTCTGTGACAATTGGCAGCATTGCTTTTTAGCTGCTGATTTCCAGGGGTTTTCCAGGTTAGCTCACCTAGGTGGAGTGATTGACAGGGAGTCCCTCAAGACTTTTTCTATGGGCAAGAAGATGGTCCAAGCTGGGTGGGTCACCTGAATAGATGTTTGGCAACTTAAGAAACATGATTAGACATGCACTGATTATGAAATTCAAACACAGTTTCATGTTCCTGATTTTTGCAGTTTCACGTTCCTCATTTTTACACAATTTTGGCTGACAACTTTCTAAATAATTTCCCCCTCTTATCTTCCTCTACACTCTGTTCTTCAGCAACAACCTGCTTACTCTAGAAACAAGTCTTCAGTTCCAGAGAGGAGACAATTTTGCATTAGACTCAGTTCAGGATTCTGTCTGAAAATTAATGTATTCTCATGGAAAGAGATGGATTCCTTCCCACTGGTTAATACATCTTTAATCTCTGACTACAGAAGAGACTTTATGAACAGCTAAAGTCCTGAATGTAAAGAGAAATTAATTAAAAATAAAGATAGTAATCTTTTAATATGGATTACTCTATCAGGTTAATTCATGATGATATTACTCTCATCTTCATCCAAATGAGTCTGAGACTCTGAACTTGTATGTTAAATTTTCACCCTGTCTGAAAATCATGAATTTGTGAGGTTAGGTTTTTTTTTATTGGCTTTAAATCCTTGTTAGACACAATCTATTTTCACCATCAGTGAAATCATGCTGTTTCCCACAAGTGGACTTATAGATTCAAGTTCCCCCTCTCTTTTCATCTGTGGTACTGTTTCCCATCCTATATGGCACTGCTCTCAGTAACAGACCACACAGAATTAAGCCCTGTGAAAAACAGGTGTCGATGTTCTTTACATCCTGAGCACTGATGGATGGCAATTTCACTGCCCCTTCCCTAACTGCAGAACCTTTTATATGCACTCACTTTTCTGTATTCACATCCTGCATCATGAGTTATGCAGGAAGATTGAGCCACCCCAGCCTTTTATAAAAAAGTAAACGAAGAGAAATAAATAAGGGGGTGGAAAAGACAGATCCAAGCAACTTCCAATTAAATAACTCAAGACTACAAAATATAACATCACAGAGTGACCGTTCCTTCTTGCTGAGGAACTAGTAAATAACCTGCACTGGCATTCAGGCTCTCCCTCCAGATACAGCTTCTTTTCACTGAGATTCCCAGTGTTCCCACTCTAATTGCCCTCCTGCCTCCACGTGATAATATATTTGCCAGTTTTCTACAACTGTGCTTTTGTTAATTTTATTAATCCTGCCCTTCCCAAGATGGTTTGTCATGTGCAGTAATGAAAAGAGGCAGTCCATCACCTGGGATATGACATCTACTTTTTTTCCCACCCCTAAATATGGGTGAAATCACCATACCAATTCTCCACAATGCCAGTAAAAATTCCTCGGTGCTACACTCCCTAACTCAGAGAACTGCCTTTTTCTTTCATGTTCATGCTAATAGTGTCTCTCTTAGGGATAAACACCTTAACAATTTTCTTCTAAATGCAGGCACTGAAGCAATCTTCATTGTTAACTACCTCTAAAACCCCCAAATGCGTTTGGTTTATCATGCACTACATAATACTTCTCTCCCTGTTCTCCTTGATATGCAAAAAAGAATAAAGCCTGTTTTCACCTTTTATCACAAACGCATCATAAATGGTTAAAGGGAAAAAAATTAATAGCTTTGTAATTACATTTTAGTAAACAGCAGAGATTAGAAAAAAAACAAAAAACAAAACAACACCCCGCTAGTAGAGAGGTAATGGTTGCAGCTGCAAGCAAGGGCTTTCCAGGGATTCAGATATACTCTTGTCAGCTCCTGTGGTTGTCACAGACTCACCACCTTCCCCAGCAAGGCCTTGTGCAGCCTTGCAGAAGTAAATCAGGAGGTTGTGGAGTCAAACACCTCATTGCCCTGATAAATGACTGTAAATTATATTTTGGCTTGCATATATGCACTCTCATGATGAGTTCCACAACAAGTGTTCTTACCTTAAAATTCCACCACACAGGTTTTTTGCCTCCCTTCCCTTGTGCCCTACTCATTAGCAGAGATATTATTTAATCTGAGAACCTGAAAATGGGGAAAAGGAAGAAGCAAACAACCTGCAGAGTGGCTATTTTTGGCTTTTGTAACATTTAATCAATAATGCACTCATTTCTGCAACTGAAATTTAGCTCAGTGTTTACCTGAGGGGTGTGTTCCCTGGGGACTAAATAAATCACCACCAAAAAGAATGCAAAATACATATGTTACAATCCTGCATGGATTTTGTATTGCTCACAATGTGAACCTGTGACATAAAAAGACTGAGTTGTCATGTCCCTGTGGCTTCCAGCGTGAAGGAGACCCCTTGCTTTTTCATTTCCATTTGAACAAATACTTCCGGAGCAACTGAATAATTTTCACTGTGTTAGAAAAGAAACAAACCATGAACACAAAGGCAGAGCTCCCAAACTGTAAGTGATGAGGTACCTCAGTTAGAACAGCAGATCCAATTGAGAAAGTGAAGGATCCAGGGAGACCTTGGAGCACTTTCCAGGAGGGGCTATGAGACCACTGGAGAGGGACTTGGGAAAAGGTCATGGAGTGAGAGGGTAAGGAGGAATGGCTTTAAACTGGCAGAGGGCAGGGTTGGATTGGATATTAAGAAAAAATTCTTGACTGTGAGGGTGATGAGGCCCTGGCGCAGGTTTCCCAGAGAAGCTGTGGCTGCCTCTGGATCCCTGGAAGTGTCCAAGGCCAGGTTGGACAGGGCTTGGAACAACCTGGGATAGTGGAAGGTGTCCCTGCCCACAGCAAGGGTTTTACAGTCATTTCCAAACAAAAGCATTCCATGATTTTATGATCCTGAAAGACACTCAGTAGCTTCCGAGATGTGCCAAAACTCTCCAACATAGTAGTAAAACTCATCTGCAAATCCAGAAGTTTGAGGCATCTGACTTCTTCAACTTTCTCCAAGGTGTTAGTCAGGTACCACACTGATTTCTTACACAGGTACAGTCAACATGGCTACTGATAAGCTTTTGAGTTTTTTGTCTTGTTAAGAGAAAAGATTGTTCCCCGGCATGGTTTGTCTCACATCATCCCACGGCTGTGATAATGACATGGAACGCTCATGACAACAATTTATGCTACTCATCCATTAGGCACAAAAAACCCCCCAAAAAAACCCAGGCACAAAAAACTATGCAAACTATGCAAGCTTTCTCCTATGGAGGCGAGAAAAATACATATCCAAAATACAGTTTGTTAAGGGAAAAAAAAAAAAATCCAGGAAGTATTTAATATTTTCACTAATTATTTTATTGAGTTTCTACTTAGCTCCTCAATTCCTCTTTGAAAAATCTGAACAGATGGAATAACATGTCTCAGATTACAAATGCAACAAACAATGAAGTCCAAAATTTGCTGAAGTTTATTTGATTGGTTGGTTGGTTTGTTTGTTTGTTTGTTTTGGTGGGGTTTTATGTTTGCTTGTTTATTTGGTAGAAGGGAATTTCATTTCCAAGTTCTGGGGCAAAACTATTGAAACTCCGGCTTGAAAGATATGACTTGTTTTTAAGTTTTTCTATTCCCCTCCTGGTAGTGGGAAACAAAAATGACATATTTAGTAAGCTTTTTTCAGCAGTCCTTCCTGTGGTTTTGCAATTGAAATGTTTGGATGATTCGGATAACACTATGAAAGTTTTTGCTTTTGTTCTCTTTGTCTGGAGACACCACCATTCAAAGGTACAGAATGTCATAAAAGACACTTACTTTTGAAAATTTCATTTTTTGGGGGAAACCTACTTTTCCTGAGAAGTATTAGCACCATGTTCTGCAAAAGATCCCTTTCTTGGTCATTTGGCCAGGGGAAATGGGCACCATGTGGTGCTGTAATATGTGCTTGTTTTCTCAGCATTCAAGCCAATTTTTCTAGTCCTGGAAATATCACTATAGTGTGAGCTTTGTGAAAACCGATAGAGGTAGAACACAGTTTTCTGCCCACTGGCATCCCTGGTTTGTGTACAGCTGCTTGGTAACAAGTAAATTTTGATAACAAACCTCTGTAAAATGGAATTCCTAGTGAGATTATTTAGGACAGTCACATATATATAAAGAAATCAGGACACACTCAGAGTATGTGAAGCATCTGCTGGAACTTCAAAGAACTTCAGTACCATTCAATAGTGCAATGAAAAGGTACAGAATATTTTATACTGATGGGAGAACAGGCAATTTTACATTATCACCATCTTGTGGAGGACCTAGATGGAGTTTAAATAGATGTTTTCTATAAAATGTACACCAGAACAAAGCCAACCAATCAAACAAAACTACCCTAAAAGCAAATTAAATAAAATAATAATAAAAAAATACACCCCAACAACAGCAACAACCAAATCAAAATACTACAAAGCAAGGCTTGGAAAGAAGAAAAAAATTATTTTGCTAGTTTTATCAAAATTTATAATTATGTATTTTATTCTCTTATATGTTCTCATTTTATTAAAAAGAGAAAAAAACATAAATCATTCAGTAGCATCACTGTGTATTTATCTGATTCTGGAGGTTGTTTGTTAGAGAAAGACAAAGAACAGTGAGAGGGAAAGCATTTCAGCAGAAAAAAAAATAAGACTTTGTTGAAAGAGAACAGAAGACCCTGCAAAGTTTCCCTCCACCTGCAATATCACTACCACTGACTTTGTTAAAGCGGAGTGGTAGCAATGGGCAGGAAATCAGTATTGTCAGACACAATAAATGCTGATGTTCACCCTAAACGCTTGCTCCCTGCAACATTTTATTGCACCTGTTTGACAGGAAGATAAATGCAGATGTAGAAATACAAACTGATCTACCCTTTATTGCATCATGATTCACTCATGGACAGGGATGAGAAAGGAAGTTGGGAATCTTGACTGCCAGTTGCCTGTCCTTCTTTTGGTAATATAGTCCTTTTTAACAGTATATGGCCTAGATCTTTTCATACTGAAGTCAAGGAATATTTTTCCCATGATTTGAAGGCAATTGGTGTCAGATCAGCAGTTTCATCTGTGATTTACTGCAACTGTTTTTTCCACTCCGTATCTGTGCCAAATAAATGTTTCTTCACAATCTGTCCATTGGCAAATAAAATGACTCGGTCAAGGGAGAGACTTTAGCTCTTCTCAGAAAATATAGAACAACTTTTCTTGAGAACCCAGGACATTTTTGGTGTTATGATTTGACTTTCCAAGTATATTTTCAACAGCCTGTGGCACAACAACATACAAGGGAAATAAAACTAGTGTTCTTCTCACCTAATATGCTGTGTTAATAGTTGCTACTTACTTCAATATCCCTATGCTTTAAAAATAAAATGGGTTTCATTTATGCACTACAGTACCTAGCAGAAAGTGCAATAAAATTATTTTCCCCTTATAAGAACACTCTGTAAAGGCCCATTAAGACATAATTACTGCCAAAAAGGCATTTTACATTTCCTTGAGATAAGCTGCACTAGTGTACTTTGAGATTTCACTTCCATTGATTCAGGATTAGAGCAGCATGTGTAGATAATAAGCAGAAGGGTCTCAGATAACAGCCTGAGTGAATCATCGGACTATAGTGTTTAGTCTGAGAAAGTGTGTTTATCTGAAGGGCTCTTGGGACTAATACGGTTCCTCTTCAAAGCTTGAAGCAGGGGGTAAGAATCATAGTCCTGCAGGTTGGCAGGATAAACATGTCCTGTGATTTGCTAGCAATTTGAGAGATGGATTTCAGTACAGAGCGCACTGTTGTTGTCAGGTTGAAAAGTGTCTGCCTGGAAATGAATTCATGCGCACACAGCCCCAGACAAAGGAAAATCTCCCTGAAATGGCATGCCATCACATTTTAAGGCCAATTTTTCAAGTCTCTGACTCACACCTGGGAAATATACTGGTGCACTAAGTTTATCATAAAAAGCTCACATTTTAGCAAACAAAAATTGGTGCAATAATCTCAGAATGTACTGTCTCGCTGGCAGGTACAGAAAAACATTTTTCTGCTTACTTGCCTGCTTTGTATCTGAAAACAATTTCTACCTCTTTTACATATCAGATCAGATTGTTTTCCAGTGAAGGGAGCTCTGCTGCTCTTTTAGTGTTCCGCGTGAGGTCTACACAGAGAGATTGGCTAATGTGTCATACAGAGGAAAGCTGTGGCAAGAATAAAAGCTCCTGTGTCAGTCAACAGTTTATAAATACAGCAGAAGAGATAACTGCTGTGTGTGCTCCATGAGGAGCATACTTCTGGGCTCCAGAAGTAGCAACATATTTTTAAGCTAGAAGAGAGGGTGAGAAAGCGTAAATGAGCGAACAGAAGGTTTCTATAACTCTGTGTGGAGGCTTTTTGTGTGCAGTTGGAGCAGTTGGGGGTTGTCACTCTCTGAGAATAATTGTGAAGGGAACTGAACACAGAATAAAGTGCATGAGGGCTGAATGTCCTCTCGTTTGCACCTGCAAGTTTGTTGGAAACCAAGGAGTTTACGTCAGTTTAGATTAAATATATGTAAAAGCAGGTTATTTTCATGACATGTTGGTTAAGAAAAGGAAAATCCCTGAATTACCTCCACCAGCACCACTTCCAAACTCAGTGGACATGGGTTAATTTCAAGGGAAAGTTACTTAAAAAATGTCCCATATGGATGAACAAGGAAGTTCAAGCTATCTTTATGGATACAAATTTGCATTTGCAGATTTCCATTAAGTTTGTCCTATATACTGCACATGCCATATTGTAGCTAGCCTTGGGAGTTAAAAGCTAAAAAAATAAACTTCCTCAATTTTGTAAATATGATCTCAATCTCACGCTTCCTCTGTTTGGCTTTATTTGCTTCTTTTCTTGGTTTTAATTGAAATGTAGATTAAAAAAAAAAAAAGTTTTGAGTTAAGAATGTTTCTTCCCGTTAAAGAGCCAAAGGCATCATTGACAGCTAACCAAAAGAATTACTGATAGCTTCTTCTAGATTCGGTTGTGCCACTGAAAAAGAATGCCAGCACTAATTTTTTGTTCATTTCCTTGCTGCACAGCACATTTACAAGCTTTTTTTGACAGGAAAAGCTCAAGAAAGGTCTGTTTATGACAATCTAACTATGAGGAGTTGCATCAATACCTGCTCCAACAGTTGATCGTGGTGAGCAAACAGAGGCTACCCAGCTGTCAGGTGTAGAGGGTGGTGAAAAGCAGGTGTAGGGTGTTCAGTGAAGCATAAATGCTTGCACCAGCCCTTACACTCATTAAGAAAATGCCTCTTGTTGTGCCTTCTGTGGAAAAACAGTATTGGAAGAGCACAAAAAGGACAAATGGTGGCGTATAAAATATTCATCCAGAGTCCTTGGAACATCAGTTTGCTTCCTGATGACCAATTTGTCATATGTAATAGTGTCTATGTATATGCATGAAAGATCAGGAACTAGATGAGCAAGTTTATTAATGTTTCTAGTTTTTGGGGTTTTTTTAACTTCAGAAAGTTGGGAACATAAACATATTTTTGTTTTAAGTTCTTCAGACTAGATCTACTGATTAAAATATTGAAGATTTTTATGCAGTGTCAGGTATGAAATCACATGTGGATTTTTAAGTCTAGATTTGACAATTAAAAACTGTATTAATTATTAGTATTTATTTTGGTCAGTGCTGAAGTGCTCAATTAGTCCATAGGTACAGGAGGGAAAGAAGAACCATATTTGTTGAAACATATCCTCGAGCACAACAACAAAATACATTCACTTCAGTCAGTTTCTCTATTGACTTCTTGCATTTCCCAAATAGGGATGAATTACAGTTTTAGCTCCTTGATCTTCTGAAGTGATTAAAGTCATTATGCAAAGTTGATGATGAAGTATTTATGACTGCTAGGACACCCAGACAAATGAGATTTCCACTGCGTGATTTAGAAGCTGTAACACCGTCTCCAGTTTGACATTAGACCCAAGGGAACAAAAACAACGAGGTGCCATCAAGGCACACATCAGCAGAAGCACAACTGGGCTCTTTGTGCTTTTACCCTGAGTCACCAAAGTCAGAGCAGAATTTGTGTGAGCTTCGGTGAGAGCGCCGTTAAGTCCTCAGTGAAGAAAGAGCCTATTTCAGCTGCTGACTTCAATGGGAGTTGGATTAGGTCTTGATTTATTCTGGAGCTGTGTAGTGCGGATAGAGAGGCAACAAATCCAAAGACATCTGCAAAGACAAGCAGCTAAATCCAGGAAACTAAGAATGGACAGCTCCTGAAAAATGGTGGGGAGGGAAAATGGGAAGAGCTTCCCAGCTACAGAGGGAGTGTGCTTCAGGGATAGCAATCTGTGCTGTAACAACAAGAGAATTTAACACAGATTTTTTCATATCAAATCAGCTTGGGAGAATCATTTCAACAGAAGTAGAATAGCTGTACAATGGCCTGGGCTGATGAATCTCCTGAGTGTGGTGCTCCTGCCGCAGGCCTCTGCTTTCTACAGAGGAGTGGCTGAGGGAACAGGGGACGTTTAGATTGGATATTAGGAAAAATTTATTTATTGAGATGATTATCAAGCCTTGGCACTTGAAGATATGGGTTAGTGGTGGGCTTGGCAGTGCTGCGTTAATGGTTGCACTCAATGACCTTAAAGATATTTTCCAACCTTATAAATTCTATGATTTTATGAAATGTCTGCACCACATTTCATTACTCTGGTCACCATATGACATGAACCTCTAATACTGTAGACGCTTTGCTTCCTAATAGAGACAAAACTTAAAACTCTCCAGTTTTTCTCTACTACTGTTCTCACCACTTTGCACTGACTGCATTGTTCTGATTTTTTTTCTTACCTTACAACTGTCCATTCTGATCAAATTCATAACCTTGGCAACCATATCCCCCTCCCATAAATTAAGAATGAGCGTTAGTTCTGGCCTTTCATATGATCAAAAATAAAAAATCATACAAAAAATTGTATATATGAAAATGACTGACAATAGCTGAACTTTCTTTAAATTTCTGGCAGCAGACTGCTTTCCCCACCAATTGGAGTGCCCAGCTTAGGTATATTCAGACATCTGGGAAGTGAGAACAAAGGTTCCAGACTTCTGCTTCCCAAATACTTCATTGTTTATTTGTTTTAAGTACATTTATGTTCCTTATTGGTTGTCTTGTTCCTATACAAGGTGCACGCACATTATGAAAACTTGAGAAACTGCAAAAGCCTTCAAATAGACCCTGAGACAAACCTGAGGAACAAATAAGCAAGTAGCAGCACTTTGATTAAACAGTAAAAAATATTTTGAAATGGGAAGGGAACGAACTGAAGTAGAAGAAATTATTTTGTTTAACTCCTTCTTCTTCATTACTGTATATGAAACTTAATTCCCTGACGGATCACACAGATGACACGCTGTCATAGAAATGGCAGAATCAGAGGATGGTTGGGGTTGGAAGGGAATTTAAAGTCCCTCTCGTTACAAGCACCCTGCCCTTTTCAGGGACACCTTTCACTGTCCCAGCTTGCTCCATTCTGCCTGGCCTTGGACACTTCCAAGGATGAGGCAAACACAACTTCTCTGGAAAACCTGTATATGTGCATTGTGTGTTAATTTTGGCATTAAGACCTTTCTCTTATGGGAGAGCAGTTGATATGTAGATATAATTTGGGGAGAAGGAGAAATGTAACAAAATACTTAGCCTACAAGTAGGCCAGAAAATTCCTGTAATACATATAGAAAAGGAAGGAATGAGAAAAGCATAGGACAATCAACACAGTATTTATTCATTCCATTATTGTGATAGATGTTCCTGCATACAAGAGAAAAAGAAACAAACATCTTTTTATCTATTGTTCATTTCAGCCTGCCTGTCTCCTCTGATGAGATTTGGAAGTTATACTGTGCTATACTGCAGCACTCCTTTAATCTTCTCCTTTGTTAATTCCTCTATGTTATTCTGCCACTGCTTCCTTTTTGTTTGAATAGGAAACCTTGTTTCTAGCAATGTGACCCATATCTCTGAGGTTAAAATCTTTGAGTTTATCTCTGATTGAATGACTCACATTGGAAAATTACTCACCTGTCCAGCAGTGTCTAGAATGTCCAAATAGGCTGGCTCGTCATCAATTCGGACTTGAGTTTTATAGGCATCCTCTGAAAAACATAGTGTAGTTTGCTTAAGCAAATGAGTGGCTCAGAGAATGGAAAATGAAATATCTTTGCTGGTTTGGAGTAGGCTTTTCAAAAGCCCTCCAGTCTGACCTAACCTTGCTTTATATCAAAAGTCCCTTTTTGAAATCCCATCATCACCGCAAAGCATTAGCAAAAGAGAGTCCCTTCTATCACACTACCTCTAAACACAAAAATTAAATTTCCCTTTCTTTAAAAGGGTAGCACAGACCCCAGGTGTTATGTAGGTCACAAAGATTCAGAGGTGTTGTGCTGGTGCCATGCAACAGAGTGTTTTTTTACTTACCACAATGACACATTCAAAGAGCTTTTCTAGCAAATAGTTTCAATTTAAAGATTGTCTAAATTATTGGGTTAGACTGCCTGTGGCTGAACGTGGCTCCTGGCTCAGGTATGTCAGAACAATTATTTAAACTTCTGTATACCTCCAGAAAGGCTGAGAATAGACTTTTAAAATTTTGTAATCTGTGTCCTCACACACATTGTAGCTGCGGGCAGAGGAGGAAAAGCTCTGCTTTGTGGACCCTTCCCTTAGCTCACGATTTTGTAAACTAAATTTAGAAGAAGAAAAACAAAGAAAAGGTGAACTACTATTTGCATAAGCAGTTTTCCTCACATTTCAATTTCATTCCCCTCTCAACACTTGTATTTTCTTCATAAGATTAAAAGGAGCGTAGATACCTGCCTTTGTTTATACTTGAAATGGTCTTGGAAATTATCTGTGCTCTTTAATTGAACAATCATGCAGAGCAGCCTGAGTAGTTCTTGTGACTGGCATTGTGCTTTGGAAGTGCACTGAGGTGTGAAGACAAGACAAGTGCACTTGTTGTGTCTGGGGAGTGACTTTAGCCATCATGGGCAAATGGCTGAGCCTGTCCACAGAGCCAGTCCTCGCAGAAACCCTCAGGATCAGGCTCTCTATAACTATTGCAATAATATTGAAATTATAACATGGGATTGTATGGCAGGGAGTTGGAATTCTTTCTATGTTCCAATTTGTGCCATAATATAGATATTGTATCATACACCACTTTATAAAAGCATATAAAAACCTTCTTTCTACCTGCAGAGGAAAAACTACTAAAGCATTTGGGTACAAGATTCTGGAAAGCCTTAACTCAGACCCCTCCTGTGCAGCCAGAGGATTGCTATCTTTTATGACATAGTTACATACGACATTTTCCTCTTTATTTTAGGCCTCAATTCAGCAAATTAATAGGCACATGACTTTCTTTAAACAAATACCTAATCCCATTGATATTAAGATGGCCCAGAGGCTTAATTAATTGTATGATATATTACCTTGCTGAATAAGCCAGAGCACTCCAACCAGCATATGTTTTGGTTAATAGATCTTTTTGTAGGGATTGCTGAATAAGAAACTCTGAGGCAAAGTGGGACCATATAAAAGGAATTGGGCTACTTGCTGTTTAAGTAATTTATTATTACATGACGATATCTGCAGTAATTTTTTTCTTTTTATTTTTTTCATCTTTTTTATTAACTAAAAATTAAAAGCAAAATAAGAAAATATGTAAAATCAAATGATATTTCCTTCACATGAATTCTATTAATACTATCAAGTGTTATTAATGTACTTCTATGCAGGTGGGTGCCCATTTGCGTTACATGACTGCATGCATAATTAACATATGACTTCCATAAATTTAGCTTGCACTCTTGGCTCTGCAGCTGGATTCTCTAAAACCAGTGGTCCTACTACCCTTTTCACTTAGACCAATGTGAATCTTTATGCAGTAGCTGTAAAACAGTTAATGCAAAGAGAAATTTTCCTACTTAAATTCTACTTGGATAAAAATGAAGCTAGATAAATCCTATCTTTGTTTTTGCCGAGGAAATTAATTACAAGTTCAGAGTTAGCTATAACTAAAAGACCCACTGGCCTCTGAATATAAGTCACAGCTTTCAGTAAGTAAATGTAAGATATCTACCCTGCTGAGCTACTCCAGGTGTGCCTTGATATAATGTCACCGTCATCAGTAAAGTTTCAAATGCCAAAATCTGGAGCCAGACTATGTTTATAATATTTTTACTCTGCAGGCATAACACTGAATGCACAAAGACATTTTGTCATTTCCATTTATTTTGCTTTCCCTAACTACTGACCTTAAAACATTTCACAAAGAAGTGTTAAAATCACTGTCCAATTTTCATTCTTGATGTATGCAAATGTCTTCTGTTGGTGGTAGAGAAACTTCTTCTGTTGTGCATTGACCAAACACATGAATCTAAATGGTTTTCTAGGCAAATGCTTTTCTCTTGTAAGATTTGTTTTTGCTCCAAGAAGTGCAGAAATGAAACAGGAAGGAAATATGAGCTTCCTTCGTAACATTCTCTGTCAGCATACATGAGAAAAGCAGGATAGTACAAATAATATAGAGAAGCCTAAAAATGTCCTCAGTTGGGGTTTGATAAGCAGGAGGGTTTTCAACCTGCATCTGGATAGAAAATAGGTGGGAGTTCTTACCCCTGTTTTCTTCAGACCCACATTTAAGAAGAATTCCTAAATCCCACACTTACCAAGGAAATCACAGTCTCGAGCCAACACCCTCACACCAGAGAACAAATTATAGCATCCACTCATGAGCTATCACCTTCATAGTGCTCAAACACAACCACTCTTTTGAGAGGCTCTACCTTTCCATTTACCTGTTGATTCCCTCATGTCCTGTGCATTGCATTCCTTCTAAGGCAGCAGCTAGAAGCAAGATGCATGAATTGAATCCCATGTTTCATATATCATGCCATATGAACCAAGTGGAAGACCTGTACCACTTAGTTCTGCTCTACCATTAATACTTTTAAACTGGGATTTCACCTCAGAAAATAATGTAAATAGAGGGTTAGTGCAACTTTTCTGTCTATTACAGGGGTAAACATCTTTATTTTACTCAAATTGTGAGGTAGAGTCATAAAACTGGAAAGAAACCACCTCCTAGAGATCGAAAGCTGGAAATAACTGTATGTTTCACATATTTTTTTTGGTTCAGTGGTAGGTATGAGGTTAAGCAGAAATCCTGGTATCTTTGCATATTTCCCAGAGGATCTCAGAAGGAACTACTGGTCTTTTCAGTCCAAGCAGCATGGTACAATTTATGGTCATGGTAAGGAAGAAGTTCTGAGACCTTGCTGTAAAGAGCAAGAACACGCTCACATGTGGGCAAAGAACTGAAGGGAAGATGTTCCACTGAAATAGCATCTAAATGTATAGAAAACAAAACAGTCTTCATCAGGAATACTATTAAACTCATGCTCTGGTATTTTCCCCGTAAAAATTACTCACATTATTATAAATGGTGTCTGATGTATCTACACTACTCACAGTGTTTGAGCACGCTACATTTTCTTTCACTTAGTGAATTTATAATGCAAAAATAATTCTCCCTTTAAAGTTAATTTGGGGGCTGCTTAACCACGTATATCTGTACTTTACATCCTACAGTGCTAAGGAGTGATATTTATTAAAAGGCCAAACTCCAGCTGCTGTTTCAGTAAAGCATTACGACAACATACAAAATAGAGACAAGAATACTAATTAGACATGAGGTAATAAATAAGATTATTACTATATTGTTTATATTAAGCTTGGGATTAGTCTTTTTCTGTGAGGCTAATTGTAAAGTGTCAGCTTTTAGTTTGGGAAAAATACAGTAGAAGGGTAGGGTACACATGAAAAAACCTGTGGATGAGGTTTATTGATATTGCTAACTGTGTTTCTAACGCTGATGCAAGAATGGGCATTTTTAGGGTACCAAAAAGAAAAATGAATCAAAACACCTGCACCCTTGCTATCTGAACAATGTGTGGATATATGAACTGTAAAGAGAATTTCTTTCTTTTTCCCACATATAATGTGGATTATTTAGAATCTTATTGCCTACAAAGACTAAAAATAACAATGAAAATAGATACAAAATTCTTCTCAGAGGATTATATCATTTGACTACTGACTGCTTACTGTTTTTCAGAGTGGGACAATATAAATAGAGAACCAACTGTTTTCTGGAGGATGCCTTTTCTTTTTAATTTTAAATTCTTTCATCCTTTAATTAATATCTAAACTAAACCAAGAAAAAAAATTTCTTGAAAGGTATTTTTTTAACTTCTCTTTCTTAATTGTTTGGTTGCCCTTTGTAGTATGATAAAAGCAAAGAAAAAATCCATTTCTTTAAGCTGTATGCTATCCGATTTTTTTTTTTTTGTGTATGTAAAATTAATGCATGATCTTTTTTTCAGCTTTCTTTTTCTATTGGACATAATTCTGGAGACAGAAGCACAGTAATTAATGCAAGGTTGTGTTACAATCAGTAATCTTAGAGAAGCTGAATTCATTAAAAATATATCAAAGTACTTTCAGTTATGAGCAGGTAACTGCTTCATGACAAATAGATTTGGATGGTGTACAATTTAAAAGGGAGTTGTAATGGGCTTTTCATCTGCATTACAAACATGTTCCAGTCCCTGAAATATAGGTCAGATGTTTCTTTCTTCCATTTGTTAATTCTGCTTCTATACCTTCTAAATAAAGGCTCTCTTCTTCTCTGTCATACAATACCAGTTGCAGTTAAAAAATGATCAGATTCACACTTATTGGTGAGCCAAAAGATATTTCATTTGACTGAGGAGGTGTCCAGCCAGCAGAAGGAATCCAGGCTCAGTCAGCCACACCTGGAATTCTGCCTCTTGTTGTTCTCCCTGTGTGCCAAAGCAACAGCAGGAGACACAGCTCTTGGTGTGCTTAGATTATCTGCTACAAATGCATTTTAATTTAGTAATGATCCTGAATGTAGGATGGTCATGAGTCTTTGGCTGTATGGGTGCTGCTTCTATTTACAGCAAGGAAATTTTAAATAAAAAAACTGGATGAACAGAGACATAAAACTCTGTACCAAATACTACACATAAACTCCTCCTGTTTGAGATAAGAATATGCATGTTGTAGGAATTACCCATCAAAATACATTGGTATTAAAACCTCCCTTAGCATATAATTATTTTCCTGGACTATGAGTGTTTTATAATTTGGGTGAGTTTTGCTATCAGCATTTTGCAGACAAGGACACCTAGTCACAGAGGTTGCCTTCCTATAAGCTATGCACACACGATAAGCAATGGATGGTGTAGAGGAGCAGAACTGGCGGATTTGATTGCCTTGTGTTTTGTAAATACTTATATAGATAGCAGTATCCTTTAAAATAAGGCAAGTAGGGATATTAGTACTAGGCTATTAGCTTGGATATGTAAATATTCCAGTTCCAGCTCTGTTATATCATTATACATGGTGTGATTCTTGGGGATGGTCCTGTGCAGGATCAAGAGTGGGACTCAAGGCAACTTGATCCTTGTCGGTCCCTCCCAGCTCCATTTATTCTGTGATTCTGTGATTATATCTATTAGGAATACTTCGTATTGTTCTTCCCAGGGATGCTGTTTTCTGTTTCTCAGCATTGAGTTGTGTTTGCCATTTGTCATTTGTGTAGCTTTGTCATGCCTTTGTCAGATCCTTCAGGTTTCACTCAGTTTCATGTTAACAGCACAAGCTGCCTGTTACCAGCCTACAAAAGTGATTGTAACAGACAACATTATTCCAGGCAGAAGAATCTTGATGATGGTTTGCAGAAGAGAGATAAAATTACCTCTGCCTTTCTAAATCCACAACTAGAAACACTTCCTTCAGTAACAACACAGTGAGAATGCCTCAGCTGTTTCTATGAAAGAAACGTAGGTAAATAATGCAGCATTTAATACAGATATTACTTCTCTGCTAGACTATAAAAAAACTATAGTGTAGGCCTTGAGAAATGAAAATAATCTGAGAAAAAATAAAGCATTATTCATGTTAAGTGCTTATCATAAAAAGAATTCATACATTTATTCATTACACATTCAGTTGCATGATAATAAATACAGAAATCTCTATCTCTCAGTTTTCATTTTAGCATTCAAATTGCCATAAACATATTTACAGATAAGATACTAAACCAAGGCTTTGGCCACATATGTCTTCAGAAAATATTCTGTAATGTTTTCAAATGGCCTTGCTAAATTCAAATCGCTGCTGCGGATTCCATCTCTCCTTAATTTCAATTGAAAACACAATGCTTCTCTTCCTTTTCTTAGCTTTTGTTCAGAGTCATGGCATGCTTTTAACTAACTGCTGTATTCTGTTTTAGAGGTTTCTGTACCTTCAGTGGTACATAAAAAATTATCCTTGATTGCTCAATGGCACAAGTTGCCCAGAGAAGCTATGGCTGCCCCATCCCTGGAAGTGGCCAAGGCCAGGCTGGATGGGGCTTGGAGCAACCTGGGGTAGTGGAAGGTGTCCCTGCCCATTGCAGGGGGGTTGGAATAATGATGTTTAAAGTCTGTTTCAATGAAAGTCATTCTATGATTCTGCAATTTAGAAGAAATTCATAATTTCAAGGAGAAAGGATACAAACAGGAATAATAATTAAAACAAAAGCTTCTATTCTCTACATTTGAAAACAAAGGAGCAGAATAACTTTTAACTGATTTTGTCTTCCTAAAATAAGAACTGAAGATAAAAGAATATTTTCAATGGAAAGTAGAAGTACAACTAGATTATATTGTTATACTATTATCTAGATTATGTCCAGATCCTCAAATAAATCTCTGCATTTAATCCTCATCAATGAAACTTGGTGTCTAAACGCTTGGAGGGGCACAGGGCATAGAATCATAGAATTACAAAATTGTTTGAATTGGGAGGGACCTTAAAGAATCTCATTCCAACTCCCTTGACCTGGGCAGGGACACCATCCACCAGACCAAGCTGCTCAAAGCCCTACCCAACCTACCCTTGAACACTTCCAGGGATGAGGAGTCCCAAATCTCTCAGGGCAACCTGTTGAGCATCCAGAATTGCTGTAGCAGAATAAAAAGTTCAGTTTCAGCCCAGCAAGTCCCATGCAGCCTGACTATTGTTGTTGGTAGTTTTCAACAGCCATCTTCATCATACTCTTGTCTCACTCCTTTACCTTAGGCTTTGGCTGCATCTGTTTCCAATAATTCACCTAAAAGCTTCCTCAGCCTAATGGGCATTTCTGTTCAGTCCTCACCTCACCGCAGTACTCCTCTCCTAATGCCATTATGTATCTGTCTTAAAACAGCTGCTCTCAAATTAACTTTCTCCCTCTTGTTGGGCTGCCTAATGTTTCAGATCTGTGCTCTGCAGGGCAGGACTGATAACACTGAGCTGCTGAAGCAGCCTGATTGATTTTCAGCTTTGGGTAAGTACATGCCAGCTTTCTTGCTGACCTGAAGTGCACCCAGTGCCTTTAAAATTGGGAGATGGGTTATCCATTGCACATTCCATCTTCTATTTTTTTTTTTTTGGTTTTACATATAGATGTGTACAAGCACCACTTCTTGAATGTCAGCTTCCTGTTTCATTTTTGTGGTACCCTTTCATTCTTTGCTGAAAAGCACCCAAAGCAAACGCAGCTTAATCTCACTCAGTCTATGGTAAGCACAAAAAAGAAAATAACGGCATTGTCCGGGCTCTAAAATGTTTTGTGTGATCAGAAATCTTATGGAATTGAACTTCAAGTAAGCTAAATTTAGTTTCTCTTCTCCCTTTGGGTTCTCATGATCATGAAGTTTATTAACAAAGCAGTTGGAAAAGGAGGCAATGGTCTGCACAGCTTTCAAGAACTAAAATTAAGAATGATTGTGTTGAACAGTGTTGTGTGGCAGAGGTTTTCTTCTGTATGTAGTAATCAAGAAGGATACAAAGCACAATGTACGATAGAAAATTCAAGGTAAGATACCTATTTCCAGACAAGGAAGGTCAAAAATATAAAACCTCGATTTTAGCGAGGCAAACTCATTACTCCTTTGTCTAGTAATACAGAACCTTGCACCCAGTCAGATCTCTGTCATCAGGTCTCAAAGTTTATAAATTACATCTGGATATGTGAGCATAGCACTATATGTGAGTTTATCCACTGTTGAAAAAAAATTAGGGCCAAGAACAAATCGAAAATTAAACACAAAAAACACCAACATAAATTTCTTCTTCTACAGAAACATTGGGTATTTTTATAATACTATACTATATATTAAATTTTTACTGTTTGCAACATTTTGTTTTCTAGTTGCAGATAAGCATTTCCCCCCCCAAAATAAAAATATTATTAATTAAATCAAAATGCCTGTTCACAAGGCCGCAGAGTGGTTATAAGTGCTGGTCAAGATCTAATTAAAACTTTCATAACCAAGATGAAGTCTGGAAAACAATGTACCCCTCTTCCTTCATTTCTATAAACACATGGATGGAGAAGATAATTCCATTCTTACATAGCAGCATATTGTGAAACATAGAATTCTTCTGGGTACAGACTGAGTCACCTCCTTTAAATGGTGAATTTCTGCTGGGATACAGCAGGGATTTAAGTGAAAGACTGACAGAGTCTATCTGAATAATTTGATTCAGTGGAGCAGCTTTCAGTTATGATGCAAATGCTGTTATCAACAAAGACACCATTTATGATTTTAATCTGCCGATATGCACATATGTGACTAAGTTTGTGTAAACTATTTCATAGGACAAAGCTTTTTTGCCCAGAAAACTCGGTCAGCTCTTCATCAGAACTTGCAGTGCAGTCCTCCAAACAGGTTAAATTTTCCTTTTACTGTGTCCCACGTGGGTACGTGAATAAAGCTGTGTTTCTCAGAATCAGCCCTTGCAAAGAAATTAAAATTTCTCTGCAAAAGTTAGCAATTTTGCAAGTTAAGGTTAAAGATAACTCAGGCAAACCTTTGCACTGGCTGTTGGAAACTACTTGCAATGTAGATAATGCTACTAATATTTAATAAAAGCATATCATTACTTTCTCTGCTTCCAGAAAAATTTCATTTCATTCAAAGGTGCACATGAACAAAGTGAACAAAGTACTCCTGTTTAATCAAAACATGATAATTAACAGGAGTCCAAGTACCCTTATCTTGGGGAACAAGAATAGCAGGTAGCAATTTCTCTACTCTTTCAAGTCCGTGCTTCCGCTACTGAGTGGGAGGATCTGACAGCTACAAATTCACTTCTTGTCATTTCAGGGGAAGTAATTAGCGAGTTGACTACATCTGCATGGTTATTAGCATGGATGGTGCCTTGGATTTAGTAAGGTGTAGATGGCTGCCGGCTTCCATGAAAGAAAGGTTAATGGAAACATTTGTCCTGCGTTGAAGAATTTTGAATTGAGTGTGATAAATCATCCACCGCTAAAAAACCATGGCTTGGGTGTCTCTTTCAATTTCAAAAATCATTAATGGAATAATTTTGTTAATCACAATATACAGGATATAGGTAAACAAGTTTTCTCTATTTGTGGGCTGCAAGTCTCTCTTCAGGTCCTTCTAAGTTCATGACCCTAATCATGATTATAATCACCGTCTGTGGGTTGTGACCCCTACAGCAGAACCACGGGGCTAAGGCCACAGAGTGACTTTGGTGTTCGCTCCAGCTTCAGCCATCTAATTCCAAGGACCTTCAGACATCCTCAGCTGCCACATAACATGACTTTCCACCCCACTTTAGCCCCAAGAATCCAGGGTTTTTTGTCGTATTTTTGCATTTGGGAGGATTATTCATCCAACTAACATGAGAAGCAGATGTTAGGGTGAGATAATCATGCTCTAGAACTTTTTATACTTACATTACTAATTAGGAACTGCAATATGTGTGTAACTTGCCTGTGTATATAACCATATAAACTCTCCTGTCCTAATATCACCATGCAGGTGGAGACCTTGCTGACATTTAAAAACAGTCAGGATCAACAGACCCAGAGCTGAATTCCCAATATTACATGAGGGGCTCAACCCAATGAAAGTGTTCCAGTGAAACTCCTCTACCAGACAGCAGAGAAAAACTTAAGAAGGGGATATTGTCCCAATTTTCTCTTCTGGGTTAATGTTAGGGTATCACTATAGGTCTGAAAGGAGGACTGAAGAGCTCAGCTCTGAGAAAATACTCTTCTGTCAGCAGAAGAACCATTCAAGTTCTTTTGCTGCTTCAAACTAGTAGATAGATCAATCAGAGACTTGGTGGATCAAACCAGGGGGAAGTGAAGGTTTTTCAGTGTAGTCAAACCAAACACACCCATTGCTGAGTTGGAGGTTTTCTGCCCTGTACAAAGTTGGTATGAAGAAAAACATGGACTGTTTTGTGGAGGACAAAAATACATTAATAATGGTTTCTATTCTGGGCTGACTCTTTTGAGATTCTGAATATGGTAGATACAATTAAGAAATAATTTTAATAAAATTATCTCATTATCATAATTTTTCTTGCTATTATTATAAAAATATACCACAGAATGCTTTTGTATTGTCACTTTTATAAGAAAAGCCTTTTTTCTTCCTTCCTCAGTTTTAATCTGACTAATCAGTACTTAAGAAGAATGACCACAAGATCACATTTCTATAAAGTTCTTGATTATTTTTCTTCTCTCTATATGTAGCAGATAAACAATTAATCTCTGTTTTCTAGAAGAAATAGAAGGGCAATATACCATACTTTGATCCTCCATTGACTGTTTTTTCAGTGACGAAGATGGCTGAGGTAGGAAAATATTTTATTTCTAACAGAGAGAAAGTTAAAGGAATATGGGAAATAATAAATATGAACCATTAGCAGCTGAGGGGTTTCAGTGCTTTTTGCAAGTGAACATAAGGCACAGATGTGACAGCACAAAGGGCAAACATTTTTCTCTCCTCTTCCAGCCATGGTAAGCAGTTGTTGGGCAGAGATGTTGGAGAAATAGAATCATAGAATCATGACACCACTCATAGCTGGCCACCAACTGGATTTAAGTCTACTCACCACCACATGCCATCTGCCAGGTTTTACCCATAATAAACAGAATCATTAGTTTGTTTTCTCATTTTCTAAAACAATGGAGAAAGGGAAGTCATATCGCCAGACAGAATACCAATTCTGATTAAGTCAATGCTCCAACTGAGAAGATAAAGAGTAGAGCCATTGAAAGTCAAAAGACCATTTAAATGTTTTTCCTCATTTGGATATTGAACAACAGCCCAAGGAATCCCACGCAATAGCACAGGAAATTGTCACTGTTTTTTTGATAGCAGAGATCAACTTGGGAAGGAATTTTGGCACATGGGCTGGTGTTTGAGAGTGAATATATGAGATGGTTGACTCGGTTTTCACATCTTATCTGTCCCAGAAAAAGATTTTTTTGTTCTCTTTTATTCCCACTTATATTCCCATTTCCCCATACATGTTGCTATACTATCCCTTTTGACTTTTTGAGCTTTGAGAAATATTTTGTTTTCCGAAGTTATTGAACTTAGTAACCTGGTAGGTAATTATTCCATGTTGGAGTGGTTTAGTTTTCTTCTGGGATACCATTGAAAAACTGTACAATGAATGTCAGAGAGTGACTGAGGCTGAAAAAAGGGCAGAGATGAAGAGTGGGATTTCCTCTTTTTCTTCTCAAATGGGTTTTTAGATTTGCCTTGTTTCATCTCACAAAATTACAGACTGTTTCAGAGTCTCCAGTGTCTGTTCCTAGAAGGTGATAGCTCATACATCATTCGTTGTCCGTGATTTAGGGCAAAAAATAGCTCTAGGTATTAATAGCTACATGAAGATACTAATGTCCATGTATATTAATATATTACAATATTAATAGCTCTAGATAGATAGCTTTGCACTTGATTCCACTGCATTGCCAAGGCTAAACTGCAAGCCAAAATTCTGTTCAGGGTGTTCTGACCAACCTCCAAACTTTGAGCAGGTGTTTAGTGACTTGAGAGGGCAGATAGTGACTGGAGGAACAACCCTCTGGGGCACCGACACTCCTAAAAAGACACTGACTGCATTTGTTTCTCTGATATTGTTTATATCAGAAATATTAGTAAAGGAAAATTGGTAGATTAAGCAACATTTCCACAGTCTTTGGAAATGCTAATTGACAAAGAGCTGTCACCTGATGTAAACAACCCTCAAAATAATTGCATGGGTTGAATTCGTAAGAAGATCTGGTTGTGACAAATCAGTAGCAGATATTAAGTGTGTCTTGAGAATTTCGGGGTGATTCTCCTTGAGTACAGAGAGAAAAATGCAACTTGTTGCTTTGGTAATTTCTTACATAAGGTCTCCAAACAATTTAGGACTGAATAGTTGTCTTGTGAGAGCAAAGTTCAAAGAAAGGAAGTTTAACATTAGAGAAGGAGATCATGTATCTGAGCAACACAGTATCTGAGTAACATGTTAAGAATAGGACCAGACCTTTTTTTTAACATGGAAAATACTGAAGTTCTCAACAGAAAGAATCAAATCTCATCATGATCTGAGACTTCATCTAAGACAATATATCTCAGACTGCAATGTTGAGGATTATATAGCTATCACTAATTTGCTCCTTAGAGTGAAACAACCACCTTTAAAAAAAAAAAAAAATTCAAAGAGAAATGGGATTATTTTTGGTTTTAAAGTGAAATTTTTTCCATCAGAGAGAGAAAAATCTGCTGTGGTTTTCCAGTCTCTCCTCTCAGTGTCTTCAAACAATTTGTATTTCCCTTCATAGTAGGATAGAATAGTAGCACTAAGCAGAAGGTGTGTTGTTGTCTTCTTGAAATCTAAACTAACTGAACAGTTTGAACACTTTGTCCATGCTTAATTTCTTAATGCTACTCCCTACTTTCCTACGCATAGCTTATTTTTATCTTACTATGGAAGAACCTACACTGCCAGACACACGACAATGTTCTCCTTTCTCTTGCCAACTTAGCAAGGATTGTGCACAGCAAGTCTCACTCTTCATTTCCCTCTATCCAGACACTCTGAGAGGTAACATGATGATTTGAGAAGGTCCTTGTTCTGACAAGCTGTCAGAGAAGGCACCACAATTCATCTTCAGGCACCTCAATTTGGAAAGCTATAAAATATGTGTCTAAAATTTCCTTTCTCTGAAGTATGGGTGCTATCTGGTTGCCCATACAGGAATTTTGGTGTTTGATATGCTCTTGGGAACCTTTTCTGCTTTTCATTCCCTGGGCTAGAAGGGCTCTGGTGATCCATAGGTCCTGTGTCACACCCTCTGGGGGACAGATACTAGTGGCGCATGACCTATGGAAGATCTACAGCCTTCTGGGTTGGGGTCCTGGAGCAGAGCAGGACACTGCAGGACATGGAATCATCCACAGAAGACTAGGCTGGAAAAGACCCTTATGATCATGGAGTCCAACTGTTACCCCAGCACTGCCAAGCCCACCACTAACCTATATCCGTAGGTGCCACACCTATAGGGCTTTAAAATCCCTCCAGGGATGGGGACTGGTGATTCCCCCACGGCCCTGGCAGCCTGTGACAGTGTTTAAAAACCCTTTCAGGGAAAGATTCTTTACCTAGTATCCAACATAAATCTTCCCTGGAGCAAATTGAGGCCATTTCCCTTTGTCCTGTCCCTGTTCCCTGGAGCACAGCCCGACCCCCCTGGCTATCCCCTCCTGTCAGGAGCTGTGCAGAGACACAAGGTCCCCCTGAGCTTCCTTTTCTCCAGGCTGAGCCCTTTCCCAGCTCCCTTGGTTACTTCTCATCAGACTTGGGCTCCAGACCCTTCTCCATCTCCGTTCCTACTTTGGACACCCTCCAGAGCATCTCGAATGGCTGTCACAAACTGTGATAAAAGAAATGAGCAAAGAGTTTAATATCCACTCCAAAATCTCCCTGAATCCCACATAATTGGAACCAAGATACATGATTCATGTGCAGACATTATAATTTGGATGTCTAAATGTGAGCCTTAGTTTAACAAAGTAGTTATAATCTCTACTATTTTTGATATAGATAAATCGAAATTCTTTATAACAAAAGTGACTGTTAAACTCTTAATAATGCAGACAACACCAACAGATAGCAAAATGAAAAATAATAATAAATCGTAGATCTAAGAATATGGTTCAAATACATAAACTAATGCTCTTATATATTCTTCATTTCTTGTTTTGAACAATGATGAATATGGAATAATATGGAATATATGGAATAAAAACACAGACAATTTTGCTACATCTGCATAATCAGTCTGAATACCCTTGGGAGACAGACTTTGGAGACAAATTGATCATTTTATATGAATTGTTTATCCCATCTCCGATAAGGCCAATAAATATATGGAGAATGATGAATGAAAGAAAAACAGAAAAAGAAAACCATTTTGGGACTCAAATCCATTTGTGGTTTGCTCAGCCCAATCTAAATATGTTATTTTATATATAAAGAAGGGAATGAGAATTAATTTAGGGATGGTCTACGCATACATTCATGTTTTATATAAGAGCAGAAATGTTCTGGAAACACTTTGTACCTTAATTATAAATGTGAATAGTACTTTTGTGGTAAGATACTTCTCCCCAGATCTAGCAGATGTGCCCCACCTTTGTCTTCTTTCATTTTTAATGTGTTTGTATTTCCCTTGCTTTATACTTTTCATTATTGTGCCTTGAAAACAGATATAATATTCTTTATATGACAGGCATTTTTTGGTATGCATTATATAAACCTAGAATATTTCCAGCAGCATTTTGGTTTTTTTTTTTCTGAAATTCACCCACAGACTTCCAACATCTTATTAAAGATGAGTAAATGCATTTTATTTGATGCATTGGTGAATGCACCACTTCGTTAGGAAACCTCATGGAAATTCATGTGCTTAATGCTAGAGTGCTTTCCATCCCACACCCATTTCAATTAGAGTTTGACATTGACACAGCCTTAATGCCCTCAACTGCTCATTTGACACAATCTCATGCAGTGATATCTCACAAAAACAGGAAGCTGCTCTCGCATCTCGTTTGCATTATGTATTCATTTTAAGATTAGTCACATGGTTAATGAGCATCTTGGAGCCTGTCCAGTTTGCTGCTCTATCTCGTGCTTCCTTTCCTGACACTCCACTTGCATTAACTCTCTGTGATGTTGCCAAAGACTGTGCAGACTGTAAATTGCTCTTAGCCATTTGTTCCAGAAAATTATTACATCCACTGCCATTTGGAATTTATGCCCACTGTTGACTACAATTAAATATTAAATGTGCACAAAAATAATTTCATTTTCACAAAGTGCTAAGCTCTGATTTTTTCTACATATAGTCTAATGCCAATTTTACCCTTGTCTTCCCCCTTTACTTACAAAAATAATGTGTTTCTGTCTCAAAATTTTGAACTGCAATTCTTGTAGCAAGCCTAAAATATGATCATTGTACCCACTTGATCTTGAAGTGGCATTAAACTCAAAGTGACAGCATTAAAATTAGCAATTCAGGTAGCATTTAACTTTTTAATCAATGTTTACTCTATATTTTAAATGAAAACTGACACATTTATTTCTGAATTTATGTGTACGCACACTTATTTATCTCTATATATAAGGACTGATGTTTGAGTTTCTCAAGACTTTATCAACCTTTTTAAACTAAGACAATCAGCTGAAATAAAAGAAAGTTTCCTACATCTGAAGGGAACATTTATTGTGAAAATCTGTTTTGACACCTTATGTCTGTTCCACTGGGTACACAAGATTTATTCCAATAAACTCTTTTTGGAATAAAAAAAGCTCTACGTACTTGGAAAACAAAACCAAACCAAAAACTAGCAAACAAATAAAACATCAACAGAAGAAGACAAAATTTAAAAAAATAAAATAAAAAAGCAACCTCTTCTTCAAATAAATTCACAGTAACTTCTTTAACAAAGTCTTGCTTTATTTAAGAAGTTCTTTAAGAACTTTTGTGACATCACAACATCCATTGAATTCTTCAAAGGTGTAGGTATTCCTTTATAAATCATAAATACTAAGAGAAAAAAAACATGTAAATAGCTAAATCTATTTGCATAGCCCTTTCAGGATCAAAATTAACACATTTGAAGTATATGTATGTATGACATAGAAATCTATGAGCACGTGTCCCATAATGTAGAAACTGAAATATCCTTTTAGGAAAAATTCTGCATCGCCTTACAGCAGTATCAGCTTTCTGATCAAGATGCCCTGTGATATTTGAGAAACATCAGTGGATAACAGCGAAAAAGGGTTACAACTACAAAGTACCATTATGTTCTTATTGCATATTTCTACTGAATTGCTAGAGATATGAGTGACTGAAGAAAGAAGAAAACTCTGATGCCTTGGTAACAGAACGGTGAAACACAATGGAAAGGAATGACAGAAAAAATCCATGTCCTGGGGACTCTCACAAAAAAGGTGAAGAATAGCACCCTGCCTGTTCAAAGCTACACAATTATTACTGCACAGCACTTAAGATAAATCCCTAACTGTGGGTTTAGAGGGGAGAAGAATCAGGAAGGGAAACACATTTGGCAACATATTCAAGTGAAAGGACTCTTCATTCTCTGGTCAGTAACTAGTTTTCACCATAATTTCATATTGTATTAGATTAAAAAAACCCAACAAAACTAATCCGTTTATAGATTAAGTATAAATTGCAAACAAAATAAGGAGAAAAAGAAAAACCTTCTAAAAACCTTCAGAAGCCAGTTGCCCATGTGTATCCTTCTATAAAGTAATGAGCAGGCGAGGACATAAAATGTGTTCATTACACAAAAAAGAAATTCACAACAATTCTTAGTATCGAAAGGATTTGAGCTTTCATGAAATAAAACATGAAACCCAATTAGCAGCCATCTACTTTTAACTCAAAGCAAAAAACTACTGTAGATTCCTTGTATCAGGGTTTTTGTGTGTTCCTAATTGACCACGCAAGATGTTTTTGTGGATCTTTTGTATTTTGTGATTGAATGCACTTTGGCTCTGCTTTTCCACTAGGATTTAACAAGACCATATAAGTGACAAAATATTTCACAGGAATCTACCAAAACAAAAAACATTTGAAATTATTTTTCCACTTCCATGTCAATCCTTAGAGTATATAACGAAAACTTAAAATTGACAGACTACCAATATTTTGGTAGCCCCAAGTCATCAACAACTTGCCCATAAAACGGAAAGTGATAGACTTCTTGGATTTCAGGGACAATGGTGCTGTTTAGAGAGGCCCCTCTATTTCATTACCCCCTGCCCATCTCTTTGTTTTAGGAGAGCTGTTTAGAAAAGCCTCATCAAGTGCAAGGAGGCATAGCATTAATTCTTTCAGTACTACCTATTTAAATCTGGGTTAAATGTTCACAATTAAGTATTGTGTCCACTGTCACCACAACTTCATACCACAGAAAACACAGAGAATGGAATAGGTAGTGCAAGGACATCAGAAAAAAAATAGGTAGGTATTTATAAGATTCTTATATAAAGCAAATTAAACAGTACACTTTTTCTTAAAGCTTAGGTGAAGAATTATAGATTCAGCAGGTTGGTTAACACTGGAAAACTGTGGATTGTCATTTAAACATGCTACAGATATTTTTTGTTTTTTCCAGACAGCATCACCCATTCAGTGACCTCTACAGAAACCTCTGTCCCTTTAAATTACCCAAAGACAAATTAAACCAGAGGTACGCAGAACTAGCTACATCCAAAGAAGTACACAGAAGAGTGATGCCAGTGGGCCCAGAACAGTTCAGGACCGTCCATGAGTTCCATGAACAAGATAAAAATTGGTGAGGAATTAAAGTGACCTAAAATGTATGGCACAAGGGAAAGGTAATAAACTGATAGCCAGAGAGGTCAGGGATCTCAGACGGAGAAGAAAAACTCTGTTTAATTCTCTGCTTTGTCACTTAGCCAGCTTGAATATAGATTTCGTATGTGGCCTGTTTTTTAATTTCTACCTCATCTGCTGCTGGGTTACAATGAGAAGCAAAACTCTGACTAGACAGGTCACTGTTTTGGTCTAAGATGATAACTTCGCCATGACACAAAGCATTTGTGTCCAGCTCCTCATGACTTTTGAGGAACAACCTTTTCTCTGGTATTTCCTGACGTCAGCATAATCTTGGCCCTGGGCGTGTTCACTTTGGATCTCCTCATTTTTCTTAAGATGATGGTCTAAATAGTAAAAACATCTCTACCAGTGGATGTATAAATAAACAGATTAATTGTGTGTTGAGACCAGTAGTGCAAAAATAGTAAAAAAAATTTCAATGGTAAAAATTTTTTCAGTGGACTGACATTTGAAAAATATTTTTTGTTATTATACACATGGCAACAAGTAATTCCTTCTATTTGATTTTTTGGTTTTATGTCCAATTTTAAGGGGTCATACCACAAATTTACCTAAGAGGAAACATGCATACATCAGCCCAAGATTATTCTCTTCTGTTTAGTACGCGTTTTAGAATCCAGAAGGTAACAAAACTTTTTTTAGGATGTCCTCAGCACGTCCTGAGAAACAGAAGTGTGGAAGACAAAAACTTGTACTTCCAGTTCTGTGTCTAGCCAGCTGAGTGAAATGGAATTCAATATTTCCCTGCTCTCTTTTTCCTTCTTTAGTGTTGGTTTTACTGAGTAGAAGCTTTTTCTCACTCAAGGAGACCTTCATCCTGATTAGGTCCTCTAGGCATTCCTGCAGTATGTACTTAGAATGCATCATAAGCTTTCCTTCTCTTTATGATTATCTATTATTCATATTGTGGTGGTGTCAAGAGACCAATAAGTTAAGATTATGATGAGATACAATATAGGGATAAATACTGATGGCAGGTAGATGGCTAATAATAAAGATGAATATATGTACATAACTTAATGGTGTCAATAAATAATAATGTTCCTCTTTTCCAATTAGATTTAATGATTTCATTTTTTTTCTTAGTGCAGCAAATGAATTTACAGCAATTCCATAGTATTTTTGCCTTCTTTAGAGCTGACACATCCCATTGATATTTTGCAATTTTCGTAAGAGTTATAAAATAACTAATGACATGAAGAGTTTATACATTTTTCCATTATTAAAGTTATGACAATTTACCAAGAGTTGGCATCCAGGAAATGCAGAATAATATAGAAATAATAAATAGAAAGAAAAACTGTCATTACCTCCTCTATTTAACAATGCAGTGATTTTATAGAAGTTAAAGGTGAGTTTGAAATATTTGAAAATTTCAAAGAAAACAAAAACTTTTTTGGCTGAGTGGCGGTGGGTTTTTTCCCCCAAAGTGATCTTTTTTACATATTGATAGTTTTAGTGTCTTCTCCACTTATTGGGCCCAGATTCTGCCATCTTCCCCTTGTTATAATTCCAAATGGCACATGGGTAGTCTGTATAAATGCAAGTATAAGTTAAACTAAGTAATAAAAACACTCTTAAATGACAGATCAGCATTTAAAGTTTATTTCAGATAAAAAAATGTATTGTAATAAAGTGTATTGAAGATATGTGTGAATTTCTGTTATTAGCAAAGTTTATAGTTTTGGTAAACTCAATGCAGTTAGCAGAATATGTAATCCCAGAGCAAACTCTGTTAAATTGAGTAGTCATTTGATGTTTCTAGAGAAGGTCAGCTAAGACTTTAATAATGGAAAATAGTACTAAAATAACAGAACTTAAAAAACAAACAAACACACACAGCCCACTCTACATTGGAGCTTTTTAATTTTAAATTTTATTAATAAATTTAGTAATTTTGTTTTATATTCTGTGGTTATAATAGCACGACATTGATCATTTCAATGCATGAATCCAGGATCCTCTTTTTCAAAGAGATTTTTGTACAGATCATTTCAGAATGAAGCGTCTGTGGTAAGACCATGGCATAATTTAATTGTCATCACAAATTTAAAGTGTAACCTAAAGTTTGCAAATCTTGCTCCTATCTAAGTGCCTTTTAGAAGCAGCATCTCACTGTTTTATAATCTCACATAGGCAGAGAGACTGAAAGAAATGAAGGAGAGAATAATTTCTACTCACCTATAGTTGGATCATGGTAGTCAGGGAATCGATGACTAATGAACTGCATTGTCATTGCTGGAGAGGAGAAACAGAGAGGGAAGAAAGAATTATATCACCATTATTAAAGAGAAACAGGAAGAATACACCGGGAATTCATTCAAGTATCAGCTCAGAATGTGAGTCCAAAGTTTATGTCTACTTCTGCAACAATGCATTGCCACTACATTGATAACTCAGAACTGATAAATGAAGAAAAACGTGAAATAAACCCCTTATCTTAATTTCTTAATTTTTAAATATCATTGTATCAGTTCTTGTGTTAGAATCTTACACAGTTTTAACATTTAGTCGATACTGTTAGTCTGATATTGCCTACAGATGAAAATTGTTGTGACAAAACTATAAAACATTATTTACAAGACTGATTCATAAAAGTTTTCATGATGCTACAAAATGCCACTAACTGGAGTGGATAATTTGATTTCTGGTGTACTTAGGAGTGCCTAGCTCATTAAACTTGATGCAACAGACGAGGGATCTTCTTAACTGCCTAGAGCACCTTTTTTCTGAAGAGACTGTTTTATGACTGAACATTATTTGTTTCCAGAAATTTTAGGAAAGTTACATGAAGCTTCAGGAAAACTGCATTCTATCATTTGGAACAGGTGGCAGGCTGAAACTGAAATTATAATTTATGTAGAAAGACACAAACTTTCACATCCTGTCAACCATATCCTGCCCAACGTGCCGTCTGAAGTTCATTGCCCTTGAATAATCATGAAAGTAAACTTGGATTTCAGTGATCATAGTAATATCATCAGCAATCAGAAGAACATGGGAATTACATTATTTTTGTTGTTTTTCCTCAGAAGTTTGAATTTCAAGTAATTTGAAAAGTAAATGTACCTACCAAAAAATGAAAGTTGTGAATAAAAGTCTTTCAAAAGTGAAATGTGTAAATTTTAATTAAATAGAAGCAGTGAGGACAAAAAGAAGGGTCAAACAGAATTGCTAAAATACTGCTTAATTTTTTGTTGGTTTTTTTTTTTTCCTGGAATTAAAATTCATCTTTAGCTACTACATGATATTTGTTTAAAAAATATCCCACCTAAAACACAAGTCACATTACATGAAATCCAACATAAGATTTGGCCTTATGTCTTGAACGTCTTAACTATTTTCAACCACATCCACGACAGAGGCTATGAACAAGATGTGAGATGTTTTAAAAAATATGCATATAAATACCTCAATTTTTCAAACAGCATTGTTTTAGTTTAATGTTTGTCCTTCTCATATTTTCAAGAAACAGAGTCAAGGGAGATAGTTTTTTAAAATGATACAGAAAAGAAGTATTAAACATTTATTACCATGTTAATAAATTATTGCATCTTTAGTGTAGACAAATATAAATGCTAAGAAGTTGCATTATAAATTCATAGATACCCAGAGAGGGTAACTGTGTAAGAAAAAGCTCATTCAGTCTATATATATTATAGGGCAATAAATCTACATGGAGTCACACTCATGTCTTCTGTATTGTCTATTTTCAGATGCATTACTTCTAAGTACTGTGCACGTCTGGACACTTTTATTTCCAGGACACCTGGGGTTTTTTGGGTTTTTTTTTTAATCATGACAGATTTTCAGCCACCTCCATCTGATTACCATTAGTGGTTTATGAAGAATAAATTGATGCCTGATGTGATTTGCCTAGTTTGCTCATAGAAGCTGGGGCAGCTCATAGGGTTTTTGTTCATATGGTTTTATGCCTACACATTTCCAGCTTTCTGAGGCCCTGTACCACAAATTAATTTTCCTTCACTACCTGCTGCTTTCTCTTGCCAAACATTTTTTGCTTTAAAAAACACCCCAAACTATTCGGTATCTGATCTCTTTCAGTTTCCTTTTGGAGCTATGCCTGTGTCACAAAATCTGTAGTTGGAATTGAAACAGAAAATTCTCAGAGGACAGGCAGAACTTGTAGAAAACATTTTTCCTCTCACCTGAGACAGCCACTAGTCAATACATCATTTATGTCCTCATCAAATCCGCAGCATCCAAGAGGACTGAAATAATTTGAAAACATCATATTCTATTAAACATCAAGTTTTCTACTCTAGCATGTAAAAGTGGAAGTGTTCAAAAGGAATGCGTATGTGGGAATATGGTTTAGAGGAGGCCTTTGCAGGGCTGGATTAATGGCTGGACTTGATGATCTTAGACATCTTTTCCAATCTGGATGGTTCTATGTTCCTATGATTATGTATAAAATTAACCTGGAGAGGTACAGAATTTGAAAAAGGAAGGACTCAAAGTAATGAAATGAGAACACCTTACGATCATCTGCTTGGGAAAATGGTGAATAAAAGCTTCCTTCTACATCCATTTTGTCCCACAATTACTTTCCTGAGAGCCCTTTGTCACAGGCTCCTCCTAATCACCAGGGGAAGCAAATTCTTTGGCCTCTTTAGTCTTTGTCACCTCTCCCAGGAACAAGCTACAGAAAAAATTAAGGTGCACTGATCTTTTTAATCACTGAATTACAATGCAAGATAAGGAAACTGGTGTGTAAATAGTGGGAATTGCAACCCATCTTCCTCTGTGTTTTTCTGAAAATAAGAATTTGCATTTTGTGTTATACCCAACTATATATGAATGGAGAAAGTATTTTCAGAGCAGGCACAGCTGGTCACTTCCCCTAAGGGAAAGAAACAACTGCTTTGTGGCTATAAAATAAAAGTTCTTTATTCCACGAGGATGAAAGACGCGGAAGTCTCAAAACATCTGATGTGCAACAAAGGGTTTTTGTCCAGTTTTACCAGGTATTCCACAGACTTGGCTGCTGGGCGTGCAGAAATTCGTTGTGAATGAGGGTTGAAAGTTGGTGGAATGCTTCCCAGAGGTAAAAGACATTCAATCACCACTGGCATGAAATCACATGGCTCAGCTGGAGCCTTGGGAATTAGACCTGCCTATAACCAACCCTATCTGGGCTCCCCAGCAGGAGAGCTACCTCAGCTGGAATACACTGGCTTCTTCATTGCTACTAACATCAGCCCCAAAGTCATTTTCCACAGCGAATTATTTTTGAAAACTAACACAAGAATGGTACTGGTGTTTCATGCCGTGTGTTGAAAATATTCTCCTTGGTCCCATGGTTTTCCTCATCCATTACATTTTTTTCATATAAATTAACACTGACGCCTAACAAATACAAACAGTCATTGGATATTTTTGTGACATTTTTCTTTTGGAAATCCAAATTATACTACATCAAATTTTTACAGATCTATAAATTAGGTGGACATAATAGCATAAACTCTAATTTATGCTACACACAAAGCACGAAATGAGGCTTTAAAGCAGGTGTGAAAATAGAATAAATTGGTAAGACATATTTGAATAAATATATTCATGTGAAAGCTGTGTTGGTTAAGAAATGGTTAAAAAACCAAATCAAACCAAACAAAACCCTTTTAATCCATAGCAGATATTGTGAAACATTCTGAATTGCAAGTTGACTGGAAGTTTTTAATGAATATTTTATGATGCTGTGAAGATCATTTCATTTAAATGGGACATGTACATCACACTGCAACTATGATAAGTAAAAGGATCATTGTTTCAGATGAAAAGCATCTTCTTTATATCCATCTGTGGCTAAGCAAATGCAGGTTGCCCCAGCTGAGCAAATGTAAGCCTGATATGCATGAGTAACTATGCAACTTTAAAATTCTCCTGTTTTTTAAAACAAGAAAGGGGTTCAGATCCTGCATTTAGTTTTTCTTTGTTTCCAAACATGTTTATCCAATGCTCATTAACTATCTAGAAAGGTGGACATGTTACCTATGCTGGCATTGAAACATACATGTTTTCTTTGAATTATTAACTTAGTCCTGTCTTCTACTTTCAATAAAATTCCTAAATCCCTCCTAACAATATTTTATTAACCACCAAATAGGAAATGCCATGCTTAAAAAAGCCAGAGGTCATATATTTTTCCTGAAACATCCCTTTGACCAGAACAGCAACACTGAATTTCATCAAAAGAAAATAACAATCTTAAAAATATATATGTGTGAGTGGACTCACAAGAAAATAGGAGAAATGTTTCGACATGCCTGCAGCTGTGAGAGGAGACAGAATAGGACCTCAGCCTCCTTCTAATTTGTTCTAAATTTTATTTATACCGCAAACTTTGAAAGCAGTCCTCTACCTATTTTTCAAGGTTGGAGAGTACATTGCAAACTTACACAATATTTGTTATGTTAATAGTATCCCTGACGTGAATATCTTATCCTGAGCTTCCTATCTCTTTTTATTCACCCAAGAGCTTCCACATATTCATACTCTCTTGGGTGCTGGTGTGATGGTATAATAAATCTGTTTCCAAAAGAATCTTTACCCTCATCACACAATCCTAAACTTTAAACACTCAAAAAAAATTACCGTGGTAGTTGCAACTCAGAGATCAGTGATTCCATATGGTTGATTCACATCATTTTAATTGAGGTCCATCCTTCCAATGGATCCTTAAGTCATGTTTCTTATAAACATTGAGGTTTCAATGAGACATAGAAAGACGGACATTAAAAAATGTAATATGGTAAAGTCAGTGGATTTGAAGATTAGTTCATGAGGTTCATGAGAAAAGAAGAAAGCATATAGGTATTATTAACATAGAGAACGTGGCAAAGAAAGTACTGAGTCTAAAAGCAAAGAGTGAATAGGGCACATTGTCATGGAAGAGATAAATAATTTTTATTCAAAAATTTAACAGGCCACCTTACCTCTATTTATTTACAAAATTAAATAACTTTCTAAAACATGACCAGGGTATGTTGAACATCTCTGGTTTTGTTTTTTTAATAAAGCATTTGCATATTAATAAATATATACAAATGATATTTTCTCAAAATCAGACTATTTCAGTAACTAGACAACCATTATATTTCCACTAATTTATTTCTGAAATACTAAAGAGTTTGAACAATTGTGGTCTTTCTGGTGGTTTTGCACTCCCAGCACCTTAGGAGTCATCTTCTAAAATGTATTGTCTTTTCAAAAGTCCATGCCTGAAGACTGGAATGCTGACTTTTATTTCGTTAGCTTGGAAAAATGACAAACGTCCTTACAACCACTGATGAATCTTTAGATTGGTTCATCAGATAAATTATCATTTGCAGTTATTCTTCTCTCCATTGAATCTTAACCAACAGACACCAACCCAGTGAAGTTCAAAGAGGGAAAGTGCTGGATTCTGCATGTACAGACAGAATGAGGAATGAAAGGCTGGAAAGCAGTGCCAGGGAAAGGAACCTGGGGGCCCTGCTCAGTGGCAAGTTGGACATGAGGCAGCAGTGCCCTAGAGCCAGGAGGGACATCCCTGTCCTGGGGCATCAGGCCCAGCATGGCCAGCCAGGCAAGGGAGGGATTGTCCTGCTCTGCTCTGGGCTGGGATGGCCTCACCTCGAGTCCTGTGTGCAGTTTTGGGTGCCACAAAATAGGAAGGATGTTAGGCCATTAGAGAGTGTCCAAAGGAGGGACATGAGGATGGTGAAAGATCTTGAGAAGAAGCCACGTTAGGAGAGGCTGAGGACACTTGGTCTGTCCAGCTGGAGGAGACTGAGGTCAGACCTCACTGCAGTCACAGTTTCCTCGTGAGGGGAAGAGGAGGGGCAGGCACTGATCGCTGCTCTGTGGTGACAGTGACAGGACTGAGGGAATGGCCTGAAGTTGTGTTGGGGGAGGCTTAGGTTGGATATTGTGAAAAAGTTCCTCCCTCAGAGAGTGTTTGGGCACTGGAACATCTCCCCAGGGAATGGTCACAGCACCAAGACTGACAGAGTTCCAGAAGCGTTTTGACAAAGCTCTCAGGTACAAGGTAGGATTTTTGGGGATGATCCTGTGCAGGACCAGGAGCTGGACTCAAAGACCCTTGTGGCTTCCTTCCAACTCAGAATATTTTGTCATCCTGTTATTCTGTGCATACTAGGAGGCAAGGACAGAGGGGTATTTTAATTCAAAAATCTAATGAGCTCTTTGAACTATGCTCTAGCACTCACAGCAACTTTGAATTACTGGAGACACCAATAATTATGGAGTATATTAGGAGGAGAAAAGATCTTAGAAAGTCTCTAAATGCAGTCTGAGAAAAATTTCATCTGTGTTCAGTTTCTGCAAGTTTAATGACTCAAGGTCAGAAAGAATGAAAAACTGAAAAGATATTAAAATTAAACAAAAAAGTTGCTGTGAAAAGGATGAGAGATGTTAGCTATTAACTAATTTAGGCTATGAACTAGAAAATATTTTTAGACATCATATGAGAGATCTTCTGGAACAAGATTCAAACATGGAAAATGTAAAAAACCTCTTTGATTTTAAACCATGTTTTTAGTGAAAGTATTGAATCAACGAAATGGAAGGTTCTTTTGGAAACTTTTCCACTGTATTCTCAGTTTCAGGCAGAGAAAATATTAGTTTAATGTATGACATTTATAAGGATAACATCTGTAATCAGATACTCGATTAATCTTAGTTCTGCAAAGGAAGGTTTGGTTTCCTAAAATACTGCATGCTTTAGCTCTCAGAGACTTTATAAAGCTTTTTGCTTTGCAGGGAGAAGCTTCCATATGGAAAGCATAGTTTTGTACAAAACAAGGAGAATTTAAAATACCTTTTGTTTATGATCTACTTGGGGTGAGAGGGTTAGGGGGAGAACCTGAGGGAGATTCATACACAAATCACGAACTCATAGCCAGCCCATCTGCAGCCTTTATGGTTTTGAACGAAATATGTTGCATTTCCGAGTGTGTTTTCCTACAATTTACTAAGAAAACTTTTTCAATCAGATAGGTGACAGTTTTCCAGGTCACAAAGGACTATGTGATTGCAGTATGGAAGATATTTCCTTTGTTTTGTTTGTGTTTATTTTATCTACATGTGCTGCATATAGATCATGGTATGTTCTAGAATAAATAAGTGCTGGGTTTGTTCACCTGAACCAAACAAAGGGAGTCAGAATGATGAAAAAAGATTTGTTACCTTTAAACGCTTCACATCAGTGTGAACCAAAATATCCAAACAACTAATATGTCAAAGGTAAGGGAGGTGGTTTGATGTTGGTAGAGAGATGATCTTAGCCAGCAGTGATCCATGATTACAAGAATGGCAGAAGAGGGTTAGGTTGGATATCAGGAAAAGGTTCTTTCCCCAGAGGGTGATAGGCACTGAACAGACTCCCAGGGAATGGGCACAGCCCTGAGGCTGTCAGAGCTCCAGGAGCATTTGGACAAATGTTCTCAGGCACAGGGTGGGATTGTCAGGGTGCCTGTGCAGGCACAGGAGTTGGACTCTATCACCCCTGTGGGTGCCTTCCAACTCAGTATATTCTGTCATTCTGTGACATGTAGCTAACTTGATGAGACGGAGACCAAAACCCTTCTCTGGAGGAGAATGTGAGTGACCTGCCTCACACTGACCTCAGAGGGATTTCCCCTTTCCAATTGTTGAGGTGTTGTGTGTTGTGTTAGATCTGAGTGCTGAATATCCACAGGGGCAGAAGGTTATATTTACCAGAAGATACAAGACAAGTGTCTGAGGAGCATTTATTTTGGTCAAAAAGATGTATGAGAAGAAGGGTGACGTCTAATGCAGGATATTTTTTACTGTACTTCATGTAATTTAAAGAGTAAAGGGAAGGTACCTAGAGATACAAGGCAAATTTTCGAACAATAAGGTGATTTTGTAAATTGATTATAGTTATTTTTATGATTGCCCCGTGGTACTGTAAATGGCAAAGTGTAGTTAGATTAAAAACTTTGATTTTTTAAAACCGGTTGCAGTAAAATCAAAGATCTCACCCCACAAAAAATGCACTCTTATCTTCATACTGCCAGGGATGTGAAGATTTCTAAGCAGAAGTTTTAAAGTCTTTTATTTTGTTCTTCCCCAAACAACCATTACAGACTAGATGCATTGACAGGACATCAGCCTAAAGACACCTTTGTTGTGGCCCAATGCAGCCATTTTCACGTTGTCATACCCTTTAAGGAATTGGGCAAAAGCTTTACCACTTGTTTCAGGACGGAATGCTGCAAAATCTGTGAGCTGCAATTATTAATTTTTTAGGCGTTACAATGTATTATTTATTGAGCATTGGCTCTGAAACGACGCAAGCTAAATCTTATGTCCGTGTTAAACACATTCTGGTGTACTAGAAAAATACAGAATCTCCTGCATAGGTTGGGATGCTGGTATAACATTGTTTTCTGTACTGTCTTTTTTTGCTAAAATGGTGGGTGTTTTGTTCACCCATGGAAGCTGAAATCCACAGCAAAGAATAACAGGCATCAGAAAGGAAGAGTCTTAAAACCGCAAGTGTTTAAATTAAATCTGTATTATTAGTATGAAAATTAAACACACAAAAGCCCAGTCCATGTAAATTTTGACCGGACAAAAACGATCAAGTTACTAGGGCAGCTGGAGCAGAAACAGTGAACTGTTCCTTATTCACTGTAACCCTTACCGCTGTTAGATAAGAGCAGAGAGTAATCAAAATATGTGAGGTGGAGTTAATGGCAACAGAGCAAGGCAGATGCTTTTTTTGGAGAATATTCAGTTTTATAATTCTTCCTCTTGCATCAGAATGAGACAAAGACTTGATGCAGAAATCTATATAATGAGGCAATATGTTCCCAAAGAGTAAAAATAAAGAATTGAGAAGAACATGAATGGAATCAGTCCCTCAGAAAGAAAAGGTAGAAAAAAAATATTTTGTTTTGGGACTGATCTTGAACGAATAAATAAAAAACACTAACTGCAGAGCAGTTCTCATTCTGCTTTTTCCTATAATCATCAGATGTAAAGATATGAGTTCTCACTATTTTCCTTCAAGGTGTCATTAATGGAACAAAGTCAAATACTAGGCACTGGTTTCAGCTTTCCAGCATGGACTGCCAGATGAACAGAGAAATTGTGCAAAAAATTCATCCTAGACATGAGAAACATGAAGGAAAACGTCAATCAGCAAAAGTGCTCTCACTGCAGAAAAGTTCCATGTCTTCTGAATCAGCAGGTTCTGGTGAAAAATGACTGTACTGAAAACTTCTGACTACCATTAATATCTACATCCAGACTCAGTTCCTGGTGCAATGTCAGATGGCAGAACACACTGCAGTGTAAAATTCATGTTAAAATTCCATCTAGTGTTTAAGGGAACAGGGAAGTAGATGAGAGTTGCATTTATTGCCCGTACAAGAGACATCACCATAATGTGATACAAATTAACAACAATAAGGTAGATTGCTACCACTTACGAACCATTTCCTCTGTAGTGTATCCCTGATCCCTTCCTGAAAATTCTCCCACAAAAATACTGAACATTCCCTACCCAGCTTAGCTTATGCGACTTGACAAGATGCCTTAATAAACAGAAATTACTGCCAGTAAATGCTACCATTAGTGCATTTTCCCACTGTGTTTCTTCCATCAAGTTAAAACCAGAGAGAAAACTTAATGTGTCTTCTACTGTTCTTCGGTTAGAAAATCCAATGGCAGCTTAAGCCTTCCATTAGTGAGCAATCCGAAATGTAATGACATAAATGGGTTTTAAAGCAGGCTCCAGTATAATGTGATTTTTAAAACAGAATACATTAAATAAAGCTAGAAAGACTCAATTTTCACATATTATTTCAGAGAAGAATAGAGCTGATCTTGAACCATTGCAGATAGATATGTTTCAATTAAAGTCAATGGATAAATCTCATTTTTACAAAGGGAGTACAGCAAACGAGAGAAATATAGGGTAGTTGTTCATACAAGTGGGCCCTGGTCTGCAGCTACCAGCCTCAAGTATCATTACTTCACTGAGAAAAAAACTTTCAAAAAGGGATAAAGTAATTTCATTCAATGGGAAAAAAACCTCTCAGCAACCACATTTATTTCTCTCCCTTTCTTTTTTTAACTGCTGACATGTTTCCCTGTAATGATAACTTGAGATGCTCAGGCTCAGTTTGCTGCTGTTTCAGGTAGTGGTAAATTGAGGTTGTTTGCAGGTTTCCTAACATAAACTAGTGGTTAGCTCCTGTGGTACCTTCCACATGAAATTACACCCCATACATCAAGCCGTGAGGAACTGGCAGTGACAGCAGCTGTATTTTCTTGTGAGTGGGAGAGAGTTGCTGCTGTTCTGTAATGTGGCACCAACTTTTCTGTACATCAAACCTATGGTCTGGAAAATTGATGACACACCAAAGATGAAGATGTGACTCTTCCATTTAAATCCTCACAGAAATCTTATTCAGGGTTAAAACAGAGCCGAGGTTTTTATTCATTCTTTCCTTACCAGTGGAAAACCTTAGGTTTGCTCAATATATCAGTTATAGTGAATAGCGGATAACATCCAGATTCACAGATACTGTTGGCAACCAATTCCCTCTGACTAAACAGGATTTAGGTGCTTATCTGTCCTTGGTGATCTGAACTATAACCTTTTGTGTCTCTGCCAGACGTTCAGATGTCTTTTTGAGGGTTTATAGAATCACACAATGGTTTAGATTGGAAAGAACCTCCAAAGCAATTGAGTCCAACTATTCCTCCAGCACTGCCAAGGCCACCACTGACCCATGTCCTCCAGTGCCACATTCACAAGACTTTTAAATCCCTCTAGGGATGAGGACTCCACCACTGCCCTCAGCAGCCAGTGAAAATACTTTATAATCCTTTCAGTAAAAGAATTTTTCCTAATATCCCATCTAAGCCTTCTCTGGCACAACTTCAGACCATTTCTCCTTGTCCTGCGACTTCTTACCTGGGAGAAAATACTGACCCCCACTGGGTCCCAATCTCTTTTCGGGTAGTTGTAGAGAGTGATGAGAGTTGTTGATGACTAAAGTTATGCTCTTGTTTCCTACTGCTGATACAACTTCCGTTGAAATTAAAATACTTCACTGATAGAAAATTGGTTTGGCTGAAATTCAAGACAGGAAATTGAATAAAATAAAGGCAAATTTAGTTTGGATTGATGGATTCAAAATTTTTCAAAGTATGAAATTGATTTATCAACACTATAGTTAAATATTTTGTAATAAGTTACATATATTTACATTACATCATACGTTACATGATTTATAAATAATTTCTTATAACGTTCATGATTTTTTTAACTTCTATTTATTAAGACAGTCTAATATGTTGGCTTTCTTGTTAAAAAAAATCTCAGAAATTATGTTTTCTTTTAATATCTGACAAATTTATTTTCATTAATAACAATGGTGCTCAAATCATATTTAAAGAAAGTAGGCTAATAAAGAAGGAAACATTTCTGAAGATACACCTAAAGCCAGAAAACTGACATCAGAACATTGTTAAATATGCTCAAAACATTTGATTATTCCCAGAATGCTGTCCTCTACAATTTGTTTCCTACTCATGTATTTGAATTTATGCTTATCTTAGTGGAGTTATTTATCTCAGCAGAGCTAAATACCACATCATTTGTATTAAATGAGTGCAAAAGTGTTCTTCGCTATTGAGGTGACTTTGCACTCAACATATTTTCCTTGTCATATCTCAGATGTTTTCTCTCTCAGCTAATTAGGCAACACTTCACAGCAAAGTCAAACCTGCCACATTTTCTCTTACACCAACATGAGTTCTTAATGTCTCTGCTTCTGTACTGAAAGCACTTCTGTATGATTAGGGACGGGTGAGATTCCTCGGCTAGGGAGGCTCTTAGTTGTTTAGTCCCCCTGCATCCACACATGAACACACCCAAATCTAAAGGCCTGATAATTATGAACCGTTACCCAAAAATCAAATCAAAACATTGAGAAAGCCTGGAAATTAGGAAAACGTGGTCTTCTGGGTGGAGAAGTAGCTCTGTGTTGCTACCAGACCACTTAGAACCTGGCTATGCCGGGAAAATGAAAATCACAAAGGTAACAATATTCATAGAATCAGAGAAGGGTTTGAGTTTAAAGACCAACACCCTGCCATGGGCAGGGACACCTCCCTCTAGACCAGGCTGCTTAAAGTCCCATCCAACCTGGCCCTGAAGTTTCAGACACACTGCAATAGGCGTCCTACAGTTCTAAATAATAACTTGAACATTTTAGGACATGGACAGGAATATAACATCTTTTCATCTGAATACTTCAGAGTCTGGAGTTAATTGAGAATAAGAGAGTTTCTAGATATACAAAACAACAGGTAATTTGAAGATGAACCAATGAGAAATAATGAGCTATCTCAGAGGACAGTACTGACCCTATGCTTTCTGTTGTTTTCACTTTATGTAGTAATTACTGGAAAACTCCTGAAGAATGTTTATGTGATTGTATGAATCTGGGGAGGGTGGTGTGAGCTTTTGACCCTGGTAGCAGGTCTCTATCCTTTGATTATCACTAACATCTTTTCTGCCTCAGTATCCAAACCTGCAAGGAAACCAATACAACACCAATATGGACACAGAGCTCTGATATTTACAGGATTGCTGCATAAGATTTCTTAACTGTTCATCTAAAATCAAGTTAATAAAACAACAAAAATTTTAAGAACAGACTTAACCAATCCCTTCAACATGAAATTATGTGGATGAAAGGAGGCAGGAGGCATGAGATCAAGCATCTTGCACAAGACATTCGAGTTACTGATAGAGAAGAAAAGACTAAAAAGTACAAGGACAAAAATGTGAAAGCAGCAAGTAAGAAAAAAAAGAGGCCTCTCATCCTCTTCCTTCTCTCTCAGTACAAACTTGACTGGAAGTTGACATCTGCCAAAAGCACATTCATATTGCTTGACACATGTACGTGCTGCATTATGGTGATATATTGACAGCAGGCACAGTTGCCAGACATGTTTTGGGGTGAAAGGTAGCACTTCAGGCACTAAAAGAGGTGATTTATTACAGCATTAATGTGCCACTGTAAAGGTCAGAGAGCTGCAAAATACATACAAAGTTCTAGAGGGCTGATTGTATTTTCACAGAGAAAACCTACATTAGCCTATTCAGGCTTGTACCCTCAGCTTGAATAGGAAATGTTAAAGCTCTCAATACCAGCGACATGGAAAGACCTGAAAAAAGTTTTTTTCCTACAACTGGAAGGAGATGACTCATGACCAAGGAACTCTTAGGCCCATAGAATGGGCCTGGAATTCAGTCTTTCGTTCTTCTGGGGTAAACTTGCTTTCATTATTTCGTAATGCACTCTCTGCCCTTGGTATACTTGTCATTTATTCTGGTGGGAACCAGCTGTCTCAGGGGTTTGTGGTGCCGTGCATCACCTTCCCTTGGGTGACCCTAGGCCTTTCCATGAAAAATAAGCACGAAAAACCTCAAGCAATCAACCAAACCAAACCAAACCAAGCCAAACCAAGCCAAACCAACCTTCCAAAACTTCCCACTCTGCCCCAAACAACCACAGTGTACTTACACAAGTCTTGAAATCTTCCCTTACTTTAGAGGCAAAATTCTTCTCAGGATTTCTGAAGTCTAATTTGGAACACAATATATTGGGGTGAGACAGATGAATAAAAGCAGCTTTGAGTGTTGAAAAAAATCCTCAGAATCAACATGAATTTTTTATTCATAAAAGGCCATAAAAGACATAGACATATGTAGCCATTTCTGTATTTTCCTAATTACAGCGGAAACTTGATCTATAATCAGATCTCCTTAACTAAAAATAATTTTGTCCCAGGGTTGGGAGATTTTCTTTATCTACTCCACCGCAGGACTAAGATTTTTGTTTTCCCAATCTCTACAGTAATTATAATACTGATTTTTTTTTGTTTGTGGTGCATTGTCATCATAACCCAGCTCCTTAAAAATCATGATTTGGCAGCTGAAAACCATGGAGAATCTTTTTTAAGACCCTGATAAGATTATGACTACCTTAAACACAAAACCCCCATGCATCTTTAGGTTCTAACAACTGGAAATGTTTCCTCATGTACATAAAAAAAAGTACTTTTAGGGGCTCAGTGAGTAAGATGATATTGAAGTACTCTGCATGCTATCAGTGTGATGACATTGTGCTGTGCTGATTCAGAAATGACTCAGCTCAGTTACCAGAAAAGGGGAGAATCAGGTCTTTTTTGAAGGTGCAGTGATATAGATGTGACAGGATGACTCATCTGTCATCAGTGTTTTAGTCAGCAAAGTCTTTGGCTGAATGGCAAGTATTTATAACTGGAAAATAAAGTCACTCAATCAAAAGGAAGTAAGCAAAAAAGAACTGGATATTAAGCCTGGTTTCTAACATCCAACTATGAGGTCATTACATTCCATAACCTGAGCACTATTTTAGTGCCAGTGTCTGTGCAAGTTCAAGCCACCAAATAATGAGTTTTTTGCATTTCTGTCTTTCTCTGATTCAGAGAGTATATGTCCTGCAGCACTCATCTAAGAACAGAGTGAACAATCTCTGTCCATTTTCTTGTGAATTTTTTTTTTTTTTTTAATTCACCAGTATGTCTTTCACTACAGGTTTTATTCAGTTTTTCATGGCATGCATGATGGGTCTTGGAACCTCTTTCTTTCGAGAGATCCTTGCATAAAACTTTTGAAGGACATGAACAAAGATACACGAAGAAATCACGGTGAGCTTTCCCACTGATATTAGCTGGCATCTCATGTAAGTTTTCAGTTGTACAATGCTCTTTCCACAATGTCCTTCAGTAGGAGTATTTAAATATATTCCAAAAGAAATCATTATGAGTGAAATTGTGACCCCTTTGAAATGAGTGGCAAAACTTTCTATTTAGGCTGAAATTTCTCTTATATCTGTGTGACTGTGGTTATTTGTCTTTACATTGTGCCTGTGAATACATTATTATCTATAACTTTCCTTTGGTTCACAGATAACTTCATGCCTCAAAATTTCATGATTTTCTAAAGAGGAAAGAAAAAAAATATTAAACACAACTTTCTGTTGTGGCTTTTTTTTTTTTTGGTTGGTTTTTTTTTGTTTGTTTGTTTTTGCTGTTGGTTTTGGTTGTTTTTGTTTTGGTTTTTGTTTGTTTGTGGTTTTGTTTGTTTGGTTTTTGTTGTTGTTGTTTTTTGTGGAAAAAAAAAAGAATTAGTGGACTCCTGATTATTTTTTTACTGAAAAATATATTTTCTTGGAAAGGAAGAAAATTTTGTAACCACTCATATCTAGAACTCATTTTACTCATTTAGCCAAAACATAAAAAAGAGTTACAATTTTACAGGATCTTCAAATCTGTGCAAAGGTGAAACCCAAGCAAATACGGAGTATATAGGGCATGTTCTAATTATTTACTGCCAACTCTAAATTGACTGATTTCACATAATGACCAAACCAGAGCAAGAGCTGCCAATGGTATTTGGGAGGCCTTTATTCTCAGCTAGGTTATTCCATTCATTAGATTTTATTTTTTCTCAGAAGTTTTCTAACAATGAGGGAATAGATATAATTAGATATAGATGGATATAGACAGTGGTATAGAGGTATAGAGATAGATAGATAGATAGATAGATAGATAGATAGATAGATAGATAGATAGATAGATTAGATAGATGTGCCAATGTTTTCTGGGGGGAAAAAGAAAAGTAAAAGATACCTACAAAATGGTTTCCTGTTCCAGTTTCTCATCAGAGTGATCTAATTTGTTGGATGCCTCAAGCCCTGTAGGAACTGAGGAGGCTGCTGGTCACAGCACCAGTGGCTGTGCATGTGAATTTGCCATATTTTCTATCTGATAAACTTGCCTTTTCAGAAACATTTGGTAAAAGTTTTCTTTGATATAACATTTGAAAAATAACTTCATTTAAGATGTTTAAATGCATTTAAGGTTGTCAAAGATGTCTGTAAAACAGACACAAAAAGTCAAGAAAGCAAAAAGAGCAAATAGTAGAATTAAAAAAATTCTAGTTATCATCAGTATAATTTCATAAGGCATGTTCATTGCTACCTCTAATCATATATGCTTTTGAAGTCGAAACTGGAGCACTTGCTTTACTTTAAAGGCAATGAGGCTATTTGTATGTTTAAAGACAAAATTATGCTCATGTGAATTGCCAAAATTGGGTATAATCTGCTAATTTGCAAAATTTAGCAATCCTCAGTGAGTTCTCTTACTGTAACTTTGAATTAGCAGAAAGGTACATGTTTGAAAATCAAATCAAACTAAACCAGAATCTATTCTGAAGAGATTCAGATATTAAGATATTTAGAGAGACTGTTATAAAAACTGTGTATTAAAAAAAAAAGCAAAATCTGTGCAATACACTTGTGATTTTTAAAATATTTATATATTAAATAAATAAATATTTTGAGAAACAAAACTTTTGAAGAGACAAAATATGCCACAAGAAACAAAATATGCTACAACTTCATACAAGTTTTGAATGTCATTTTGATAATGTCATTTTTAATATATTGGCACAACTGAAACTCTCAGTTTTTAAACTTTTCGATTGGAGCTGAAACAATGTAGATAAAGTATATCATGAAATAAACTAGCATTTTGTAAAATCCTCGGACAAGAGGAGAACTTACAGCTCAGGAAGACTGCTGTGTGATAGTCTCTAAACTGGTTCATGGAGACCAGTAGTCCCTCAGGGCGTTTTTTGAAGAGATAAATCCAGTACGATAGAAGGAAAAGATAAATTTACCTCCCTCCTATATATTTCTTTTTCACCTAGGTCAAAAACGAGTGCTTATGCAGCTGTAGTTTTGCCTTCTTGGCAGTTTCAACACTGAACTAAACATCATCTTGTTTTTGAACCATAGCAAAGGTCAGACAAACAGAAGGTCTGACTAACCAAAGAGATAAATAACCCAGGGAGTGGGATGAGGAGGGAAGCTTTATTATTACTTTAAAGACTTCTGGTGCTCAGGTTATAGGGAAGCCAAGTAACAGGTAGCAAAAAACATGAAATGTTTATGCATGTCTGTGGAATCCAGTTATTCCTCTCTGTCTTTCTGCCTTCCCCTAATTTATTGTTCTAATCAACGGGCCTATTTTCTGCCCCCTTGGATACTACCATCCCCCTTAAGGGGCTGGCATAAATAACAAACAGCTCTAGCCCTTGGCTTCACCAATATGAAACACAAGATACAAAATGAGTTACTGTAAATAAGGCAGGGACTGCTGTCGTAAAGCTGTCACCTTTACCTCCAAGATTTTCTTTCCTAATAGACCTACACACTTTCCTGTTATCATCCACAGTAATTTTTTTTCTAAAATGCTGAGGCTGCTATTAGTCAGATAGAAAATCGTTTAGGGGCAGCAAGTAAAGGCGTGTTTTCTTGGTAAACAGCTGGGTCAACAATAACCATTAGGAATTTTTAAATTATTTCATTGAAAGGGAGGTTCTGATTCTGTGCTCCTTGGCACTGATGATAAAACTCCTGAATTTTGGGAAGCTGGGAAGGATCTGACTAAAACCTTTAGTAAACAATTTTAGGCCACTGAAATGCTGAAGTAATGATATTCCAAGCTACAGCTGGGGATTTATTTCTTTTAGGTGGGTGTATCTCTGCTGCCACCCTACCTGTTTTTTAAATTACAGCTTGAGTCTAATTTACCAGCTGTAAATAACAGCAAAATTAACCAAGCTACGTATGCAGCACAGTCAAATATGTACTGCACAGCAGTTTGAAGTTGACATTTGGCTTAGCAAGGGGGAAATCTCAGAAGATTTTTGAGGTTTGGTTGTGTAAAACAGTCAAAAGTTCAAAGACATTGTGATGTAGTATGATATTATGAATCTATTGCATACAAATGCAAATGCTTCAGTGGGTGAGTTGGTTCCGCTTTATGAGTTCTTTATGGTCCTTTTTTCCTTTCTTTTTTTCATAGTATTTATGGTCACACTGAAATTCATGTTTATACTAGGGAGAGACTGTGCAGTTCTAGCCTTTGCCTACAGATAGACATCTGTGTTCAGTCCTAGAGCTGGATGACTTTCAGCTTTGTTTTCTGTCTTCTGGTCCCCTTCTGATATTCACTGAAGCCAATTTAAAGAGCTCACTGGGTTGGTCATACCCACAGCCCTTAAGTGAACATTCATTTCAGGAGCTTGGGGGCAGATATTTGGTAAGACAGATGTTTGCACTGAAGTTAAGCAGAATGAACATCCCAAATGTCACATTTGCCTGCAACTGACAGGTTTTGGCTGGAGGATCTGCAGAAGATAACTTCACTTTTAGAACAGGTGCAGGAGCTTCCACCCCATATTTGGAATTTAGTTGCATGAGCCATCTGAGCACAACAAACATTACAGCAACACCCTGAAGCTCAGTGCACTGCCAAAAGCTGAGAATCACCATCTGGCCCAGCACCAATGGCTGGGCCATTTCTGGGAAGAAACAATTTACAGATTGAGCTCAGCTAATAAACTTCATGTCTCTCATTATAATAGACTTATACTGATAGTGCACTGACTCAGGGGTTAGAAAAACATAAAACTACTAATCCTGCACAGATCCTCACCTTCACCCAACCTAATTGCTCAAAATTCTGCTCAAGCTTCTTCTGCAGGTAAAACTTAATTCAGAATTTTGTAGCTCATTTTATTCACTGATCTCATCGCAGTTCCCTTTCAATTCAACAACATCCTCTTGTGTGAGCATTACTTACTACTTCTATAATGCCTTGAAGAAGTCATAATTAAACTGCATCCTAGACACCAGCAGGGAGCTGAATTTCAACTGTTTACCTAAGAATGAGCACTACCTCATGATTCTTCAGAAGAGCTATTTTTCCCCCCAGTTTTACCAATGTAATGATCAAGATATAGAAAATACCTATCTAGACACAAGAAGAGGACTGCTATCAGGAGACAACTCTGACTTCTTACCCCTTACTACAATTTCGTACTTCTTAGAAGGTGTCATGGAACTTTGGTCAACAAGAGCTTGAGTTTCTCCCAGCATCAAATGAAAAAATCTCACTTTTTAACTACTTTCAAAATAACTGTTGCTAAAATAACTATGTGAGTGGAGCATTGATTATAAGTAACTCAAAGAGAAGAAGTACTGTTTATCTTTTGTCTATATTTTTTTGGGTACATTTGAGAAATGTGGACAAAACTAAGCATTTAATCTGTTATCTAAAGTTTTTCTTTAGCATTAATCTTGTGGTTGAATTTACACTGCGTGCAATGATGAATACAGAATAAGCAGCTAGTGGCATCATCCAACAATAAATCATGGTTTTACCTGCCCAATTTTGTGTTTTATACAGAAAAGTTAACCACAGGGTGAAAAATGATGCTTATTTACACAATCATGCACATAATTGTTCATAGACAGACACATGAACATATAAACATACACACACATGTGTACATTTATGCTCCAAAGGTAGAGAGCATTTTTTTCTGCACTGCCATAATGCCTTATTTTAACCACTGTCTCTTAACCTCATGTACTGTGTGGTATTCAGGTTAGATCAAAGAGACAGAATGAAAATCTATTAATGCACAACTTAATACAGACTTGTCTTTCTTAAGTGCTGGTACTACTACAAAAATCTATATTGCGTACCTAAAATAAATATTAAAATAGGCTTTTTGAGGCACTGCAAGTAAACAAACACATCTTCCTTTAAGATTCTGTAGAACATATACAAATTTTGCACTCAGAGTAACAAGTCCATTACAATTTATGTAACACAACATTTTCTGTTAAGAAGGCAGCATGCATCTCATATGCAATCAGTTGAATTACTTATTATATTTCCTGATAAAGAAAGACAGAGTTTGAGAAAAATATTAGGAAAAAGTCAAAGATTATGAAGTTACATTTCATGATAAATTAAGTGGAAATGTATTACTTTTTTTCTGATCAACTAGGAAAGTGTAAAATTAACATTTTTGCTTCTGGTAGGATTTATGTGGGAAATACGTTGGTTACTGTGAAGTATAATATATAACCTGAAAATATGGTGAATTGGATCAATTTAAAGATTCTCTTATTAGGAATATTTACAGATTTTTGGGTGAATATATGAATTAACCCCAAAACTTCATACAATACACAGAGATGCAAATCTGGAGTTCAAATATCTTCTGACATGAAATATCCTCTTCATAGCCTACAAACTAATATTTGTTCATACAAGAGATACTCTGAAGTCTTACTTGATGATTCCTTTGTGGAGCTAATTAAAAAGATTCAAGACAACTATTTGTTTCATTTTTAAAGTACACTTATTTTTAGTACTTACAGGCCTTGAAAAAGTGATGTTCCACATTTATTTCAGCCCCAGGCACAATGCAGGTGAGTTATCTGTAATTCTGCTTTGTGTTAATGCCCATTATGGTGGCACCAACATAACTGCATATGTCAGCAACCAAAGAATAAGGGACATTTTTTAAACCTGGTATTACAGGACGTGCCAGAGTGGCTTGTTACTAGTTAATAACTCAGGCCTCTAAGTCAATATTAGTTATTTTCTTTGACTGATGTTTCACAGTACTAATTGCTATAAACAATGATAGTGTGATTTCACAGCTCGTGCACCATTAAGTTTCAAAGACTCCCAGCATCATGGAATGGTTTGAGTTGGAAGAGATCTTAAAGCTCAACGAGTTCCACTCCCTGCCATGGGCAGGGACACCTTCCTCTATCCCAGGTTGCTCCAAACCCTGTCCAACCTGGCCTTGGACACTTCAAGGGATGGGGCAGCCACAGCTGCTCTGGGCACCCTGTGCCAGGACCTCAGCATCATCATCATAAAAACAAATATTTGGAAGCACTAATCCAAATCAACTCTTTCAGTTGCAAACTGTTAGTCATCCTATTGTATAGACTCAGTCAAAATTCTCTCCCCATCTTTCCTACAAATCCCCTTTAAGTGCTGAAAGGCCTCAAAAAGTGTTCCCCACGCCCCTCTACTCCTGAGGCTGAAGAACCCCAGGTCTCAGCCTCTCTCCATAGCAGAGGTGCTCCAACCTTTTGGTTTATTCCCCAACAACCAGGAAGCATTCTGGAAATTTCTGGTGAGTTTATAATACAAGACAGATGGGCAGAAAATATTTTCTCAGACTTGGAGGGTACTGCTGTTGCAGTGACATATATAAAAATATATTAAAAATAATTGACAAAAATGTTTATATTTGTCACAAAATAAAAGATGCCATAGTTACATTTTTCCAAAATTGCTGAATCATATCCTGGAATTTCTACCCTTTCCACTGGGTGTAAAGGCCTTTAGATTAGACTAGCTGTAAACAGCTACGTTTTACTTGTTTAAAGTTAAGTGAATTTTGCATAGGTAAAATCTTGTGCAAAAATGCCATATATCCTGTTTCTTTCAATCCTTAACATTTTAAATATTCCCATAATGTCAGCCCAAGAAATTGTCTGAGTGCAACAGATAAACAGCTGCTGGAATATCACCACTGTTCATTATGCTTAGCCTTAAATTCTCCTTTTAAACTTTTTGATCCTTCATCTGCTTGTTGTACCTTCTCTGTTATTTAGGCTATTTAAGAAGACTTTTCCTAGCTACAATTTGCTATAAGTACCATTTGGATATCTCTTTTTAAAGAGACTTTTTCTTGTCAGAGGAAAATGGAAAAGGAGAAAAAAAAAAAAACAACCAATCCCCCAAAGAAACCAACGAAGGAAGTGTATATATATGTATTATATATAAGCAGCCACCAGTATGAATTTAAAAGATTTATCAGTCCTACACTATGATGGAGACTATAGAGTTAATAGAAGTGAAATGAGACAGCATTTTAACTTTATCAAATTATTTTCTGCATAGACATACAGCTGCTGCCAGCACTAATGGATGTGTTTAAGATGAAGAGGACAAAAACTGTTAAAACTGAAGAGAACCTTAAAGGAAAAAATAAGTTAAAGGCTGTCAACACAAAACAGAAACTTTGAGGAAAAAATACATTTTAGTTATTTGTCTGTCTCATTTTTTCTGAAATAATTAAATGATTTTTCCTCTAGTCATCAGACATAAGAAACTTTGGCATAAACTTGTGGTGGCAAATTAAAACTGACTGAATTTTGGACCAATTCTGGATGTTGGCAAGACCTAATCCTGCTAAGAATCTTCGGTATAGAGATTATTCAGCGAAACTGATAAATAATTTATTTATGAAAGTGTTCAAGCATATATTTAAGATTTTTTTTTCCATAAGAGTCAAGCATACAGTTATAGTTGACTGTGTGTTTATGTGTTTTGGACTGTCTGCTGAGTTGTGGAGAATTCATCCCACAAGAAAATTTACAAGACTGCTTGTAATCACCGAGACTGCTTGAATCACTGATAAAAGATCATAACAAATTTTTTATTTTAAGGTCATAATTTTCAAGTATTAAATCCTGGACTGGAGAAGATATGAAGACATGTATGGTGAAGATGATAATCCAGCCTTTTAGGGTGAATTTGGTGTTTAAAATGTTTTTTTCTGATAAACATTATTCTCATCCTCCACTGCTGCAACATTTTGAGGCAATGTGCACTTATTTTGCAGATAAATCTTTTCTTAGCTCCCATTACTAAATGATGCCATTTTACTCAGCGTGACATATGAATTAAATAACAAGATATAATTTCAGAAAGAATTCTTGGCATCATCAGATCTGATAGCACTGCACTTCTTGAAGCATTTATAGAAGATAAGTGTGTGATCCTGAGAGTGATTATTTTTCCTACTTCAGTTTATTCATGGTCTCTTCAACACAAACACATTTTAAAATAAAGAACTCACTGAATTAAGAAATTATACCTCTGCATGTTATTTTGTTTTTATTTCTAACATAATCACAACGTGGATATTTATAAGACTAATATTTCCCATGTGTATAATAATTTCCATAGTAAAATATCTTGAGAAATGCTAAATACCATGACATACAAATTCACAGGTAAAGAAGAATACAGACACATTTTCAGTTTATTGGCCACTTGATCAGGCAGTGAACTTGGAGGGGTGGCTTAATATTAGTAAGAAATACACTCCAATATACACAGATCTCTGCAAATGTTGTGATTTACCTGTGCAATACCATCCAGAACTCTATCATTACAACTGAATAGCTGGACCAGCGTTTTCTGACAATTCAAGGAACATATGGGAATCATTAAATGCTGTGAGGCAGCTGAATCAGGTCATGTGCAGAACTTACATGGGATTGTGTTCATCCAGATATCAGGAATAGCTTTCCAGTGGGCTTCATCAACAGTATGGTGAAATAAATATTTTTCACTGCCTGTTGATTTTGTGATTGTGCCTATGTGAAAATGTGCATGTTCTTCGTATGATCCTTCTTTATTTAAAATATTTGCTGTCCAGGAAAGGAATTAGATTACTCTAAAGCTGTCAGATGACTGCTTTTAAATAGAGTTTTAAAAATGAAGTACAATAATCCTACATTTTCCTTCAAGGAGACTACTACCCCAAAATAGGATAACATAGAGACAATTGTAAGAAATAAGTTCAATTCCACATGGAAACAATGAGGAAATAACAGATTTTTAATTCCAACAATATCATATAATACATCAGAAATCCAGGCTATCACTCAGTTTTATGTATCAGAGTTCATGCAAGACCTTGTGGCCATAAACCTCATTGTGAAAATTATGTTCCAGTTTCAAATTTTCCTTTAAGATCATGAGTGATAAATAAATGACAAAATATGTCACAATGTGGCATGTCTTTTGACGCGTATCCTCAATATTTAAAATAGCAACATAAGATGACATATGCCAATGACAATTTATTTTACCCTCCATCATTACTCTCTCATGATGTAGCACACCAGTCAATAGAAAAAAAAATTATATAGAACCATTTCACATTGATCCAATTGATTGGCATATATAGAATCATTGACCACGCCGTGTTTGATGGGTCAGCAATTGTTTGGCTGTCAGTTTTATTGTGTTTGCTATCAAAGTGATTGGACCCCAGGGCTATCTGAATTACAGTGAACATGGTGTGCTACACTGGGAGGAGAAGACCAAACTGGAAAATAAAACAATTTGCAAACAAACTAAGGAAATGCTTTCCCTGTTTATAAGCAGCTCAGCATATGCAAAGATAGATGGCTTGAATTTTGGATAAATGCCCAAGCTGAAAATATGCCACTCTGGGGTTCTCACAGCATAAATAGTGAGGTGCAAGAGGTAAATGAAGAAATAAGAGTTATGGAGTCCAAATGCACACCAGCACATAGAATGGTTACTGTTCCTAATGAACTGTTTGGGAAAGCTTACAAGACAATGTTGTTGGCTGCAAGATCAGGTGGGCAGGATCTGAGTTTAGGAATATCTGCCCTTTTCAGTGTGCTGCTCACAGCTATGATTCCTTTCCTCCCTCTTCCTCAGGGATGGATGAATTTCTCCTTTCTGAGTGAACAAATCAGACACATTCCTACCATATTCAGCAAAGAACGTTACTCTCTGCAAGCTGATTTACTTTACATTTTCTGCCCAGGTATTCCTCACTGTGTAATTATAGTCTGTCCTCATCTCAGCACATTATTAGTCTGGTTTAGTGATGTTACTTCGGAATATCTCAGAAAGAAGAAAAATAATGTGAAACATTCATGAGACTATAGAGCGACAATTTTACAAAATTATTTCTTCCTGCTCCTTGTAGGTTTTGATCTGATTGTTGTTAAGTGCAGTGTTATTGGAAACTACATGACCATTTTTATTACAAGGCAAGCTATGCAACATCAAAGATGGAAAATCTTCAGTCCCACTGAGCTACACAAGCTGAGGATAATTGCAGAGTTTTAGTGGCCAAGACTTGAAAATGTGAGCAGATGCCTCCATACACATCACAAGATAACTAAAACCATCATAACATTCTTAAAAATGGCCAGTTTCTGGAGTACAAAGAAATTGCTGGTTATGAGGGTGACAGGTTAAATGACTGAAAACCAGGAGATTTCGACTTGTCTGCAATATCATACAATTTTAGCCATCTATATGTTTTTCAAAAATGAGTCTGTAAAGAAAATTTATATAATATACGTTTTGTTTTAAATATATATATATCTGTTATTTAGTGCACATGTGATATTTAAAAGATCATTTAAAGACTATTGTAAGAACCTTCTCAGTTCCTTCCTAAAAGTCTACTATGAAGATAAACAGCACATTTCTCTTGAGAGCCGTAAAACCAACAGACAAATTTTCACGCTTTCGTTTTGATTTCTCTCCCACGAGTAAGTGAGTAGCATTATTTTTTTTTTATTGTTAATGTATGTTCAGAATCTTCACTCTAAGTATATCCAAAGAGAGTACCCTGGTCTAGTGGAAGGTGTCTCTACTATGGCAGAGGGGTTGGATCTAGATCATCTTTAAGATCTCTTCCAACCCAGGTCATTCTGTGGTTCTATGATTCTGTGATTTTATGATCATCTAGGAACAAACATATTGCCTAACACAAACTCAGTTCCTGAAGTTTCATTGGTAGTTTTTGGACATGATATATCAGATATGTGACTCTGTATTTCCTATACAGGAAATATTCAGAATTATGATTTCATATCATTATTCTGTTTGGAAAATGTTTCAGTAAAAGTCAAGTTCAGAATACTGCTCGAAACAGTGGCATCTTAAAATTATACCCATTTTATGAACAACTGATTACAAATCATGCAGTCTAGTTCCCTAGTATTGCTCTTTAGTCTTACAGATGTGTCCCTTTAACAATTATTGTGATAGTTCCTGTTTCAACTGATCTGCAGTTACACAGGACACAGCTGAAAACAAAGTTGAAGAAATTATGAGCCTGGGAAAGTTAAAACAGCATTTAAATGCTGCCAGTTAAAGATACTTGTGTAAATATACATCCCAATATATAAAGATAGGACACTTCAAAATAAAAGTGTATTTAAAAAGACACATAAATAATTTAGGCACCTGAAGACAACAGATGCTGCTCAGGCAGTGTTTCAATAGATCTGAAAGCTCATCACTGAAGTCTTCAGCAGCAGAGAAAATGATCTGCAGAGCTGATCTCAGGCACCAGGAGCTCACAGCTGTCCACAGTTATGACCTGGGCCAAAGGGTCCCAGACTCCAGGCACTGGGTTAATGAGCTCTGTGCCAGCTACTCGTGCCAGAAAATAATGCATTCCTGTCAGCAGGCTAAATTATCAATGAGAAGATAAAATAACAAGTGGAAAGTGTGATAATGCCCTCTTTGCTCCTAAAAAACAAAGGAAAAATGTTTTTAAGTCCCTAATGAAAAATCTAAGTTTTACAGTGGGTCCGAGCTTCTGCCACACTATTAAAATAAAAAGACAATGCATTGTGGAAAGGCAATTAGCAAATCCTTGATTTTTACTGGAGTCATTTGCATCTCTGATAAACCTGAATCAAAGGACAGGAATGTGACCACGGCATATTTGACTAGGAAGAAAAGCTTGAGTAAATCATAAGAAAGGAAATTACTGGATTTCTTATGTTTCAGGGGCTGCTCACTGTCAATTAATGTAGTTTCAGTTTAGCGGTAGCTTTTTTTTTTTGTTAATTAAAGCCTTTTCTTCTGCAAAGTCTCTGTGGAGTGTTAAAGGGGCTCTCTCTCCAGCAGAGGCTTGAAGTCAGAAAATAATGATTGTTCCTGGCTCACAAAGAGCAGATTCATTTTGAAGAAAGACAGGCTGGTCCTGAGAGCACAATAATAGCTATCACTGACCATTTCATTTGTAAAAATATTGTTCAATTTTTAAAAATATTTTTTTAAATATAGATTTGATTAGATAAAGCATCCCTTACTTTGCAACATAGAGACAAAGTATTTATGTCAAAGTCAGCTGTCAAATACTCCTCCACAGAATATTCTGTAAAAGAGGTTATCATCCAGCAAAGCTAAAGTTTATCTTTCTTGATTTTATTTCCATTTATTGGGTCGAGTACCTTACGGGAAGTACCTTTTTGCTTTCTGTCATATGTACTTGCATAACTATTATTTTACTTAAACACAGAGCTCCGTTTTTTCTCAGTTTAGATGCTGAGCTGATCTAACAAAGAAGGTTTCACCAATCCCATCGTTTCAAATTATGGCTTCCCTGTTTGAAGCCCTTCACTAACATAGGATCTGCTCCATATTCATTAAAGTCTATGGAATCACCTCAATTTATTATACTGAGCATCAGATCAAAAGTGCTATAAATTATTTATTATTTCAGTTGGCTTTTTTGAGTTCTTGGTCTGATTATTAATTCTCAGTATATGTACAAGCTGTGCAGGAACATATTTTCCTATGGAGAGAATGGTTTTAAAAGATCATGAAGGCTCATACATTTTTTCCCATAAAGAATTCTTTCAGGATAAACTGAAGCAGGAGTCATCACCTTGATTTTCATAGAATTTAGGCCTGAATGTCACTTTTGTTGTGCCCCAAATTATAACTTTCCGAACTCCATCTCATTTCCCTGGAGAAACACCCATTCCCAAAATCTGAAGACTTTTCCATTCAGTTTCTCTTGTAACGTACCTGGTCAAATATCTGTTTCTGGACCATCTCCAAAGTAACTGGATCTGAAATTTACTCTCGTCTAAGTCCTTTGGTGATTCATAAACTCAGGCTACCTCAGCAAAGGAGCTGCTCAGGAAGGGTTTTAGAAATCATACGTTGTCAGCTCTGAAAATGCTTAAGAAGAATGTAGCAGCGCTGCAGTGCCCTTTTAAACAACCACAAACTCCCTTGAAAATAAAGGAATTTTTCATCTGATTTCAAGTTCTTTGATTAGGACTTCTCAAATGGAGTATCCAACAGTTTCTGCCCAAGAAAAATATCTCTTGAGATTCTTCATTTTTGTGCATCTCCATTTCTTCAAAATGGGTCAGAGGCATGATTTACGTTCTGCATACACTGAAGAACCCCGTTAGGAATACTCAGGGAATGAAATGCATAAAATTTACTCATCCTAAGCCTTTTCATTTAGGACAGTCTTGATATTCCCCAGTTACTCAGAGCAAATTCTTTAGGTGCTGGCATTTTAACTTTGTGCACTTTTTTGGTCAGAATCAAGTCACTTGAAATTGTCTTCCAAATAACAATTCCGTCAGAGAGGAGAAGATTAAGACTTAGGAGACCTATGAGAAATTACTTCTTGTCAGCAAATACCTTAAGAACATTAGTCCCTTTCTTCCTTATGTTTTATTTGGCTTCCCTACATATGAAAAGTGTAGGGGTCACCCCTAAATATCGCAAATACATACACATAAGATGTACCTGGAATGGAAATGGGAGTGAGCCCTCCATGTGCTATTCCTTACTGCTGGCATTTGCTTGGGTCTTTGCTCCCTCTGCCTCTCTTTTTTTTAATGTAAGTTATTAGAAATGTATGGTCACATAAAAGAAGACCAGAGATTTTGGAAAAAATTGTCTGCTTGATTTCCTCTAAATAATCTAGGCATTTTATTATTTTAAATACTTGCTGTGATTTAACTTTTTATTACCGTTTGATAAATAGTCAAATGCCAAAATCAGAATTAGATAGATGGTATCAGATATGATCTGCTCCCTTTATATGCTGCTAGAGACATTTTCCCAGCATTTTGGTAGATAGCCCTATTCTCCAGTAAATAAATCTGCAAATTAAGATGAAGGAGAAATAATATTTAATATTAAATAACCTCTCAGTGAGGGAGGTCATTAAACTATTTTGTAGCTGAGCTCTTTAATTGCTCTTTTGAACACATGAGTCTTGTTAGTCTGTAGAAAGGTTAAAAAAAAGGACATATTAGAATTTTACTCAATTTATCCATTGACATATTGTTTAAATCCCTGTTTAATTTTTTTTTTTCTCCATGGCATTGCTGGCCTTGGTTGTGTTAAGAATGGAGATGGTTTTCCAGGGCTTTTTTTTCTGATAAAAAAACAACCATTGATTTAGGTATTGGATATGGATCATCTCTTTCCCCCAAGACAGGAACAGCACAATTGCACTCTTAAGTGCCTCATTCAAGTGAACTGCATACTTTTGTACCTAAATCCAAAAAGATCTTGGGTGCATGGCAGGAATTGCTCTGTCCTTACCCTCTAAATATTACAAGTGAAAAGTCTGTTTGATATGTGAATACTAAGCTAGAGATCAGTCCTTTTCTCAGTAGAAAAGACTTCTGTATCTGAACCTAAATCTTTTTGAGAGTATTAACTGGGTTTCCATCATGAAACACCTCAAAATTAGTTCTGAGTAACTGAATTGGCATTTTGCTGTGTTTCTGTGCCCTCAAACTGGACACATTTTAGTCTTATTGCTTCCTAGTACTTATATCAACCTGAGATCCTTCAATATTTTTGTACAACCATAAAGAAAGAAAAGAAAAATGAGTATTTTGTAGAACACTGTATTTCACATAAAACTGAAACTCAATTCCTTTGTGATGTCAGCGTAGAAAGGATGGTAGCAAAATTCTGCAATATTTCTGCTGTGCATTTATCACTCTGTGGGAAAAATTCTTGAGAACTGAGGGAAGATTAAGGGTAGTTATGTATATAAATATGCAGTAAAACTTCTGGTGCAGTTAAATACAGAGAAGGTGAGCATTACATCTCTGTTCACAGCACAGTGAAGTCAACATAAATCTTGTCACTATCTTCAGCTGGCTTTGGAGGACCATGTTAAACACAAACTTATGTAACAGAAAGGAAAATCAACCAAACATTCAGACTGATCCAGCCACTCACAGAATAACCAGAAGGGAGTCACCTTTTCCATTTAACATCAAATGTTATACTGCTGGTTGCTTAGATTATTGCTGAACAAAATTACCCCCAGAATTTGTTTCTTTTTGCCTTCCTTTGAAAAGCTATTATTCTCAAGTAGATAATGAGAAGGCAGGTGCACAGCGTGTTTTTACACATTTTGCAATTACTCAATTGATTTTTGCAAAGAGCTGGCTTTGCATCAACTGCGCATCAGTTTTGAAATGTACAATATTTAACAGAAATTGGGTTTTAGCTTATTTTTATACATTTCAAGAGGCCTGACAGTAGTAATCTCTGTCATAAAGGGACCTCCTTCACTGTAATCTTCTCCACAAGTTTTGTAGCCCTATCAATGTGCTATTAAATGGGATTTGGGACAGGCTTCATCTACTTTGAATCTGTCAAAGGCTAAGTGATTCGCATTTTTCTTCTTTGGAGCCTTTTGAAAGCCCCATATATTGGAGCTCTTGAACACATGATCTCATTCCAGCTATGTTTTTGCTAAGTAGCTTTATTTGGTGGCAAGGGTCAAAAAGAAATGCTGATGTTTTTCTTTATGATGCTTCCTCTCTAGAAGGCCTCAGCCTTCCCTTGTTTATTCATGAGGTCTGGCTGTGCACTGAGTGGTCTGATAAAGTTGGTCAGAAATAGCTATAAAAAAAAGGCAGGGAAATCCCTGTAGTTTGTCCAATAGCTGAAGCAGAGCAAGATATTCAGCAAATTGCTACTCAAATCCATTTAATTTTTATGATTTGCTTTGAAGATGGGGTGTAGAAGAACAATAGAAACTGAATTCTTGACACAGTAAGAAGACCCCTCTTGGCTGACATTCTCAAGGGTCGAGAGTCCTTGCAGAGGGATCTGCAAAGACTGGAGCATTGTGCAAACATCACTACCATGGAATTCAACAAGAAAAAATGCCAGGTTCTGCATCTGAGGCAGAGAAATGCTGGACACGAGCATAAACTGGGGGAGAAGTGGCCAGGAGCAGCCCTAGAGAATGGGAACTTGGGGTGCTGGTGGAGCCCAGCAGCGAGCCCTGGAAGCCAGGAGGACAAATCATGTTCTGGGACACAGAAAACAGAGTCTGAAATTAATTGACACAGCCAAATAGTGATCTGACAGAGATAGAGCTCAGAGAAAGAGTATCTTCAGACACAGGCAGACTTTCCAATATAGGTCATCTGGTAGAAACCATAATCTATATGACCTGTTTTAATGGTATGGCTAAGGTTACTCCTTTTATGGATGCTGCCATATATAAGAGAGTGACAGGCATGATGTGATATCATTCTGCTTTTGGAAATCGACTCACCTGAAGAATCGTCCAGCTACATGTAAATATGTGCTCTGGCAGAAAGTCTTTTGAAATTTTAATGGAATACAGCTCATTACAACCACAGCACTGGTCAGGGGCGACAGGAGTTGACTGTACTGTTCACAAAAGGAGCTGCTGCATCCCTGAACACACACAAAGCACATGTAAAGATTGTTTTCCATTAAATTACTCTCATCAGACTCATGTCAGTTCTCAGGAGGTGTTAGGGATGTATTATGAGGCAAAAGGACATAAGAAAAATTCCCTATATTACAGCGACACAAGCATTGTAATAAGACACAACATTTGAAAAGTAAAGAAAAAGTCCCTATTTTTTGCACAAAGGAAAACAGAAATTGACTAGATGTATCTGTTTAATCTGAATATATTAAGACATAGAGAAGCACAAGCAAAGGAGTGAGGCAATGGGAGCCTAGGCACAATCAAGTGCATAATTTGGGCCCCCTCAGCTCAGCCCCACGCCCAGCCCCAGCACAAGTGGACAAGCTATTTACACATATTGCACCAGGTGACTCCACTACTTGTGGAGGAAAGTAATTTGTTCAACTCAATTACTGTAGTCAGCCACTAGATAGTTTAAATTACATATCATCGGTCTCTTATGCAAAGTTCTCATTTCATTTGTCTCTTTGATTGTTTCAGGCACCGCTTTGTCTTACAGGAAATAACATAAAAGGCATCAGACAGCATTTATCAAATATCACATTTTCTAGGTCTGATGATGTGCAAATTTGACCCCCATTCTAAGAGAGGAAAGGTAATCTCTGGGATTAGACTTTGTCCTGAGGCTTGAGAGCTCTATATTCATCTCTTGGACCTAATAATTGCTGATTTCATAGTTTTCATTTCAAATTTTCCGTAAAACCTAGAGTCAGAACACTATCCCAATTCTTTTAGTTGGAAACTGGATAAAAAGCTGATGTCAACTTGCAAGTCTAGAGAGAAGTACACCTTACAGGTCTATTATGCTTGTTGGTGATCAAATTTAACATAGGTAAGTAGGCATTATAATAAATAAAGGTACAGCAACACCAAGACCTGTTGGGATTTATTTATCTAAGTAAGATAAGTAGTTTAAAAAGGGAACTCTCTTTACAAAGAAAATTGTTGCTGATATAGATCTATACAAGTTTCTGGAAATTTAGTACATCGTATTAAGTAGCACTTAGCATCAAGGCAGAAATAAATTCCTTTTGCACACCCACTCAGATGAATTACTTTTTGATCATTTAGATAATTCATCTTTGTAACACATTATCTTTATCCTTGTGTGAGAGAATGGAGACACGCAATTGCGCTCGTTCTCACCGCAGAAACGCCAGAATTGTTATTATCCGTAAGTTTTCTGCTCTCTGGAGGAATTAATTGTCTTGAAACCCAAGGGAAAGAAATATCATAAGCTACAAAGTATTTGTTGTCTCGGGATGAATTTTTCATGCCCGTGGATCGCTGACCGTGATGAATCAAGTGGTGCAGAACAAGAGATCAATCACGAACAAGTGCCAGTGAAAGTGAGAAGCACAGCAGACAAAGTGATATCGATGTCAGAAGACATGTCTGCTCCACAAAGCACTGACTCATCCTTCACCAAACTCTCTAAATATGGTGATGCCATTTTGAAACTGTTGCCTTAACTTGCTTCAGTGAAACTATGAATATCAAGTGACTATCCAGTAAGAATTGTATGCCTGAATGGAAGCAAAGCAGTCTTGCAACCTGTCAGCTGCCTTCAAACCCTCATTTCTGGAAAACCTAGCTGCTATAAGATTAAAAATATTCCTTGCAGAGGTGCATTCTGTGATGATGCTTCTTTCTTAAGACATCCTTAAAGCTATTTGCAGTAACATACATTTTGCAAAATATCTACAAAAAATCTAACTTACCTTCTGCAAACAAAATGAAGACTGTCTAAATAACTGATTTCCAGTTTTGTCATGAGTAGAAGCTAAATTCTTTCTGTTGCAAAATGGATGAAAAGAAGATTGCAGTAGGACAGCCAGTGCTTACTGTTTGCCTCACTGAAAATAAAAAATTCATAAACCTAACTTGCTTTAATAAAAATGGAATGTAACTGGAATCTTTGCCTCTGGGCGTGTTGAAGGCTACTGTATTAGGGAACTCCAAAGTTAAATTCATCAGTCTGCAGGAGCTAAAAGAAAGAGCTCGTTAAGCTAGGGACTGAAAAATCTCATGTACGGATTGGATTAAGGTCTGAGGAAGACACACACCATACTGATGAGTTCACTGTACATTTCCAATTTAAACAGGGCCATTATTTTTACCACAGTTATGGATGGTTTTAATAGAGGAAAGGTATATTCAAAACAAATTTGACTTATTCCATCATATACATCTTACATAAATAAGAGGAAACACTGTTAAATTTTGCAATAATACAAACTGCTACTGAATGCTACAATTTATTATTTTCAAAAAGTCTTGGCATCAATGACATCAATCACCCTTGCCCACAGTTGAATTATGGCAATTCCCACCTACCCTTTGAGAACTTTCCATCCCAATTTCTTACTCATCCAGGTTTCTCTCAAGCAATGTAGAGCATTAAGTATCTAATCCTCAATCCATGAGGCTGTCTCTTTAAAGAGACTACACATCTTGAGTTGGAATGCTACCTGCATTAGTTAACATTAGTATCCAAATTTCTCCCCATGGAATTTCCTGAATGCTTCTTTCTGGCAAATCTCAGATCTGCCTTAGATATGCCACATTTAAGTCCATCAAGGTTTGAAATGAACTATTATTTTTCTCCTGGAGTTTCTGTTTGGGAGCACATTTCAGGGAAGAGGAATTGTCCTGGGCCTTTCCCAAAACATGGAGAAGAAGAACCTGGTTGTGCCTCCACATCTGCTCAGTAATCCACTAGTTGTAGAAAGTATTATAGAATCATAGAATAATTTGGGTTGGAAGGGACCTTAAAATTCCAACTCCCCTGAGATAGACAGGGACACCTTCCACTCTCCCAGGGTGCTCAGACCCCCATCCAACCTGGCCTTGGACTCTTTCAGGGATGGGGCAGCCACAGCTTCTGTGGGCACTCTGTGCCAGGGCCTCACCACCCTCACAGCCAAGAATTTCTTCCTAATATCGAATTTAAACCTGTGTACTCTGTTCAAAGTTCTGATTTCACTGATTGTTTAATTTACCAGAATGTATTGTAGATTCTCTTACCTTGAGCCATCAAGCCCAGTTATATCATCTTTACAGAATTTATTTTAGTGTTTATCACATATATCTTAATTCGATTATTGAGGTGGCACTGCTGGATAGAGGTCGAAGAACTTGTCACCTGGTACCAGTTACAGAACTATGCTGCACACGATGACAGATTGTGGCTGAAGCACCTGCTAAGAATTATCAGTTAACAGCTTTAAAAAGGTATTTTGAATTTGAATTCAGAAAGCTTATTACATACAAAGGAAGGTAAATATCTCTGGTCCCGTTTTACTGATGGGTAACAGAAGCAGAGGGATGGGGTGTACACTAGACCCAAAATAGGACAAAATTTGTAAATCCCAGAAAAAGTTAAGATTCTGTGTTCAATGCCAGTTTTGCCATCAGATAATCAGTGCAATGTGACCTGACGTTACAGTCTCAGGGGACTGGTAAGCTTAGACCACAAAGATATTTGCATTTACTCATGAATTATGTTTGCAAGATCTTTCTCAATTCAACCAGATATGCATCAGCTGTCTCAATACCAGTGATTTGATTGTTACACATGATGTAGCTTAAATTTCTTTTTATTTATAAGTAAATGATGAGATTATTAATCAGGCACATTTATGACTTGAAAAACTGAAAATTAAAATTCACTTGAAGTTTTATGGCTGTCTAGGGACTATTAGACAGGACTTCACTTGAGTTTTCTGTGCCTTTTCAATGCCCAAAAAGTAACCAATAGGTATGTATTTCTCAAAAATAAGTATGGACCAAGATGGTGACAGGGAAACAACAAAGAAATGCACACTCTCAAGCTACAGTCTTAAGCACTACATTAGATCAGATGAAATACAGGACAAAATAATTTTATTTTTTCATTTATAGAGATTGATGATAGATACATAGATAGATAGATAGATCAATAGATAGATGATAGATAGATAGCTAGATAGATACATAGATAGTGGCATTTATGTCTATCAAATTATTTTAACTCAAAGAAAGATGGACAGAACCTCATCTGCCTTTAATAACCATCAGTCTTGTTCACTGTATTCCTCAATACTGACTACTGGAGTTCTGAATCACCATTCCCTGCCACTGAGCACATCCAAGAATTTGCCAAAAACCCTGACAAGGCCAAGAAATGACCAGGCCTTTAAAAAAACCCAACTGGACAATGAGTACTGCATCCAAAGATGATGAGAGTGACAGCACTGCTCCTGTGGTGTCTATTCCACACGGCACCAGCACCGCCAGCAGGAATGCTGCTGACCCATTCCACAGCCCCAGCTGCTTTGTGTCTGGTCCCTGCATATGGTTGAGGCTGGCTCAGACTTCCTCAGCTGTAATAGAGCAGCTGAATTGAACAGACCTGGGCTTCAAAAGCAGTTTGGCTTCCCAGACTGACCTAGAAATACGGTGCTGTACAGAGAAACATGAAACTGAAATTAAAGACGCAGTGTGGAGAATGACTGCAATACTGGCTATTATACACTTGGAGAAATTCCTTCCAGGAAAGAAATCTAAGTGATTTATGCCTCCTTGGAACTATAGGTACTTTAGAAATGGCAAAAAATGTTGGTGATACTGATCTACTATTTGCTAAGGACGACTTAATCGTGCTATAAATGTGCTATCCTCATTTCAGCTGCAGGAAAGGTAGAGTGCCATAGACTTCCTCCTGTGTGAAAAAAATTCAAGCATCTTAGTACCTGACCATAAAACTCAGCTGGATTCAGTGGTGGTGCTCTCCAGAAACACAGCTGGACAGCAAGTATTTCAGATGGCCTTCAGGAAAACTGTACCTGTGTAAAGTGTACGGCACAAATACCTCCATGTCAACAATAGTTAGATTCAAACTGTCATGTTTCTACAAAAAAAAAAAAAAAGTGAGGAAACAAATAAAAAATGGGTAGTTCTTTCAACAGTCAAGTTATAAACAAGGAGGGAAGAGAAGGAAAATAATGGTCGTTCCCACAGGATTTGTGGCCTCCAATAACAACTAAGCAAAACAGAAGAACATGTCAGTAGCCATGCGTAGTTAATAGGATGATGTTATAGACACAAACTACAAAAAAACCCCACATCTTCTTCACTCCTTTTCATGCTATAAATCACTGCACTGGAGATGGCTGTGATGGGGTTAATTTTCTTCACAGCAGCCCATATGGTGGCAGGTTTTGGTTCTGTGACTTAACCAGTGTTGATAATGCACCAATGTTTTGGTCATTGCTGAAATGTTCTGCACCAGCTCAAGGCTTTTTCCCACTCTGCCTCCAGCAGGAGTAGTCAAGAGCCTGTGGGGAGACACAGCTGAGACAGCTGATTTGAATTAATCCAAGAGATATTCATATAGTATGATATCATACACAGGAATAAATCTCAAGGAAATGAGGAGGAAGCAGGATCATTCATGGTTGTGGCATTTGTACTCGTGAGCAACCATGATGAGTGCTGAGGCCCTGCTTTTCAGGAATTGGCTAAAAATCTGCCTGTCAGTGTGAATTAGTAAATAATAACTTAATTTTACTTTGTTTATACTCACAGTCTGTGCTTCAGCTGTTAAACTGCTATCTCAAGCCTCACTTCTTTTTTTCCCTTTTCTTTCTTTTTCTTTCTTTTCTTTTCTTTTCTTTTCTTTTCTTTTCTTTTCTTTTCTTTTCTTTTCTTTTCTTTTCTTTTCTTTTCTTTTCTTTTTTCTTTCTTTCTTTCTTTCTTTCTTTCTTTCTTTCTTTCTTTCTTTCTTTCTTTCTTTCTTTCTTTCTTTCTTTCTTTCTTTCTTTCTTTCTTCTCTTCTTTTCCTTTCCTTTCCTTTCCTTTCCTTTCCTTTCCTTTCCTTTCCTTTCCTTTCCTTTCCTTTCCTTTCCTTTCCTTTCCTTTCCTTTCCTTTCCATTTCCTATCTTCCCTTCCCTTGGCTTCCCTTCCCTTCCCTGTAGGACTGGGGAGTGAGGAAGTGGTTGCATCAATCCATCATTATTGCTGTTGGATGGTGGCTGTGATCAATCCACTGTAATTTCTTAAACAAAGGCTTAGATTTCAGACTTTAGAAACTCCTCTGTAGCCCAGGCGTGTTAATCCTTTTAGCTGTTCACTTCCATAATGTATCAAACATGAAACACTGTCAAGTTTAAGCCTTTTGAATTCTGTTATAAACTGTGTTATACTATTAAGTGGACACAATACTCTCTGATGCTTTTCTCCAAATCTACAGAAATTACAGGATCAATTCCTGCATCTTTCCCTCTCCCTGTTCCATCCCATTTAACCACACATCTTTTTAACGATTTTAATTCAGGTAGTGCAATGGGTAAGGTAGAACATAGGAGTCAAGGCATTCTATGGTAATTTCAAAGAGAGCCAGGAACAAATGCAGAATTTTTTTCTTCAGCTGCACTATATTTCTGGTTTCACTCTCCTCCCTACCTACTCTCGAGTATGTGACTTCCCCATTAAGATGCATTCATTTGGCTGGAGCTCTCAGTGTACAAAAAAAAAGAACTGTATTCTTTCTGCTCTACTGCTAAGGTCAAGCTGCCAGTTTTCTTTGTGATGCGTGAGGCAGCACAGAACACAAATTGCATTTCCACTCTCTTCAGGTCTTCTTTCAAATGCCACAGTACTGACAGTAATCACTGAGCTGAACAGATATGACACAGAAGACACTGACAGAACAAATAAGGACCATCCCGTCCTGGTTTTCCACTAAGTAAACAAATATGTATTTGGTTGTCAGTTTAGCTGGAGAGGGTTCTGAAGATAGGTAACTTTTTAACACTGTGCCGTTGTGAGAAATTCATCATATGTAAAGCATCCTGAGATTAATATAAATGTAGAAATAAATTACACCTATAAATAAAATAAAATGGGAACAGAAAAACTCTTTCACAATAGATTGCCAATCTAAGCCCTTTCACATTGCCGTATTCCAGCTAAAACATTTTATTAGCAAGAAATACACTTATAGGAAGTTTATGGGGAACATAAAAAGAATTTTGAAAGATAGCATGGGCTCCACACTGTTTGCTAACATAAACAGGTGGTATTTTACATTTCCCACATCTCTCATAAATTCTACCATATACTTAAAGGGAGAGCCTGCAAGAAAAAAAAGAGAAAAAAGTGAGTGGAAGGAATTAGTACTCAGAGGCAAGTAATTCTACCAACAACCTCTTAATGATTTTTTAGCAGCTTCTTATGCACTAAACCTGAAAAGAATTATTCATGGTGTTTGTCTTTGCTGTTGAACTCTGACTGTGAGCCAGGGAAACATTTGATTCCCTCAGAAACTTTCATCACAGTGCAAACTGGTATTCTGTCTACGTAGGTCATTTCCTGAGCAATTATGTCTACTACAACGTCTCTCATCTGTTCCCAATCCACATTCTGCCTTTTGCTGTGACTAAATTAACATTAGTGGTGCTAAAGATATTCCCAAGTGTTCCAACCCTGTAAACTACTCACTGCTTAAGATTTTTATCAACTTTATTTGCAATGTTCAGGGACAGAAAGGGAAGAGTTAACAATTTCTTGGAACAAAAATTTTAATTTCTGCATTTGTCCTATCTATAGCCAATCAGAAATGCATCTTATTCACAAGCTTGAAAATGTATTTGAATTACATGACCCTAAAGTATCCCAACATGCAGAACAGATTTAAATATTATTTAAAACTTAGTGTACTAATACTTATCCAGTATGTACAGTGATGCTTTAGAAACATAAAATACAGCTTCACAAACCATTTTGATCCATAGTAATTTTTAGGTAAATGAAATTGAAGAATAAAAGTTTTAGATTACCAAATAGTCCTATTCTTTAAATATACTGTCACTGTCAATCAGCACAAGTGGTTATCTCACTGGGTTTTGCACGGCTTTCTATAAATTCATTGAATAACACATTGGCACTAACAATTATTTTACTTAAAGAGTGAAAATACGTGTTACTTTACACTTAAATAAACCTAATATGAGCATGTTTCAGGGATATGTGTATTTAAATCTGTTTATAGTCACTGGCATTTTGTTTTGATTTTTCCTCTTACTACCACTTGTTCAAAATTTATTATATTGAAGTAAGGGTTTTTCTATATTGTTATGAGCAGTAAAAGCTGGGGAGTGAAAGCAAAGGTAACAGCTGGGTCACAAAGAATAAGAGAAAATACGTAGAAATACACATATATTTGTTTTGCATCTTGTCATTTTTTCCCAGATCAGGGGAAAAGAGAATTTTATTTCCTGGTACCAAAGGAGATAATCTTCTAGCATCATGGTGATTCATTACTCCACTGAAGATTTCTGCGTGTGGAGAAATCCAGTTCTTCAAAGCACACAGAAATGTCTGACAAATGCTGGGCCTCCCACTGATTTCACAGGGTGTCACATGTTGCTAAGGCTGGGGCCCACAGACTCCTCTCCGTTCTGGGTGGTTGTCAGAAAACCACACGCGAGAAGCACCGCTTTGCCTGGCACCCCATAAATTTATACCAATGTTAGATTTACACAGCCTTGTCCATGGCTGAGGAGAGCAAAAACGGGCTGTGCTGAGTAGATTTAGAATCACAAAATCATAGAAAAACTAAGGTTTGTAAAGACTCTCTGAGATCATCAAGCTCAGCCATTAGCTCAGCGCTGACAAGATCAGCACCATGTCCCTAAACTCCACACACACAAGTTCTTCTAAGACTTCCAGAGATGGCGAAACCACCACTCTCCTGGATGGCCTCTTGCAATGCCTGAGCGTCCTTTCACCGAATAAATATTTCCTAATTTCAAATCTAAATGTCCCCTGGCACAACCTGAAGCCATTCTCTCTCGTCCTCTGTCTTGTTACCTGGCAGAAGATATCAACCCATGCCAGTCTACAGCTGTGATGATGTCTCTCCAGCTTCCTGCTCCAGAGAGCCAGGGAGTGAGAAACATGGGATAAAAAGTCACAGAGGCAGGCAAATGATTCCCTAACATGACCTCTGTGCACTTTTTGGCCACCAGTGCCTGCACCAGATGTTGGGAGATGACTATGGACTATTAGCACCTGGTAGGATAAATGCAGTGGAAAGATAGCATCTGAAACCAGTGCTCTGCACTGAATTTTCCATCTCTCCCTTTGCTCTCTTATCATTGCTTTACTCATCTGTTTCTAGTTCGATGTTTTCTCCATCTTTCTCAGTCTCTCTCTTCTTTCTATTTTCTTTTTCTCTATTCTTAGTTTTTGATGTCTATTAACATTTTCCAACTGCTTGGATTGGTTCTTTCATATCTTCTCTTTTGACTTTTTCCTAACCCCTTCCTCACCATCAAATGTCACAGCCAAGTGTCATTTTGAGCATGTTACCTGGGGAAAAACAAAAAAGAAGAGGAAGCTTATGTGATGCACTCCTTGTTATGTCAGGCATTTAATAACTTCTAAGTATCTTGGGAAAGACTTGAAAAAAGTGTCTTTTGACTTCCACTTTTCTAAGAACAGACTAGTCAATGGAGTGTGCACTGAGAGAGCGACTAGGTTGCAAATTCACTTTTTTTTTTTTTACTCTGGGAAATCCACTGAAATTGCTTAAGTGGAAGAAAGGCACAAGACCCTGTTTCTGGAGCTCATGGGGGGCTATTGATTACTGTAATAGATTGCTTTCTTCTCCTCTAATCCCAGGAGAGAAATAATGTGTTTCTAGCGCATATCTACAATCATGAGGAGCCCTCATGAGGCCCAGGAACACATTCTTGGGTTGTACCCAGGGTCAGACACTGAGCTCTGGCATAGTGTGTGTGATGAGTGATGAAATGGCAGGCAACCCAAGTAAGATTATTCACTGTGAGGAAAATGTCTAATGATCGCTCCTTAATTAAACTGAGAAATGAACATAATTTCTACATGAGAAAGTCCAGAAAAATTTTAGAGAAGGGAGAATTTTAAAGCCTGCCAGGCATTCTGGATGACTTAAGAAGCTACTGGTTTTGGAACAACTGAGAATTTGACAATGCTTGGGTTTGATTTTGAGCATTCTGAATAAAAATCTAAAACAAAAGCACATATTTTGCAAGCTGCTAAAGAGACATTTCTGTAAAGACACTGCAGATTCTGTTCAGCAGGGAAAAGTTCAGTGTAACATAACAAGCGTAGTGCAGGTGGTAGGCTAGTAAAGATACTGAGGGAAATCACAGAGTCTGACAGAACAATCAAGCTAGTAAAGAAATCACAGGATCTGACAGAGAATATGAATTTCAGCTAGGACTCCTTTATTTTTTGCATGTGAAAATGGACAGGAAATACAGAATCACATTAGCACTTTAAGGAGATTGGAAGGAAAGAAATTACACAACAGCTCTTCTCATAACTTTTAGTCAGTGTAAGCTAAAGAACTATGTGCATCAGTCTCTCAGCCGATTACAGCTTTTACTTTGCCAAAGCTTATGAAATTAATATTTAAAACTTATAAACAATTTGTGAACCTACCTTTGGGACCCCTGAAACAACTAGTCAGTTCTAGTGTTTCAATGAAAAGGTAAAACACTGACTATGTGAGTTGAAACCATAACTTTTTGGAGACCAAATACACAACAGTCCAACTTGGCAACTCCTGGGACAGTCTTTTAAGCACACATTCACAGCCTCATCTTTCAGATGTTCCCCACCCATCTTGCAAGAAAAGTGACTTTAGCCAGTGTCTCCACTGTTTAGTGGGCAGGTAATGCATCGGCAGATCTCTAGGGCTTGCAGAAAAGTGTCTTCCCAAGACACTTCCTCTGAAACTTGGACCCTGCACAATGCTCCGGTAAGACCAAATTCCTGTCACTGGAACTGTGTGAGCATGATGAGACTTCCAGCTTCCAGGAAAGAAAATTAGACAGGCTTGCAGGCACAAAGGGAGACTAATTAAAGTCAAAGAACAGATTAAAAGTGGAAAAGGATCACCAGAGGAATGGAAGGGAATAAAATGGAAAGTATGGAAAGAAAAGAGATGAAAGCAGCAACAGAAGAAAAAAAAAATTCTTAATTGTGCTTTCAAGAGTGTCCCTAACGGAATTAATGTCATCCAAATTCTTGCAGATAGCACGTGCCAAAAATGCTGCAGATGGCTCAGCTCAGCAGCAGGGATGGCTTGGAAGGGAAACAGTTCCTGTGGTTGCCTCAACAGATTGTTTACAGCAGAGATACCGACAGTGCCCAGTCATTGTCATGAAACAGTGCTTGTTCCCTTGTTTGAAACTTCAGTCTGGGCGTTTCAAACAGCAGATTTGTGTGGGGCTGAAAGTAGTCCTTGATAGTTCAATTCCTGTTGAGGAATAGCCTGGAAGGCTTTCTGTCTCTTTATAGCAAGCAGTGTGAGTGGGAAAAGCTGAGCAGTGCACGAGTCACTGAAATCTCCACTCTAAGTGAAGCTCTATTTTAATAAATCACACCATGAAAAGCAGACTCATTAATATAACCTTCTGTGAGTTCCAATCAGTTAGAATGATAAAATTCCCTGAGTTGGAAGGGGCTTACAAGCATCATCCAACCCAACTCCTGGCCATCACAGGAGCTTCACAGGACCATCCCCAAGAATCCCACCCTGTGCCTGAGAGCACTGTCCAAATGTTTGCTGAGCTCTGCAAGGTTTCGTGCTGTGGCCACTGCCCTGGGGAAACTGCTCAGTGCCCAGCCACTCCCTGGGGGAAGAACTCTTTCCTGATATCCAAACTAAACCTCCCCCAACTCAGCCTCAGGCCTTTCCCTTGGGTCCCTCACATAATTGTTCATGTAGAAATGGTGTAGGTGAAAACCCTGAATCGGTAAATCCTATTTCCATCCATGGAACAGAGAACAGTTTGCCTTCCATCTGCGCCATTGCCCAACACACACAAGGTAGCCAGTACTTTAAGGGTGCTACCTCAGGGTGTTTCCAGTTCTACAGGAGCCTTTATACTCTAATGGACACATTTTAGTTCTTTTACTTCTGCCTGGGGCGTCATAAATAACCTTTTTTTTAATCTTGAGACTAACTTAAGGATCTCTGTTTAGCAGTCCGAACACAAAGAAAACTTCTGGCTATGTATGTTAGTAGTGCCACATCAGCCAAAAGTCCTGATGACTTTTAACACAGTAGTCCTTCTCTTCTACAAGAGAATTTGGAAACTGTGGAAGCTTTTTCTGTGCAGATATATTTGTTCTTTAATGCTCAATCTCTGCAATGTTTTCTGGTTTAGTGTAAACCAGTTAGACTAACATAACTTTCACTAACCTGTCCTTCTCAAACACTCTTCCACAATCTGATCCATCTTGCTTTTAAGAAAATCATTAAAGGCATATGCTGCTCTAATTGACCAAAGTAAGTTTGTCTTGAAGATCTCATATATATCTCTAATTATACATGTTCTAATTCCAATTTCATCACTTAACTTCTTACTCTCCATTAAGCAATTCTAACCCCTTTCCTCCTTGAATTTTGGAAGATATGTGTTCACCTCTTGGTACTTATTATTTTTAAATGCTGTGAATTCTCCATCCCCTGTTCCAAAGGGGCATGGAAGCGACCAGCTCATTTCCTAGGCTTATCCAGGTGGGTATTCATCATCTGGATGTTATGATGGCAGAAGCTGGATAGATCAACCCATTCACATCACAGCTGCACCCATTTACATTGAATCATTGTACACATATGCAAGTGGCACAGTAAAGAATCATGAATTACTGTCTACAACAGCTATTTGAATATAGGCATAGTCATTTGTCATCATAAATCATATTGTGTCACTCCTTTTATCATCTCTGTTGGTTTTCTTTGAACTTTGTCTTATTTATCAGACATCTTCTGGTGCTGAAGAATGCAGGACTCCAGACAGATTTCTCAACACCGATTGGGTGTCTCACATGCAGAAACCCCTCTCTTTAATACAGAGGGCATAATTGAATCCTCCACCCCTCTAACCATTGAATTATGTGAACTGCCAAAATAATGAAAACATCTTTAACTTATTTCCCTGAGGCAAACAATTCTGTCCACAAGGTCTGCCCATAGGCAAAAGAAATTGATTAATAAGTAATGTATTTAATCCTTTTAAGCAGATAACATATACACTGAAGACGAAGAATATCAGAAACGGGTCCAGAATTATTTGAATTCTTGGATTCAATGGTCCAAAATAAGATAATACATATGGAAACACAGAATTTGGGTCATCATTAGAGATGTGATAGCACAGGTGACTGCACTGGGGGAAAGAGAAAATAACTTCAAGTTACCACAGATATTTCTCTGTATGTGACCTCTGTGAACTACACCTGAATGAAAGAGTCCATTATTCTCAGAGGAACAAAAAATAACTCTACAGAGGAAACCAGTAGGCAATTTTACTTCTAGTAAGGCCACTAATAGAATGGCACATGAATTTTTGGAATTCATACTCTGAAAATGATGTGGAAATATTAGGGTTCTCAAATTAAGCATCCAAAATTCTCTGAGCACAAAAATAAGGTTCTACAAGTGAGGTTTCAGATACTCTGTGTATTGTAGTGAAAGAAGGTGGAGCTGTGAACTAATCATTGTCTACAAGCATTTACAGAGAATACAGATTTTCTCACAGTTGTTAACAAAGAGATAAGATAAAATGTCTAGAAGTTGGAATTCTTTAAACGAATTCAAACCTGTGAAGGAAACTAAAACATATGGATAGTTTTGTTCTCAAAGATCACATACCTATCAGGAACTCTGCCTTTATACAATCTCCAGAGCTTAACCTTGTTTATGAGAAAACTGGAAGTTACCCACACCTACCATACTCGTTACCAAGCAAGGAAGTTTCCTTCTAATTAAAAAATATATATATTTTTTCATCCTTTTTTTTTTAATTTCTTTTTTAAATAATTTAAATAAGTAGAATAATTTCCCTGAAATACCTAAGGAATTAAAATCTGGATTACTTTTTTTTTTTTTTTCCAGACGGAGAACGATGAGGGAACAAGCAATTATTTTCAGATGGCATGCAGATGTGTGTCTTTGTTAATTAAGCATCTTAATTTCTTCTCCAGTTAAACAAAAATTGGCATTTGTGCAGTTAGAGGAGAAGCAGGAAAAATTAAGACACTAAAAACTATACTTATATTGACTTTGAGGGGAGGAAAAGTGGCTTGAATTGCCTTAACTGTAATCCACAGCATACCCAAGCACTTGAAAGGGAACTTTTTTCACCTTGACTCATACTGAGCAGTAACTAAATCCAGCACCTTCATCCTGGTGATTGGCTCCCCTCAGGATATGATAGAAGGCCAGACCCTTTCCTTTGAGTCATTTACCAGGCATTTAGGGAAGCATAGCTGTAGCTGAAGATATTCCTGAGAAGAATAAAAAATCAAACCCACCCCTATCTGAAAAAAAGGCTGCTCAGGTGTTTGAAGTTTGTCTGGCGTGTGCTCTGTGACACTGAGCCCTGTGATGGTTTAAGAAGAGCATCAGCAGGCCCAAGATGTGCTTTTCAAGCCCAGCATTTCTGATACCAGTGGAATCTCTACCTTTGCCCTTCATCCTTTCCAGTGTACCCTGGATCATATATTAATTTATCTCCAAGGAGCTGACAAACAGCTGGAGTGGGCCAGCTCTCCAGCATACACTCCAGGGCGCTCTGTTTACTTGGGACTCTTGTTATAAGCACATGCTTGAAAATAATAGGCACATAATTTGCTTTATCTAGGAAGAATAAGAGGTAAAAGCAGTCCAGAAAAAAAGGGCAGTTGAGCACATAAATGAAAGAAAATTGCAGATCTAATCTAATGCCTCATACTGAAGTTCCCACATCACAGAGAACGTAATTGTTTTCACACATTTTGGAAGTTATTGTGTACACACGATCTTGAAATTAATTGGATGAGTCACCTGCATCTGTAGAAACACAGCCTTTTTGCCACACGGGCAAAGAGAAAAAAAAAGAAAAATCAAGGCAATCAATGGGGTAAGAATGCCTCCCTTAGCCAGCTCAGTCTGAGAATACATTTCCTCACAGTATTCCTCCAACATCCCTGAGAGAATCTTTTGTTGATTTCTTCTCTTCCTCTTTTTCAATCTTTCTAAAACTGAAGCCTGGAAATAAATTTCTAAATGTTTTCATATATATATTAAAACTGAAAATATATTAACTTTACAAAAGTCTTGGGGCAATTATTTTAAAATATCTTCAAATTTTGTATGGTGGCAACAGATCATCTAGCAATCACTTTGAGAAATAAATATTGAAAAATGAACATTTTCTCACAGATAAAAATCTATCTAATTAGAAGAGACATTTATTAGTTTTGATTTTTTAAAGCATTGCTCTTCTCATCTGAAATGCAACTTTCATAAGACAGCTAACAAGAAATTCACTTTACATCTGTGATGCACCTACACTATGCATAAACATGTAATTTTATTTACCTGGAATAACTGTAGATCATCTTCAGCCTTAAATAAATCATCATTAACTAGGGTTAGGAAAAAACAAACAAACAAACAAGAAAACACACTAGAACAACATTTTTATTCATCCAAGTAGATGCATGTAAAGGTGGGTTGTGGTGCAATCTGATCAACATTTGGAGATTGCTTAGGTAATAATTTCTCATTAGGGGGAGGTTTTTTTTAATTTCATCCAGTTGCACAGGTACATCAATTTGTTCATTTTTGTACTCATTGTGTAACCCCTAGGTTAATCATCATTAATGCTTTGCAGAATGTGCTGCAGTTAAGTATTGTTATCTGCGTAATTGGTTTGCTAAATATAAGGCAGAAATGGATGGTCTCAGGATTGAAAGGCTCTCTTGTGCATGGGTTTTTTTTTTTTGCAACACTGAAAAACAGAGCTGAACCCAGAGGTCTGATTTGCGTCAGACCATGAGAGGACTTTGTTTACTGATCTCTGAAGGTATTTTTGAGCAAAAGGGGCTTGAAAATCACTAAAGTTCTTGGGATTTGAAGCCTATGACAGGCAACATGATGTAGGTTTGAGTGGTGCTGAGGTGGCCTGATATTTGTCATCAAAGCAGAGAAGACCAAGTGTCAAATTCTCATTTATAATTGAAATTTAACTATAATTAGAAATACATGATTTTGATATGGACTATAATTGAGAGTCAATAGAAAATTTGCTTCATTTACTTCAGTTTAACTTCAATTTAATTACTGGTTCCAGCATAACTTTGGTCTGATCTTGCACCACCCTGCGCTTGATGTTCTTGATGACAAACACAACTTAAGCAACATAATACATTAACATATTGCTCTGAAAACATTAAGAATTATGTTTTCAGAAGCCTTAGAAGGGATAACTCATTCTCGGGAAGCTATAATCAATAATTACAGTACAGAAATCAACTCCTATAAAAATTTACACCTAGCTTTGTACATTTTAATTAGACTATACAACTATTATCTTTTTCCTCCAAATGCTGCGTTTCGAGGTGGTGTTTTTTCCTCTTATAAAATAGTGGCAGACTTTAAAAAAAAAATATTATTTTTTTCAATAATTGCTTTTGAAATGTGAGAACACTTCAGTAAAAATTCTCAGACTATTTGTAGTTTATACATCATTACTTTGCATGTGATGTGTGTCAGACTTGGATGCACTGAGTTCATCTTCTTTTACCAACTCCTGTGAAATTTACACCACATTGAATAGCCCAAATAAAAGGATGTTGGCTGTCCTCCTGGACTGTCTGCCATCTTGGAGGAGAGAACTGAAGAGACAAGCTTGACTAATCCAAAGAAAATTTTTTGTAAACACCAGTGCCAAAAGAACATCCATGGTTGGTATCCTCCTCCTCAATCCACGCTGTGCACAAGTGGCACAGCAAGAGAGAAGGGGAGGGGTGGAAGCAGAAGATCAAAATGCCCAGGGGATCTCTAGAAGTGAACTATATCCAGGGTAAAAAGAAATCTAACATTTCTGCGGCTTGGTTCCTATGGAAAATTCATTCCAAACCTGAATTATTTAATATTTGAATGAATTGAGGAATGGAAAGGCTTTCATCCGAAAGAGGTTTCCCACTCAGTAATTTAACCCAAGCTGTTACTGTTTTTATCATGACCTAAAAGCAAAGGAAGGAGAAGATGGGGGAAAAAAGTGGGATGTTATCAATACATCAAACCACAAATCACTGATTTGTCAAAATCAAAATTGGGATTTTTTTTTTCTTGTTATTTCATCCTTATTCTCCTCTGTTCCATTTTTATGGTTAAATTTTTATTTTCCTGGACACAGTGAATCTAGGTCACTAGGGGAAAGCAGAGCTCATCTTGCAGAATGAAAGTAGTCATTAAGGCCTTTTTCTGTTTTTAATACAGTGTAAATTAATCCTATTTATGTAAGAGAGTCAGAATGAATTAATGATTTATGGAATGACAACTATTTTTACTTATCTCTACCTGAATCCTCTCAGTTGTTCCATCTCTCAGGATTCTACTGAAATATTTCAGGTCCATTACACATCCGAAGTTCATAGCCAGTAAACATTGAGCTACCCACCTCCTTTCTTATAAAGTCTTATTAATGCTCAGGTGCTGGGGTATTTTTTTCCCCAAAAGTTTCACTTTTGTGATACCAACAGAGAGTTTTCATTAATCCCAAAAAATTTCATAAATATACACTTAATCCCACCTTTATTTCTTTAGACCACACGATTTTAGTTGTTAGTTACATGGTTCTCAGCTTTGGAGCTGTATGGTACCTTGTGCAATGCAGATTTTATTCTCATTAACAGCCAGCGTTGTCTGAATACAGAGATTTAAATTAATTAAGTTCATGATTTCTGAGTTTCCATTTATTATTACATAAGAGTTTATGTAATAATAAATGGAAACTCAGAAATTTCCTCAATGAACATATAAAATTTGGCCGTTATGATTCAGTTATGCTACAAATGTAGTATAGTTTGTAATACTTCGTGGTGAGCAAGTTTTCAAAATTGCATTATCTTACAAACATATGTTTTGGGAAAAAAAAAGTTGCTGCCATCTTTTGGACACATTCAGGCAAAAAAAAAGAAAGAAAAAAGAAAGAAAAAAAAAGGCATAAAAAAGGGGAGGAAAAAAGGAAAGAAGTGGTATTTTACTGAAAGTTCCACGTGGCACATCCCGGATACTTGCTTTTCTATGGAAAAGACAATTTGAAATTGCAGAAATTTACTATGAGATTGCCAATTTTTTCTTCTTTTCCATTTTATAGAGTGATTATATAGTAACATCTGTGCAAGAATTGTTTGCTTGGTTAAGCAATACTGATGGGAAATAGCTTTCACTGAAAGATGTGCCACTGAAGTTGAAGCCAAATATAACAAGAACACAAAGATTATGGATACAGAGAGAAAATTATGTTCATTACCAATATTTAATTTTTTTAATCTATACCTCATCTTACTGTCTGAATATAAATAAAACTTTTTTGATCTACACAGTTATTACAGTTTTGTGTCACAGTTATCTATCCTGAAAATTCCTTGGAACCTGGCCTGGATGTATTATATTATATTATCCTGCTTTTTTATAATTTTGTTTCTCTTTCTGTTTTCCTTTTGAATTTCCAGAAGATGTAATTAAATTTTTGTTATGTGGCCAGCTCAATATACTGACTTCTGAGACGAACTCTGCATGTTCAGCAAAGTCTTTGTAAGAGCAGAGAATGCTGGTTTCAGTGAGAATAAATCAAAGCTGATAATATCTGGGAAAAAGAAAACACTGTCCGGAGAAAATAATGACTCCTCTGAAGAGATACCATTGTCAGACACTAGAATATCTTGCCAGCTATGGACAGTGATATTAAAATATGCTGCAAATCTGCCTCACAGCCTGGAGTGAGACTCAGGCAGGCATGCTCTACCTGTCCGGACTGGAGAGAATAAAACCAGCTGAGCCACAATGGCATCCAGGAAAAAAAATAAAATAAAATAAAAAGACATATAAATAAAAAAGAGTGGTGTAGGGAAGAAAACAGTGTCACTGCAGGCATCCCCCACACTCTGCACTGTACAGCTGACTTTGCAGTGAGTTTGATTTCTGCCTGAGCACAAGGACCATCAGGCCAACAAGTTACATCCACAGTGTCCAGCAACCACCAGCCCTCAGCAAGTGGGAGAGCGACACAGGCGCTCTCTGCTAAACTCACAGCAGCAGCCTGGCTGCTCTCTCCTCACACACAGCTCACCCAAGGTCAGCTCCACACAAATAACCAATTAAAAAGGCTCGCAGCATTTCAGTCTGTAACAAATTAAGCTGACTCATTGCCCCAGTCACGAACTACAGTGTTTTATCCAAGCCATGTGCGAGAGAAAGCAGAATGAAACCCCTCGTCAAACAATGCCCTTGTCCTGTGAACTTTACGCTCCCAATTCACCCCTTCTCCCCCCAAAATATTGTTGCCGAAACTTACCGCTTTTGCCAACTCCCCCTGCTCCCAGCATCACCACCTTGTACTCTCTGGAGCCTGCTGAAGAACTGCTCGTGGAGCTGATCATTGCATTTTCTAGCTCCATCTTGCACGAGGCAGGAGAAGGGAGTGAAACAGAAGAAAAAGCAACTGGCAGGTGTTTTCTCTGATCTTAAACTACTATAAAAGCTGTGTTAGGGAAAAAAAAGGCAGAAAGGAAAGGTATAATGCAAGTGCTATGATTTATCAGCCTCACACTCACTGCTGTGCCTGTGTTAGCTGGAGAAGGTCTCATAGCAACCACTTTAACAGCTTCCAATAAAAATCTCTCTCTGCCCCCTCCCAGCTCTGTATCGTTCTCTGTTTCTCTTCCTGGACAGCAGCAGTTTTGTGAGGCTCAAGAGCTCTGGTACCTCTGGGGTTGCAGTGTCATTGAACAAATAGATCAGACACTCCAGCAAAATAAAATGGATCAGATTTCTTAATTATGATGCTTGTTATTCTATGTAGTACTTGCTTGAATCTTAATGATAAAACAAACCAGACAACCTTCTTTTCACCTTGGAGTTAAATATGCATCCTATGATCATCAAGTCTGCTAGTTTTACACTTAATACAATTAGAAGTGAAAAAAGTAACAACTTTTAAGGGTCTTATTTCTTCATGAAGCTTACTGCAAACACAGTAAGTTTTCTAAAGCTAGACTTGTCCACAGATCAATACTCATTTTAGTTCAATTTGCATCAATTATTTTCAAAAATAAAACAGATACTTTGGAAAAAAAAATCCCAACTTTATTTGTTGTTTCCCTTCTTTTTCCACTCAAAATTTCCAAAGGAGACCAGGACTGAAAGGAGGAGAAAATGTTTGTTCATCCAGAAAAAATGTAAAGAAGAAAGCCAATTTTTTAAAAGTATTTAATATTAAAAAATATCAAGGAATTTATCTTACCAAGCTGGTGAATGACATTCAGTGTGAAAATCTCACACTGGAATTATTCAGTGAAAACTTACATCAAAACACAGCAGCTCTTCATCGATTTCTGATTTTGTTTCTAAAAGTTCTATTTAAAGAACATGATAAGCAATAAGATACTTGTCCAGCTTTGACTGTTATTCCATATTTTGGGGACAAAAATGAATCAACCACAAAACGGGTGGAAAGCAAAACTTGTTCTCCTTTGGAATGTCCTGGGCTTCAGCAACAGGGGTAACTATTCAGGAGACATGGAAACGGAAGGAGGAGAAGCAACTAATAAAGTATTTTGGAAGCCAGACACCTTCCTCTGTCCACTCTCCCAATAATTTCAGAGAGTAAGCATATGGCATTACTTTAGAATTAAAAGCTGAAAAAAGAAAAGAAAAAAGATCATAGACTGATGAAGGACATGATTTAAAGAAAATTAAGGAGACAAAAAGGTATTGAAGGGACATATAGTTAAGAAAGGTAGCATGATGGGCTAAAATACATTATTAAAAAGAACAGATACATAAAATTGTGATGATAATAATTAGAATGGAGAAGGTGAGCAGAACATGAAAACTCATTTTCCCTCCTAATGAAAACTTAGGAAACAGTGGAAGAAACAGAAAGTAACCCAGTGCAGAAAAAAAATACTAGAAAAGTTGTTACTAACTTAGGAAAATTCTTGACACTTGAAATTGTGGGCAGTACCATTGATCTTGTAATGAAAAATATTTAAATACAGAGTAATACTAAATCCATCGTGGACTGTTAAAATCCCCATCTCTTGCTTAAGGAGTACTCACATGAACAGATCCTGGAAAAACACTGAGAAATCCAAGCATGATGGTCTGTTTTCAGCTGCACAACAAAAAAGGGCAAAGAGAGAGCCTCTGTGTTCTGAGAAGTCCTCCAGGGTCAGGATCTGCCACTGTCCTGAGGGACACCTGAGCCAGCCCTGCTGCGAGCAGCTCTGTGGTGTCAGGGACGGGTGTCTGTACTTACGTCTGGATGGAAACCTCAGAACTCAGAAGGGTTTGTTCATCAGAGCAAAAAGTAGGACGTAAACAGGAAATGCTGCATATAAAAATATGGCCCCTAAATATTGAATTTCATCAGGAAGAGACAGGTAGGTCAGTAAAACCACGTTGCAATTACAATTTCATTTTCATTAAAATCATTCTCATGTGCTCATTATTGATACAGTAGAAAAAACTAATAATGATTTCAAAACCACTGCTTAGAACAGCTGGGTTTTCCTGGTGATCTCCCATCAACACAGCAACCTTCTCCTGAGGAGCTTTTGTTCCCATACCTGGCAGCAACATTTGGCTGACATTAAAATGTCAGGAAAGTGAGTGGCTGCGGATGCAACGTAAAAGCCAACCTAAACAAAATATATTTATATATCAAAATATTAGTGAACATGACGTGTACATGATAGATGAGTCAGACTTTTTTTTTCCAGCTGTTAGTACTTGTCAGAGAAAAGTGGCAAGTCCATTTTTTCTTTTGTTTAGAGCTGGAACGTGGGGAGGGAATTTATGAAATGGAAGTGGCTACTAAAGGGAATTATGTTAGAGCAAAAAGATGACTAAGACAAACAAATAGAAAGCCACTTCCTCATCTTTTAAGAAAAACAAGACAAAAACCAGCATGTTTCTGTTTGAAAGAGCAGAATTAAGCATTTGTTGATTGAGGATTAAACACTTAAAACACTTTCTTGAAAGATACATTCATGTTTATTTAACTTCAGCAGTTTTGTAAGTATTATTACAGTATATAAACAAACATATTGTACAAGCATATCCTTCCAAATTTCACAAAGATTTCCAAAGTATGAAAAGGCGATATTGCATTCCTGCTTATAAACCTATTTTTCCAGGACTTGTTCTAATTGGTTTTCATCACAACTTCCCATTGACAAACACCATACTCTGCCCTAATTTCATTCAAATCAGCAGTGGAGGAGAAGTATTTAGCTCTATTTCCATTTACAATAACATCAATTAGTCTTCCTTCTCCCACCAGAGCAGTAAAGCACAAAGGTTTACTTTCAGTCTGCTGCCAATAAAAATTAATACTGAGATTATTTGAAAATACCCAGTCTGAAACACTTATTAACATAGGGAAAAAATGACCAACATAAATATTTTGCAAATAACACACATAAACTGTACAAAATACAACTATTTAATCTGAGATACTGGACTTTTTACAGTGTGTGTGACATTCTACAACAAATTCCTACCCTCTATTTTATCTCTGCTTCACTGTTTTAAAGACACATTTATCATGATGCAAATTCATAGAAAGCTGTCCTTAGGCAAAAAAAAAAAAAAAAAGGGTAACTGCAAAGGTGGGAAAAAAGCTTGGAGTACTAGCTTGTAATGAATCATTTATTTAAGAAATTTGGTTCTATGGATGTTTACATATTGCTTATGACTTTGTGGCAATTCTGCTGATTTTTCTTCCTTTTCTTTAAATTTTCTATTAAAACTCACTGTAAAACAGCAATCAATTAAACTATGCAATATTCAAAGTCTACCAACTGCTTTGTTTGAATTGATATTTTGTTGATTAAGGCTGAAAATATATTTAAGGATGCTTAGGTCTTAAAGAACATATAGACATGAGCTTTTTTCTAGAGAAAATGCCATTAGAAAACACATATCACTCATCCTACATCCCCACTTGCTCTGGGGTTGTTGAATAAAATCATGAGATGTTAATACAACTTGTAAGTGTTCTGAAATTGTTTCCTAGAGCACTTTATGTTGAGGAGATTTTATCAATTAACCTGGATAAATATTCTTGTCATTAGGCAGGGAGCTCATGAGTTTAAAAACTTAAATAGCAAGCAAAATGCAAATCTTGACTGATTTGAGCTCCATTAAGTGATGGGTTAAGGCATATGAACCATCTAATAATAAGTGAATATGCATGAGCCCACTGAGGTCCATTCCATTATGGAAACACTGACCAATCTTTTGTCCCTCATGTTTGCATATTAGACACAGCAGAGGGAGGAAATGTAAAAAAACCATCCTTCATAAAAAGGCGTATAAGGCCAAATTGCTGAATTGCTGAAGTGCTGCTATGACAAGAAAGAGTGCTAATGCAGAAATCATCACCCAGCACTGGAGAACTGATTCGACCTGCTCCTGAGAGAAAGATACATTTGGCACTCTAGCTTAACTTGATCAATTCTGACAAAAGGCAGCATAATAAAGTAATTGCTAGGAGACCTAAAAAAAAATTCTAAAATTTTACATTAACGTGTTTAATATATTCAGTCTCAAATATGCTGAACACCTCTGAATCATGTTGCTAAGGGACCTCAAACACATTACAGAAGCATCTCTGTGTTTTTGGAATTCAGATTCCTACCAGAAATACCCAGTGGTTCAATCACCCACCTGCCACAGGCACCCTGACTTCCTTCAATAATCCCCATCCCTTTTCTATTCTGCAAATTACTCATCTGTAGGATGACTCATTGTGTCACACATAGAGGAGTTGATTGGACATTAGACAACTTCACACCTTGAGGCTGTCTCCTCAGCTGTTAAATATATGCCTTTTGCTCAGAAGTTCTTGTTGCTGTCCCTCGTGTCAGGCAACAGTGTCCACTGCCTCTGCTGAAATGCATTTTATTCTAAGCCTTATCAGAATGTCATGAAGCAAAAGCAAATGAAAGGAGGAAAGATGCGAGACTGAATGTTAACAGAAAATGTGAAACATCTTCCGAGTCCAGAGAGTAAAGCAGCATTGTGGTTTTGGTCTTGTCAAAGAAAGGTTTGTCATGGGCAACAACTTCCATTTGGTCATCCCAGGTCAAACAACACAACTGATCCTGTGCCTGCAGAACAAAGGTTTGGGAAATAGGGGCACTTTCTCACATTCTTGAGAACATTCATATAATATTAACTTTAAAATTCCTACAAGTGATTACTCTAACTCCATACAGAACAGAAACACTGAAGGTCATGTCTGAGAGTATTTCAAAGGGAAAAGCTATTTTCTCTGGGTTTCCAATAAAGTTTCACAAATGATTTATGATCCTAGCTGTCTAGAAATACTAATGATTTTGGGCCACTTATGGATTTCTGTTGAATTTTAATTACACCCACAGATAAGGCTTCTACACTTTCAAATGCAAGACTGATATGCAGAATGTGAAAATCTTAGAGACCTTAAAGCCTTATTCCACATGAATATGTTTTTTTGTAAGAATGGATGTATGTCTATTTTAGATTGATTTACATTCCAGTTCTTTTGCTAGGAAGGAAAATTATAAGCATGAATATAATAAGAAATACCATATAAATAGTATTAGAAGAGCTCTGAAGAGGTCATCTTTTTCATCCCTGCCCCACACCACAAATCCATGCAAGCAAATTGAACAATATTTACTTAGCCTTACATTAAAGTCTTCCAGCGTGAGAAATTACTCAGTTTCTGAAATAAATTGCCTCACTATCGCATTAGAAAGGTGTCTGAAACCCAAATGTCCTTATTACACAATAAGATTATCACTTTTCATCCTATCTACAGCAGCTAATATGAAAAGGCATAGTGAACATAGCAAGCACATATTTAAATATCTGGCAAATGAATCAAAAGGACATTGAAAGTGTGGATAATGCTGTTCTTCTCAGCATTCCTGTCTCTTCTTTTTCTTTCAGGCCTCCTGTTTTTCACCAGAAAGGTTACCCTATCAATTCACCTCCACAGGTCATTTATTAACCTTTTATGTTTTTTGTGTTCCCAAAGACTCTCCACTGCTTGTCTTGAAGCATTGTTCCCAATTCTGTCCACATTTTTGTTTCAAGAGGTCATACAATATGGATTTACACTTACTTCCAGTGCATCCTGATATAGTCACAATAAACACATGCAATCAACAATAGGAGACACGATTTTTTCTTTTATTTTCCAATCTGTATTTGAATGCCCTCAGGGACATATCGTAATCTCCTGGGATTGTCAGAATTTCTAACTTTGAATGTTTTGCCACTGTGTTCCTTTTCAAGTCATCCCTCTAATATTTGTTTCTAGAAAAAAAAGACGACTGTTTCAATTTCCATTTTAACTGCTAAAAAAAACAAACCACAAAACATTCTCACATTTTAGTTGTTACCTTGAAAGACTTTATAGATGATGATAACGCATGCATCCCCAAAATCCTTATACTTGGAACAATTTCCTGAACTTCACTTTTAGTGTGTGGATTTTCACTCTGAACTATGTCAAAAAGTATATCAGTAAAAAAAAAAAAAAGGAAAACAGAAAAAGAGTAGATAGGCCCTTGAATTTATTCTGTGATAAGTCATTCATACACCTTCCACTTAACTGTCTATACTAAGTAAAGCTAAGATTAGCTTTAGCTTCCCCAGGGAAACACCAAAGAGAATACATTTGAATTTCTCTGACTTGGACTTTTCTAGTGTCATTAATTATTTTCCATTATTAAATTGTTTTTTCTAGAAATCAAAAATTTTATTGGTATTCTGGTGATTAAACAAAAGTGAGTACTTTTGTGGTTCTTAAGTCTGTTGTAATTAAAAATAATCAGAACTGAGTGTATAATTTAGCTCAGCAACTGTGTCAATGGTAGGAAAAACAATGTCAGTTCCTTTAAAATCATTAGTGAAATGTTTTTTCGAGAAAATTCTGGGGGTGGGCTAGTTAAGTCTCCTCACTGAACATGTTGTTTCCCATGCTGAGCAGAGGAACATTTATCAGATTTTGGAGTAAGAGAGGCTCGAACTCAGCTAGATAATGGCCTGACTAATGGTTTACAAGAAACAACACAAAAATTAATATATATACTGCTGCTGTCAGAACAGCAATCTCCACCTGACTAAAAGTTTCTGCTGTCATTCTGTGCATATCTGCGCTTGATTTCCAATCAAACTACTAATTTTGACAATTTGAATCTGTTTAAAGTAACCAGTTTCATATGTAAAATCAGCACTGGAAACAGTGGGAAATCTGCATAAAAGGTATCACTACATTTTAGAAAACTGTAATAAACTCTCACATTTAAACCCTACCAAGTGGATTACGGGCCGGACAAGTATGCAAGTGCATTTATTTGTAAAGTTCCTACAGAGATGTGTTGTAAAAGATTACAAATATCCCACTTGTCACTCCCACTGTAATCGATCCAAGATCTGCTTCCACCAAAGACAACAGACACTGCAGTCTGTCACTAGTTAGTCTGTTAATCAGTTTAAAGATGCTATTCTTACAAAACATCGTAAGATCAATAAGTTTATGTGTTAGGTAAAGAGCTAATCTAACCTCTGTATAGCATGAAAAACAAAGCAGTACAGTAATTTTATAATGTTGTTAATTAAATGTGATTGGGAAAATCCGTACTGTATCACTAATTCATTGTATCACTAATTGTGTTTGACCATAATAAACTCAACTTTAGCATTAAAACAAACAAACAAACAAACAAACAAAACCCCAAAACAACATCACAAACAAAAAACCAAAAAACCCAAAACCAAACCAAAAAAACCCAAACCAACCAACCAAATAAACAAACAAATAAAAGTGCAAAGTCAGTATCCTGGTTTTTTGCACAGAAATGCTTAATATGCCTTACTGGAGTCAAATTGGTCAAAGAATCCTACAAGACAATATTGTGTATTAGATTAATTTTGTATTTCCATGATCTTGTATTGGTTTTTATATTAGGTGTAGTTTTCATTGTTCTAAAAAAAATTAATTTCCAAAATTCTTTAAAACTCAGAGTTTTGAGATTAAGAACCATCTTTCTCTGTCTAAAATAAATATATATAATGTACTAATCTTGATGTCAAGTTCAATTAAAATGCTAACAAATACACCTACCTTCCAAATTTCACTCCATTATGTCCAGAAATTTCTGCTAAGAAATTTTATTTCTAATGATTTTTAAATTTGGAATCAAGTGTATACATACATATAAACTCACACACTATAACATATAAATTCACACTAAAATTTAAATAGCACATTTTAAAACAAGACTTAAAAAGCTACCTTGCAACATTATTTCCAAACCTGCTTTCCTCTGATGAGAAGTTTCACCATTTTCTTAGAGGCTGTGCTGTTCCAGGGCTCCAGGAGGTGAGAATGATATTATTTAGCTTTAATTTCCTGCCTGTGAGAAAATAAGTAGTGAAAAAAAATTTTTAAATAAAATATTATTTTCTTATGAAACAAACAAACAAATAAATAAACAAACTGGAATGGTCAGCACACCTGGTTAGCTCTCAAGTCCAAGATACTTTTTCCTTCCACAAGATCAGGTTCAGATTTCTGACACAAAAAGCCCTGAGGATCAGAACACCTGTGTTAGACTCAAGTTTGCAGAGAAACACAATTTTGTATGTGGCTATAAGACAGTTTTTGTTGCTTTTTGCTGTCTCTGGATACCGCTGCACCTGCAAAGCATAAGCACTTGAAGAGGAGTAGACTACAGAATTTATTCTCCTTGGTTTTGCTGGGGCTGTTTGCTGTAGATGGAGGTTGACAACATAACAAAAGGAAAAGGCTGAGACAATAATGGACCTTTAATAGGAAGGAGTACACAAATACCATGTTAGACAGAGGTCAACAAAGAGATCAGATGAATTATGTACCTCCTATTAACTATAAACCGTAAAAAATTCTTGTATAGTGGCAACCAGCCAAGCCCCTGGTACATACCAGGTGAAAGACACAGCTCTTCCAGGACCTTAGGATGACTTCAGGAATCCTTTTTTAACTGACCACCATCTTAGGAAAGCCCTTGTAGTATCATTATTTTACAAACATTGAGTCTGTGTTGCGTTTCGGTTTTCTATATTTATCCTCCAATCTTTGGGACAAGGAGTATAAAAAATTAATTTTGAACATCAAACTCTAATTCTTGCTTTGACTATTTTTATTACATCCTTTACTTCCATATGTATTTAATTAGAATTTTGGGTCTAATTCATATGAATCCAAACTATTTTTTTTTTTTTCCTGTGTGAAAAGAACTTTCAGCTCCTCGAATGTGTCCTTTCATTCACAGTCAAATGACTTTAAAACTTGCACCTTCTAATAATAGTAGAATTAACTGCCCTTCTCTACCACCATACCTGGAAATGTCCTTCTATTTCTGCATTGCAACATGCCTTCATTTTTTCTGGAAGTTCTTCAAAAACATACTGACACTTTTTCCCTGAACAACAGCTTGTAATTATATCGCTTAAGGTTTTAGTAGAGCATTTAAGTGAGTTGACCCAGGCTGGGTTCCAGGCACCCAGCAAAGCCACTCTCACACACCCCTTCTCAACGCGACATGGGAGAGACTGCATAAAAAAAGATTCCTGAGTCGAGATAGGACAGGGAGAGATCACAAACCAACTACTGCAATGGGCAAAATTGACTCAACCTGGGGATATGAACTCAATTGTTGCTAACAAAATCAGAGCAGGATAATGAGAAGTAAAATAAATCTTAAAAAAACACCTTCCCCCCACTTCTTCCTCCTTCCCAAGCTCTCCCTCCTCCTCCTCCAGCAGAACAGGGAGATGGGAATGGGAGTTATGGTCAGCTCATCATGTGCTGTTCCTGCTGCTGCTCAGGGAGAGGAGTCCTTCCCCTGCTCCAGGGTAGGGTCCCTCCCACAGCAGACAGTTCTCCACAGACTTCAGCCAGAGTTCTCCCCACAATCTGCAGCTCTTCTGAACTGCTCCAACGTGGGTCACTTCTCCCCAGGGTCTGTCCTTCACGAACAGCCTGCTCCAGTGTCCCACATGGAGTCACAAGTCCTACCAGCAAACCTGCTCCAGCCTGGGGCTACTCTCTCTGTGAGTCTGCAGGTTCCTCTCAGGACCCTGGTCCCTCTTCCCCAGGTTCAGAGCTTTCCTTTTGGCATCCCCTTGCTCTGGCATGGATCTCCTGCTGGGGCTGCAGGTGGATCTCTGCTCCCCCGTGCCCTCCCTGGGCTGCAGGGGCACAGCTGCCTCACCATGGGCTGCGCCAGGGGCTGCAGGGCAATCTCAGCTCCAGAGCCTGGAGCAGCTCCTAGCCCTCCTCCTGCACTGCCCTGGGGGTCTGCAGGGCTGTTCTTTTCACATATTCTCACTTCGCTCTTCTCTGGCTGTAATTAAATCTGTGCAATAACATTTTTTCCTTCTCAACCATGTTACCCCAGAGGTGTTAGCACCACCCTGATGGGCTCAGCCTCCAGTTCCCCCCTGGATCCAGCTGGCATTGGCTCTGCTGGACATGAGGGAAATTTCTGGCAGCTTCTCACAGAAGACTCCCCTGTAGCCCCCCCTGCTTCCAAAACCTGGCCATACAAACACAAAACAAGCATTTACACCTCAATAACAGCACAATAACTCTTGCAATCATCTAAATGGATTTAGATTTTTGGATCAGTGTTGCCAAAAGATGTCTCTCAGCATCTCAGCTGATAGGTGAGAAGCAGACTATGGTTTTGTTATAACCAGTGCCTGACAGCTGTCAATATTCTTCACAGCATTTAAACCCTTCGTGTTTCAGAAATATTATGAGATACATTGTCTTTAATAGGAAAATCTGCACAATTATGTAAATTTAAAATGAGAAGTTTATTTCCCTTTCCTTTTGTTTCATCTTTTTTTTTACAGAAAAGTGAAAAAGGCAGCTTCTTTCATTCCACACCACTCTGTTTGATTATCCTGAAGAAAGGTTATCCTCTGCCCTGAAGAGAACATTCTCACATTCTTTATTAAATCAGCTTCTCTTTTGAGATGAAGACCATAGCTATGTCTAACTTTTTTTTACATAAAGGAATAGATGTTCTGTTCTTTCAGAAGGCAACCTAGTTCTGAGTTTGCCTGAAGTAAATGGTGTCTAGATTTATCATGCACCTCATTAAATACAGTTAAATTCTTCCATGTATTAAATGATATTTCTTTGTGAAATACTGACTTGGAAAAATGCTGCAAGTTAGCAAAAATGAAAAAGAAAAAGAAAGCAAAAGACCATAACAAGGATTCATTGACTGTAAAGACAGATTTGAGATACTATAAATATGGTTACAGGTAAGTAAGAAAGATTATTTCATTACAGTTATGGTTATTGCTACATAACAAGTGACATAGCTTAGCAATTTTTTAATTATCTTTAAAGATTTCTTTTAATTTGGTTATTAGTAAGATCTATGTGGTCATGTAGAACATGTCCCTGACAATGGCTACATCATCAAACAATAATGAGTCAAAGTATGTTTGATGATTGTTTTATATCATATTAATTTTGACTCACAGTAATGAAGAAGCACTTAAAAAAAATCACCACAAATTTAGCCTTGATTTTTTAAACACTTTCAGTCTCCAAATTTTTAGTGAAAAAGACGACTTCTCTGAATCAATTCCTTAGAATCTCTAGTGGAATTCTCTCTAACACTTACCATTGCAGAATGTCACTGCTGCAGAGTGCTTCATGTTCACCAGCTTTATTATTATGATTATTATGATGATGATTATTATTGTTATTATTATTAGTGTTCAATGTCAACATTCATTTCCCTGAAAAAAAATGGCAGGATCATCCCATTTAAATCTTCCGGTAAATCTCATTCAAACAGGTGTTACACAACTTTATTATAAAAAAAGGAAGTTTTAATGGCCAGGTTTGCATACGGAGTTGAAAAGGGCTGTCAGAGCAAGTTCTTGCCCTGAGCCCTCGGAATCCTGGAGAAAACATTCCTGAAGCAAATCTGGAATACTGACTTTGCCAGCCTGAATTTCTTTCTCTTCTCATGTATATGCAATAACGATTCATCTGGCAGGTATGGGCCATGAACCATGCTAAAGAATCTTCCAATTGCAGCAGAAATGCACTATAATGAGTGCCATAAAAATCACTAAGTCTGACATTGGAAGGACATTGGGAATATTAAAATTGAGATTCAGGTGTCTGGAGAGCATGGGTGCATATTACCATACATTTCCCTAAGCCTGTAAACTATTCTTGTCCTGCTGCAATTTGCACAGTGCAGCAATTAATTGTGGATTATTTTTATAGGATAATGGTGAGCATAATCAGTCAAATTTAATTGACAGCCACTGGAACTTAAGGAGATTTGATTTTTTAGAGTTTTGAATTTTTGGAAACTGCAAATTAAAGGCAGATAATTAAGACTGATACAGTCAAAGACTGTCCAATTAATCACAATTTGTTTACCAATGCACGCATCCTGTTATACCAAATACAGTAATGTCAAATAGATATTTTCTTAGTACATTTTATTTTTAAGGTGGATTTTCATTTTCTTTCCTATTCGTCTGGAAATATCAGTAATTCCTTATGACTTGTCATGTGTTTTCATTCATGTATAATTCTTCAGGTATTAGTATTTTCTTTTTTTAAGATACTTTATGTTGATAACATATATAGTAATTATAAATTTCTTTGAGAAACCCTTCTGATGTTACATGAACAGAATCTTATCCAGTTCGTGACTGAAATTACATCTTTATTTCATCTACTACCTTGTTATTTTTCTGCACATAATTCACTGAAATTTGTAGTGGAAGAATACCTGATAATTTGCCTGTTCCTTGTTGCTTCCTCAAATCTTTGGCAGGATTAGTCAGTCACATAGACTGCAGTTATGAAAGTGTAGCTTTTTTTTTTTTTCCCCTGGACTTTGTATTTGTTTATGTGAGATAAGAACACCATAAACTGGGAAAACTGGAAGTCTGAATTGTGCAGCTCTTCAAACCACATGGGCTTCTCCCATCTACCTACTTTTACTCAAACTGATGAACAGCAAAAGATAATAAAAGTCTGATGTTTCAATAGGCTCCAGAACAATCACCGGCATCACATTGCTTCCTCAAAATCATTAATGATCACAGGAGACTTTTGCCATGGTGTTACCTCAATATCCTCTTCGACAACATCATTATGTGTGGCCTGTGTCTGCTTGTGGCTGTGTGTCCCTACCCTGGAAAAAGACAAGAGTGGGTCCTCAAGGTGTTTGCTTGAGCTAGACGGTGGTTTTCTAAAAAGGCATTGTACTTTTGAGAATGATAATTTTTCTGAATGTTTATTTTTACCCAAACTGAAGTAATCCTGTACTTACAATGGCCAGGTTTGACCGGGACCTTTATTATGAACATCACACTATTCTGAATTTCTGTCATTTTCCCCTTTGCCACTCTGGTTGGAATGAAGAGAAGGAGGAAGGCAACAAAGATGATGAAAGGGCTGGAAGGAATGTCCTGTGGTGAGTGGCTAAGGACTCTGGGCTTGTCTAAGTTGGAGAAAAAGGGGCTGAGAGTTGCCCCTTACAGCTTCCTGAGAAGGGGAAGAGGAAATGGAGGTGTTAAGCTCTTCTTCCTGTATATAACCCATGGGAACAGATTAAAGCTGGGCCAGGGGAGATTTAGATCAGACATCAGGAGACATTTCTTCCCCAAGATGGTGGTCAAACACTGGGACAGGCTACCTAGAGAAGTGGTGAATGTGCCAAACCTGTCAATGTTTGAGGGCATATGGACACTTCGACTTTTGGTCAGCTGTTGTGGTGGCTGAAACCATCTTGGAGAAACTGAGAGGTTCCCACAGCAGCAGCAAACGGGTGGGACAACACTGAGGTGTGAAATATCCTTTGAGTGTTGGCTAAATGGTCCCTCCCGAAGGTTATGTTAATCCTCCTATGTTGATTGGTTGTTGTTGTGTCCCTGACTCCGCCCTTCCCTTCTCTTCATTGGTTCTCATTGTACCACACACTCCACCCCTTCCTCCTTCCTATTGGTTGTCATTGTAATTCCTCGCCTCCTCCCTAACCCTATTGGACCTTGACCCCTATATGCATAGTCACGCAGAGTGCCTCAGCCTCATACGATGCCGGACCCCTTCAAAAGCAAACGGTATTTGGGATATCCATGCATCTGGGCCCTCAGAGTTCTTTGTTCCTGTTAATGCTGGGCCTATCAAAGGCTCTGGGGTGTGTGTGTGTCTGTGCTGCCCCACAGCACGAATGATAGAAAAGGTCTCCCTGCACACTGTGGAATGCAGTGGCCAGAAGGGTCTGTCCGGGAATTGGGACGCTCTCAGATCACGCAGGAGACCACATCTCACTCCACCACAGCCCCCGTGTTAGTCAACCCTCAGCTGGTCAGACAGTCAGACTGGATGACCACTGTATGTTCCTTACAACTGCAATAGTCTATTCTATTCTAAAGTCTTTAAGGGTGAATCCAGACTAACACATTAGTTTGGACTAGGAGTTTGTTTTTGAATAAAATTTCCTGGCTGGCCTCAGTGACACGCTTAGTAAGGATGTTTGGTGTGATTCACTCTGCAGATCCATTCTTTTGAAACATTTACTCATTAGCAATGTTACTGCCTAGTGTCAGCTCTGGCAGCTGAGAAACAAAGAGTAGGGAAAGTCAGGGATGTGTTACAAATTTTCTGAAGGTAAATAATAATTAGTAGTTTGAGTTTGTTCTTCTTCCTATGGCAACGTTTGCATTATCTAACTTTATGAATTTCAAAGAACTGGCAGACTCAAATATTGAACAGAACAGGAAAAAATGTTAAGATAAAACTGAGTCTATATGTAGGGATGTCAGATTTGGGTACAAGAGCTACACAAGGGCTTTACAAAGTGTTAATAAAGGTGTAGTTTCATCTCCAGAGAAAGAACACTTTAGTATTCTACCCCCAAAGAAGGAAAACTATAGAAATTGCAAAAATACTTTCTGTAATATTGGCTTAAAATATGGAGTATTAAAAGAATTCTTCCTGAAAGAAGAGGGACAGGGAACTTCAAGGTGTCAAACACAAAATTAAAAAAAAAAACAAAAACCCTTACTTCTTGCTTCCAGTTAAGACTAACACCTGGTTTCCCATGTTTCTTGCTGAGTACAAAGGGAAAGACCCTTTCACTTCTCAAAAGTGTCACGTGCCCAATTTGAGTAACAATATTTGCTATGTGCTTTAAGACTAAACCTGTAATGCAGCTTTTGTATCTGGAAAGCTCGTACAAAGCTGTCCAAATCCCAAAAAATCAACACCGTGGAAAACCTTTCACCACTAAAATTTTGCCAAGAAATTGGTAGTGAGTCCTGTAGTAATACCTATGGTTTTTTGGTCCCTAGGAGAGTAAAAATCATGTAGGTTTTTTTTGACTCTTGCCTTGATTCATGGATGCCTGACCTTGTGTCAGAAGTCTTTGAGAAGTACCGTATTTTAGTAAAACCCTCAGAGTGCAGAAATCTACTTCAGGAAACCAGTCAGAAAAGCTGAGAAACCTGGACAGCTCTTAAGCCAGCATAAAACCACTTTTACCCTTTAATCTTGTTTTGCAATAAGACCAGAAAAAGCAATACAAGCCACTGTCTACTGTGAAAGTATAAACACTTCACAGTCATATCCTTTTTATGAAATTACATCTCAGTATCCACACACATCTAGTCCAAATTTACATGTTTATATCATGTAATTAAAAACTTCTAATAAAGACAAGAATCTGACAAGTCCATAAATCATATGCCCATGTAGTCCTTTCAAAGTCTGAACTGTTTTTAAGGATTTCTAGCTAACAGGTGTCTCTAGAATTACTTGAAGTGCTCAGGGACCCAAAAATAGGAGAACATGACAGGTATAGATTTCAAATTGGAGTTTCATTTTACATGTGACGCTGGAGGCTATGCACCAGTGCTGAGCAGTACCCGCAGAGCAGTCAGAGCATATGGCCTAACATAATGTATGACAAGCCCTGATTTCAAATAACATCCCTCTAGGGCAGAGAGGGCCCTATAGCAACACTCCTGTAATGTCTCACTGCCACTCTGGTTGGGCACACAAGCCTGTGTTTACGTCTATTAATCAACACAACAGTAGTAGCAATAATAACTAGAATTTGATATGGAATTTGGGAGCTCCTTGCAGAAGAAACACTATGGTAAAAGAAATCAGAGTTACGACTGTGCTTCCTAAACTGCTGCAGGGTGAATTGCAATCCTTTCTCCAAATAATATCTCAGAAGTGGCACAATTCCACCTCTACCTGACAGAATAGGTGTGTAAGTTTATTAAGGAAAAAACATAGATGGAGACAGAGGTAAGTAAAAGAGAGAAAGCAAAGGAGAAAGGAAGAAAAAGACATGGAAGGACAGTAAGACAGCAAAACACACAGAGCAGGAGGGAAAGAGGGTTGATTCAGATTCCTCATAGCTAAAAATCCAGATTGTCTAAATGCCACACTTGCACACATGACTGAAAATTGGTACCCAAGGCAAATGGAAAGTGATTTCTGCCATGGCCTGTTCATGACCTATTTCCCATGGTACTTATCATGCCCATAAATGCTGTGGTAGGGACAACGAGGCAATCTGAAACCTCCCCATTTTTATTTCACCAGGTATTTCTCTTCAGTTCCTCCATTCAGTCAGTGTGCTTAAAACCAGCCTATAACACACAAAAAAGAGTGAAAAATGTCATTATAGCTACAACTCATTTTATCTAAAGAACCATTTTTTCCATTACAGTTTTGAACCTTTCTGAAATCACATTTCCTATACCACAGAAGAAACCCTTTACTTTCAGTCTAATTCACAGAAAAGAGAGGCACTCCCACTGACTGTGCCAGTACTCTATACCACCAAAAACACAGGAGGAGAACCAGTAATGCTATTCCGGCTCTGTAGCTCTCTTTAAAGAATTGAGGAACAAAATTATATAACTCATATCTGGCAGTGGAACATATTAAAATATTGACTATCTGCTGCCAGGACAGGTTTCATTTGTCCTCCTGTGACTTCACCACTGTGCAGAAAAATGGCATTAACAAGAAAAATGCATTAACATTCTTAAGAACAAGCTTTCAGCCTGCTTTTTGGGACCTTCAGCTGAGGATGAGCCCTGGGTTCCAGCAAAGGGTTTCTAAGGAATTCACATTAGTACTATTAGAAGTTACAGTATCTTACCCTAAACTGGAAGAATGAGAAAGAGAATATCTATCCAAATGGGATATTACTTCAGCCACCTGCCATCTAATCCTGACAGCATGTAAATTCTTTCTCAGCAAACCTCCAAAACATCACCCAGTAATCATACTCCATGTACATGGAATATTTCTGTAACTTCTGTAGAAGTAATCACCACTCCAATACAGTATTCTACTGGGTTTATATAGCTCTAGCTACAGTGTCTTGCCTTTCTACCTGCATTACATCAAAAAATGCATTTATACTTAATATCAGTATTTCAGATAAGCATAAAGATACTACACTTCTTAAATCCTCTATATACTCGTCTCCTGCTCCTCATCCCTTATTTTCCTGAGATAACATACATTTGTCAGGAAGTTTAGATTTTTATTATCACTTGGTAGCATGGATATGAATGATACTAATGTGATAAGCTGGATATCATGTTCAGCATCATTTCCTTGGGTAGATAACATACATTAAATAACATGATGATAGAAGGCGAAAACACGATGTGCAATTGTGGCAAAAATGGTTCAGTAATTGGCATTCACGCTGAATAAATGGATTGCAGTTAACCAGCTGAGAGAGAGACCATTCCCCCCAGCCATGAAGGAAACAGTCTCTTTAATGATTACTAAGTCTCTGTAATTATTTAAGAAAATAAAATTCTTTCTTAACAAATTATGTTCTAGGCCAGGTTGGATGGGGCTCTGAACAGCCTGGTCTATGGAAGATGTTACTCACCATGGAGGGGTTTGGAAATAGGTGATCTTTAAGGTCCCTTCTGACCCAACCCATTCTATGATCCGATGAAATGTAAAGTGAATATTCTGTAGCTTACTATCCCTCATCTAACAGTCCGTGATTTGGTACAGAAACTTTCTGAGAAACTCAGATCTCAGCTCAGGCTTAAAACATCAGAAATCGTGAGATCCTCGATTGCTGGTGTCCACTGATGTCTGGGTCAGCATTTGTTCTTGTGACTTCCCGTTCTCCCTATGTATCATTTTTAGCGGTGTAAAACTCAAACATCAAGCCAACACAGCAACATGCGCTTCAGCAGATACTGAGGCAATAAATTCTTACTGCAGCTCTGAGCAAATAACAGAATCAATAGCATGATGGGCTCTTCTCCTGTCTCCTACTCTTATCCAAATTTACTCTGTTAGTGAATTAGTATTTCAGCACATCAGATTCTTGCCTGGCTATTTGCACAACATGACTACCACAACGCAAACTAGAAGATGAAAAAGGTTTGCAGGATGGACAACTCCTGTCTTCGTCTTCCCAGTTCTGCCTGCATGTTCTCACTGTGTCCTTTCCTGCTTGCTCTGTGCATGTTCATTCCATTGTGTCTTAAGCTAAGATGCAAATGGCCTGTAAAACTCTATTGTTGTAATCAGGCACGTGTCGCATGCCGATGGAAAAACCACACGAGGAGGCAAAAGGCTGTGGGAGTCATTCTCCCTCAAGCTCTCCTTTATTATGGGTAAGCGTTGCTGGTGGTCGGGAGGGAGAGCAGGGGAAGAGGGCCTGACCATATCCCCTGCACCCACGAAGGGTACAGGGAAAAAGGAGGCACCGACTGCAGGGTGCAGCCGGTTAAGTATGGAAAGGGATGACCAATAGGGAAAGAGGGAGAGGGAGGGGACAAGTGTACAAAACCAATCGTTACATAAGAGGGTGGAGTACAATTCAAACTGACCAATTACAGGACTAACGGAACAGAAGGGTCTGGAAGGATGGGTGGATCCCGAGCCCTGAACACGCCTTTCCTAACCAGGGGCGGGGTCAGAGGCTCGAACCCCGAGGTCCTCCCACGTCAGGGCTCCTCCCCCAAAGAGGCAGCACCAGCCTGGAAGGCTGAGGCAGCGAGGGGCGGACCACCACACTCTATTTAGGATGCAGGCATATAAATGTGCTCCCCTACCCTGCCCCAATCCTTCAAAGCATAAATATCTTTTTACTGTACCTTTGTGTTGAAAGAATTACAAATTATAAAGAATGTAAATGGTAAAGAAATGGTAAACATAAGGAAATGATCACTGCAAAATTCTCAGGTCAATGCCACACAGGTATTCTAACACTTTTAGATTATCCATCCTAAAACCTAAACAACAGAAATGGAAGACAAAATACTTATGTAAGTGGGTACTTACTATTATTGTTGCATTTAATACACTTGGAAAATTACAACTACAGGAAATGTGGGGTGTATCATGAATACAATTGCTTAAGAGATAATAATAAAATACTGATCCTTGTATAAGTGGAAAGCTGACAGTTTACCACCATGGAAATTGTAGAGAGAAGTATCTTCAAAGCACACAAATGAAGAAAAATGTCCCGTAACAAAGCACAACAGTATGTACATAAAGAAAGTAATGACTGCTATTGCCCAAGAGACATGACTGGTACTAAATGTTAGTGGAAATGGATCTTTACTTTCTCCTCTAAATCTGAATTCCTAATTAATACAAACTAAAAGCCCAGCAGAATCTTGAGTTTGTGCTTGTAAACCATCATGGCAGCATCTTTCAGTGCCTGACAAACACACTTATTTTCTTCACAGCAGCTTCCAATATAAACAATAACTGCGCAGATTTAGAGGCCTAATTTCATTTAGAGGTGAGACAGTTTCATGGCCTTTCCTTCCAGAAGAGACAAAGCAAGCAAAACAAAGGTGAGAAGTAACAGAGGACATGATTTTACTTACACTTATGTGCTGTTTTGTATAACAGAATCTAGACATAGATGCCACATTGACAGCAGTGCTCTGAGACAAAACCTTAGGTGTTATTTCTCTTGCCTAATTTTAGATTATAAAAGGAGATCAGGAGACAAATTCCTGTAGATGTTTACACATAATAAAAGAAAACATGTGCCTGTACCTCAAGATTCCCAGTCATTTTCTGTTTTCCTGGTGACTGTGAGTGCAACTTTTCCAAATGGAGCCTAATACATCTCTAGTGGTTAATACTTAATCTTATTTGAGAATTTTTTCTATATTAGTCACAGGCACTCACTGGAGGGTCCCCAACTTTCAAATTCTTCTTGCTATTTTAGTGGAATCTGGAGCTCTTTCAGTCAGAAAGAATAAATCTACATAGGTTACAGATGCTGATGGAGAGAACTGTAACCTATCTAGTGGTGATGTTACATTCAGCTTGTAGAACAATTCTGGTAATGTTTAACAGGACAATAACTGATGAAAAATTAATCAGCCAGATTTGCTAAATGACATGGAGGTTATTTCTTTTTTAAGTTGTTTTTTGGTTGGTTTTTTGGTGTGGTTTTTTTGTTTGTTTGTTTGTTTGTTTGGGGGCTTTGTTATTGTTTTGGGGTTTTTTGTTTAGTTGGTTGGTTAGTTTTTGTTAGTTTTGTTTGGTTTGTTTTTTAACAGAAAACTCAAGTTACAAGAAGAAAAGAAGAGAAAAAAAGTTGTGGGTATTTTTTTTTCCCTAAATAACAGCAGAAATAAAAAACCCCTCACATTGGCAGGATTCAGTTTGCCAAAACAGAGATTTCCTTTCACAAAGCAACTCTGCAATGTCATAAATGGAAATAATTAGTTCCCTTTCTTGGTATCTAATAAAAAAATAAGCTTTCTAGAATATAACAATTAATATATTAATGATTAAGTTGCCTTATGTACCATATTTGTTATTCTTAACCACTCATCACAACTTGTGCATTGGCTTAGGAAACACACTTTCATTTACAAAACCCTTCCTTGCATGTCAAGAAAAACCACCTGCATCATTATTTTAAAACTCTCTAATATTTTTTTCCTTAGTGAAATATTCGTGTGGCTGCCCCAAAAATGGATTTTTTAGGGGTGCTGCCTGGAATAGATATGCTCTCTGCAAATGGCCACTGCATGGTGAAATCAAGAGAATTTTTTTTTCCTCCCATCAGCTTCAGACTTCTGGATAAGAAGTGCATTCTCAAAGCATGGTTTGGAGATATATGGAAATCTTATTGACTGCTGGGATTCATGTGGCTAATACCCACATACACTGACTTGAACACTTAGGACTAAGTCATTGATTTTTTGCAGCAGGCTTGGATTATAAACTGCTGTAGGATTTCAGCACCCCATGTCAAGCCTTATGCTTTAGTATTAGCATATTTCTCTGTCCTTTGTTAAATCAAATAGATTTTGTTTTTCCTGGCTACCCAGCTGCTTTAAATTAAAGCTATGATTCCCTCATGGAGTTCAGCTTTCTATAGATTTTCTTAAAAATGTCAACAAGCTCCTTTGCTCTGAAGAGATGAGCTTAGGCAAGATAACCTTTGCACAAACAAAGCACCTACATTTGCTGAACCTCAGTCCAGAATCATCTGTAAACTTAGGAAATCCCAAGTGTTTTTATTTTGTTCTAGACAGCAGACAGAAAACATTCTATTTAATTTCAACTGTGTAAGAATTGTTATAATTTGAAATGATCAATAATTTTATTTTTATTTCTTTTTTATTTTCTTTTTTAATCTGTTTCTCCAGATAAGCAAAATTATGATGAAAACAGCTCAAATTTCACTCAAGCTCAGTTCATTAAAAACTCTGAAAACCTGGGGGATTTTTAATGAAGAATGATTGGCATATTTAAATCTGATATTCAGTTGAAGGATCCCTATTTCCTAGGTATATTCTTCACAGAGATGTTAATAAAGATGTAAACTGTCAGGTGAATAATCCCATACATCAATAACACAGGAGCGACTGAAGTCTAACAGCAGTGAATGCTGCAAAGAAAACATAACCCACTCATCCCAAACATTGCAACACAGAAAGCTGTGGCACTTGGGGAAACCTGTGTCCACTTACAGACAAATTTATTCTACATAAAAAGCTATCATTAACAAAAAAAAAAATTTGGAAAATATTACCCACAGTTCCAGTGCTTCCTTAGCATACAATATCTACCTCTCAGTAGTGTCAAAAAACAGTTCTGTATGAATAAATGTGTTTTATTTAGTTTGGTGGCCAAATCTACAAATCACAATAAAGATAAAATTTTTAAAACAGTACTCATGTATGAATAGCTGAATTGTGTTTAAAGCTGTAAATAACTTCAGACTGTCCAAAATGAATTTTTTTTCTATGATAAATGACACAATCATGAACATTTTTAGCCTACCAGATGCAAAATATGTCCCAAAGTCATGCATTCAGCCTTAGTTAACATTTTTATGATAACCTTATATGACTTCATCCCATTATCAGTGCATCTGACATTATGGATTTAATTTTTTGTTTGTTTAGCTTTTTGTTAGGGAGATTATCAGTTGGCTTTGCTTTAAAATACATATTTGACAAAGCTGAAGTATGGATTTCTTTTGGTGTCAGCTGGATATGGAAACAAAATCTTTACAAAACACTGAAGTACATCACTGATAACATTGACAACCACAATTTATGTAAAAAGATATTCTAAGCAAAACAGAGGGGATAAATCACAGGTCATGAAGCATTTTCAGTTTCTTTAAAAAGTATACACAAATACAAAAAAAAAAGGAAGACTATGGAAAGAATAAGTGTCCAAACCAGTGATTATAGCCTCCTGTCACTTAAGCTGTGTCCATTTACATTCCCTCAGGCCACTATAAATAATTAAACTCTAAAAAGTATATGTTAATTCCAGACTTTTGTGTGCTTTTTCAAGTTTAACTGTATTTGGAAAAAAACCAAAAAAGAGGATGTAAAGTATCGGTTCAAAGTAAGCTGAGAATCAAAACCTGAATGATACTACTGGTTTAAATTGAGGGAGAAAAGAGTCCTATTTTACTTTAGTGGATCACTAATAAAACACTTAACTATTAATTTTAATAACATTGGTGGAAGTATCTAGCATTTTTGTACAATGTTTTACCATTAGAAAATAATGTTATACTTATTGAACTTTGATAATTAAACTCTTCTACCCTTCTAAAAGAAAGAATCTGGTTCCCAAATCAGCTAGTGTTAGCTTTCTGCTCTTAAGACTTATATAAAAAGATGTCTTTTTGACAAGTGGAACATTTCCAGAACATAATTTCTTAAAATGTCCGATATGAAATTACTGCTTGGAAGAGGTTTTTTAAAACTGGATAGGCAAATCAATCTCTGAATATAAATTTTGCAAATAAGAGCCTTAGCCATAAAATAATTTTTTCCTAGATTCAAAATCCACTCATAACAAGATGAACTAAAGCCACTGGCACTGCTTGTCCCCAAAATATTGTTATCATCCTCTGGTTAAAAATAAAAATAAATATCTTGGATGCTGAAATGATTTAGGGTATTTTACATGACAGGTGGAGAACGGTGCATGAAGGGTGAGGGCATAGCATTGCTGAAGATAGATAGATAGATAGATAGATAGATAGATAGATAGATAGATAGATAGATACATAGATGATACATAGATACATAGATACATAGATAGATACATAGATACATAGATAGATAGGTAGATTAAAAAAATCCTGGGGAGAACAAGTCTAAGTTAGTTGTTATAGAGCAGGAAGCTGTATTTTGACAACTTGTGAAAATTGCTGCCTTCTAATCAGCAAAGCCCTTGATCTCCCATGGATTAAGTAAAGTTGACCCCCAGGAACAGAGAAGGACAGCTATAAACTTTGATCAACATTCTTATCAAGATATTTTGTTCAGATGACATTCTAATCTGAGATACCTCACGGGGAAGGCAACAGCCAAGATTCATAGAAGCTCGTGGATGAAAGGAATGACAAAAGTCACAGGGTCTACAAAACCTTAAAAAGGTTTTATGAGTAAATTCCACACTTGGCATGGAAATTGGTGTGACAGTCCCTGACCTCCAGTATAAGTGCAGTAGAAGCAGTGGGTTTGGAAAAAGGGAAAGGGTGAAAGGGGGGAGGGAGTGGGATGGGTTAGAAAGGGGGAGAGAGAGAGGAAGGAAGAAAGGAGGAGGTCACCAGTGCCTGGCTCCAGCACCAATCCAGTTGATGGGATGTCCAGAGTCTTGGGGCACATACACCAGGCCTTGGTGGGGGCCCCTTTTATCGAAATGTTTTCCCTGCCCTGAAGATAACTTTCTTGATTTCTACACACATCTGTTATCGAGCAGAATCCATTGCTGTAGATGTTTCTGGAAATGGGTCAGAGGGATTTGGGGGTCTTTGGTGTCCTTGATCCCTACAGTCCATGCCTACCTCTTGATCTCGTTCTTGCACTGGCACTGTGCTGTGTTGTGCTTATCTCCAGCAGCCAGAGCAAGAATGTTTGTCCCAGAGAAATGATGTCCTAGTTCTGTAGGGCTCCTTCCCCAGCCACGTCCTATATTTTCTCACAGCATGTTGTCACCAACCACCCATAGTTGGCTCAAATACCATCTAGCTGTTGGTGTTTGAGACACACAATAACACCTTTATCCTTTCTAGGCTCACAAATTATCTTTCTACCTTGGAAAACAGGTGACATTAATGAACAATTTCTTACCAGCTGCAGCTGGCTCATGATCACGTAGTTGTCAAAAGCAGATTTAGCAACAACACACTCTGTACCTGGCCAACAACAAAAATATAGGTTATATTGATACAGCAGGCTGAATAAAGAAATGAGAAGAATCAAGGCTTGATTTTTGTGAGGCATTTTTTTTGTTTTCAGTTTTCTATTTAACTTTTGCAATCATTTGGAAATCCTTTCTCTGATAAGCATATTTTTGATATTTGTATTTGCCAGCTGTATGGGAGTCTGCTGATACCAAATTATCAAATTAAAATTACCTATGGAAGAATCCTCTGCTCCCAGTCTACTGAGTTTGAAGTATTCCCAGTAAACACTGATAGCCATTAATTTGTAATTTAGGGTAGAAATACCGTTACTTCAAGCAACAGAAGCAGAATTGGCAAATTATTATCTATCATAAGCACCTTAACCTTGGAAAGCTGTAGAGCCATCACAAAGACAACTCTCTGGATGAAAAAGGACTTGGTATTAACGAGTGGAAGAGCACCATCAGTCTTCCTAAGAGATGGACATGGATTAATCTGCTGTTCAGTGGTTCACAGCAAATCGTGGAATGTCCACCTTTCTTTACACTGAGAATGCTACTCCTTCGACTTGTCAGGTTTTTCTCTCAAACACAGAACCACCTCTTCCTTCCTTCTATGGTGAAATCAGTCTTGCTGATCTCCAATAACTGCTTTCTAATTTTATACTATAGTGTTTTGAGCTAAAAAAATTCACCAAATACAATATTGTTGACTGTTCTGCCATTTATTTTAATCAGATTAAGCTAATAAATAGGGGTCTTACTGTATTTTGATAAGAATCAATGGCAGTTGCATTTTTAAAAATAATTTTCGTACTTTTTATTTTTTATGTGTTCTGTTTAATTATTCAACTTATATCTTCCATGAATCATGTTAATCAGATCCCGAACACCAATTAAAAAGTACCCATAAAAAAGCTTATACCTTACTTTTAAGTCCAGGAGTAATTTCAAACTGCTCTTTATCAGTTTTATCTAAAGTTCTTCCAATTCTGCCAGCTTGGATTTGAATTTGAATTTGAATTTCTCCAGAGGATTCATTGGTTTTCCACTGACAATTAAGTCTGGAGCCCTGAGATGTTTCCACATTACTTCATTGTCAAGTAAAATTTGTAACATTTAAGTTTCAATTAGACAAATTTGATTTGGCTGATTTGATTCTTATGTTTATTTCTACCTAAGTAGCCCAGCATTTTTACTGGCCATTCTAAACTATATGCATGAACACACCAATTTTGAAGAGTTTTCTCATAAAACTGTGTAAAAACTGAAGAACTAGCATTTCCAAGGTGCAAGACAAAATTGAGCTCATATTTTATTGCAGCAGTTATTGTTGCCTATTGACACCCAGCTATTTTCTTTTCATGGTTTCTTCCCTACTGTACACTGAATAGTAAGAATGCTCCTTATATGTTAAGCAAATTTCATTTATCTAGTTAATGCAATAATTATCTGCCTCAGGTTTTTTAAAAATATTTTTGCCTAAACAATGCAATAGTTTGGAAATTATCATAAAAAAAAAAAAAAAAAAAAAAAAAAAAAAAAAAAAAAATTTAACATCTTAGCAAACAATGGCATCTATTGCAACTTACAGCTTGGGTTCAAAAACACATGGTCCAAATTGAGGATTAGCTTCCCTTCAATTTATATGGGTTTTTTTGTTGTGGTTGTTGATGAGACTTTGTAAGTAAAAATTGTCTTTTACTTGAGTGATTTTTGTTAAAGTAGAAATATATCTCTTATCCAAAGAGACTTAAATATTTAAAGAAAATAGTTCAAAAATTGAACAGTTCTCAGGTGACAAATCCAATCAAAATTAAATTAAAAAAAAAAAAAGGAATATGGAGGGAAGGATTTATTAAAATATTTCAGAAATCAATTTTTTATTCTGGCTTCCCAATTTGATAATCAACATACTGAATAATTGTCTTATTTTTCTTTTTTTCTTTACTTTCAAAAGTAAAATAGAGCTTTAGTGGCAACACGGAAGTTGATTAACCATCTGTGTCATTGTTCTTCCACAATTTTTTTCGGACTTAAGCTGTGTTAGACATTTCTGAGAAAGCTTGTTTTCTCTATATAAGGTTCTCCTATGCCTAGTAATTTTGTTTATTTTACAATTTATGTCTTTCATTTTATATCAGCCCTTTAAGGACAACTATGACAATTATAATGTTGTATAATTTAAGTGTAAAACAAAAAAAAATTACCTTAAAAAGAAATAAAGTGGTTTTTATCTTAACAGTCCTTCTGAGTATCTATAATCAGAAATGTCCAGCTATGGTTAAGAGACTTGTGAACGTTTGTTATCAGCACAACTGAACAGCATTTATGGCAACTTCTGAAGGGTGTTTGAAGTACTGATATGACACTCAGGATCTGTGTATCTGTCATAGACTTCCTGCACAGAATCTTAATATCACTGCTGCTCTTCTCCAACACTAAACATAGCATTATTTGGTATCACACCCACAAAACAAAAATTATGTCCTTTTTCAAATATTCATTTGACTTTAATCAAGCCCAGAATAATTTCATGTTTGCTATATGACTACCCGAGGTGTAAAATCTCAGTATCACATTTGTATATTGGCATGATAGTGCAACTAGGCTCATTTAAGTCATTTAATGCTGTTGAATTGTCAAAATTTAGCTATGTGATGTCATGAGCTCCAAGAGCTCCTATAAGGCCCTTAGAGCCTTATAAATCATTGCACATAATATCTCTATGCATAAAATTCTAATAAACATTCGTCTAGTAGCTCTACAGCAAGCCAGCATGAAAAACTATTTAAAGCCGTATTTTTACCTCCTAGAAAAGCTCTACCAAACTTTTATTGTTTCTTATTCTTGTGATTCAAACCACTATGTATTGCATTCAGTTTGATGGACTCCCCACATGTTCACTTTAAGCATTTCAATGAGCAATTTCTCCAAGCACCATAACAGAAATGCCTCTTAAAATATTTATGTAACTTTACCACCTCAGTGATAGAGACAAGGTTCTTATTGTAACTGTTAATACAAGAGCAGATTTAACAGACCAGTGTTTCACATCCATGAAGTCTTGTAATGCTTTCTTAAAATGGGTTAGAATGGCTTTCTGTTTTATTTATAATCTGAAGTAAAATATTCTTCACACTGATAGCACAATTAGAGTTCTAACAGCCAAGGGTTCTTTCCAGTAATTTAAACCCTAGAAACAATCCTTTTCTAGACTTTATTGCCAAAGCTCATGAATGGACTATTCTTTGCTCGCATGGGTAGCAATCCTGCTAAGAATCACAAAATTCTGACTGAAGTATTAAAATGCTCCTGACATCAACCACTGGAGCAGCAAATAACCTGAAATTTTCCAAACCCTCTAGCCCTGAAAACTTTTTCAGAAATCACTTAGTCATCTATATTCTTGTGGATGACAAGTAATTATTCAGAAATGTATTGTATTTTTGCTTAGAAGTAGCTGAGAGTCAAGGATTTCAGAGCTGTCTGCCAATACTCTTCAGCCTTATGAGTATCAGTAAATACAAGAGAAATAAGCTTGTTTTTTTCTCTAAAAAATAGTCTCAGATGTTGATCCCCTGATTTACTTTTTTAAAAAAATTATTTTATTTTCATATTACACAGAGATTAGCTGTCTCTTCTTCCCTCTTCCTCCTCACCTCTCTTAACAAGAATGTCTTGTCACAATTTGCATCAAGACATAAGGAGATGTGTGGCTGCTGTGTCATTATTTCTGTAACCAGCACAGGACTTTCAGGGTTGAAATTTCTAAGTTTGCTATCAGCCCCCTCCTCCTGTCAGCTGAACTCTCTCTGAGCATCCTCCAGCTCCTCATTCCCCAAGGAATGTTGCCCACACCCAACAGCCAGTTAGACTCAATCAGGGACACCCATCCTTCAGCCTCAACAGTCCTGCCAGTTCCCCGCCCACCACCTGATTCACCACTCCATATCTTGGCATTCAAAGTGGAAAGATAGAGTGTCAGACTGCCAGAAACCTTCCAAGTGTCAAGGTGAGCCACTTTCTTGGTCTTCCTCCTGTCCACAGATCTAATTTCAATGACATCGTTCTAGCATCATTTAAACTTGGTGAATCCATGGCAGCTGTTCTCAGTCACCTGTCTGTCCTTCATGTGCCTGGGAGTTTGTCACCAGGATCAGAGATGACACTGATCAACCTCTAGCTCCCTGACTGACTCATTCTTTGTCTTTTTTGGGATATGGCTCAGGACAATGGACAATTGCTGACATCCCATCCCTCCCACTTCAAGACTGAATGAATCAGATAGATCAGATATCCACCTGTCCTCACTGGTCACAGTGAGCAAGACAATCACAGTTTAGACTGCTAAATTTAAGCAAACTGAATTTCAACACTTACAGTGGAATTTCAGCCTCTGAGTCAGACTTTCTGCAAGTCGAAGCTTTTCTAACTGCTAGACACACGTATTACAAACAGAGTAAAACTTGTATTTCAAGGAAGTTCTGTATTTCTGGGAACAAAAAAAATATAAAAATAACTTTAATACCTGTATCCAGAGTCTTCATCAGTCTTTAGTCTTTCCTCATGCTGACAGATTGATGCTATCATTGTCATCACACAATTCCTATAATTTTTTCCCTGCTCTCTATTGAGACTTTTTTCTGTCTCACACAAACTCATTCAAGATGTCATCTGAATTTTTGGCCTTCTTTTTAAAATATCTACAAATTGTCTTGGGCACACTCAGTTTTATAGAAGTTTGTAAAACTGCAATAGACATTTTAAAGATGATAGCTTCCATTTATATACTGACTAAATTAACACCTTGGCTTACTCTGCTCTGCTCCTTTTCTCCTGGCAAACTCAAAGAAATGGTTTCAAGAATCTGAAGAGCTCCTTCAAGATTTTCCTTTGGTCATAATTTTTTTCTCTTGTCTGTGGTTCTACTCATTTTATTTCTACCTATTTCATTATCATGTCTTTTACTGTCATTTAAACTGAACCAGTGACTTATCAGCACAGAAATTCAAGGAATTTAAATCATTTTAGACTGCTTTGTTCGGTGTTCTGTTTAAATATTGTACCCTAAGAAGCATTTTTTATAGTCTAACCTTACTGGTAAAATTCTCAAAAGCTCAATTTCTTCAATCTGGACACTCTGCATGCTTCACTTTACATGTCTGACTTCAGACATTGCAACTAGGAAAATTTCCTTGTTGCTATTTCATTGTCAATTGCCATTTTGTTGGCAAAAGACACAAAGATGAGTCCTGTCAGTATCAATCTTGTATTAGAAGCCAGATGTCAAAACTGAAAACTGTGTCATGTGTTAGTGACAGGAGGAGTTAATAATCTCCTGATAATAAATGAATAATTCCTTAAAATTTACCCATAATAACTGATGCAAAACGTAAAAATTTCTGAAAAGACAGGTTTGTACTCTAAATTATTGCAAAGAATGGGTTATGTTAAAGATTTTGGGGGATGTATTTTGGACTTTTTTTTTCCGACACATCACTCTATGGTTTTATGCATCTTTCAGTATTATTCATATCATTACTTCTCACATGGAGAAGCATGTTCATCACAAAAGAAAATCCTGTCATATTCCAAATATTCTAACACCTATAAAATTAGGTTTGTAGGTTCTTTCCAATATCAGAAACACATCCTTTTGATTTGGAAAAATATCAGTTGTACATTTCCCTCCCTGACACTCTCTTCTTAAGTGAAATACAGTTCTCTCTATGTCTCCCCGATTACTCAGAATTGATCAAGATAGGATAAAACATTCACTGTATCAATGGCAGCAGGGAAGAAAATGTTGTGAGAGGGTCAGAAATTAGGGACTGTTTTCTTCCTTATTTTTCATGACAGCAGTTCTTTTTTTAGATTTTGGATGATCTCAGTATGAACTATTTTTCCATTCTTCAGACCTTAAGGAGCTATAAATGCAATTGGAAGCTTAGAACATTTGGTAGCTTTACTTGTTTTCTCCACTCAACAGAAGGTCCAAAAACAAAGTATTTTTAGCACTGATCATGCATAGCTGAAGTTAGAACTCACCTGGTGGTTAAGTCATGATACTTTTTTGCAATAACAGATGCAGAAAGAAATCAAAATTAGTCTGTCTGCTAAGCAATGGTTGATGCCCTATTGAAAGTATGGTTTATGGAATATTAACTGAGCTCCACATTCCAATGAGAACTGATAAAGTCCTGTTCAAAAATCTTTATACTAAGATTCATCAAAAATCCAGAATGGGAAACACAGAGAAAATAGTTAATTGCTTGAATACTGTTTGTTTATGACACAGTATAAAATACAACAACTTACTCCAGCCCAAAAGCCATGAAGAATCTGTCTCATACTCTACAGAATGATAAATACCATCTTGCTCTTTGTGTACAAACCCCCAAATGTTTCCTGGTGTGATGCCATTTATGTGAAGATGCAAAAACAAATGTACCCTTTGATGTTAACACAGAGTGAACACAATATCCATCTGCAAATTCATATCTTCATTATAATAGGTAATATTCAGTTTATCTAGGAAAGAGAAATCCTTAATTTCAGAATAAAACTAAGAACAATGTATCCTAGTGCAGTACCTGGGAACCTGACTGTTCTTATCAGTGTTTTGAAAGTTGTTTTAAGTGTATATTGTGAAAGAAAATGCAGAAACAGATTTGCTGTCACAGCCCTCCTAGAGTATAATGTAACAAAATATTATTTCCTTAAGTGTCTATACTTCAAAATGATGCTGAAATGAGGAAGGCAGGAAAGAAAGAAAAATATCAGGGAGAAAGAAAGTTGTGTATGGCTTGGGGAAAAAATGCACATAATTCTGAAAAGAGATAAGAACATGTTCCTATTTTGATCCAGCTTTATTCTGGTCATACCTAAGGGTTTGATTTTAAAGTGGGATACTTAAAACAGCCTCATCCATGCTCCAAGGCTTGTAGGTGTCTTTGTGGGTGTAAGTGGACCTAAGAGGCACAAAGATTTCAGAAAATCTGCTTCTGTATTGCAAAGGGAGATTAACTCCTGTTGAGTAGAGCCTACTTCACTTAGCCTGATAACATTGTGTTCCTTGGTTGCTAGGAAAAGGGAGAAAAAGAGCTGTCACAAACAAGCAAGCAAGCACCTAGCTTGGTAAGTCAAGATATCATCTCACTTTATGAAGTTACACTGACATCCTCTTCTGCAATAAAGAAAAAACAATGTCTCTTCCAAACCATGCAATAGTATTGATTTTTCCCCTTCTCTTTTATGGGGAGTTGACTCTTCAAAATATAGCAACATAGAATATCACTCATTTCAAGCAGCCACAGAGTTTAATCACCTGAAATAGACCCAAACAATTTGAAACAAATCCAGTTTATTCCCCTCAACCAACAAGAAGCTCTGGAACATCTTGAGGGAAAAAGATACGTATTCATGCTAAATAGATCCTTGAATAATTATTGGTACCATGGAATCTGGAAAACTTCTAGCTTATCCTCCGAACTGCACCTCTAGAAGTGTAGTCTTTTTCTTCCTTTTTATCTCTGTCTTTAGGAAAAGACAAAAAAGCTTCAAGTCCCAGGTCACACCCAGACACTTCTAACTGCCCCAATATTTAGTCACCTGTTTCTTCCTGTGAAAAGTTTCTTACAGACAGAGATGTGAGTTCAGAAAGCTCCCTAGGACACATTAAGAAAAAAAATAAATCCCCAAAACACTCACATAGTATTTATACACAACATAATAACAAAAAAGTCACTTTCCGGAAAGTGTTTGTTTGCCAGAGTTAGAGTGGCCCCACCAGTCTTTCCCTCAGGCACATTCATTGCTTCAGATCTCTTAAATCTTATTCAGCTGCAGAACAATCTTTCAATTGCAAGACCATCAAAAGTCATTATTTTTTAAAATTCAAGCCAAAATCACAATTCTGTTTCCTGAAGTCATTGCATCCTGCTGGTCCTTGACATGCTAGATGGTCTTCTAAGCAATCCACTGAGAATCCTCCTCTGATGATTCAATGCCATTTTCATGCAGGATCACTTACACAGTCCAGTCCAACAATGCAGTTTAACTCCCACCCAAAAATCACATCCTCTGCCCTGGCAGGCTGGGCAGCTCACAATGGTGCCCCTGGTCCCACATCTTGGTTAAACATTGAGCAGCCATGGGTCACAGCTAACAGGACCCCGTCGTGAAGCAGGGGACATGACCACACAACACTGACTAACAGGAGAGCCTGACTTTTTGACTCTCTAATTGACTGGCAAGCTGTATAGTGCAATTCCTGGGAACGATTGTAAGAGGTGAAAGTGCAGAGGAGAAAGACTGGATACTGCTGTCAGAAGAGAAAATGTGTCTTAGGCAGGAGGGAATACCGTTCAGGAAAAGGAAAAGGGGCATTTTGGAGGTCTGCCAGTGTAGAGAGCACTGAGTATAGAAGACAGAGGAATATTGACATAAAGGAACCTGCAAGGGAGAGCGGCAGACTAAACTGGATTCTTTTGACTAATTCTCATCATTCTTTCACAGAAGTTGTAACACAGGAGTCCTACAGCAATGGGTGGGTGAGATATTAATGCATGTCAGAAAAACAGCTCACGTCAGAAGAGCAGCATTGGTTGCATTAGGTTGAAGTCTGAGGAATCCATCTCTGAGGGATTTCTGATGTGCAACTGCACAGGCACCTCAAAATTCAGTGACTAACACCTCGAAAATGTGCAGTACACTGGGATTTTTATATATGATAGTGGCCTCTTCAACAGGGAGTGCTGCTGTACTGCAGGTGCAGACTTCTGTACCCTTGTGAACTACAACTCTCCCAATTCTTTTTGCATAGCCTGGATAATTTCCCTTGTTCACAAACCACAGTGTGTCCATCCCTCAACTGGAGGTTGCTCTTTTTGAGTGAGAAGAGGGAGAAAGCTGAAATCATCAGTGATTCATCCTGACAACTACAACACTAAATGAACCCTCCAGTTAAGGCTTATGTGGGATATGGCTGACTGCAAGGGGAATTCTATTAGGGTTTTTTTGCCTCAAAGCTTCTTTCCACCGAACAATCACAAAAAGCAGCAGCTGACAGGAATAACCAATAACTTATAAGTTTCTCAGTAGAATGGAAAAAGTGGGAAAAAACCCTCCATAAAGCAATTTTTCAGGCTCTCTGTAGCTAGTAGGGTATCCCTACCAGGTGGGCAGTTAGATCTCTTGCCTGAACTTACTAAAAAGTGCTGCAACTTTTTAGTCTCGCTCTGTGAACAATAGCTATTTCAATCCAAGGCATCCCACAAGATGGGTTTAAAGCATGCAGCACTTTCTGGTATGTTTGCTGCTGCTGCTAAACAGATCTCATAATTTTCCTCACCAACAGATGTAATCTTTATTAAGTTGCTTTCATGCAGAAGCTGAAAAAGGTTACACATACGCCATGAAAGAAAATTTCATAAATCTTCTCACTCTGATAATGGAAATCACAACAGGACACTCAAAAATCAAATCTTCCTCATTGTCCAGAAGACATCCACCACTTTGTTCAGGTCTGACATATTTATCCACTATTAACAAGTAAAGGATGTGGAAGCTGAAATTACAGGCCATTTAAAATCATTAGACCATTTCAATTATACTTATTGTTCCCCCCCCACTGGGTGTTAATCATCAGTGTGCATTTACAATACCTTTCAAATCCTTCTCTGCATGCTGAGAGGTTAAAAATATGCCCTGATATAATAATACAAAAAAAAATGCTTTTGTAGTCCACATGAACACTTTTATCCTCAAGTTGCAGAATTTCAGGAAGAAAAAACTAGCATGAGATTGTTATAGTTTTACATTATTCTTACATTATATTTTATTTCCTTAGGTGAATTAAAGATGTTGATTCACGTTAAAACAAAAGACAAATATATATGTATTTTTCATAGTTGTTGAACCTTCCTGGGCTGAAATGATTCATAATAAACAGAGAAATGGAAAATAAAAAACCCTAATTTCATTTCTTTTAAAACTTCCAATTTAGCACATATTTTGTCTCTAATCTAACAAGAAGTGCAATGAACATGTATTAAGTAATATTAGCTCTTACTCTGGATATGCAAATAAATTTATAATCTAGTTTGGTTTTTGGTTTTTTTTTTTTTTCAAAAGGATAAAAAACTTCTGCAAGATTTCATCTTCCTCAGTTTTGATAGATAGATTTGATATTCCCCATTAATAGGTTTTGAATTTGCATATTATGAAAAGCAAATTACTTTTAAGTTTCAGTAGCACTTTGTGCTCCAATATTTATACAAAGATCTTTCATTTAGGAGAACACAATTACATTATCAGTGCATAAGGGTATTAAAATTGCCGCTCTTAATGACACTTCTGAAACTTCAGTGCCAATACTGTGATAAGGATTTGTGTAGTGTTCCTGGCAAATGAGATTTTGGTAATATAGAGGTGAAATACATACAGACTCTTAATTGATTTACCACGTATTTTGGTAAAAATTAAGAGACAAATACATGAAGTGAAAATTTTTCAAAAATTGTTGCCATTTACAATTCCATACAACACTAAGAGTTAGGAAATATGAGCTCCATATTTAAATCCTGTCAGGAAAAGGGTTGGATTTTATTTTTTTATTCTTATTTTTAAATAACTTTCATAATTTAATTTCTAAAGCCAAAGAAAAGAGCAGCTGAGATCTTTTATAGGAATGACCAGGCTGCTGCTTCTCCTCCAGTTTCCTGGAATAGATTTCAAAGGTAATGGATAATTTTGCTACATTTTGAGGAGAATTCCTTTGGGAATATACAACGTCACAATTCAAAGGAATACACATCCCAGAAATGGTAGATTTAAGACACACTCCTATCCCCATTGTTTCCCTAGAAAATAAACAATCAACCTTCAGCATGCAATACTGTGTGTTTGCTTTCCTTTCCTCAAGTAATGACTGCAGATTTTAAATATTACTTCAGGTCTGTAATTCAGTTTAAAAGTATTAATCTACCTGTACATTAACATGTTTCTGTGGATTAAATAGGAAGAGATAATAGAACTTTCTGGTCTTTCAGAGGCCATGAAAACCGTGTTCATCTTTCCTTTGCTCTGGCATTTCATGCTTTCTCTTCCCAAGGGCAATGGCATTCACAAGCAAGAATTCATTAGAAGCACAAATGTGAATTTGAGTATTCAAATTTACCAGCATTATAAGGGTCCAGTAGATCTTTATCACTTTCTATTATTCTGATAAATCTCTCAGAGCAGTATGAACAGCTGTGGAGTAGTTCTGGCATAAGAGGGCCAGGTACCTGAACAGCCAAAAGTCTGTGTATTGAAACGAGTTGAAATATGGATATCATCTCAAAATGGGGTAAGCTCTTACCATTGTCTCAACTCTTCCAGAATCTATTATAATAATTCCCACTGACTTCAGAGATACCTAGCTGATTAAAGAAGAGCTGATGAATTGAAGGCTTCCCAGCTGCTAGGCCCAGACACAGAGTCACTGATGACTTCAACAGATGGTCCTGCTTTTAGGCCATTGAGAACTTTATGAGCCATTTATCCTCCTTCAGGCAGCTCATCATGTGAAATAAGGAACAGAATGAGGTACTAATGTGTTTTGTAACCAAATGCTCTGGGACATGTCTTTCCTGAGTGGCATCCAAATCCCCTCCACTTGAGCAATCACTATAGATAAAAAATTAGCGGAGTTAAATAAAAAAAGTCAGTGAAACACTTAGAATAGTATCACAGATACAATCTTTTCTCACCTTAAATAAATCTAAGTTTAGATAGTTTTTATGAAAGAGGCTTTATAAAGGTTATGAAGACAACAATTTTCTTTTTCAACAGTATTTTTGATACATTTCATAGTTGCAACAAAGCCATTCAAGAAACGTTATCTAACTTGAAAATCAGTCTGTGGGTTTGATCCTAACTACGGTTGTTCTTGCCTAGAGTCAATCAAGACAGAGCATTCCCATGCAGTTTTTAGGGCACAGGTTTCTTGCTGATGAGATAAAGCTAATGAGACAAACTCAAAAACAGTATGTACTGTAACAAATTTGTCTTTTTTGGCAAGATTTGCTTTCTTAAAAAAAAAAAGTAAGAGAAAGTCGATTAAAACCATTGCCTCTTTAATCAAAATATATTTGAATATATATGTGTGTCATATGAATATGGGATATGTTGTACAAAAATCTGTTGCATCACATGTAATCTCAGTTCTACCAAAGTGTTCAGTAGGGTTCCCCAAACAGGATCTTTAAATCAGTGATTTGTTTCCCAAAATATATTTTAGTGTAAATGAGTGACAAATCTCTTCAGTGTACAGAAAGGATGTCTCTATGTCTGCTAGGACCATAGAAATTAGGAAGCCACGTCTAAATTAACATTTCTAAAAGGTTACTAAAAAAAAAACTGGAAGAAGGTGGTAAAGATCCGTCTTTAAATTAATTGATTCATTATTTGCCATTGTTAATCCAATCGCAGTCTGAAAGACCAGTAAGGAATGCAGTAAATTTGTGCCTTCACACTCACTCTTTCCGTGTTAACTACCTGGGCAAATGAATGATAAAAACACTCTAAATAACATGAAAGATACTAATTTCTTTTTCATTTTAGATAAAGTTGAAATTCATCCTCCCACTTGTTAAAAGGTTATTCTTATAAGAGTATGTCCCAAGATGAGAGTAGTACCATTGAATCTAACCTTATCTCTGTGTTTTTTCAGGCACTTAAAATGCACTGTTATTACAACGATGTTGATTTTAGTTTAGGGTTACTATACTGTAGTCCTATTGCAAATGCATTTGTTGAAAATGTCCAGTTCTGTATCATTAGTTGTTGTGTTGAGCTTATTTTTTTGGCCTCTCTTGAACCCGCTACAGTGGCTAAGTTTTGATAGAGAGGCATGAACAACTCTCAGAAGCAGAACTCTGTGACTTTCAGTGAAACCACAAGAGCTTGTTAGTTGTGGGTGGTAAAATCTCTGTTTTTTAATGCTACATTGAAGTTGCAGGTCAGCTTTTCAAGTCTGTATTTTCATAAATAATTCATTTCTTATTATTAAGCATTTACAAAGAAAGAAAGAAAAATGAAATCAACAGGAACAGCAACATGTTCCAGTCTTGGATGAAAAAATCCCAGATATTATTCTCTGTCCCCAGAGTATGTTTGTAATAGTGTAACCCTAATCAAAGTTGCTGTGGGGTTTCTGACAAACTATTTACTGCTTAATTCTTTTCCCTTTCTGCACCAATAAAATTGTTATTCTAAACATTTGCTGTCGAACAATAGAAGCCTGCTGTGAGATCATTCCCACTGATTTAAGGCTGATTATTTTCACATAGCAGCTGTCACTAGGTATTCCACATTCTTAAGCTCTGTCATTACAGAGGAATCACAGCCCCATTTCTGACTGTAGATCGTGGCATTCTGGTGACTCAGAGCCTGCTGTGCTTATTTCTACAGAGGGGAAGCTGGAGCTCAGCTTAACAAATAAAAAATCTGCTCAAGTTCTGTTGGTATTTAAGTGAATAGGTGAATCTTAGACTTCCCATCATTGTAAGAATGTTGTAATAAAGACTTCTTTGTGGGATCAGGCCCTGGGAAAGAGAAAGATAGAGCTATTAAGTCATAATATCAAGGAAAGCCCAGTGTCATTCCGTTTAGTTCATTTAACTGGACATCAATAGGCCTTGTATTTTGTATTCATAATTTCTTGACTTGGACTATATTTCCTGTACTTTTTTAGCCTGGAAAATATTCTGGTATTCAAATTATCACTAACAATTACATATTAATTAAATGTATGACTTATTTCTTACCACTGTCCTTGAATATTCCAATAAATATCTTAACAGGCTACAAGGTGTGCCAGTAGATTACAGGTTGTTATAGCTCCTAGAGTAAAGAATTGATAGACCAATATAAGTACACACCTTATAAATCCTCATATAAGTGGGGGAAAAAGTGCTTCTGTGAAATTATTATGCTTCTGTTACATAGGAAAGGGTCATTATGTCTCTTTGAAGCATTAATGACCTTGTATAGACAATTTTAAAACCACAGAATCCAGAATAGAAGAATGATTTACGTTCCTTAACCAAGGGATCATCTAGGGATATTAGGGACCTTAAACATCATCTAGTTCAAATCCTCCTGTCCCGGCCACTTCATTTTAATGATGATGAATAGGTGTATATACACTATGAAAAAATTCTCAGAAACCATGAAGAAGTAAAAAAAGAAGAAAAATTTGAGGGTTTTTTTTGAACCAAAAGTTTCATGGGGCATTGGTTTATATTAATTTAACCTTTTCATTTTTTAATTTTAAAAATGGCAATAAAAAAAATAATAATAAATTTCTTTCAGAGAGAAAACTGTAATTAAGAGTCAGAGGAGGCAAAGACAGACATATGTATGTAAAGAGATCAGTTCAATTTATTTTGCCAGTGAAAAACACTAAAGATTATACAATATGGCCGGTGTCTCAGATCTGCCTAGAAATCCTGACCCTGTGTGGCTGGTGACAGCAAAGTCACTGTGACAGCAAAAAAAGATAGAATGTGTGGCACATGGGTGTCCCCTCCCTGCTCTCACACACCGTTTCCAAGGATGTAGTCATTGGTGTATTCTTCACCAATTCCACTCTGACAATTTGTTTTAACTAAAAAACCCACAGGAACACTAAATTTGCCAAGAAGGATATTAGGGGGAAAAAAAGGAATTATTTAATCCTGCTTCCAAAATCCAGTCTTTATAGAACAAAATATCCCATCCTGTTGTATGCAGCTGTTATCTGTGGCTGTGTGGCTGTATCTGATGTGGGATATGTACATGTGCAATGGATTCCTGGTTTGGGGTGACAAGGGATGATGCAGATCACTTCTGTGATCCATTAACATAACTCTCGTTCTAGTGATGGAAGTGTTCACAGTGTTCTGGGGATCCCCTTAACATCAAAGTAGTGAAAATGAGAGATTTTTGTTTGCTATGTTTAGCCTTTGATGTAAAATCCATAAGGGTTAAGCTAAGACTATAAAATTGTAGCCTGAAGCCTGAAAGTTTCATGAAATTATGAACAACTCAGTAAGGGTAGCTTTTGTTGGCTCTCCAGCTGCAATTCTTACATGGAAGAGTGTGATTTTTATTTCTTCCTCTGGAAAACATTATTTGCAGGAGCTCAGACAAAAGAAAGAAACAGAAAGTAACTTACCTCTCTTTCATATTTAATATTGCCCATTTCTGCCCAACATACCTATAGGTTATATGTTGGAAGTCAGCAGACTGCTAAATTTGGTGCCGTTTTTTTTTGTCTGCCTGTTAAAGCCTGTAGGCTGTGAGTAGGGATTTTCAGTCATTTTGTTATGCATTTATTTTCTTTGACTTCTAAACAAGAAGCTTGTCAAGATGGCCTCTGTTTCTCATGTTTTTTATACCTTCTAGACAACTGAACACCTTGAGGGTATCACTTCAATCTGAGAAAATTTAAGTTTTAATATAAATTCTTAGCCACTCAGAAACTTGGAAGTCATTTGAGTTTACAAGAGTGAATGTTGATTTTTGGATAAGGGATGGAAATGCCAAAGCTTTTTCTGCTCGTGTTCCTCTACTACAGCTGATGTGAGACTAAAGAGGGAAAAGGAAAACTATGACTTACTTCCATGTACAGAAGAGAAGAATCTCATCACCATTTTTTGAACACCGATTGTTTTTGTGGTAAAGAAAAGATCCTTGCAAAGAGGCAGGCAAGGCTGAAGTGCAAATCCTCTTGAGAGAGTTAAAAAATGGGTACTCAACATTCTTTCTCTGACACAAAACAAAAACGGGAAAAAGAAATGGGCTACCCTTAAGAGGGTACACTAAGAAATATTCAGATGTATTCTATCTAGTGAAAGATTATTTGAGTGTGACCAAACTGATTAGACTTGGACTATTGATCTATAGAGAAAACAGAGATTTGACTAGGAAACTGCTGGAAACTCTGAATCACTGTTTTCTCCAAAGATCTGTTTATTCTATGCAATTCAACACACAATTAGAGAAAACATCAAACACTTTAATGAAACTGCGCTAAAGCAGGAAAATATTACTACCTTGCTTAGCCAATATGTGAGACACTGCACTGGGAATCTCTTAGGACTCTCGTGAGGTCTTTGTTGATTCAGCAAGGAGCCTAACTGGAAGAGCAACAAAGAAATAGCGTCTCAGCCACAACACTGTGTTGGTGGCTATTTACTCAGAAAGCTACAGTGGAATTGTTGAGAACAGCTTTGGCAGCAGTGGCTATCCAGCTACAAGGGACATATTTGCGTAACCTTTTTCCCAATCAGCTGTGTGGGATTGTAGCTTTCATAGTTCTTTATTTACAAACATTAAACCCATTCAGAAATACCCTCTCTACTGAAACTCTTCCTGTGTTTGTTCATCTATCCAAGTGGAGAGGATGGCATCTGGCCAAACACATAATCCATAATGTGCTCATTTGATGCCAGGCACATTTGAAGTCATTTTACAGTTTATAGTTCCATTTGAATTTAACATAGCTGCTCTTTGCCATTCCGATGATTTGCTTGGCTGTTATACAGAGGAACATTATAGCTCTGTGAGAGTTAAAACCAAAAATGTTAATCTTGACGTAGTTAATTAGGAGAGAAAATATTTCTGTATGCAACTTTGATATTCACCTCTACCCTAAAAATGAACAATTATGTTTTTTTCAGAATGTACTTTTTGTTATTTATGGGGCTTTTTAACCTTGGAACAGAGACTAATGGTACACTCTAAAAATCTCTAAAAAATTTGGACCAATTCATAAAGTTATGGAAATATTTTCTCTCTGCACCTTAAAATGAATTTTTTAACAATGTAGGCTTTTCCAGTCCTGTGTTTTCCTTTTGACCATTGCCACTCTGGGTTTTTTTTTCATTTTTACAATTAAATCTCAGTAATGACATAGATGAATACATCAGATCATTACAAGAACTCCTGCCTGAGCACGTAAGTGTGAGCCTCTGATCTTGCAGTAAAGTCTGAAAATCAGATTTCACAGGCTCTCAGATTTCCCTCTAAAGGTCATCCTAGTACCAATTCCATTTCTGCCTAGGGAGCACTGAGCTTTTTTTCGGGGGGGGTGGTAAAGTAGACCCATAAGTAAAGTTAAAGTAAAGTAAAGTAAAGTAAAGTAAAGTAAGGTAAAATAAAGTTAAAAAAAGTAAAGTAAAATAAAGACAATATTTAGAACCCTAATTTTGTTACAGAAATCCATTTTGGCTATCATCTTCTGAATTAAGTTTCTTGAACATCAAATTGCTGCTATAATTAAGCCATTGTGAACCTATTATTTTTAATGAATCTGTATAAGTTCAAGTAATTCAGAATTCCTAATTTTATTATTGACATGTCTTTTTAGTGTCAATATGATACAAATAGGTAAATATATATAGGTAAAATTAACATAAATTTCAAATAATAATAACATTTTCATTTCTGAGAATAATTTCTCTACTCAAAATATACTTTAATTACATCTCCTTTGATATCCTCTGGAACAAGTAACTTGTGTCATTAAATATCACTTCCCAGTAAAGGCATCCTGGTTTTTCATCCTGTTGCCTTTAATTTTATCACAACTAAATACTAAGTGCAAGTGGGAAGCTCAATGACTGTTCAAAGCAGGAAACTCTAATATAATTTAAGTTATAGGTAAATACAGGTTATCATCTTTACACAGATTACTTTTTCTGCCTCAATCCTGATTGCCTGTCAAACACCTGGAGAACATATTAGACATTTCTGGCTACTCAGTTTCTGAATGCCCCTCCTTATAAGCTTGAAAACCTTCAATCTCTGCTTTCACAATTTCACTATCACGCTATTTCATCTAGCTTGTGCAATATGGAAGGAGAGCAATGCAAGGCTAGAGGTAGAGACTGGCCCTGTCCTGTGGAAAAAATCACAGACGCTTATATTAGACAAACTTTTGAACTACATCTTATCCTTTGTTATCCCAGTAATACTTGCAAGAAGAGAATCTACTGATCCTTATGAGAGTGCAGATTGTCCTGTGCCAAAATGCCTTTTTCAGTTAACAAAAGGCAGACAGGTCTACACCTCTAAACTGTTGTGACCACAGTACCCTTTTTCCTTTCCAGTAAAACCAGACTGGAAAAAAGACAATTTTTAATATTGCTCCTCCCATTTCATCGAGCCTTGAATTCTGGACACAGCTGACCTGAAAAATTAGTCTTGGCTAATACACAGAAAGGCATTAAAAGAGTGAGATATATGCCTCTCATTAAAAGCTTAGTTAGCAACATTCCCATAAAAGCTTTTTTTTATCAGATTATTCTCAATATTTTTGTATTCTAGCATCAGGTACTTGTTTGTTCCTCAATTACACTGAGAGAAAAAGCCCAAGGAAATCTAAGTCTCTATTTCATTCATGACTTTAATGTCCCCTCCCTGCTATGAGGAAGCTGGTTAAGCACGACCTTGTAAAATCTCTCATGACTCTTCTATAAAAAACTGCATCTTGATAAAGGGAATCCTTAAAGGGGATTCAGATCACAAACTCATTAAAAGGAAAATAAAAACTACTGAAGAAGTCCCTTTACTTTATTCTGCAACAGTTCTGATCAAAATATATATCCATTTGAATACAGGTGTTGCAATGAAATTTTTAACTGCATTAATATCAGTAATCTGGTATATTAAGATGCAAATTATCACTCTATAATATTGTATAATATTCCTATATTCCATAATACTCCTATATTGTTCTTATTAGATATTTTCAAAAAGAACTGCTATGGTTCCTATATTTTCACTGAATTAACAGTTATGTGGTTTGTGCATATTTATGGAGAATTCACTTAACCGTAATGACAATAATATCAATAACATTTTTCTCCTTTCAGCCTGCTCTTCAGTCAGAATAACACTGTAAACTGACCAAGTTTTCTAGATTATTTATTTATCTGCTGCAAAAAATGGGACTTTTCTTAAAAACAATGGTAACTTAGAATATCATCCTTTTATTGTCTTCTGTCTTTTTTTAATGCTGTCTAATTTCCTTTTCAACATATTATTCTGGAAATTTAATATGATATTGGTTTTAGACATCATCAATAGCTATTTTGTAAAGTCAGAAAAATGTTGTCTTGTATTTAATTAAGATATCAAGTGTTATTTCTCACACTGAAGAGCATGTAATGTATCTGTTATCTGCATGGCAAATGAGAGATTTTTCATCCAAGACGCAGAAGTGACCAGATTTTGTCTTTTCTGATTCATTAGGCAAACAAGTAGTCTAACAATTCTGTTTGATGTTGGAGACTGGGTTATAGCCAAATTTCTTCTCTGAGCAGGGGGAAAAGAATAAATGAGCTTGTAAAGAGATTTCCACAGAGGCATTGGTTTTGTCCTCTGTGGCTACTTGGACATTTAAAACTTAAATATTCCTATAAATTCAGGAAGAAAGCCAGCAGAAGAAGTTAGGAAGTTTGAAAGTCCATTTTAATACTGTATTTGTGCTTAAGTGACAGAGCTGAGAGAGAATGTGTGTGTATTAGCATCATTTTTTAAAGTTCATAAAAGTAGGAGGTTTCCTACACTATTTGCCTCTAATGTACAACAGCTTTGAGGTTAACAAATTATTTTTTCTGAGAATCTGTTCTGACAATAGTAAGGGAGAGAAGTGCCCATTCACTTGTGCTAAAATTCACTGGTGCTACCTTTTAATAAATAAGGGTTAACAAAGTTTAAAATTTTCAGGCAGAAAGCCCAGGAAAAAACACTGTTTACATTGCTTAGCTTGTTCTGCAGGACATTTCCTTTATTCTGTTCAGCTTAAGTTATCAAATTCTTGAGCATGGCAGTCAAGAGTCCTTACGTTTTCTGCCTTTTATGAAGTTTGGAATACTGTGTCAAAATCACAAAACATTGATGCAGCAATCTGGGAATGCACTTTTATCAGAAGGAACAGCTTAACCCCCTGTAAGCAATGTTTCTTCCTGGCAACCGGTGATAACACACAGTACATTGTAAAAGTGCAATTCTCAGAAAATGGACCACAGTCCTTCATTTTGGACTTATAAAATGTAGAATGCTCCTGAAAATCCAAAAACATCAACCAGAAAGTTTACAGTTATTTTTCGGATACCCATCTGGTATAGCTCTACTGGCTTCTAATCATCTTCTTCATGATATAGTACTGGAAACGGACATGCACTACAGCTCTATTATATTGAGGAAAGTTGTTTAACAATTTCATGTTAACTCTTACCTTGCAACCCCTGAGGCTCAGAGTCCTATTTCATCACTGGGCTGAACGCAAGAACAGTGTAAATCTCTTTGTTAAACCGTTGGACTTCAAACAGGGCAGAACTTGTGCTCAGGCATCCCTGAAAACTTTGAGGAATTCTTCAGGTCTCAATCCCCTTTGCTTTAAGGAGAAGAGAGAGGAGCAGTGAAGTTTCTTGACCACAGCAGCAAACAAAGCTTGAGCTCAAAGACACAAATAAATAACAGAGTTTTAACTCCAAACCCTGCCAGAGATCTCTGTGCGCCCCTAGGAAACACATGCATCAAAAGAGTGGTCTGTGAAGGATAGGACCGTAACCACCTTAAAAACCTGAACTTACCCACATATTGTCTATTGCTGTTTTTATTACATACAGTACAGGGAAAAAAGGCTTTGATTTGGATGCTGTTTTGTTCCCTTCTACTGAATGGTAGAAAACATTAACATGAAAAAAGTCCTCATGAAAAAGCCCTGGAAACTAAAAGGTTCCTTCAGGCTTGTTCATTCCCGCAGGTTGCAGCTAATCTGTCTCACTTTAAGTGTGTTAAAGTTGCAAAATAAAATTCCTAGCAGCAAATTTATTAAGAAAATATAACTTCAGTTTTGCAGGAAAAACACTATTTCAAAAACTGTTATGATTTGAAACAAGAAAACCATCAAAATTTTCAAATCTCTACGTCTGCATCATTGTTAAAAAAATGAATAGTAATAGTAATAGTAATTTTATTCAGAGTCTCTGAACTAATGTTTTTATAGCATCAATATATCGAGGTTTATTTCCTACTTACTGTGGTATGCAAATACAACATTGAAAAAGGTGCAAAACTAATAAATAAATTAGAGCAACAAAGCTGGAGTCAAACACCAATACTTCCTTTGACAATCTTCATTTTTGACAAATAAAATAATTTCAACAATACTTCAAAAAAGAAAAAATCCACTTTTGAAAATATCTTCAGAGTACAATGAATTGTTTCTCAAAAAGATTTCTTTTTCCTTTGCACCTGACAGAATCTCATCACTATTTGTTTTGACAAGCTCCATAGATGGATTCTGGTGTAATTCAGCTTTTCAAGCAAAACACATGTAGGGTGTTCTTTCTCCCACTCTCTCACACAGCACAATGCTGAGAGGAGGTCTCTTCCCTTCTCTGGTGTTATTTCAGAGCTGCTCAGCACTCTCTGAACACAGATCACCTCCAAACCACTGGAAAAGGCTGTCTTGGAGATGCATGAAAACAGCTGCATGCAGGCAACAAACTCAGACTTTAATCTGCAAGCAAAGCCAATGGCCAAAACTAACAAAGCACAGGAGTGAACACTCCACAAGGACACTCCAATGACATGGAATAGGATATGGGTTTGCTGCACCGGTCAGGGATATTGCTGGTACACAGGCAGAAGTGATGACCCAAAGAAGCACACACACATTGTGAAAAGAGAATAATAGCAACAGTTAGGTAGGAAAAGACTCACAAGATCGTTGAATCCAACCTTTGACTGATCATCACCACCTTGTCACCTAAACCACAGCACTTAAGCGCCACGGTTCAGTCCTCTCTTGAGCCCTTCCAGGATGGTGATTCTACCACCTCCCTGGGTAGCCTGTTCCAATGCTTGACCACCCTTCAGTAAAGATATTCTTCCTGATGTCCAGCCTGAGCCTTCCCTGGCACAGACAGGCTATATCCTCTCGCTCTGTCCCTGCTTCCCTGGGAGCAGAACCCAACCATCCCTGGCTGTCCCCTCCTGTCAGGAGTTGTGCAGAGCCACAAGGTTCCCCCTGAGCTCATTTTCTCCAGGCTGAGCCCTTTCCCAGCTCCCTCAGCTGCTCTTCATCAGACTCCAGTCTCTTCACCTGCTGCTGACTGTGTGGTCTGGCAGAGTATGACTCTACCTATGTTTGTACAAGAAATTATCCAGGCAACAGCACCTGTCCTATGGACTGGCTGCAATGGGCAAAATTTAATTACTCCACTCGCAGTCTTACATCTACATGGCTGCCTTAGAAGGAATTACCTTTCACCAGGTTTTCTTGAGTTCAGAGCAATTCCTGTACCCTGAAGCCACCAGGAATTAGGAATACAGGCTGATTAATGTGCTTTCAGAAGAGGTTGTGAAAGATAAAATTTTCAGATGTTTTTAATCACAAGTCAGGGAAAAAATTACAAGTGTGAAGCACAATTGAGGTAATATAACATGAAGATTGTAGGAGAACGTGTCTGTTTCCACCTCAGATAGCAAACACCAGTTCAGATAATGTGTATTTCATTTAAATTTATTGCACAGAATAAAAGTGACATGATTGCTGTATACCATATCAGAATTCTCTCATGCATTCATGACTACAGGCCAGTTTTGAAGAAGGCCAGTGTGAAGAAAAAAAAAAAGGAAATTCATATTATAGACCTAAATATCTTACTGTAAGTATTTTAGTTGCATTGACTTTGTTCCTGTTTTGTATCAGTTTTATGGACCATATTTCAGAGAGGTATCATATCAAACACTGCCTGCTTTGTATAGGTACTATATACTGTAGATTTATGCAAAGGGCAAATTCAGTTAAGTGTCTGTGTGAATGCTATTTTGCAGTGCCGTGTATATATAACAAAGTTATTGTCAAGGGGATTCTAGGACAGTCATTATTATTGCATCAGATTTTAATCATAATAATTGATGTTGGCTGACAGCATAATCTTTTTGCAGATATTTCTTAGCTCTGGGTATCATAACTCTTACATTTCTGAGTTGTGAATTATCATTGAGAGGGCAAAAAATGCCAGACAAGCACAAGTTCTGACTTGATCACTTTCACAACAATTCTTAGTGATACTCATCTACATAGGGTTTGCAAATGTGCTTTCACTGAGGTTTAAAATCACCCTGAGAAGTATAAAGCATTAACACCTCCTTCCTCTTGAGAGCAGATTGACCTGTCATCCCTCTGGAAAACAGTCTGTTATGATCAGAATAAAATAAAAATCATCAGACGTGTGTACTCTGCCCATATATGAGTGCTGGACATAAGTTCCCACCATTTACTTGTGCTCTTTCCCTAAGGATTAAGCATACACCTAAACGTAACCAAGGACAAAATACTAGGATATTTTGGGTCAGTACAATCCTTGACCCTGGAGATGTGTCACCTGTTAATTTACATATTGTATAACATATTTATGACAGCCCCTTCATGTCACCTCTACCTTCAAAACATCACATATTCAATTTTCTAAAGAAGAAACTCCAAAGCCATAGTGATGCTTTTGTTGCCCTGGCTTCTAAAGAGTGCAGTGACAATCTTGAGCATAATCTGATTTTACTTTCCATTCCTAACTAAGAAAGTTGCTTGAGTGTTTTGGGTTGTGTGTGTTTGGGGTTATTTTTTGTGCATGTGTGTGGGGTTTTTTTTATTTTGTTTGGGGTTTTTTTTAGGTTTTATGGGGTTTAATGGTCTGGGGACTTAGTTTGTTTGTTTATGGGGGTTTGGTTTGGTTGGTTTGGTTTGATTTGGGTTGGGTTGGGTTGGGTTGGGTTGGGTTGGGTTGGGTTGGGTTGGGTTGGATTGGGTTGGTGTGGCAGGACGTCCCCCCCCCACACCTCTCTCTCCATGGCTGATGCATAGATAACTCAGATTGAGTCAACATCCCATCAAGAAGTTATCTCTTGGTCCCCGACAGTCTGAGATCTCCAGCCTTGAATCCACATCTTGGTGTGGAGAGAGGATGTGGACAGAGATGAAAGAAATGAGTACGTGACCGAAAGACACACTTTCACACTATAAAAGACACACGAAATATCACAGAGGCAGAAGCTTTTCTACACGGACACTGGAGCGTGAAAAAGCTTCTCCCCAGGGTCTGGATGCAGCCCTGTGGTAACTTCCTTGAGTCTTGAGTGAGGATTCTAATATCACCAAATTGGAGTTCAGTAAGATGCATTGGTTTCCTAAATTGTATTCTCCTTTGCTAGCAATAATAATAATAATAATAATAATAATAATAATAGGTACCTTTTCACTCATGACATTTTAGCTATTTGTAGTTTTGCCAAACATGTACTTTTCACTCACGGCATTTTAGCTATTCATAGTTTTGTCAAGTAGGTACCTTTTGCAGGCTGCATTTTTAGCTATTCGTAGTTTTGCAGTATGGGTGCCTTCTCACACACTGCATTGTTAGCTATTTGTAGTTTTGCAGTTGTTCTGTGTAGCATGTAGTTTTGTCCCAAGTCTAATGTCTGTTATTTACTGTGCTTAATAAATGATAATTTATGTCTTATTAGACCTAATCGGCCATTATTAAAGAGCTTACGAACAAGACCGGGTCTTGGGCTGCTGGCCACCCCAATAAGAGCTACTGCCTGCTGCCTAAGGCCTAGGCAAAGGCAGAAATTTAGCTAAATTCCTGTCCCCATTCATAGCAGTTTGGCTGGATTGGTTGGGTTGGGTTTGGTTTGGGGTTTTTTTCACTTGCTGTGAACTGAACTTTTTTCTTGTGTCACAGCAACTATATTGCTTTTCTGCACCAAAACATTAATCTCAGAACCACAGAATCATTTAGCTTGGAAAAGGCCTTAGGATCATCAGGTCCAGCCATTATCCCAGGACTGCCAAGTCCACAACCAAACCTTGCTCCTAAGAGCCATATTTATGCCTACTTCTAATTCATGTTAATTATTATTAGGATTAAAAAGGGGGTGATAGAAAGAAATGCCTCTCTAAGTACCCAGTGATCTCAAAGGTAGAATATATACCTGAAACTGAGGAAGAGAAACAACTTGAATCAGCATTCTTCAAGTCATAAATGCATTAATGATTCAATTAATGTAACACACATTAAAATACTAACTTTCCTGCTTTATTTAACTTCCTTTAGTTATTTCTAAATAACTATCTGAAAGCTCTGAAAACTGTTTCCTTTCCAAAATCTATACCAGTCTTCTAAATGGGAAAAAAACCAACCACAATAAAATTTCCATTCCTAGAATATATTCTCTGAGCTCCATATAGTTCTGGTAACTATTTCCAGTCAGAAGATTGCCTCCAGTAGAATGTTGTGTGTGAATCTTGCCTCCATGGGCAAAGAACACAAGCCCTTGGGACAGAGGCATAATGTGACAAGATCCTTGCATCCTGCATAAATGTGAATAATAAAAAAAAAATCAATTAAAACATTCAGTGCACAACAAAACTGATGGGCAAGGTACTGCCTCTCCATAAATTATAGTCTTATATCATTATTCAGGAGTCACTTCAAGCTGCCTTACTTTGAGATTAGGCACAAATTAACTTTCACCTTAATTATGGGGTTTTTTTATTTTTACTGGGATAAACTTCAGTTTGTGAAACCTCAAAGCTGCCCCAGCTTTGTGCATTAGGATTTTCTGCTTAGTATTGAAGGATCATTTCTATCTCCAGCTCTGGTTTTGTAATGTTGACTGTAGGGAGAGAGAGAGAAGAGAGAAATTTTCTCTTGAAGGTATTACAGCAAGTGATGTGTTTTTTCAGAATCTGTGTATTAACTGTGAGGCAACAGAGCTCATCCAAATTAGGAATAAAGGAATACACACAATTCAACAAGGACAGGTTTAAGAAAGGTTCAAGACAGGCACAGTTTGACCCACTTGAATGAAGCGTTAAGAGGTATCACTGTGTTCCACATCTTAATGATTTAGACCAGAGCTAAAATATCATTCAATTGTACAAAGGCAAAAAAAATAGCTACTTTTTAAACACAGATATATTGGACATGAACAATCCAAGCCTAATTCTTGAACCTAGCTTCTATCCTACAAAACATTGGAACATGTGAGGAACAGGGCCATTAATGTTAGACAAGAGAGAAATAATTAACCAGTGTTTAGGCATCAACCTGAACTTTAGTCAATTTAACAAGAAAACTGCTGAATCTGATGTAAGAAATTTCTCAGTGTGACCAATTGTAATGAAGATGAAAAAATGTCCCAGAAGGCATCATGTGGGAGGGTTTGATATCAAAATGATTAAGGGACAGTGATAGCAGGAAAGGCATACTTTCACAGAGAGAAGCACTGGAGACTTCTGTGGGAGTCAAGTTTGGCAGTGCCAGCCATGTCCAAGAAAAGGTCTCAGTGAAAGCCTGTGAGGATGTGGTTACCTAGGTAACTGTATCAGAATTTCAGGATTTGTCTCTAGATGTAGCAGAACCATGACTATCAGGAATGGGTACAGGGGGAGTAACAAATGTGGGTTGTCTGTTTGGGTGAATAATGGAATGTGTGGGGTGGAAGGGACATTAAAGATCATCTCATTCCAACCCCCTGCCATGGGCAGCGACAACTCCCACTACACCAGATTGCTCAGAGCTTCTGCCAGCCTGGCCCTGGACACGTCCAGGGATGGGGCAGCCACAGTTTCTCTGGGAAACCTGTGCCAAGGCCTCACCACCTTCACAGTAAAGAACTTTTTCCTAACGTCCAATCTAAACCTACTCCCTTTCAATTTAAAACCATTCCTCCTTGTCCTTTCACTACATGACCCTGTAAATAATCTCACTCCAACTTTCTTGTAAGCCGTTTTCAAGTACCAGAAAGCCACAATTAGGTCACCCGAAGCCTTTTGTTCTCCAGGCTGAACAATCCCATTTCTCTCAACCTTTCGTCATAGCAAAGGTGGTCCACGTCTCTGATCATCCTGGTGGCTTTTCTCTGGACTCAGTCCAACAGGTCGATGTCTTTCTTGTGCAACTCCAGAGCTGGACACAGCATTCAAGGTGGGGTTTCATGAAAGCAGAGAGACAAAATCATCTCTCTCAATGCTTTGGATGCAGCCTGGGTTATGATTTTCTGGGCTGTGAGTGCACATGACCAGGGCAGGTCCAGCCTCTCATCCACCAGCACCCCCAAGTCCTTCTTGGCAGGGCTGCTCTTGATCAGTTCACATCTATGAAAAGGAAATATCGGGGCAGCAAAACTAAAGTGGTTTTAGTAGCTACTAAAACAGTAGAAAGTAATGCAGTAATTCAAAAAGCCTGGAGAAGAGGAGTGAACCAAACCCCTTGTTCTGAACAAGAGCCTGGTCAAAACTTCCCTCTTTGATTCTCCTAGACAGGAATGAAAGCAATGTGCTTTACCTTGTACTAGAGGAGCATGTGAGACCAGCAGAGCTTCCTGGTATCACTCTATCAGTCCAGACCTGACAGGATCAGCCTTGGCTCAGCACTTCCTAACAGTAAAACCCTGACAGCTCCTTAGGCAATTTTTGTACAAATAAAAAAGTGCAACACTCAACCCTTGCAGCCTTTATCTAAAGGAAAGGCAACAGCAATTACAGACAATGAGCATGGTGGGTATCAGAGCAGGCTAAAATAAGAATATGTTACTTTCACTGAGTGAATAAGATGAAAAACAACCAACACAAACCACAGAATCATTTAGGTGGGAAAAGATCTCCAAGATCATCAAGTTCAACCTGTGACCGATCCCCACCAGACGAGAGCACTGAGAGCCATATCCAATTAGTTCTTGAAGTCCTCCAGGGATGGTGACTCCACCACCTCCATAGGCAGCCCCTTCCAATTCCTAACAACCTTTTCTCTGAAGAAATTTTTTCTGATGTCCAACCTGACCCTCCCCTGACACAGCTTGGAGCCATTCGCTCTCCTCCTGTCCCTGTTCCCTGGGAGCACAGCCAGACCTCCCCAGCTGTCCCCTCCTGTCAGGAGTTGTGCAGAGCTGCAAGGTCCCCCTGAGCCTCCTTTTGTCCAGGCTGAGCCCTTTCCCAGCTCCCTCAGCTGCCCTTCACAGGACTTATAAATGTTTATCAGAGGCCAACAGCACCTTGGTTTTGCTTGTTCTGCAAAAGTATCAGACTTTTGCCTCTTTGTTGACAACATTTTACTCATCTGCACTTCAAACTGGTTTACTTATCTGTATCTTTCATTGCTGTCTAATATAACTTCTTATTTTAGCCTGGGATAATGCTCTATTGTTACATGCCTATTTGTGATTCACATCTACTTTCTTCTCCTTATAAATCCATTGCAGCATACAGCTCTGAGGAATTTATCTCAAGAAAATGCAGTCCCCTTATCAGTATTACAACCCTGGAGAGCAGCAAAGATAACAATTCATAACAAAAGTCATGAAGTTAGTATCTGCTACTGATGTTGTTAAGCTTTATTCCCTGATATTGAAAGGAAAATTGAAGCTAGAATACTGTGTATTTGCCCCAGAAATCAAGGTACAGAGGCACTTCAGATGCTGGCATACAGAGGTTTCCCTCTTCAGCTAGAAACTTTCATTCATACAATCCTAAAGGCTATTTCATTGAGAGGGTTTTATGGAGATGCAATCAAAATGGCAAGTGATACTGTGAAATACATCTTACTTGTTTCCAGAAAAACAGTTGTGTTTTCTGAGCCATGTAAAATATTTACAGCATCTGTCAGAGAAAATTCATGGTTATCCCTGGAGTTGTCTTCAAGACTAAATTAAATATCACAGTCACCATACAGCACCCTTAGCTGGTTAGAAAAAAGGACAGTAACAGCAATGTTATTGTTTTACAATGTTACTTCTTCACCTGCAATTTCTAAAGAAAATAGTCTCAATATATTTCTTTGTGCATTTTGAACTTCTGCATCATGGGTTTTGTGCTTCTTTTTCTTGTACTCTTCTTCCTCCCTTTTTTTTTTTTTTTTTGTTTTAACTGCAGCCTTTCATAACGCAGTATTTCTTACACAGAAGAAAGACAGGCAACTTTTTGCAACATTAACTTATATTGCAAACAACCTATTCTAGTTTAATCACAATCCAGAATGCTATGACTCAGAACTCCTGCACATGACTGCTGCCTCAGCCCTATGTGCACGCAGGGCCCCAGCGAAGCTGCTTTCAGCACAGCCCTTACCTGTCACCCAGTGGGACCTGACATTCCTGCATGTTCCACTTAAACCCAAATTCCATGCTGAAGCACCCACTTACAGAAATGCAAAATCCACAGCTTACAGCTCAGTCTTGAGAGACTGTCCAAAGAGGAAGAGTAAAATTCAGTAATGAGTGAAATTTCCTTCGTGAGGATGAGAGGAAGCTGGGCGTCTTCCAGTCAGACCCAACCTGTTCTTTAGTGACCTAAGAGCATATTGCTATCAGAAAGATTCATAGCAAGAAATCCCACTGGATCTGCAGGTTGAATGTGATCCTGCTTTTTCAAAGAGAAGCAGTTCTATAATTACAGAAACTTCAAAATATATTGGGAGTTACATCGCTGGGGCTGCTGCATTTTCAGGGGTATCGAGTAGTGAGGGTGGGCAGTGGCACATGCCATAAACTGGTGAGATTTTCAGTGTCCAGAGATGAGATTTGGGAGGAAGCCTCAGCTTGGAGCAACGGGCTGTGTGTCTTCACAGAGGAGGAAAGGAGGGTGACAGATATTGGAGACACACCCCACATGGGCAGGGGTGCCCAATCTGCCCACCTGCCCTGGTGATATCTTGGGAAGTCTGGTCCTTGCCACGAGGCCAGGATCCAGGGTGTTGCCAAGGCTTTTCCAGCCCTTGGAGTACTACAGCTCTTTTGAATTAATTTGAATTGAGGTAATAACTCAGGAGTCACCACCAGCAAAGCAAATAAGTGTCAGCGCCAGTTATAGCATCCACAAGAGTGCTGTGAGTTGTTCAGCTCCTTCCTGAGGCATCATGAAGCAGAGAACAGATTAAAAGGTAGCAGCTTACACAGAGCATATTTGAATCTTGTTTTAGGATGAGAAAAAAGTGTTGCTCATGGCCATCTGTGGTTATGTATTTTTAACATGTGTTAAGCGTGTTTCTACCCATGATGCTGTAAAAATAGAAGGGGCTTACAGAATAGTGTTAGACCTCAGGGATTTGTCCTGTAAAGAGGAAGACATCTGTAAGGCCTCTCTCAATGATCTGTTGCAGCAATTTGAGATAAAAATAACAGTCAGAATATTAACACTGAGACTCCCCTTGAGGCTCACCTGCATTATATTTGGAAAACCTAGGGACATTCTTGATCTCTGTCCTGAAAATGTGAGTCTGGAATGTGAACCATGAGAATCACCATTGTTTGTGGGGAACTGTACAATGCAAGGAAGAGAAAATATGTGCCTACATGGGATGGAGCAGAGCAGTCTCACACTTGATATCTGTCTCCTGGGGACAGGACATTTGACAGAGAGAGTATACCAGTATATAACTGTGGAAGATATTCTATTTCATATATCTGGCTAGTGAATCTGTAATTGATGTCTGTTACAACGATCAGGGATCCATTCCAGGTATTGGAGCTCACAATGGGAGTCATTAAATGGCAGTGTGTATCCCAGCTGCAGCTGCCTTCTTCCTTCCCCAATTTTGTTTCAGTGCTAGTAAATACTCTGATAAGCTTAGAGACCACAACAGCAAAGTTTCTATTTGTGCATAGCACTTGAATGAATGTTTTCTCTGCCTCAACCTCCAAACTCAGCTGGCAAGTTGGTGCCTGACATGACTTCCTTGTCTACAAGGAAGTGGTACAGCGTGATTGGACAGGGATAGGTTTAGCATCCAGAAAACAGCCAGAATGACAGCAGGATAATGACTTTGATTTTGCTTCTTCCACCTAATATATTAGAATTCATTCTTGTTTTCATCTGTATAGCTGACCCTATGAGGCTCACATTTTCTGTTATGTGCCGTGTTCCAAATTCTAGTCCAAGTGCAGAGTACAATTCCAGACTAATATGCAGCAAGCAGTTGGAAATAAAGAACATGTGACGTGCCTGGGTAATATTTGGCGGAGCAAATCTAATACACCTCTGTGAGAAGAGGAAGACTTTGTAAGTCAAATGTGTTTTTGACAGAAGCATGAGAGAGTAGACCATGAACACAAACAATAGCAGAAATCTTTGGGGGGAAAAAAGATTCATAGGTGGGATTATTGTTTTGGGATGGGATGAACAAAAGCAGCAGTTTATTCTTGTCTTACACACATGGCACAACATACAGAACCAGCACAAATAACTTACAAAATCTCATACACCATGCTTCCTCTTGAATAGTTTCTATTAAGTTACAACACCATAACGAATCAGGTATTTAGTTACGACAGATCTCCAGACATGGATAATCTCCCATTCAAGGAGTTATTATTTTTGTAAGCTACTTAGACAAACATCATTTTTTTTACATGTTTAATACAGTACAGTATCCTTAACAGAGTTCAAGATATTCACAATGAGAATTGAATACTTTATAAAACAGCAGAATTTCTCACCTCATTACAGGCCTACATTCGCTCTCCTGCCTCTTTCTGGTTTAAAATGTGTTACAAGTCGTCTTTACTTAAATTTCCAAGCTAAGCATTGCTTTGAATGAAAAAAAAGAAAAAAGGAAAACCTATTTACAGGGTTTCTTAAATTTAATAAAAATGTGTTTGCTTCCCTTTCCCATTCCAACCCCACTACCCCCAACTAAAACTGCCATTTAGCTGATAAAAATATTAACCTTCAAGCTGCTATAAAAACTTTAAAAAAAAAAATTGATGACGACTTGTTGGATGCAACATGAAAGACGATCACAGCCCAGCATTAATTCAATAAGATGAATTATTATCCCCTAATGTCATATTTTGTGTTCATTGGAGACAGATGATACCTGTCATCTGATTTTTAGAGATAATGAACTACTTATGGGCCAGTATACAAAAACCTCCATCTTTTTTAGTCGCAAGATGCCCCACTCACTTTGATGCAATCATTTCCAACTCAGTTCTTTCCATTCCAGGAATTGAAGCAACAATTGGGTGTGATACTGACTTAAACTCTCCTGGTCTCCATTGGATAAAACAATGTCTCCCCATATCCATGGTCCCAGTGGCATTTCTGGGTTGACCCAGGAGAGTTTTGCTCTGTGATTGCACTTCCAACCCCACTGAAGCCTGTGGGCATCTTTCACTTGGTGGCTTTGGATTAGCTCTGCTTGAATGTGGCTGGCAAACTCTAGCCCTTAAGCAGTTAATCAGCTTTCTAAAGAAATAATCAAAAAAGATTCCTCTCCTTTATACATACAATACGCAATATTTTTACATTTAGCATTATCATAAAAAGCATGTTTATGTTATTTTGAAAATGTATTTTTACAGAAATCTATAAACACTGTTGTATCAAACACATTCTCAAAAACTGGAGAAAATACTGACACAAAACCTGGAAGAGCCTCAATGGAATTCTTCCAGTACTATTTGTCTACTTGCATATTTCATATTTCAGTGTCCTTTCCTGCAAACATAATTTGGCCATATGAGAACAGGTAAAGTAGACAACAAATCCCCAACAGTTTTAAGTAGGACCTAGGTCTGTTGTTTGATGAAAGTAGATTGACATTCAATGTATGTTTGGTTTGTTCTAACCTGGCATGCCCATTCTGCTACCTTTACTCACAATGAGCAGTACCTTAATTCCCAAGTAGTCTCATTCACTTCGATGGGATTACACATGACAAATGACGTATGCAAAAATACTGAAAATGGTTTTCCACTTTTTTCACCCTTCTTATGTCAACAACTAACATCACTATCTTCTTCTTTACATATATTGTAGCTGAAAATGAAGTAGGACTAATACTTGCAAACAATTCTGTATCAGAAATTAGTGCACAAACTTTAGGAAATAATCTGTTTATAGTTGTGCTATAGTTCTGACAGCCTAAAAACCTATCTGGTGTGACCAAGACTAAATTTTCCAGGTCTAAATGCTTTATTTGTACATTTGTTATTGTGACACTTGATAATTTCCTCAGCCTGACACAGTTTAAGTTCAAATAGACATGTGTCACACTGACATGCAATCAGGATGTTATTTTCCCTTACCACCACCATTTTCAGTACAGTCAGTAATGTATATTAATTCATATAATTAGATGAAATGCACTTTCCAAGTACTTTGTCCACATAGAATTGGAGAAATTACAAGGTGAACTAGGTTTCCTCTCCTGCAAAATTTTAAAAATGCATTGAAGTGTTTTTGTTTTTGTTTTTTTTTATTGGTACTGACTGTAATGGCATTAGTTACAGTCCAGGAGCTTAAACAGCAGAAAAAGGTTTTCTTCTCTGTCTCACTATTTTGTTTATTCTTTGATGAAACTACAACAGCAACAACCCAAAAAAAACCCCAAACCAACCAACCAACCAACCAACTTGCCAACCAACCAAAAAAAAAAAACCAAAAACCCAAAAAACTCCCAACAAAATAAAACAGAAAAAAACCCCAAACAAAAATACCAACAACTTTTCTTTAAGTACTAGTGAATGGTTAAAATATAAATGGTGAAAAGTCATTGACTCTAATATCCTGTATGTTACCTCATCTCAACAGAAATTGTTTTGCATGGCTTGAAATGTTTAAAGTGTAATCCTGTGTAGAGGAAAAAAATGCAATCCATACCTAACCCCAAATTCTAGCTATACTGTAACATGTACAGTCACCCGTAAAGGAGCCCTTTTAACAAAAAAAAAAGTATGTTAACTTGAACGGCAATTTGAAGAATGTATCTATTTTGGTCACTGTAATAAAAAAAATTACATATAAACTTACTTAAAAAAATCCAAGTGTAAATACTTATATAGTGTTCCCACACTTAAAAAAAACTAGCTTTACACTCAATGATATGTAGAACAAAATGATGGGAACATTTTCATTCTTTGGGATGATCAAAGTATAAATAACCAAAACTACAAATAACTGAATTTTCATAAAAGAAGGTTTTTGGTGGAGGGGCAGAAGAAATGCCCCCCACTACTCACCCTCAATCCCCATGGCTTTTATAGATTCATCCCCTTCCCTAATAAGCCACAGGTGGGTTGTTTTTTCTTTTTTTGATATAACAAGGTTATCTTCTCTGTAATAGTCACTAATAAGTGACTATTTTCAAAACATAGTTTGTTCTTCTTGAGCTTTATAGTGTTTCAGAATTTGCAGGCTATTTAAACTCTAGAAGAATATGAATCTGAACTAATTATGTTAAAGTTTAATTAAATAGAAATTCTGTTATTTACTGTGAAAATTTAGTTACCTTCTGTTCTGATAATTCAATCCAATTTGAATTCAACCCCCCCCACCCCCCTTGGCAAAAAAAAAAAAATAAATTTTGTAGTTAAAAGCTTGTAATTATACATAGCAAAGAAAAAAACCTGCTCCTTGCCTATGGAAATATATATAGTTTTTTAACTTCCAACCACTCTCTAAGCTGCTAACCATCACATAACATATGCCATTTGGCAATTTGTCTCCTAGGATATTCACAAATTTCTTTCCAGTGCTCTCCACCTGCTCCTTCCGCTGAGGCTCCCAAGGTTAACCGGCCAATGACCTCATTCCTTGACCCCCTATCTGAATCTAAAACCAGAAACTCAATGCTGATATCATCAAGGCCTTCACAAGGAATGTCAAAGACAAACAATTCATTGAACACTGCATTGGGGGTGCACTTCTTCACATGAGTTTTCTTTTTAGAAATTCTCTTCTTGGCATGGTACAGGTTCACTTTGACATAAGGGTCTGCAATGAAAAGAAAGAGCACAGATCAGCTATTGAACAGTTTTGTTCAGAAATTTCTTGATCTAGTTCATGGTAAATTCTATAAATATCCAATATCATTACATCACAATGATTAGAAGCTTCAAATTATTAAAGATGATTCATCTCATAATTTTCTTTTCCACATATGAGTTAACCCCTTTAATTCCTCTTTACAGTCACCAAAATTGTGTTCAAGATGGGCAATGCAGTTTAGACTACAATCAAATACAGGTGTTTCCTTCATGAGATAAATCCTGTCCTGTAGTCAATTAAACCTAACAACATTTCTACTACATTCAAAGATGGTCACAAAGTTCTAATGGTGTCTGAAAAATACGTATCATTACATATTTTTGTGTAACAGAAATTTGCTTTTCACACATTCTACTCTAGGGTATAATCATCAGCACCAATCAGAGTAATGAAAAGAAAAGTTTCAGAAAGGAATAAATAAGTTTGGGTTGAGAAAATGGATGTGAGATCTCTGCTGTGGTTCTACTGAGGTCAGTTAAATTGATTCCATCAACTGTTATTGAATGATTTTGGCACTAAACTTTGAAAGTAAGGGTATGTTTTCTGTTACAATATGTATTTGACTTTACACATGTGCTGTACTACTATTGAATATGGGAAGGGAAAATGTCCATATTTTTAGCTGTCAACCACCTTTGACTGTTTACATTCCTCATAATTATTTAATTGTTGTGAGACTCCATTGCTATTGTCTTCAATAATGGCCATGTATACTCTTTCAGAGGAATTCTAAAGAACATTTAAAAAATCATCCCTTTCAATTACCTTGACATTTATTCAGTGAAAATGTGGGCCTGTTTCCAGGTTCTCATGGTGCAGTGATGTAGTACAAAATCTCTTCTATTGAACCCAGTCAGACACGATGGTTTACATAAACAATCAGCCAAGTTAATCATCAAGAACATTTGAATACTTTTTTTAAAAGAAGTAATATTAAAACTGAACAACATTTATAAATTTTATGTTATAGTTATCAGACTGAAATGATTGGATGAGTAAAAGTTATTTTTTAACTTGAATGACAATAGTCTACCAGGGAGGGGGTATAACAGAATACCTCCTCACTTTCATATTTTATTACCATAATAAACATTTCAAAACCAGGGCTTAATGAAAACACTCACTGGCTTTGAAATTATTGTATGCCATAGAGGTATTAGAAGTATCAAAATCAGTATCAATCCCTGGATTCATGCTGGTTTCCATTTCTTTTTAAAAGATGTTTTCTGACTTTTATCTTTGACCAGCTGGTAGATGAGGCTAAAGAGTTCCACATGATTTTATTATGTCTGTTAGGAGACCTCAGTACCAGTGACCAAGGAAACCAAGGAGGTGAAAATGGAACACCTTCTGAGTACAAAAAATTCCCCTCTTCTCATGGAGGTTGAATTGTGCAATTGTTCATTTTATCCCATAGAAACACCACTTCACCCTCCTCCTCTTTCAAAGTTAATGTTGGGATGAGGGAACAGTCACAGAGCAAATGATGACAGTCCTGAGGGCAGTACGCTACTGACACCTAAATATTGAACCTGACATTATTGATGAACAGAAATCAATGAAAAAACTATTTCAATGAAGTAGGTGCCCAGGTGTAACATGGCTGCCTGTAGAAATACAACATTCCCATCTTAGTTAACAAGGTTCTCCTGGGGGAAGCAGGAAAAGCAAAGGAATTTTATAGTTTTAGTCATATGAGGTGCAGTAAACAAATGTGTGGTTTGAATGTTCTGTAGGGTCCAGGTGGATGCCGTGACCAGGAGGGCCTTTTTCATCAAATTATTTTTCTCCTGGGTAAACATCAGGCAGGTCTGTTGAGATCAGCTGACTGCCACGCTGTCTTCATGAAACCACGACTATCTCCTGTGACTTGGGGGTTGATTGTTAAAAGTACAAATACCCTCTTTTAATGAAGTAAATTCTTGGGCTCCATGGATACCTTTTCTCCTTTTGACATATGAACAAATTGTATAACAAAAGGAAGATTTAAATGGAACTTGAGAGTTATCTATGGCTTTGTTGCATTGGGTTCAGGATATGTTAACTTCCCAAGTAAATTGCAGTATGAGAAATAGGAAAACTGTGTAGTTATTCAGTTTTTCCCAAACTACTTAATCTTCTGCTTCTCTCAGAAAATCCAGTGGAATGAAAGACTACCAGTTCTATAATGAAGCAGCAGCAGATGTGGTACTACAGCCCTCTGTTGTGTACTGTTGCTTTTGTGTGGCAGTCTTATCCTTATGTATTGGACATTAAATTTTATACTGTTATTATGTTATATAGCCTTAATGTGACTCTATGTGCAATTCTAGAACTACCTTCAGAGGGGGTTCCACTGAATGAGAAATGGCAGAAGACAAGGAGTAGAGAGGATAAAACCTGATGGCTTTTACTGAACACCAAATTTGGCTCGTGATAAAGCACTGGTGTCATGCTGCAGCTTCCTCCCAGCACTGGCACAGCACATCTTTTCACCTTGCCAAATAAATGTTAGTTCTCAGTGGGCCAAATTCAACACAGAGGTAGCTGGTTGCTTTTCTTCTGAGATAAACCATATAATGATCTCACTCAATACTGATCTTCTACAAATAAACTGATTTTTTGTCATAAATAGAGGCTTTTGGTATCTGTAAACAACATCCCGTGCTTGTGGCAGATGGGTTCTGTTCAAGACAATCATAAAACTCATTGGTTTCCACTGCTAACAGATGTCACTTTTTTGATGTAATTGAAGAATAAATTTGTAAAATACATACTCTGGAAATAAAGCATTGACCTAGATACGAATAAAATGAATAGGCTGTAAATAATAGAAACACCATTTCTGCATTTATGGAATATTTTTAGTCTTTGAAATTCCACATTTCAACTGTCCTTTGTCATTCTGCTTTATATTCTTAGGGCATATTCATTATTAAAACCATTACCTGATAATCCTGACACATCAGATTTAGGTAGATGCCTGGCTTTTAGAACAACGACAGTGAGTGTATTTGTTGTAGACTGATAACAGAGAGAGACCAGTAATTCTCCACGCCCAGATGATTTCTGAGGAAATTAAAGGGGGAAAAAAAAAGAAATAAAACTCTTTATAAGCAATTATATTGACCAAGCTTTAAATAAGAATTAAGAAAATTTACGAAATGTCAGAGAAGTGAATGCTCTGAAACTGTGTAAAAGGATATAACGTATGGAGCTACTCTGATTTACTTAGTGAATATAATTTCCCTCTAGAGTAGTTATATAACTTTTCTTATGATTGGTTATTAGACTGATAAATAAATAAATAAATAAATGGAAGATATGGGTTGACATGACATCATTACCTTCCGAGAGTAGAAATGAACTCTTGAGGAAAAACATCTCAATCAAAAAGAAAATTATCTTAAGCAAAATAAAATTCCATAAAGATATACTGGGGAGAAAAAGTCTAGCAGAGGTAAAGAAAAAAATATTCAATACAGTATTTTAAACTGGAAGGATTCAAACTGTCAGTGAAATCTTATGCCCTGACACTTTCTAAAACAGTATAATATACATGAAATAAAGGTGAGATTAAATATTTTATCTATGACTATTTGATTTTAATTTGCAGGAGTAGTTTGTTTCAAAGGGAGAAGGAAGGCAAGGGAAACAAGAAAAGATATTTCCTTACATACCCAGAAAATCCAATAAGTTATCAACAAAAGATCAGTGACATAGCTGTATTTGTTGTGATACAGTGATAGAATTGCAAACTAACAGTGTTAGCTATGGGTATGTTGTCTAGTAGACATTTATTTTATTTGGCAGTATGCTTACCATTTGAAAACAATCAAGTTGAACGTCAATAGACATTCCACTTCCTCAGCAGAGATTAAGAGGGGTGTGTGGGATGCCTCTGCATTTCTGTGGTTCACCTGGGATGGTTGTAAATGGCCTTTAAATTCTGAACTGAGACGACATGGAATGAAATATTTTTGTCCCAGTGAAGTCAGGACATTTTGCCAGTGACTCTAGTAAGCCGATGGCTTCTCCCCTACTATCTTTAGTAACGAGGCAGTAACAGCACGAAAGGGCAAGAACATACTATTCCATCACCATGCTACTACATCAACAATATGGTCTCTAGCAGGTCCCACTTCTGTAACTAAAGACTGCCTGCATTCCTTAAGAATATGCTATAAAACCCTTGTAGTTGACATTTCCATTGACTTCAGTAAGATTTAAGAAAGAATGATGCCAAATAGGAAAGGGGAGGGATGAGAAAGGGAATATTATATAAATGCTTTTATTCTTTCAGTTAAAAGCAATTAAAAGCAAATCAGTGTGGATTGAGGCTGCTTGACCTTACAGAAATGGGCCCACACAAACCTGCTGGACCAGATGAACAAGAAATTAGAGCTTAGGGCATTAGCAATTTCTTTCAGCATGCTTGTAATGGTTTTTTTTTGTTTGTTTGTTTGTTTGTTTGTTTTTGTTTTTGTTTTTTTTTTAATTGCATTTGTGTAATGGCTTCTTCACACTGCCATTAAGAAAGCATCTCAGGAGTTGCAAGGTAAGCCTTTTGGCTTTTCTTTCCAAGATGGAAGCAGCATTACACAAGAATCATAACCAACCCTAGCACAACATTTTCAAAGTTTTAATAAAAAATATGTTACCCTAACATTTCTTTTGATGATCTCTCTGTCCATTAGCAGCCTTCCTTCTGAGAGTTCAATTCCAGCAAGGGGGATGAGGACTTCTCCAATGACATCATCTCTGGAAAATCTGTCAAAGCTCAAGACCATGAAGTGAAGTGTTAAATCTTGAATTTGGCTGTAGGGGATCCCATAAAATGTGAAAGTCTCATCGAAAGCTGGATCTAAGGTTTTTCTCAGCACTCTGGTTTTCACCTTGTGCTTTTTCTCAGGCAGGATTGTCATTTTGATGTAGGGATCAGAAGTCATTGACTGTTCATCCATTGCTGGCAGCCCACGAGCTTCTTTGATGTTCACTACAAATGCTTTTTTCTCAAAGTTGTACTCTAAGGAGAAAAAGAGAGTTCCTAGCTTGTCTTGTTTATCTTCAGATGACAGGGAAGTGATGGATTTTAAGCTATCAGGGGACACTGAATCTTTCTTCCTTTCTGCAAAGTGCTTAGGAGATGAATTTTCAAGATCTGGAGAGCTCTGCATTTTTGTGGTTGTTTTGGGGAAATTGCCATTTAGATCTCTCTTCTCCAGGTCAAGGTGCAGAGAATTCTTCGGCATTGCTGATTTGTTCTTTGCTTCATTTTTGTCATCGGCTCCAAACTTCTTCTTGCTGTTGAGATTCTCAGGATAAATATCAACCCCCTTCAGGACATGGACAAACTTGTATGGAGGGGTCTTATTGGACTTGGAAGATTTGCGCTGGCAGCAGATCCAAGCAAAAAGGGAGACAGAGAAGACAAGGCCAAATGCACTAAAGATCCCAACCACTGTAGGAACTTCATCTGCAAATCAAATAAATAGCAACAAGCACATAAGCAGCAGTACCTTGAATTCTGTGTGATATTAATAAAGCAATAATTTAGTGAAACAAACTGATACGAGATGGTGATTATCAGCAGGATTGGCAGACTGGAAGTGCTCTGCATTGTACATATTGCTCGCCACCTGCAGGCATCAGTGTGCAGTCCCACACTAAGGCACTCTTGCTAGGCTAGTATTTTTCCATACACAGAGAGTTAGGCAGGAAAATACTATTCCCATCCAAATAATAATCACTGTTAGTAATTTTTCGACTGTCTCAACCCTGTCTGTGTAGTTCTGAGTTTATATGTCTATGAATAATACCAGCATTCATCTTTGAGTTTTTGGAGGTTTGTTGGTTAGCTAAACACACTCTGAAATACACATTACTTATAGATACATCATCTGCTTTTCATACTGTCTCCCAGAATACTTGGTACACTCGATTAACTAATTTTTTATGGTCTGATCCCATAATTGCCTGGAGGTATCTCTTGAAAGAAGTGAGTTTAATCGGAGGTTATAGCACTCAACAGTTTCACTGGGATTTTCAATACTTTGCAGGAGGAAGTCTATCAAGAAAATTTAGAATAATTATATACCAACTGTCTTTTCCAGATGGATGTGACACTAGATAGTCACATGTGAGTTCAAAGCCGAAAAAATCCTGTTAAGTTTATCATTGATAACCACTAAGCTTTGCATTTAAGACACTGATTCAAAGCTTATGGGGAATTTTCAGAAAGGGTCAGTACTTCTTAGAATTATACAAGAAAAGGCATTGAAACATAATTCTCTACAGTTTTGACATGAATCCTATACTTGCACTGAATAAAGAGAAACCTGAGCAAGTGTTGTAAACTCTATTGCCATGTGGATACATTATTTACATATGGAGTATCATTAGCCCTTCAAAGCATGCATCGAAGGGTAAATGAGCACAACTAATTGGAAATCCAATTTTGCCCATAAGTAACATTACTAAGTGAGTTTAAACCTCCCACATTGTAACAATCAGAGTTTAATCTTTATTCCCTGCAACTGTGAATGTCCAATAGAATATTAATGGTATGACATTGTTCATGCATAAAGGCAATTATGTAACAGTTCTGTTTCTCTCTGGTCATTCTGGATGAGCAAAGGAAAACTATCTCCCTGTATCACAAAATCAGCTTTGTCCAGGTAAAAGCTGGGCAGATAAATGTGCTGCCTAGTGCTTTATAGTGGGATGATTCAGAAAAAAAATCCACAGCAATACTATCAGAGCAAAGTAGGACATAATGTTCCAGCACAGAAAGGATCAGGCTTGGCTATTAATTTTTTATGACAACATTCATGTCACTTTCCTGACGCCTACAAGCTGTATTAGTCTATATAGTGAATTGCAAGAATTCAATGAAATGACTGAAAATCATCTACGCAACCAAAAAGTATTTTTCCTAAGTTAAGCACGTGGCTTTGAGTGTCAAGTATTCCCCAGGCTGCAGAAATTTAAATATACATGGTATAAAAATAGAAAGTTAAAAGTAATTGAGAACTAATCAGAATGCTTTAATTTCTTTTAAGAATGGTTTGCACATTTGCAATACTTTGTCATGAGATAATAGACTTTTTATAGTAATGGATATTATGTTCTACTTTAATTCTACAACTGTTGAAAGTAGTGATAGAATCAATTTGATGTTTAAAATATTAATTATCTTTCTTAAATAAGTAATTAGACAAGCATGATGTCACAAGTGTGGTTTGAAACCTCAAGTGGGTGGAACAGGAAAGAAGATGAAATTGTAACTAAAATGGTTTTATATGTATAATTAATGATGTCACAACCTGAATTTCTTACATTTGTCATAATGTAAATCAATTGGTTAACATTCAAGGCAGTGCATTACCGATTCTGGAGAGAAGTTATTATCCCAGTAACGTGATATAAATCTGGAATCTCTTCACCTAAGTCAGTGGGATGATCCTTGCACCAAACCACTGCTAAAGCAAGTATAATGTAGGCTAGAGTCAATATTTATAAAGCAGAGCTCAGAAACATTCCCTTTTATTGCTCTTCTCACTAAAGCAATTTATGTATGCATTTTATAAGTGCACATACACGACTGTTTCTGAAACTTCTGGTACCACACCACATCCAGTGCATATAAATGACAATACTGAAAAGTTCATTGTCATCTTTGATATTCTCAATGAAATCAGGTTGGCTGAGATGCTGCTGCTCAGCTAAAAGCACTGAAATCCTGTATTTTCATCTTCCTAGCAATGTCATTTCACTTTAGCTACAGATTGACCCACAACAAGAATAACAGGAATGGCAATTATTGCAAGAATGACTTGAACAAAGATTTACTCTGTGGCACAAGACACATTTACATCATCTAACTCCAGATCCACGTTACTTTAACAGAGACACAGAAAACAACCCCAAATCTCCCTCGTCCAAAACTGCACCTACACAAATCTCTTTATCTCTTCCGGTACTTTAGCAGGGAGGGGGAACGGGGAGGGAGGAAGGAAGAGAGATTAGGGAAAGAAAGCAAATTCACACAACTTCTGAGACCTGAAGAGAACTGGGGGGAAACCAGGTCTCCCTCAACAAGCCGCGTTCTGGGAGGCACCGGGTGGCTCAGCAGAGGCTGCTTTGCTCCCGGGGAGGGGAGCACCGCCCGGCCCCGGGTGCCGGCAGCCGGGACCCGCTTACCGAACTGCTGGCGGCTGTCCGCGATCGGAGCCATGTTGGTGGCGAGCGATGCCCGCGGGGCCGGAGCCGCTGTCCGGTGCTGGAGCCTCTGTCCGCGGTGCTGGAGCCTCTGTCCGCGGTGCTGGAGCCTCTGTCCGCGGTGCTGGAGCCTCTGTCCGCGGTGCTGGAGCCTCTGTCCGCGGTGCTGGAGCGGCTGTCCGGGATGAGGGAGGCGCCTCCCCGGATGCCAAGCGACCCTCCCGGGGCGCCAAGCGCACTGCCCTGCTGTCCCCCGGCTCTCCGCTCTCACGGAGCTCGGGTAACCGTCTTTGCCAGCGCAGTTTAAAAAAAAAAAAAAAAAAAAGAAAAAAAGAAAAAAAGAGAGAGGAATGAAGGAAACAGCAGCAAAAAAACACCCAAAACCCGGAGACACGAGCGGTGGGGACAGTGGAGGAGGAAGCTGCGAGGGGACTGGAGGAGAAGGGGGAGGGGAACCTTCGGTCCTCCCCTTTGCACACTGATTTGCAACCCCCTTCCTGTTTTGGCTCTTCTGAGTAGCTCCGCTCTGAGACTGAGTACGTGGTTGAAACCCAAATTGACGCAATCCTGACGCTACAGGGCTGAAATCAGCACCTTTCCCGCCTCCCTCCCCCCCTCCCTAGCCACCACACCCTCCCTCCCTTCTCTGTCTCTCTCTCTCCCTTCCTACACCCTCCTCCTCCCCCCCATCCCTGTCTTGGGATTGAACACACACTCATCGATTATTTTAACTGCCTTGCTGCAGGTTATGAGCTCTCCCACACACCCCTCCATCGGACACAGACAGTGAAATGGCAATGTCTGTGATTCAGTGCACCCCCTGAAACACATGGGTGTGCCTCTTTACCACAGTAAGATCTATTTATTTGCCTAATTAACTATCAGATGTACAGGATACAGCAACGTGAAAGAGTTGCCAACCTGAGACAGTCCAGACACCTTGGCTCCAGCTGCAGGGCACATGTTTTTCCTATGACTGACGTGATACTCTCACTGAATTTGAGTCACGAAAACTCCGGATGTGACTTGTCCCTGTGCCTCCTCCCTGCTTCCTCCCGACATCCACCCCCACATAAACATTCAGCCCCCAGTTTGGAAATCCTCTTGATCTCCCTGCAGGTCTGGGAAACAGATGACTTTAACCTAGATACTTCTAGATTTTACTGGTTTAGATGTCTGTCTCCCGGTGTGAACTGAGAGTGTGGTGTAGAGACACGGACAGTCTGGGAGACAGGAGGAATAGGCAGGGGGGGAACAGGACAAGAAAGCAGGGCTGCCTGTAACTAGAATGTCTACAGTGTGCAATAACCCGAGATAACTCCTTATGAAACAGAGCTGCAAAAGCCAGCACCTGGCATCTGACTCCTCCTGGATTCAGAAGGAAGTATAGCAGCCAGGTTTGGAACTAAACTGCTAATTCTTCTGCATAAATGGGAAACAGGTGTTGTTGCTTCTCTAAACAGCAAAATCCAAATGCAGACGTAGCCTGGCATGACCTCACTCTGTGGTCAGCCACTTGAAAGGCAGTATGTCTGGCCCCATTTTAAAGCATGTTCTTCCTTCACAGTGAAGTTCCCGGGATATTAGAAAAAATACAGTAAGACGGTCACAGAATCACAGAATATCTTGAGTTGAAAGGGACCCACTAGGATCATCAAAGTCCAACTTCCAGCCCTGGGCAGAGCACAACCAGAATACCGCCATGTGCCTGAGAGATTTGTCCAAATGTTTCTTGAGCTCTCTCAGGCTTGGTGCTGTGAGCACTTCCCTGAAGGGTCTGTTCCAGTGCCCAACCACCCTCTGGGGGAGGAACCTTTTTCTAATATCCATGACATCCAACCTCCATGACTGAGCTTCAGGCCATTCCATTGGGTCCTGTCGCTGGTCACCACAAAGAGATCAATGCCTGCCCCTCTGCTGCCTCTTGAGAGAAATATACAGAATATATGTACAGTTATATACAGTTATGTTGTCTCCCCTCAGTCTACTCCAGCTGAACAGACCAAGTGCCTTCAGCCACTCTTCACATCGTTTCCCCTCAGGATCCTTTACCATTCTCATAGGCCTCCTTTAGACACTCTCTAAGAGGTTCATCTCTTTCCTATATTGTGGCACCCAATATTACTCACAATATTCAAGGTGAGGCCACCCCAGCCCAGAGCAGGTTGGGACAATCCCTCCCTTGCCTGACTGGCGATGCTGGGCCTGATGCCCCCAGGACAAGGATGTCCTTCCTGGTTGCCAGAGCACTGTTGACTCAGATTCAACTTGCCATCAACCAGAGCCCTCAGGTTCGTTTCCCTGGAACTGCTTTCCAGCCTCTCATTCCCCAGTCTGTCTGTATATCCAGGTTTGCCCCTTCCCAAGTGCAGAATCTGGCACTTTCCCATGTTGAACTTCACAGAGTTGGAGATTTCCCGTCTCTCTCATTTGTTGAGGTCTCTCTTCTGGGCCCCTCTGCACTTGAGAGAGGCGACAGCTCCTCCCAACACAATATCATTGGCAAACTCACTTAATGTCCCTTCAAGTCAACATGGCAAGACAGTGTAAAAACACAGCTGAATGAGGTGCCCGGCATGTCCTGGGTCTTGAGAATCCATTGGTTAATATTGTTTATCCTTATCTGCTTCTGTCATACCTTCAGCAATTTCGTCTCAGTATACCCCTCCAAAACTCTTGCAGGAACAGCCATACCCACTACCTTAATCATCATTACATCCCATTCTTTTTAATAAAGGGAAGAGTATAGCTTGCCACCATTGTTCCTTTTACAAACATCTGGAGTACAATGAATTCAGGTATTAGAAGACTGAAGAAACTGTTATATAGTTTTGTTTGTCTGTTTGTTTGTTTGGGTTTTTTTTTTTTTTTTGTTTGTTTGGGGTTTTTGTGTGTGTGTGTGTTTTGGCATCACAATTTGATTTGGAATCTTTAGATTCACATGTTGGCACCAATCCAAGCAAACCTGTCTCAGCTTCTTTCTTCATTCTTGCAATCCTTGTTCCCCTAGCCCTGAATTCCACTTCCCTTTCTCTGTCCAAAATCCAGCCTTGCTCAAAATGTGCAGCCATTGAAAGCAATCAAATATGATTTTAGACTACATTTAAGGTATATGGACCTCCAGACATGACTGAAATAAACAAAATCCTGAAACAAATTTGGAGTTAAACATGCATAACTGAATTATTGTATATTACTATGTCCAGACTTTAAAAATAAAGGACTGAGAATCAATATATGGTGTATCCTGATTGTGTAGTTATCCTATTTGAGCTGGGTTAAGCTGAGCATATATGTTACATTGACACTTGAATTATTGTCAATAATTTTTGAAACTCTTTATTTTTATTTTTGAATAAACCCCTAGAGTTCCTTTGTTGAAATACACATAATTTAGAGACCATGTGGAATTATAAAAATGATTGATTCAGGTTTTCTTCTGTTTAGTTTCTCATAGGTCCCAGGGATATACAAAAAAAAGCTTTTACATAATATATACTTTATTTGTATGATTCACAGGGATAATTTCCTTCAGCATTCAGTATTTTTTCTTTTTCTTTTCTGGGACAATGCTGATGAAATGGTGAAGACACATGTTCTTTTATTTTTTTTTTTTCTCCTTTTCAGCAACTCATGATAGTCCATGCTAAGTTTTAGACACCAGTTAAAAACTGAATGGTGTTGTGTGCTGTACAAACATAGAGAACTCTTCCTTTCATCTCAGCTCTGTGCATGTGTGTCGTTTTAATAAAGGTAACCTAAAAAACATTTCATGATAGCAGGTCCCTGTTTTTAGAAACTGGGAGCTCCCAAGACCTGTATATACAGAAACATGTGCAAACATAGCTATAGATATGAAAATAAGTAATTTTTATCTCTTTATTGCACTGGTCAGTGAAATAGCAAATAACCATTTTTTTACACCACACGTGAACCATCTGTATTTAATGCAAGACTCCACTTAATGGAGCAGAGTGCTCATCCTGGAAAATCCTTGAGGAGGAAGTGGAGCACTGAGCTGCTGACACATCCTGAGACAGACACACGTTTGCTGCCTGCGTTGTGCAAGCACCATCTAGTGTACGCCTCAGACCCATCCGCGCCGCGTGACGAACGTGCACCCCTGTAGGTGCTACAAGCACAAGGATACAGAAACAGCTCACTGCTGATTCATTACACTTGACAAGGGGCCAGAGAGAAAATCACGGGAACCCTGTGTGTTTCTTAACCAATTAAGTGATGGCCTTTCAGTCCTGCAAAACAGTAATGACTATTTATTTTTGTGGCTGTGAGTTCTTCACATTTCCCTCTGTTCTAAGTCAGTATCATGTATACTTCCCTTCACACAGTTTGCAACAGGCTTTTCAGTATAAACTCGGGCTAGGAACTCACTGCCCAGGCAATATTCCCTCCCTTTCCCCAGCAAACAATGATCTCAAACCCTTTTAGCTTGGAGAAAGAACATTAAAAAGAGCTGGTTCAGATTTTGCCTGCACTGAATTGAAATGGATTGATCATCTGGAAAATATCACAGTATGTGATCTGGCTGACTGTATCACAACAAGACCTTCTGTGGTCTGAAAACCAGATTACTGGTGCACATACGTGCGCAGAGCATCCTCCTGCTGCTCCAAGAAGAGGGAGTGTGGTTGCTAAGTGACAGAGACTGTACACTTCCCAAAGCAGATAGTCCCCAAATACACACATGGGGCTGGAAAAGGTGACCCCCCACCTGAAAGTGAATTGTCGCTGTTTTTCAGATCCCAAAGCCTATGTGTGATGAAAACCCAATCCTTTCCCTTTAAAAAGAAAAACCCAAAGTTATTTTAAACAAGTGCCCCCTCCCACCCTTTCCCCCCAAAAGTCAGCCAACATTTAAAAATAAACCTCAGGGATTTATATGTATGAGGTGAAGCTGGGAAAAATCCCCTTTCCATCTCTGTAGACTGTTTCCCTGGAGCTTAAAGACAGTTTCACATTTTCAAAAATAGAATATAATTTTGAGTTCTGCAGTTGCCAGGTGCCAAACTATAGACATTAATTAATACTATTCAGCACCTATGAAAATCAAACCCTCCAGCCATGCTTGCAAAATAAAACCTCGGCAAGAGCACTGATATCTGTGCCTGGTTTTGGGAAGTGAAGAGCATTCAATACCTTTGAAAGTCAAACAACTTCAAAGGGATCTACAAAGGATTTAGGTAGTCATACTCTGCTTAATTTCCACTTCAGTTAGCCCCACAATTAGACAGTAGAAATGGGCCACCATCCCTCCCTGTCTCATCTCTCAGCCTTTGACATCTCTTAAATGCCTAAAGGCAAGTTTTTGTGTGCCACACACATGCAACCGTGGACTTGTCACCTGAAGACTCACCTTGTTGCCTATTTGGCTTCATGACTGTTTTTCCCTAGGCTGTCACTGAATTCATCTTCATGCATTTTAATGTCCAGTGTTACAGTGAAATACTTCAGCATGGCTTCCAGTTTCTGCTGCAGAATGGTGCACATTTTCTGGACTGTATTTACCAGTCCCATATGGCTACACCAGATACCACAGAGCTCCTGAAATGGCAAAAGAGATTCAGATTTTGGTAGCTGAGTCATCCTCTAGCACATGCACTGCATCTAGACATCTAATTTCAAGCCTATAAATGTAGAGATGAACTTTTCCCTCTCTGGGACCTAGTTGAATTGCTTCTGAACATGTGTCTAGGGCCACTGAAAAGCCCTAAACTTTCACACAGTGAATACAAGACAGGAGGAACAAGACACCTGCAGAAGAAGTAGAGAGTGGGGTGGAAGTTCCTGCTACAGTGGTTGGTCTAGGCAAGGTGCCTCAAATGTCATTATACTCTGTCATTTAAGCAGCTGAGGAAATCCCCTAGCTCATCTACAGATGTGTAAAAGTGCAAAGTAATGCTTCCAACATGAAATTCAGTCATGCCCCAGGGAGCACTGGAGTGGGTTCCCCAGAGAAGTTGTGGAGGCCCCATCCCTGGAAACCTTCAAGGCCAGGTTGGATGATGCTTGATATGGTAGTTTTAGGGCTGACCTCCATTCATAAGGTTGTATGAGGAGTCAACAGTTGCTGTTGCATTTTCTCATAAGGAAAAAATAAAATAAACCAAAGTATTTTTCTTCTCCATAATGGCACTGTGTAGACCAGTGTCTTGATAGGACTGTAAGACTGAGTGGAAGCCATAATTTCAATAAATTAGCAGTGATTTTCATATTGAGGAAGCAATGTTGGTTGTTTGATTAGTGATAATGTTCTTTCAAGGATGAGCAGAATTGCCATGCCTTCAGAATTGGAGCAGACTGCACAATCTTTCAGTGAGCACACAGTGAATTTATTTTGCTTTCCTTTTTTTTGTTTTAAGATATCTCTGCAATTCCACGTGGTGGGTGAAGAGAGGGAAAAAGAAAAGTCTTCATTGTTGCCATTATTTTTTTTTTTTTCAGATTGATTTCAATCCATATGTACTGAAACTCACAGTCTTTCCAAAGTGCCTGCAAATCAGGTCTCTGGGGGTTAGAGGCACATTTGTGTAACAAGGTGTCAAGAAGCAGACCTTGGTTTTGGAAGTAGAAACTACTAATAATTCCTATGACATTTCTCAGTTTATTTTTTCTTTTTATTTTTAAGATAATTCTTTCCCAGGCAATATATCACATCAAGTGACAGTTTTACTTTTGTTAACAGCTAGAATCTACTGGTTTTAATGTGTTAAGGTTCATATGCGAGCTGATAAAATTACTGTGGCAGTATTTGTTTTACAGGCTCTGCAGTCTAGGTGAGTCAGAACAACCCTCACACTTTCAGCCAGATCTATTCTCTCAGGAGAGAGAATACTCTTTCATATTAGTAACCTCTGCCTGTAGAGGAAAAGAAAATTTCATTTCCTCTTCAAGTAAATGTTTTGATAACAACAATGTTGAAAATAGAAGGCAGAATCAGAACCTTATTTTTGTCATGGATCTCTTTTGCCTGTTTCTTAGCACTGGAATTTGAAGTATAACTCAAATAAAGAAAAAAAGTATCACTAAAGAAGGACAGGCTGAGATTTTGGAGAACTATTATGGTATTAGACGGCTCAAATTAATTTGAAGTTCTTACTTAATTCATTCAGATTTATTTAGAAAGCTCAGCCTTAATTAACAGATAGGCCTTTTATGTTTTTATGTAATTAATAAATATAAGGATGGAAAACTATGCAAACCCAGGGGTTTAAGGCTTAAATCACACCTAACTCCAGTTTTATGAACTTTAATATAAAACTCAAACCATCAAATCCCTGATGGGCTTATGTTTAAGGCTGTGAACCTCTTAAGAAACCTTAGAACAATAAGAAGGTCTTCCCAGAAAATGTTTTCTTTTCTGGCTGTGCTGAAGAATGCTTGCCCTGGTATGTGAAGAAGTGAGGTTAATTTCTTAGCCTTGTTAGCCTGGTTGGTATCTGTTCTCCAGACATGACTGAAGAAACAGGCACCAGACAAAAACACCCAGAGAGTGTTATTTCCTTCTAGGACATCAGAGATTGGAACATTCCACCGGGAAGTTCATAACCAGGTTCAAGTCTTCCCTGTATTCTTACTTCTCAGGAAAATATCCTAAACAACATTCTTTAAAAGAAGAAATGGACTTATAATTTTCCAAAGTAATAATGTATGGAGGCAGAAAATAAATATGCAGCATGAACACAGGGCTTAGAACAATCCCCAAAGGGTGGAGATGTACTTTTTCATCTTCCTTCCAAGCAGTTTTTCATCACAGTGCCAATGGCAGCTGAATATTACATGTGCAAATGCTTCGCTCCAACAGGAGGAGATTCAATGTTTAAAGGCTCAAATGTTGAAGAAAATCTCTGAAACTCAGACTAAAGGCTCTGCATTACAGAGGGGATTTAGTAAGGACAACTAATGCAATATGTACCACATTCTTTCTTAAGACTGCTCTTTATCTGGACTTCAAGGATTACATGGTACAATTCAGCAAAGGTATTCCTGTTAACATTTACAGAGTTTAATTGTGGAAATGCCACAACATTTACTGTTCTGTACACATGAAACACACATAAGACAGAAAAAACTGAAGTCACAGTAAAAAAGAGAGGAGGGGAAGGAGAAAGAGGGTTTTTAAAGAAAAGGCTATAAAAACCCATATCTACAAGTAAATATTTGATCCCAAATATTCTGCACTTAGTGGGTGTCTTCACCAGATGTGAAATCTCTGACTGAAGTTCTTAAAGCTAACATACCTCAATTTAAACATACAAATTAATATTAGAATGTGTGGAGCTTAGTTTTTAAGGATCAAGTACTCCCAAAATTCATTGAAAATCTGATACCGTGCTGTTACATATTGCTCTCTATTCCGAGTGATGTTTCTCCGACACAGCGTGTGCTCTTTGGGGAAGAGAAACACATCAAATAAAAAATTGAAAAACAGTGTCAGTAAAATCTAAATTTTTTAAGGTAGGGTGGGGCTTCTGGAGCCACTACAAGAATAAATGGAAATTGTAGCTGAAAACCAAGTGCGCCATTCAGATAAAAGCATTTATTAGAAGTACTTTCATTTAACTAAATATAGTATTAAGATTTCTGAGCCAAATTATTTCTGCATCAGTGTTATGAAGATTGCAATACATGAGTTTAAGTGATCATCATGGAGTTCTTTGTTTTTAATCCACAGGAATCTGCCAAATGGTGAAGGGTTCAATTCTTCAGTCCTGGAAGAAAGTGGGTACCTTCCTCCCTTATGTCTCTATTTTTTCCCACTGTACATCCCATGCACTGATGGGTAGAATCACTCACATACTAACCAGTAACAGAGAGAAAAGAAGATTTTCCCTTCAATACATCTGTAGAATTCTCTCAAATGTGATTAGGATAAAACCTGAAGCCTGAATTTGTACAAATTCTATTGCAAACTAATTCAAAAGTGGAACACCAGGAGGGAGGGAGAAGGAAAGAAGGGAGGAAGAGATGTTGTTCAGCTCGGTAGGACAGCAAGGATGAAAAAATTAATAATGTAGTGATGCAAGTAGCTGACAAACCAAGAGAGGAATCTACAGCTACAATTCTGTTCCACTGAATTTCTGCTTAATATGGTATGCATCACATCTCGAGAGCTGCTTTTGTTAGAGATTCTTAGGAGCAACAGTCCAGACCTTTTATGTTGAAAACTAGACAGTATTTGAATTGCTGAAAAAGATACGTTTTTTTTTTCTGTATTTTATCACAAGATTTTGGGTAGAGAAGGTAATTATCTCAAAGACATATAGTTAGAAAAAAGGAACACCATGTTTTATTTAATTTAATAAGGAGTAGAAGAAAATAAGTATACATTTTTAAGCAGCAGTAAGAAAATATCCTCCACTATTATGCTTTCAAATGATGCCCAGTGTTTCAGTGGGCCATCTACTTTAAATTTCTGACATTTACTAACATCCTAAACAGTGAGATTTAAATTATCCTAAATTTTGTGCATTAAAGATAAATGTTCAAATAACGTTTTTGAATTTTCTCAATAGACTGTAAGAATTGGAAATATTCATAGGCTTCCCAGGTTCCCTGAATCCTTTTCAACTGGATTCTTGCTAGGAGATCCTATGTTAATGGAATTCAGTGAGGAAAACTCTTAATACTCATCTTGGAATTTAACTAGTAGGTACACAAATCTCTTAGCAAATCTTGCACACTACTAAAAATTCTGACATGTTGGAATCCATGTTATCTGTGCACTGGATTTTCTTGTCTTGTGCATGTTTACGCACTTTAAAATACTTTATAAAATTCCAATAACCCACAGGACCTTCAGCTCATTCTGATGGGTGTTGCAAGGTGTCGCAAAAACTGACTCTTTAAGAAAAGAACAATATTTCAGTGGGATGACATAGCTGAGAGAACACAAGAGACATCTTGATTACAGGCACAAAATATGATGATATACAACACAACCATCAAAAGTTGTAATTAAGTATATGACACATATGGAGGATTACACACCAGTACAGATTAACCTTGGCCCTCCAGTCTCATATTATTTGCTTGGCTCTTCCATGGAAAGCTTCACTTTCCAATTAAAGTAATGGAAGCATGTTCTCTGTCTAATTGCCCACATGTACATGAATTCAGCTTGGCGTGGTTTCCCTAAGGAAATTCAGTAGAAACTGGGTTGTCTCTATCTTTCTGGAAAACAATGTGACACAAAAAATGTACTTCCTGTTGCTCATAATGGAAGTTTTTCCCTCAGCGATCTCCTTTTTCCAATGGCAATCAAGTTAAATAAATGGAAAATGACAGCACAATTGTCTACTGTAAAATCTGTTTACAGAGATGGATGTGACAGCAGCATGTAGTGTTCGAGCACCCACAGGAAACTTAAAAACAAAAGTATTCTTAGAATAATTTAAATGCAAGCCTGTGACCATGGATTGTTACTCCTGGATTATGTAAATTCTGACAGGGCAGAATTAGCTTTTTGGAGGTCACAGGAGTGAAAATCATGTCAAGGAGCATGAGGACGACAGAGGAGTGGGGCTGTGCTCAGAATTTGTTTTGCTGCATGATGTAGTAAGAAAGGAAAGGATGCAGTTGTGAGTTTTAGGCCAGCAGATAGTCACAACCTCTGGCTGGTACCATTGTGGCTGACTGTGATACTCCTGACACCAGTTCCAGCCCCACCAACAAACTATGGAATGGTTTTTACAAAGAGTAGTAGGATATTTTGCTCTGAGAAACCACTGGAAACTAAAAAGTAAGACACAAGATCAGAATCTGCAAATTCTTAATATCTTACTAGGGACTCCTGTTTCACCCAGGTAGCAAGTAGTTAAAAGTAAACACAGTTTTTCCGAACTGTCTTTCTAAACCTCAGCTTCTAAATTTCACCCAAATGTCACTTCAAAAACCCAAATGTTTTCTTAAATGCCTGTAAGAATAATTCAGGCAGTGAGTCTGCCCTAATTCAGTGTCCCGCACCAGTCCCAGAGGGCTCATGTTTTCAGAGTTCTTAGTGCTATATTGTAGTTTATGTGTTTTTAAAACACAAGCCCTAGTTACTTCACCCTGGTTGCCATAGCTCAGCTGCACTGCATTTCGTGTTTGAAATCATACTCAGATGATTGAAGTGATGTGCCCACCATCATATAAGAAAGCTGTGGCAGATTCAGTGAGGAAATTCTCTGGGGCAGCAATCAAATTTCTTAATACTAAAAGTGTCCAACATTTTAGTCTGATTTCCTAAGGGGGTGAGCCTGATGTGATGGCATCACTTCTGTCTCCGTGACTGATTCTTTCTGTCTGTCCTCTTTCTCACAGTAACTTTTGATCCCTGTGGCTAATATCAGCCAAACTGGACAGGGGAGTAGAAAACTTGAAGATATTAAAGTACTCACAGCTGAGATGTACAAAAATACAGCCTAAGGATTACATGTGCCTGCTAAAACTCATCACATTCTTCCTGACCAACTCAGCTGCTGAGAGGCAAATGACAAGTCACCCCTTTCACTTCACTACCTGTAGTGCCTCTTGCCTAATAGACAGGCCCAAAAGAAACAGGAACAGGGAAAATTATTGGGAAGGGTCTGGGAAGGAAGTAGATGGTCTTTGGCAAGCAGGATGCATAGGGAAGAAATGAGGAAGGTCATGTGAAGGAGGAGATGAAAGTTCTGCCTTGCCTTCTGAAGGAGAAATCTTTATTAGGCTGTCATATCTTTTAACTCATAAGAATGGAGGTCTAGAATGAGTGGCCAGAGAGATGCAATAGGACAGGTTGAAGATCTCAGTAAGGAAAAAACTGGGTGGCAAACTCACCCATTTTCAAAAATCACAAAATTCGCCAGTCTACTTTCACTGGGGAGGTCCAAAGCACAGGAGAAGGAAGGGAACAGATTTTGTGCTTCATCGCACATTAAGAAAGTTACACCTCTGTTGGCAACACACCTCAAAAAGGATTTGTCCCCAAGTGGATTTTTGACCACTAAGAGTATGTCCAATATGCTTGAAATCTGATCATCAAAGCTTTCATGGTATCTCTTCCTCCTGTTTTTCTGCAGGTCTAGAAATATGTGAGTTCACTTCAAAAACTTTGATTAATTCTGTTTACAAGCTCACTAGCCATCAGTCCATCAATCAATTGGAAACAAGACTTCATTAAGTTATCAGATTATATTTTTTCCTTTCCAGTCTACAACTTTGTTTACTGTTCACCTTTCAGCTTTTGAGATTGAATCCTACTAACAGCAGTCTGCATTATTCTATGAGCCTGATCCCTAGGATACGTCCATTTTCTGGAACAGATAGGGAACCCATGTACATAATTCCATCATTAAATAATTCCCAGGGAGGGAATGAAATAAAGTGGCTCAGTCGGTTTGCTAAGGCCACATCCCTGCCAAATGCACAGCCTGTATTACAACACACAGCTGTGAAAAGAAAATGATTGCTTTACTATGGTTTTAACTGTGAGTTTTCTGGGAACAAAACAGAATATTGTTTCTCTAGCTTGCCTATAATAGGAGCTATTTGAGATGTTTTGGCCAAAATATTTCAACAATATTTTGTGTGGTCTAGCTATGTGTACAGTCCGTGCAAAAAGCACCATATGTACACAAAGTTTTTTAGTCCACAGAATTATGGGCTTGTAAAGCTGTGAGCAGCTGTAAACAAGGTCTTAAAATGAATAATGTCAATTGAACTTTTTAGCAGGTTACCAAGCTGTTCTGGCCAATAATACCAGCTTACTAGAAAATGTGGCAATTTTTGGGGCAAATTTCTTCTGGCAGATTTTTTTTTGTTTTTTGTTTCTATTGCAAAGCAATACAAAAATTTGAACTAACAGCAAACAACAGCTAATTGAAGATTTCTAGTTTTATTAACTGTGTGATAACACATGCTACACTTTGGGTACCTTCCTCTTCCAAGTACTTCATGAACATTAACCCTATGGGACTCCATGACCAACACGAAGACATGTGTCAATGAGGTAGCTTGTTTCCACATAAATGTCATTTTCAATATCCTGGAAATCTGAGGCATTCAGCTGGACTTTTCAGTATGACACAGCACTCAGGAGAGACTTGTGCTTTTCTGGAGTGTAGCTGGAGGCATGGGTACATAAACCCCTAGTACATCTAAAATGACAAATGACATTAGACAATTATGTTTAAGAACCTGTATTGTGTCAAGCAATTAAGTTAAATTATCTCATATCCTGGGCAACAACAGCTCCTTTCAGAAATTCAGCTGATTTCAGAAACAACTGCTGATTTACACTGGTCATCTTAGGATCTGAACTGATTTTTTGGAAGATGACATTTTATCTTCTGATAACAGAACCTATGGAAGAGAACCAAAGTGATTTGACGTGTGAGTTGATTAAGAGAACTTCAAATGATGCAATATTTATAATGATTTTTTGCCAGCATCTCAGAAAGTCACCTACTGATTTCCACAGTGTACAATGGTGAAGCCTCTATAAAATGTCATGACATACACTGTACTTCAGGCACACAATTTTTCTAAATATTTCACTAGATTTAACAGTTCTGGGACTCTACCAGTAACAGATAAACTACTTTTGAGAGCTGCTTTGCAAATAGAATGGGGCCTTTCAGAGTCTAAGGAAACTCATTGTCTTTCAGTAACGTCTGTCCAACAAGACCCTATTCCCCGGATTTGTGCCTGCCCAGAGCTATTCAGGGACAACTTATCAAAGGAAACAAAGAAAGTTAATATAACTCTGAATATGACTCACTTCTACATGCAGATTTCAAAAGACAACCTGTCTTGGACTTGCAAATGAAATAAACTCTAGCCAAGGGATATTTGAGTGGTTTGAAATCTTCTCATACTGACCAGAAGTCACAGAAAGAAACTCATGGGATTCTGGAAATAGAGGACAACAGTACCAAAAGTCTGGAACAAGCAGATGAATAATGTCTGAACAGAGGCATCAGACTCCAGAGGAACTGCACTTTGCAAACATGATATTTGTGGTCATACTGCAGTGACCTCAGTGGCTGGAGTGGAAAGAATGAATCACCAGAGATGGCTCATCATCATCATCATCATGCTTCTGTTTGAAAGTGTGCCAAACCTTTGTGCAGGACGCTAGCATGACTAACAGCAATCATCATAAGAAAGTATGTCATCACCTTGTACAGCCTGCCAAAGGGTAAACATCATTTCAAAGAGCGCAATTTTTTTTCCTCCAGACTTACTGAAGACTGTATTCTATTTAAAGAGAGTGAGAATCACCTTGAGGACATCGTTTGGAAAACATCATGCCTGTCACAGACTGATTAACAAGTGTAAGCTTCACTTGCATTCAAACTTGACTTTCCAAGTGGCTGTCACACAGACTTGGGTGCACCTTATTGTCTGCATTTGATGTTTTCCAAATGGATGGAAATTATTTTGTGTTTTCTTCAGGTCAACTGGGAGATGCCATTTTTTGCACAATGTGAAACATATCATACGTAAATGAATATAATAAGCTGCCTTCTGTTAGTCATCTGAAATGAAAATGTTCCTTCTATTTACTAGGAATCTTATTTGTTCTGGGTATCCGTTGATATTTATGGAATCAATATGTAATTTGGTATCAGTGTATTTAATCATAATCAGCCTGAGTGCGGTGTTTAGCTGAACATATAAAATGTACTATAATGACTTTAAAATGTTTAATTTAAGAATCTCTGCCTCTGTGCATATGAATCAGAGACCTGTGTTTAATTATTGATAGCAATTAGAGCACAGAAGCAGACAAACAGCATCTGGTGACAGGAATAATTTCACAGCCTAGTCCGTATCCAGAGTCTCATTTGGAACCAAAGTAAATGCATCACTGATTGATTCCTTGAAATCTATGAATTCATACTGTGGTTTCTAAACAACCCTTTGGAACCTGTCTCTCATTTTAGAAGTCCTGATAGGTTTATACATCTATGCGTGGAACAGATGTGGCACAGGGGTACGGTTGGTCAGGTTTCTTAATATAATCAGAATCAGAAAATTATACCTAACTACTTCTCTGTTTTCATTCATGCTGTCTTATGAATGCTAAAACTTTAATTATGTATTGGAATTTGAGTCTCAGGTTCGGGAATTAAAGCACAAAACCATTCTGGTAAATGCTAAATGTGAATTTTTAAGAGCAAATTGCCAAATACTGCAAACTAAGTTACAAACAATTTTAAGGGAAAAGGTTTTGATTCTGTATGTACTGAAACCAAATGAAACCTCTTAAATAAAGAATTAGCATCATAGCTAAGTTGCCTGTAATTCACAGGGTTACATTTCCTGTCAACAGTGAATAACCTGAAAAAATGCCACACATTTTTGAAAATGTCATGTAACCGGAAGGTTCCCAATCATTAAATACAGATATAACTCATCCACATAGGCTAGTATCTAATATATTCAAGAAGTGGCCATCAAATTTTTATGAAGGTTTGTCAATCCTCAGATATTCCTAGGGATGCACAGATCCCCCTGAGAGTGAAAAAAGTTGTCTGTTCTTTCGAGCAGCTCTTAGAAAGATACCTGAGTATTCAATGGGTGACAGGTAAAAACCCCATCTGAACCAAGAAAATAAATAATGTGTTTTTTCACTAGTGCTAATGAGCTCCTTTTGGTCAGTCTGAGATGACGTTAATTTTCCTCACGGCAGCACTCTCTGTGCTGTACTGTGTATTGGGAGTCGTCAAGGTATTTTGGCTCCTCTGAGCAGCACCGGCACAGCACCAGTGACATCTCTCCAACATCCCCACTCTACCACTAGCTTGGGGGTGGGCAAGAGCCTGGGAGAAGACACAGCCAGCATTCCCTTTGGTGTCAGCTCAGCAAGAAAAGTTTCTTCTCTTGAAAGGAGAAGGATGCACCCCTTATTACAGCATTTGTCTTCTGGAGCAGCTGCCATGCAGGCTGAATCCTGGGAAGTGGCTGGATATTTCCTGCTGATGGGAAGAAGAGAATAAATCTTTTCTCTTCCTTTGGTTTTGCATGTGGCTTTTGTTTTATTAAACTCCCTTTATCTTGACTCATATTTTTTTTTTTCCATTTTATTTTCTCCTCTCTGTCCAGATGAGGAGGAGAGTTATGGAGCAGCTTGCTGGGCACCTGGTGTCCATCCAGGGTCAACCCTGGATGACAAGAGAAATACCCTATAGAAATCTGCTGTGTCTTTCAAGGACAATCTGGCTCCCCACCATAATGAGTCTGCATTATACAGAAACACTCACTGCGTAAGAATTTTCATCACACAGAAGTTATCTTGAGAGTCTAGGCAAGGTTTTGAAGTGGCTGTTAAAATTCATCAAAACCCAGGATTAGGGCTTATATAAGAGTGTTTCTTCCCCCTCATACACACTGTCACCTGTGCTGGTTTTACTAATTCTTCTGCTTAATCTCCCTGAACATTTGTTCAGAGGTCAGGCTTTGAGAAGCTGTTATTCTATATTATTCTCCTTTGTAGGCAAGCAGGTAGAAAGCAAAAACAGAGACTTATTATTTTCGGTAAGACTGCACAGAAAGCAAGAGCAGCATAGAATTGCTTTTTTCCAGTAAACAAGACGGAAAGAGGTAAAGAATCATGACTCATGGGCTGGCACTGCCTTCCAGTCAGAGCTAAGGAAAGTTTTTAGTCTGATTCAAAAAATATAAATATTAGTGTGACATCAAAAAGATGTTCAGGAGGCTGGAACAGCTCTCCTATTAAGACAGGCTGAGAGGGTTGGGGTTTTGAACCAGGAGAAGAGGATGGTCCAGGAAAACTTTTTGGTGGTCTTCCAGTACCTAAAGGGGTTACAAAAAAGATGGGGAGGGACTTTTTCCAGAAGTATATTGTGATAAGATAAGGAGTAAGGAGTTTAAACTGACAGAGACTATGTTTAGATTAAATACTGAGAAGAAATTCTTCCCTGTGACAGTGGTGAGGCCCTGGCACGGAGTGCCAGAGAATCTGTGGCTGCCTCATCCCTGACAGTGTCCAAGGCGAGGCTGGATGGGGCTTGGAGCAATGTGGGTTAGTGGAAGGTGTCCCTACCCATGGCAGGGGGGGCTAGAACTAGATGATTTTTACGGCCCCTTAAAACCTAAACAATTTTAAGATTCTATAAAATATATATTGTTCCTGTTGAAACCAAGGTTACCCTGCTTTACCAAAAGAAATATAAATGAAATAACTACCCTCATCCTGAAAGCACAGTTCTTCACTCTTACGGGGAGGGGAATGGAGAGAGAAGCTGAAGTTTTCCTTACAGCACCATTAGAAGAAAAATCACACAGTCTAAAGGGCCCATTTATAGGATGGCAACCACATTGACACTGGGGTTCTTCTCCCTGTAGAAAGGAGACAATTCTCAGTGTCACTGTGCATTGAGCCACCACCACTAAACTGAGGTGTCCTGAGACTCTGCATAGAGTTTAAACAAGAACAAAAATTGTCTCATATTTTAATGACTCACAGTAGCAGGAGAGAAAGGAAAAAAGCATTCTTCAGCCATGATAAAATAGATACAACTGTTGATTTAGGTTGTAAGCAGCTCTGTGGCAGACAAAGATGTAGATCAGACAAATTGATATATGGAAATATTTGGAAAGCAGTTAAATAAACTGTAGACAGGTGATTGTTTGAATCACCTTTTTTTCAATATTTACTGGCAAAAAACTGCATATACTAAACCTGTAACTACCAAACAATGCTACTTTCATAAGATGAAAGACAATTCCTTCTTGATCAACCCTGCGCTTTACACGGCTCTCTTGCTCTGTGATGGCTGAAGAGGGCAAAGAATAATTATTTCTCATTGAGATAGCTTAAGGATAGACATAGTGAAAAATAACCCCAATATTTCTGTGTTGAGAGGAGAAAAAAAAAACAGATACGGAGACCACCCATGAAAGCCAGAGAAATGCACCCTGGGAAGTGTAGTTTCATAATAATATGTAGGACAAGTGATTTCCAATATTCTGCACATTTTAGAGATTATGCTATTTTTAAGTAAATGTATCAAAGAAGGACAATAAAAAAAGTAAAAAAACCCCAAAACTAACACAACTATGTTCATTAACACATTAGTAGAAATTCAGATTCCTTCCTGCAATATATCATTAATGAATGTTCTCATATCCTGGTATTTCCTGCAATGACATGAACATGTTATTGGATCTCTTATGCCACTTTTGTACATTCTCCGAAAAACACATATTTTTAAAGCAATTAAGCAAAATTGAATCTATACTCATGCTGCTTCCACATACAGATGTTTTCCTCAAATTCTTTTTTCTAAAGTAGATATTTTCTGAATGCTGCTAAATGCCTTGATTTGGGAAATTCACCTTTCAGAAATAGCCAGTGATAAAATGATCTATATACTTACCACAAGACATTTCATTGAATTGTTACTTTCTTTAATACTCCTTCTGGTTTGGGTTAAATTTTCTATGTGGAAAATTTGCATTGTTCTAAGCAACCAAAACTAGCTCCTTCTACTATTAGAATGCAAGAAAACAGTGCATCTTCAGTTTAAAAAATCCTAGCCAATCAACATCTATGTCTTCAGGCCTGGATTTTTACATTGAGCTGTGACAGAAGATCATCAACTTGTTCACCAAAATATTTTTGCTTTGTTTTTGAATTCATGAAGAAGATATTTCCTGTCCCTGCCTGCTCAACTGCTGCATTTCTTGGGACCTTCAACACTACTTGAAAGTCACCCTTGGCCCAAGCTCTGGGTCTGCATGGAGGGGAGATATAAAGATGCATGAAGCACCTTTGGACTTTTGGAACTCATGTGTGAAGCTCTAGATATTCCCCCCATCTCGCTGTACTTCATCCTTGCATTGTTGGAGATCCTAGAAAGTGAAAGGGAAGTGCTGCTGGGAGGCTTCCCTCACATTCTGTGATCCATTAAAGGTAATTTGTTATCTCTCATCTAACACTAACTTGTCCAACCTATTCCACTTTCTCCCACTTTTACATCTTCTCTCACTTCACATCCATTTCTGCTTAGAGTCACTCCTCTAAACAGAAATATATCTGTGTAGCCTTGCTTCCTTCTCTTCTACCTTGTCGAATCCATATTTTCCACTCAATTTTTCACATTCTGCATTCCTAAATTTCTACGCTCTTGTATTTTCCAGAAGTAAAATTCAGAATGGATTTTAGCAATGCACCAACAGTTGTTCTCTGATAATGTTTTTTTCTCTTTCCCTAAAGACTTGTGAAATATGCATAGTTGGCACATATGCTGCCCACCTGCAGCAAAGGACAAATCATGTATTTTATTACACAACCTGGAACACAGCAAAACTGACTAATTAAAACTTCTTCCCACACAAAGTAATAATAGAGTACATATCTTCGACTTTTGGGGAGGACTTTGCTTCAGAAGCCTTTATCCTCAAATCTGAACTTTTCTTCCACCACTGCCAAAGGAAACAAGTTTTAAACAATCCTGCCAGTCACCCAGACTGTAATATACTTCCAAAGTTCCTGGAAGACAGAAATTCTTCAGCGTAACTTTAGGAAGTCTATTATCCACTGTACTACGATATAAAATTAATCACAAAACACTGCTTCTTTCATAGTGACATTGCCAGTATTGAAAAAGGGACTTTTAAAAAGAAGGATGAAAGCAAAAGGCTCTCCACATCCATCTGTAGTTTAGGAGGTTCACAGAAGTGTGAAGTGACCAATTCGTCTCCATGAAATGTTCCCAGCTGAATGAGAAAACAGCATGGAGATGAATCTAGTCTGAAGCAGCAGCTTTAAAATGTTTGAACTGCTTCAGTCACCAGAGCTGGTTCTATTATTGCTGCCACAGAAGAATCAATGCTTCTGTTCCAAGGATGTGAACCTTGCATTTGCCCTCTTCACTCTGCCCCAGTTGGAATTTGAGATCCCTCATGAAGATAATTTCAGCCCAAAGAAGGGAGTTTTCTCCTTTGCCTCTGTGAGACAGAATATAGAGGGAACAGGAAGAATCAGACCCCTTTCAGAGGGGAAAGATGCCACAAAGCAATTTGAAATTTGGTATTGTGTGGGAGTATGGAGAACAGGGACATTAGATGGCTTCAGAAACAGAAAAATGCCCAAACTCATGTTTCATGCAAGAGTTGAATCTATCAAAGATTGTCCATACAGTGACAGATTCATATTGATGCCTAATATGGTTAATTTAGAGCTCACTATCAGTTTTCCTCTTTTTCCTTTTCCTGTCCCTTCTCCTTCCTCCAGTCTGAGGCTCTAAATCCTTTTGTTTTTCCCAAACACTTTATTCTCTTATGCTCCTTCTCACCCATCACACTTCCATAGCAATATGCTGAGCTTCTGCAGAGCTACCTGCAGCACTCACAATATATTCTCATCACACATGCACACATGCATGCTATCTAGAATCAGTCACAAATATGTTATTCTGCTAACATTTATGCTGGAAGTAGACATTAAAATCGTCATCTGTGACCCTACAGGAATAATAAATTCGGAAATCATTCCAGAAATCTCAAATTTGAGCTGACTATTAACCAGAAATTCTATGTTGGGGAACTTAATTTTTTTTCAGTATATTGAATATCTGAGACAAACATATGAAAAAGCAACCAATTTTTCTTCTGAATAGTATTTTCAAGGTTCTCCCTGGAAATGAATAATTGTTTCTCCACTCTGTCTTGGCTAAAAGTTGAGTGTGGAAAAAAATCCGATCATTATTTTAAGCTCTTAGGTAATTAGAGAAAAATCTTAACATTTTCTAAAACAAGGAGAAATGCTATATTCATAAAGCAAAAAGCTATATTAGGAACTTCTTACCCAAGTAGCTGAAAATCTGAAACAAAAACCATCCTTCACCAATAGAAAAGAAATTTTAGAAGTGTATGGACAGTCTTTTTTATCCTAAAGATCAGAAAACAGACAACCTTTAAAAACAGCTTTTCATCTTCACCCCAGACAGGGTCAGGTCACTTCAGTATCATCTCTTATTTGGAGATATCCAAGACTGGGAACAAACCAGAGAAGTTAAGAAGGGAGGGCAAAGTACATCCGTTTTGAGCCCCTGAATTTCAAACGAAATGTTGAACAGCTGAAGGGAGTCAAGAGGAAAGCAAGCAAAATTCAGGAAACATTTGCTAGGAGACTGAACAGCTTGCAAACGCTTTGCTGGGAGAGTAACAGCAGAGTGAGCTGGTAGCAATTTTCAACTACATAGTCTCCCACAAAAATGAAAGAAATTATTTATTCACAGTGTCAGAGTTCATAATATGGCAATATTTTTGAAATCTTGACAAAGATTAGCTTGGAGTGAGAGTTACCTTCCTGACTATAGACCTCTGGAAATAGATTACACAAAAAGAAACAGGAAATATAATCTTTCGTGTGTAAAACTGATGAACTTGATAATAATTTGATATTTGTTCTTTCACTTCTTTAAGTTCATACAACAAAGATTGAATAGCAAATATCACATTAAAGTGAAAGGCTGCACAAAAACTGAAAGGAAATGGATGCTCAAAATATGTCCTGTTTATACATTTCACAATTTAAAGCTACAAGGTAGGAGAAAGAATAAAAACGTTACTCAAGAAAGTGATGAGAAGGGAAATTTGGGAACTGCTGTTGCACGCGCTGCTGCTGATGTCCTGGAAAAAGTTAAACAAAAAGTGTGTACTACAGGCAGCTGCCAGAAATGTGAAGGAATGGTAGCTGCACCATGATCTTGGTGGATCCAGACATTCTCCATGTGCTTCCTGTTCAGAAGGAAGTCACCAGTTCCTCAGAAATTTCCATGGGCTCCCTGGGGCCGGCATCCCTTTTACCTCCACATGAGTTGTGTTGCCAGCTACAGTTCCATGTCAAGCAGCAATATTTGAATGGCAAAATGTAGAAAATATTCGGCTACAACAGAATATTCAGCTCCAACTCCTATTTTGTCTTGTGCTTAGAATGACATTCCTGTACCTCAGTGTAGCCTACCATTGCTGAGCTTTTCATTTGATACAGACAGAACCTGAATACTTCAACAACAGAGAGGAGAAAGAAGGGTTTGTGGACCCTTGTTAGCATTCAAATAGAATAGAAAAACATGGTTCATGAAGATTAACCTCTAGAGGGGAAGCTGAATGTAGGAGTGGACTTGCCTTGAAAACAAAGCTGATGAGAAACAGCTACAACAAACAACAAGGACCGCCAACAAACAATAAACAACAAACAACAAACAAACAACAAAAAATAAATTGCAGTGGTTTTGGTCACCTTCTGATTAGATGGTGGATTCCGTCAGCTTGTCTGTACTTGAGCCAGCCGTAAGTTTGGCATTTGTTTTGCAATACAGAGCTAAAATAGTCTCAGTGCAACTGCAAAGAAAAAGAACAGTAACTAACTAAGAACCAACATTATCTTAAAATGGAACTCAGAATGCAGATATATTCTATCCATAACATAAAAAAGTATTCTAGGATAGATGGATCTATCTCTCAATACAGTAGAAATTTTATTCTGGGTTTGAGAACCATTTTTCTTCTAATGATAACTTTCTTTCCTGTGAAAACATTCGTGCCCCATGTGAAGACCTTTTGCTTGAAAATATCTGACTGTGAGATCTGACTGCAAGCTCCATGTTGTACCTTGTACCTACAGAGAAGAGGCTCAAAACATTATTAAATGAATACTGTGCTATGCAGTCGACCAGTATGGAAGTGTGAAAAGGACTCTCAGAGGCAGTAAAAGGCCAGAGGACAAACTAATAACTGAACATAAGTGAAAAAAATTTTGATCAAGATGAATGAGTTTGAGACAGATTATTTGAAAAGCAGTATTTTTGTTAGTTACAGGTGGGTTTAGATTTCACTGCTGGTACCCTTTGAGCCAGAAAGGCCCTAGAGTATAAAAAAGGCATTTCACCTAACTTTGGAATCTAAAATTAGGTCCTTAGTCTAAGCCATCTGTCTAGTCTGTTAAGAAACTCTTCTGGAAGGTGCTGTTGGTCAGAGACCCTAACAAGGAGCCCTTTGCCCTCTCTGTGAGAATTCTTTTGTCTGTCTATTGTACCAGGAACTCCAATAATGACTAATTTACACTAAACACCTCTGACAGCTAAAATTAAATTAAACATGTAAACACAATTATCTCTACCAGGAAAAAATTCTATTGGTAACCAGCAATGAACATTTGAAGGCCTAATGGTCCCTGAGTTTTTTCCCCAGAAACTTAAATTATTATAAAAAATAAAAAAAAAAATAGTTAGTCAAGATGTAGTTTTATCAAAAACTTGCTTATTTAAGTGACAATCACTGATTATAAAGGATTTTTTTTGTATCCCAAACACTTAACAAAAAAGGTGGTTTTGTTTTCTCCCTGATAATTTCAAAGACCCAGTTGATATAAACTTCCTAATAACCATTGCAGTTGGAACATCTGTGCTCAACAGCTTAAGGGACTGATGGCTGAGGGGCATTGGAAAAGTGATTCCCCTTAGGTACTCTTGGATTTCAACCAGTCATGAGCTTAATAACATGATTTTTATATTTAGATACTTGAAATGTAGCTTACATATTAGTTCCACTGTAGATGTACTTCTCTTGTCTAAGTAGGCAATAAACATACCTGCATTTTGGACGTAATATTGTATCTGTATTGAACAAGAAAATTTTATGTATCTTATTTCCAGAAGAGAGCTGTAAGTTCAGGTGACGTCATGGACACTGTGTAAAAATGAAATATTTCACTGAGTGCCACTTATGAGATACCTTGGGTTTGAAAACTCCATATCCTATATGATTGATGTAAATAAAAGTGAAATTACTGAAGTCATCTTCTCTGAAAAGAAGGAAACAAAACACACAGCTCCTAAATTATAAAAAATCCCCTTCCTGCTTGCATACTCTGGTGCGAGCACACCTTTAATATACGTACCTCTTGAAATATATAGACATTTAGAAAACACTTAGTTAGTCCAAATCACCAGGTGGTAAATCAGTCAGCTTTGCAAGCAGGCTATGTAGGGTTAGTAGAAATAAATTGTATATAAGGGACACAGACTATCACCTTTTTCAACACTGGCATTACCATTTAAATGGTCTTTGACAAGGATCTTATTTTGTTTCATTTTACATTTATGCTTTGCAAACAAATGCTGAACATTCATTAAGCAAACCTGCTGTAACAAATGAAAAAGTGACTTCAGAATTGTTATCACACTCTGTGTTCTGAGTGTGATAAATAATTAAAAACCTGTTGGCACACTGGTGTGCGTTTTTATGTTTTATGTATGTATAAGGCTCCATATCTGCAGCAGGCAGGGAAACTGTCTTTTCTTATAAATACCCATCGCTCTTGGATTGAGAAACCAAAGGCTGGAGCCTTCCTTAGAGTTTAATCAGAATTATTCTACTAAAACCAGTGAAAACTCTGCCTTCAATACGATTTCAATGGGACAATGTTGATTTGCATGTCTGGAATAAATGTTCACAACAATTTAATTCCAAAATAAATTTTGTATGATTTTTAATAGAACTAAATTTTTATTTATAATTGAGCACCAGGTGAAAATAAAAAGTGCAATAAGATTCAAACCAGAAAACTGTGTCACCTTTTGCATATAGGTAAAATTAGAATGGCATTTTTGTTTATGTATATTGTTCATAAGAGTAGTGTGAAAACAAAATTAAAGACTCAGACAAAAGCTTTTGCAATCAAAACCCAATTTCTCCCCAGCCCACTGTCAGAAAGAAAATATAAGTGCCCAAAGCCAAGTATACACCATAAGAAAATTATTGAAAAACTAATCTAAAAATATTTGAAAAATTTTTATTCTGAATTACTTTAGTAATTATAAAGCATTTTGCATTAAAAACAAAAAGAAAAAAGATTACCATTTCCATTTGGAAATGGCAGTAAAGAACTATTCTTTTTTTCTTTCATGATTCAGGCAATTGGCTGAAATTGTCTTGAATTCAAAAATTGCTTAAGTTAATCTGAATGTACCAGTTAGGGTGACATGTTTCAACTGATAAACAAGATATAACTTTACTTAGAAATTAAATCTCATTTCAAGCCTATAGGAACTTCAAATCTTCATTTGTTTGTGTTCTTCTGAAACTTGTATCCTGTCAAGCTGATAATGTGTTTTATTTTTATTATGGACTGAAGATAAGATTTCTCCTACACCGTTAACCACTTACTCTCAGGGACTGTGTGGTGCACAAGACTTTCCACTGTCTTCCTCTGATTTGAAGAAGAAATGACAAATGCCAAATTATACAGAAAGTAATTATGAGAAATTGAAGGAGAAGTTGTCCACAGTGGAGCAGGCCAGGGAAAATTTGGTCTAGCCTGATTTGTCTTTCACTTTGTAGCCTTTTTCTTTTCCCTTATTCAATACAGGAACATATTGAGGGGCTGGAGCATGTCCAGAGACGAGTTGAAGGTTGACTCTATGATCTGAAATGTCTTTTTCAATCGTAAGTTTTTTTTTATTTAATGATTTTGTGATTTAATAAAGGGTTGTATGGCATTTTTCTTTGGTCTGTCTAAATTGTTACTTTTGTCTTTTAAGTAATTTTATGACAGAGCTAAGATTCTCTTCCAAAAGTTATAAGGTAAATTCGCTTTCATTTAAAAAGCATCACATTTAAAATGCATATATATTATTCAAGTGTGTGCACAATTTACACAGCTATATGTACCTTTAAACAAGGTACTTCTTTGTTTGCTTTTTCATTTAAATAATCAGGAAATGTAAGTCTGGCCTGGAGGTACTGAAGTTTGAACTGAACTAACTAAATCCACTACTGTCTATCAAGGAAAAGCAATCACTGTGTTTTCAAGAGTTATATCAGCACCATTGCTCATCTAGCTACTCACTGTGTTATGGGGGAAAAGATGAGGAGTCCATGTCCCTTTTCCAGCTTAAATGAAGTTGTCCAGTCCAGCTGTGTCAAAATCACTAAGTTACAAATGAGACGATTCTTTCTGGCAATGCCCCTCAAAGAAAAACCAGACTTTGCCCAACTACTTGGATTTATGGGCAAAATATCTCATTATACAGGCAGGGGACTGCTTACCCCTCACCATCACAGACAAAACAGACTCTGCTTGGGAAAAAGACGTTGGCATTTCTTAGGTCTCATGGTTTCACTCTTTATTGCGAATTAAAAGAGATTTAGGTAGGGAGAAACTTCAGCTTCTTCTAACAGAGGCCCATCTTCCAAGCCCCCACTTCCAAAATCCAAACAGACACACCTCTTACAGCCACTTAAACAAAAACAGGCAAAAAACACTGAGAGGGCACAGACTGTTGTATTATTCAGTCGCCAGAAGGCACCATAGCAGTTAATCTGACAGACTGTTGAACTGTATGAATAGGCAGTTAGATATGGAATAAATGTCTGTTTGCTGCGTAATTCTCTTTTAGATGATCTGAATATTACCAGAAAACTCTGCTTTGTCCAAATCTCTCCTTGACAGAATCATTTATTACATGCAAAGCTGCTGCCTGTAGGTTAATATGCATGCAAAGCAAATAAAATAATTGCCTATTGTCAAATCATGGCAATATGAAAGGATATGGAAGTGTAAAAGCAGTCTAAGAAAAATGGATAAGGAACCAAAACTGTGGGATTTCCTGGAGTTCAGGTGCTTAGAAGAACAGGAAAACAAGAACTCTCCACAGCCCTGAAGGTATTTAAGAAATTTTTCAAATTGTCTTTCAAGGATGGTCAAATTAAATAAGAGCAAAAAGTACTCTCTATGGAAGACAAAGGGCATTGAAATGTTTAAATCTCAGGATTAATATTGTTAAGAGGGGGAAAAAGGGGGATGAGGGACTTACCCATGTCTGATTGACATCTTTTGAAAATGCTAAACAACTTTAAAAACTGTGGAGAACACTGATACCAAGTAAGGCCATGACTGGGTCTTGACTGACAGATGAAATAACTGCTAATTTTTCCAGCATAATCACTTTAACGCCATTTTTCCCAAATTAATGGTTCTTTACCCACAGATCAACACGTGAAAGTCCCTGTGTTTATGCTTCAGGAATATAAGATAAACATTGTCACCACCCCAGCATGGTTTTTATCTGTGCCTGTTTGTACTTTTACAGCCAGTGCTCAAACAGTTCACAAAATAGAAAGGGGCAGGGATTTTTTCCCCAGAAGTTATCATGAATTCTTGTTTTCTTTTTGGGGATAGGGCAGCTGGATAGGGAGTTTAGCCACATAAATACAGTGTCCCTTAAAGACCTTTGCTTTTTTTTTATCCCCCAGTATTGACACAGTTCATGAGCACGGGCACTGAAACAAGGGCCAATACCAGAGGAAAGGGTTGTAGGGAAGAATCTTACCCATTTCTCAACTCACCCATGTCCTAAAACAGAACTGACAACAGGCACAGCTGAGAAACGTGACATATTTATATGTAAGATACTATAATACCAACAAGAGTTAAACAATTAATCATTTATAGCAGCCTGAAATCGGTGATTAAGAGGAAGTTTACCATGCTGGTTACAAACACTCTATGGCATTAGAATACCATGTGAGATTTGGTTAGTGATCTAATCCATGTTATAGCAACTTCAGAATTCTTAAAAATAACAGGTAATCTTTCTCTTTTTGCCTTTTGCTGAAATAATTCCCACCCTCAAAAATTGTGGTTGCAACATGACTAGTGATCTTAGATAACTATAACTTCAACCTATAACTATAGTAGAAATGGAGATCCATTTTCTATTAAAAATATCTAAATCAAAATGTTTATCTGAGCTTTTGTAGAAAGGGGAAATGAGTATGGATAATACTCCAAGTCCCAAGATTTTATCCTCTCTTTGAAAGAGTGTGCAAAGAAGTTGACAAACTTCTTCTCCTTGTCCAGATCTGATTCACACTTCAAATCATTATACTGCCCATGATTCATACTTCAAGTAGTTATTCTATTTATTACTGTTGACTATTGCTATTATGTGTATATTTCCTACCCTTTGGGGGAGGTGAAACTAAAAATAAGGAGTTGGTTTGCAAACAAAGAGTGTGTAGGCAAAGGCTTTCTGAGGATATGAGTTTCTTTTCAAGTCAGACAGGAGACGGTTTGTGTGTTACCTCTTGGCTTTCAGTGCCTAGCAGAAGCCAGGTCACAGCTAGCTCTTGCAAGGCTGTATCACTTGTTTGTGTCATGCTACAATTCATCTCTGTCAGAGGAAGAGGATTCCTGTTTTGGAGAACCATAATCTGAGTAACCAGGAAATCAGCACAACCAGAGCATTAAAACACAAGATAGATGTATAGAACTTCTGAGAGAGGGGTGGGAGACTGAACAGCAGAAAATGAGAGGGTGGACTGTGAAGTGACAAACTCTTGTCAGAGGGGAAGGAGCACTGTAGTGTGGGGGGGGGAGGATAAATACAAGGAAGTGAGAAGCAAGGCTGGGCCCTGGGAATGGCATTTGGGTGTGCATGACAGATTGAGTGAAAACAGAATTTGGCAGGGCTTTCTGGACCACATTCTTTTGCCTGCTCAGCGTGCTTGGATGAAGAGTGAATAGCACTGCTCTCTAGGTTATCTCAGTTACTGAATCTACTACCCTGCTGACCTAAAATCTGTTTGAAATAGTAAGATTAACTTTCCCCTCCTATATTCATATAACCCAGCTAAACTCAAATCTTCAAAAATAAAAGCTTCCAAAACTCTGTCTAGGTAAAGAAGATGAAACCACATTGAAATAAATGAAATAAATGTTCCCACACTTACCTCTCATTCTCACCTCAGGCTGCCTCACAAGAAGCCTTGTCTCAAAGACTTGGCTCCCCTGCCTGTGGAACTATTCCGTGTATCAGATACAGATGCTGAACCTGTTCTGTCATCCCACAAAGGAGGGATGCATCTAGGACAGGGTCACACAGAAGAAAAAACAGAGCTGCTACTCCTTAAAATGCAAGTGCCTGATGTAGGATATTTTGTGGTGAATATTGACAGCCTCCCCTCACTAAAGCCTTCTCCTTGCCAGGACAGCTCTGCACCAGACAGCTTTCCTTTCTCTTGCATGGACTGCCAAGACTTAGGGTGATGGAAAAGCAGATCCACAAAAAAGAAGGTCTGAAAGGGGAAAATGGAGATAGCGGCAACATGGGGACTTCATGTGGTGACACAGGAGGTGTGATCAGAATATTCTGGGGAAAAACAAAGCCCTACAGTCCAGCTGAGCAAGTGAGGAAGAACCACAGGAATGTTGTGAGTGGTCCTTGCAGAAAAATAAAGCAAGAGGTAAATGAGTGTAACAAACCAGCTGTCAAACACAGTGCAGAGCACAACTTTGTCAATGGATTCTGACATGATGAGGGATTCATGGTATGAAAAAGGGCAGATGGTGAGGCAGGAAGATCTTTCTGCAGGAAACAGCGAAGGAGAGTGGAGAAAGAGTCTCAAACTTATTTGCTTTCATATGCTGGAACACTGTCCTTGCATGGCCTCGTTCATGGTCTGGGAATACACACATTTCAGGCATCTGAAAATTCAGTCATAATCTCCAGTCTACTATAACAAAAGGTGGTTATTAAGCACCTTGCTAGGGTAAATCAGGGTATGAAATTATGATGCAGTTGTTGTTATAGTAACCGCATACTTATGCAGTGTTTCCATTTAACAAACATGAGATAAATTATTCTTCTTTCAAGAAAAGGAGGAGACAATTACAAGAGCTTTCAAAGATGAACTGTGCATTTACACTGAGTTTAGATGAGATCTGATGTGTAGAAGTTTTACATCTGTATTTCTTCATCACAGTTTAAACAAATTCCCTGAATGAAATTATACAGACATAGGCAGCACAGTTGCAAGTCATATGGCATGCCCTTGCTCAGTCTAATATCATCAGGGTATTTATTTCTATTTCCTGATTAATCTTATGAATAGCTTTTATCCCCTTGAAAACCAATGATGAAACTAAAAATAATGGCCCCAAAATGACAACAAAAATGTCAGTTCCCAGTTTGTCATTTGTGAGACTTGGCAAGAATATCCAGAATTCAGAATATTCCACCTAACAACAAAACTTTGTCATTATTATATTATTTAGATTGAATGAACATATATACATACATAAATAGGAATATTGCACATGAAATTGAAGGCAAGAAAAGGTATAGAAAAATACTAATTAAAATTGTATTTAGGAAATGTGAATTTCCCTCTGAAGAAAAATGTTAACTCTTGTTTACAGAGCCATCTCATTTCAGTGATGGTGGATAGAGATCTCAAAGCCATAAAAAAAAAATAATAAATACAAACAAGTGACCAAAAAAGTATTAGTTTTCTCACATCATAGCTGCAAAGAATGGCATGCCTGTATCATGTAAGGCTGATTACAAGGTTCATAATCTATCAAAAAAACCCCATAAAAACTCTGCATAGTAAGAAGAATTTCATTAAGGAATATTTGAATGGATCACTAAAATAAATGGTCACTCTTAAAAAAAATGAGCTTTAGGTAAACTTGAATTTTTGAAAATGTGTTACTGTGGTACTGATATTCAAAAAGGATGATCTGAAAAGTCCTAGTAATTATAGGCCAGTTACCCAGACATCAAACTCAGACAATATAATGAAAAAGTTAATATGATTTTCCATTAATAGAGAATCAGAGAGAGGGATTCTAATTCATGCCAGTCAATGTGGTTCTATAGAAAATAGGTTTTGTCAAATAGTTTAGATTTCATTATTTGATAAGATTACAAATTTGGTAGATAAAGGTAGCTCTTTATATGTAATGCATGTGGTCTTCAGTGTGGCATTTGACTTGTATCAGATGAGGAGGTGATTTAAAAAACAAATTACAAACACCCATAGGTTAAATAGCAAATGGGTTAGCAAATTTGCTAATGAAAAACTTCTAAGTGTTTGCTAATGGAAAATAATCACTGGATACACTAACATTCAATATACCTATTTCATGTTCATTGGTTGAAAAAGGAATTGCTGCCAGAAAAGAAACCTCCTAAAAAAGATGGTATGGCACACAAAGAGGGGAGACCTTCTAGCTCTCCACAACTCCCTCAGAGGATGTTGGAGTGAGGTGGGGGGGGGGGTTTCTTCTTCCAGATATCAAAGGACAGAATGAAGGGAAATGGCTTCAAGTTGTGCAAAGGGAGGGTTTAGATTGGATGTTAGGGAAAATTTTGTTACCTGTGAGGTGTCCAGGAATTGAAACTGGCTGCCCAGAGCAGTGGTGGAGTCACCATACATGGAAATATTTAAAAGACATGTGAATCTGATACCTAGGGGCATCATTCAGGGGTGGAATTAAGAGTGCTGGTTTAATGGTTGGACTATATAATCTTAAATTTCTTCTCTAGCCTCAAAATTCTATGGTTCTATGGTAAGGGCCAGATTATCCAGCAGAGTGCTCAGAGTTGGTGAATTAGTGAGGCGCACTTGCATTAGGTACTGAGAGGAACAGACAAAAGGAAAATCCCATCTCACTTTATTTGCCAGCTTATGGCAAACACTTCTTACAGTAATGAAGATAAGCAGTGGAATTTTTCCTGGGTGTGGCAGTATTGAAACGGGAAATGGAATATTGCATGGAGTCCATGTGTTTGTGCCTTACAGAGGAACTTATAAACTGGTGATGAAACAAAAAAAACAAACTGCTTTGTCGTGTCCCAAATGCACCTTACAGTGGAAATTGCAAGAATCTAGGTGAACTACTTTATTAAATTAAGGTTGATAAAAGTGACATCTACAATTTGTAAGCCTGTCCAGAGACAATAGTGCACAACAGGCATTTTTTGCTTTGTCACAGCTGTAACAAGAAATAGTGACCAGAAGACCAGGGAATTTCACTTTAAAAACTGAGACTCATTTCCACTGTGAAGGGTAACGATGATCAGTGATCATTAGCAATCAATGATGAAGGACAACTTGATTGACCTAGAATGAATAGGTCAGAGATAAATAGAAACTTGGATGAAATGATCCATAGTTAAACATTGAGGGATTTACTCAATATGAACTAGAATTTGTCATAGCATTCCATTATTTGAACATCGCAAAATAACATGCTATAAGAAGCTCAATATACATCTTAAAATCATCTTCCTGCCTGCAGCTGCATTTTGTTTGTAATTCTATTTTCTGACTCATACAGCAAGAAATTGTACTTCCTGTTGTACTTTGCATATAGCTGTTTGTCTCTAGTTAAATCATATCCATTAATCCCCTTGAAAGATTTATCAAATATGACATAAAAGGAAAAATGTAGAATCAAAGGTTAATTTAATGTTACAGAGATTTTTCATGGTGATTTAGTATTAATGATGGCAGTTTATGAACCATGTTTAATTAAATGAATGTGGGAGATAAAAATCACCCTTGTGTTTAGCTCTAGTTAAGATTATAGCCTCTGAAGCTTGAAAGAGGTTGTGAATAAACTTTGTTCTGATCTCTAGTGAGGGCTGTATTTAGGTAACAATGAGGGTACATTCTATAGAGTCTATAATCAGATTAAACCTCATCTTCAGCTTAGAGGAGGTGTGACTTTTCTGAAATGTCTTTTATTGAAAGAGCTACAGAGAATGATGTGAGCTGCACATCTGATCCATTTCTTTCTGTGTGGGGTTTGGCAAAGAGGTAACCTTTACCGACCTGTGACACACGCTGCACACAAAGATGATGCTCAGGCCCGTGGAACAGCAAGGTCCCTTAGCCCCCTGAGAAGAAATACTACAGAAATATTTCTGAGATTGCATCTCGTGCTGCTCCAGTTAACATTGGAGTGGCTGCTTCTTAGTGGCATTTGGAAGTTGATCTTACAAGGACAGTGATTTAAATAATGGATTTTAGTACTCTATGCCACATCTTTGTAGAGTTGCACCATTCCAGGGCCACTATACAGAAAACCACTGCAATAAATATGAAGTAGTAAATAACCAAAATAAAAAAGGCTGAACTGAAAAGAAAGACTGAGGATATGCTTTTTTTGTCTTTACCTCCCTGGTCAACCAGGAAGGAGTCATCATTTAGAGACACATTCTGTGAATATTCACCACCATTTTGTATCTCATAGAACCACAGAATGTCCAGAGTTAGAAGGGACTCACAAAGATCATCGAGCTCAATTCCTGGCCCTGCACAGACATCCCAACAATCCCTCCCTATTCCTGGGAACACTTGTCAAACTCTCCTGGAGCTCTGGCAGCCTTGGGGCTGTGCCCATTCCCTGGGGAGTCTGGGCAGTGCCCCAACACCCTCTGGGGGAAGAACCTTTTCCAGACATCCAACCTAACCCTTCCCTGACACAGCCCCAGCCATTTCCTCCTACACCTAAGAAGGTATCCATCTGATTCCACTGAGCTGTGCTGCTCTTTGTCTGCTCCTAACAAATCTGATGCCACAGTCTCTCTGTTTTGACCAATTCTGTTTCAAGTGCAACTGCGCTGTAAGGAATACAAACACCTTGTATGGAAAGATGTCTGCTTAAAGATATCAGATTCCTTGTCTGCTCTGGTCCCCAGACTCCCATTTGCTCTTGAGCTCCAGCCTGTACCATTTTGTACCTCTATTTGCAGCTGAGTACAAGTGTATTTCCATATGGCTCAGTAAAGGCTCTTCCCTGTCACCTTCCCTTCAGATCTCATTTTAAGCATGACATAAAATTTAAACAGAAAATGAAGTATCAAAAATAATTTGACTTGAATTGTTAGAAATAGGCATTGCAGTGAGAATTAGAAGTTTAACTCCTACAATGAGATTATTGCTGTTTTGTTCCAAAACAGGCAACTTAGAACTTTCACTCCACAGAGCTAGTCCAGAAGTTTCATTCCATTTTTAAAAATTTTCTTTTTAAATATATATAGAAATAAGTAAATATAAGTATCTAAAAAAACCTATCTATTATATATATACATACATATATACATACACACATACATATATATATAATTAACGTAATACAAAGAGTAACATTTTTAGGATTCTCAGTCTAATGTGCTCCTGGTAATTTACTGAAAAATTGTTACAAGTTAGAGGTGGCAGAATTCTATTGGCATCATCATTAAATACCTTTTGCTTCAGAATAGTGTAGAAGTAGTTGTTGTTGTGACAAGTAACAATTATTAATTTAATAAGGGTTTAGTTAATTTGCTGGAAGTCCTTGGACAATTCCTATGAAGGTTCTGCTTATTCTTACCTTCTGACAAAATAAATGTGACTGATATTTCCCTGAACAGCAGAGGTGGTGTGATCTTATATTTATGCTTTGAGGCCCAAGTACAGAAAGAATCAGGTATAATTTAAGTACTTGAGGGAGAAAAATACTAACAAAGAAACAAAAGGAATACTGCAGTAGGTAGATTAAAGCATGAAAATATGTGAACTAACCACAACAGAGTTGTTTTTAGTTATTTAAATTCAATTACTGTATATTGATTTTTTATTTTTAAACAACCGAGGTTTCTCTCTCCACCTCTATTGCCTGCTGTGCTTTCTCCACAGACAGATTAATAAAGAAGAAGATTTTCATTGGTGTCCTATTTACTGGTGTAAATATGTAATCTGGGAGACAGTATAGTACCTTCTGGAAATAAAGTTTGTGTGTGTGTTAGAGAGAGCAGGTGATTTGCAGCCCCTCATAATTGATTCCCAGCTTTCCTTCCTTGCAGTGCACGTGGCATCATGGACAGTTTCTCCTCCAGCAAGGCATTCCCAAGAGCTCCATCTGCAAGAGAACATTCGTCTGTCCCGTCGGACTGCTCAACAGCGCTGAAAGGAGGACTGAAGTCAGTGCTCAAGGGGAGTAACTACCTTAAAATTCCATAGGTCTTTATACCAGCCTTGCTAATTTTGGTGGGGGTCTGTCTAGCGAATGTTTTGAGGCTGAAAGGGGGAATGCTATTTTGCCCAACCCCAGAAACACCGATGCTTCCTGGCACTCCACCCCTCAGGAGTCCCTGCACTTTCAGGGCTCCAGGCATCTGTTTAGCCAAATTTCACAAAATCACAGAAGACTGTGTGTTGGAAAAGACCCCTAAAATCATTGAGCCACATGAACTGTTCTCTTTTGCCCTTCAACAGTAATTGTGCCCTCCTTAATTTTCTCGTATATATATATACGCATAATGGAAGGTGATCAGGTCTTCAAATCTGATATGTTTTTGGCAGAAAAACAGAGAAATGAGAGGAAAAAGTTGACTTCATGGATCACAATTTCAGCACACTATATCAACACAGTCTTTCCAGTAGCTGAAAGGAGCCTTCAACAAAGATGGAGAGTGACTATTTACAAGGGCATGGAGAGAGAGGACAAGGAGGAATGGCTTCAAACTGAAAGCAAATAGGTTTAGATTGGATACTAGGAAAAAAATTTCCCTGTGAGAGTGGTGGGGCCCTGGCACAGGTTGCCCAGAGGAGTTGTGGCTGCCCTATGCCTGGAAGTGTCCAAGACTGCTGGAGGGGTCTTGGAGCAACCTGGGATAGTGGAAAGTCTCCCTGTCCATGGCAGGACGTGGAACAGGATGATTTTTGAGGTCAGTTCCAACCAAGGCCATTCTATGATTTTATACGTCTCTAGCTCCCAGCACAGTCATTAGCCTAGCTGCTGCTAACCTCTATGGAGGTTTCCAGAAATACAGTTTCTATGCAGCAAGAAAAATATTGGTGGATATATTCTTAAGACTGTAATTAAAAGAGGAAGTTTCTAACTTTTATAGCTATGCTGATTTCTTGACACAGTTCTGGATCTCATAACCACATTCATCTTTCCAGAAATGACCTAACTGGTTGTATTATTGGGACAAACTGAACCAGTAACATGAATGAAAGGGAAAGATGGTATTACTTGTATCACCTTTTGGGTTGTCAGCCTAATATTAACTGACTAAAGTCTGTACATTCTGACTCAGACACTTACCAATATCATGGGATATTGAAAGTAAATTTTATTTTGAGTCACACTGCTGTTACCTTTTCCAGTATTGGCTGTGCTCTGCATAAGAGTTTGTATAAGCTTAAAACCTTAAATATCACTTCTGAGTTTAGCCTAGAATGATTACATTCTCAGACAAAGATGGTAATTTGAGATGGTATGGCAAGTGAAGAATCAACTAAAAATACGTTATGATACTTCTGATCATGTACTTTCTTGTCTTCTTACTTGTTTTACATTTTTCTCCCATGGATACTTCACAAATACTTTTCTATCTGAAATTTTTCTGAGAGGTGAATAATTTGAGACAAGTTTTTGTGGGAAGGACTTTGTTATTATTGCATTGATTTGGTCAGTAACCTTGGTATATTGGAATTAACACAAACCAGTGGTGTGGATGTAAAAGTCTGGACAAACTTCAGCGAAGACATACAGTTTCATGCATTTTTCAGCTTTGGTAATATTTAAGTAGAAACTGAATGCACAAAGCTGTTCTTCTCATAGTTGCAAAATCCAATGAAATTCAGTCTGCTGTGGTCACTGTGAAGCTGTGGGGGAGAGGCTGCCCCAGTGTTGAGCTGCTCTCTCCAAAGACAGGCGAAGTAGCAGAGATATACCCCTCTGGGATGAAAATGTCCCTTCTGCCTCTTGCTTCACTCCAGTTCTTCTCTGGTTTAACTTGAAAGCTTCTGATTTCCAGTACTGTAAATCTGACACATTTCATGAGTATTAGGTTTACTTACCTGCAATAAAAAAATCACAGTTGTTAGAAAATACGGAAAAATTGAAACATTCTGAAGCTGCGCTGTACTTCAAAATCAACTGGAGTGTTTCAAGCACTATATCTCTACTTTAGACACTGTCTTTATCATCTAAATAATAAATGTGGTCAGTTTGTATTACACCTTTTGATGGAACTGGGGCATTTTTTTGTAAGCTATTTGGCTACTACTAGACTTGGTGCTGCTCTCTGAAAAGAAGTTCCTTTGCATTCTGTTGGAAGTAAGGGGTGGTGGTGGTGCAGATTGTTAATAATCTCTAGGAACCACTGCAACCTGCAATTCATGCTACCACAAACCCATAAAAAGAGCTCCTTTATACAAGAATTCTGCTCCAATGTAACCCAAATGCAATCTGGGGCAAGAGTGGGGACGCCCTGGCACAGAGAAGCTGTGGCTGCCCCTGGATCCCTGGCAGTATCCAAGGCCAGGTTGGATGGGGCTTGGAGCAGCCTGGGGTAGTGGGAGGTGTCCCTTCCCATGGCAGGGGGATTGAAATGAAATGGTCTCTGAGGTTCCTTCCACCCAAATGGGTTTATGGTTCTATGATTCTACAAACGAATGCAACTGCACTGACCAAAGCTCTTCTATTCATTTGGCAGAACCAGGTTTTTATTTGTTTCTCCCTTCAAATTAGAAACAGATTAGCAAAATAAATTACTTTTAAATTAAATGACAGAATTTAACATGGGTGGATGGCAATTTAACTGTATTAATATAAAAATTAACTTAAGGCATTTGATTTCTGCCTGCCTTTTCATAATCCCCACGTCTATTGAGGTTAAATCATTCTCCTCTCCTCCTTTATTTGTTTAATGAATTTGCTAAAAAAGTAAATAAAATTTCATTAATTTAATATTTCCGTGTACAACACTGGAAAACTGATTAAGAATAAATAAAAAATTAGTTTAACATTCCATTTAACATGATAGTTTTATTTCAATAATTACTTTATTGAAACATTTCTAATTAGCTTGCAAATAAAAAAGAATTTGTCTTCATATTTCCTACTGAGTAAATTATTACTCTATTTTACATATACTTTTGCCTAAAAGGTGTTTGGCAGTTCCATTTGTTAAGTGCATTGCAAAGACATGACTGAGTTAAGAACCACATTCGTGTTCCTAGGTATTTATTTTGGATTTTAGCCATACACCCAGGCTTCCTAAACAGAGAAAAATGCTTCTGCTGGAGCAAACCTGGTGCTCCTCTTTAACGTCTCTGAAGGTGGCCCTAGTAAGCTGGTTGCAATTGTAAATACATTTCTCAACTGCAAGAGTGAAATCCCTTGGGTTCATCTTCCATGGAACCAAGTGGTATGGAGATGATAAACACAACTGTAAAAATACTGACAGATCAGTTTCAAATTAGGTTTAAAGATCAGGTTTTTGTGTAAACTCTTGATTTTGTTAAAGGAAACAAATTCAAGACTCTGGTGTGGAATGTATTACTAACCTTTCTAATATTTTATATTATGGTTCCTTTCTCATTAAAAAATGTCTTAACGGCATATACACACCTTGCAGGTGTTTCTGTTCTGTATGGATTTTGGAATTTAACATGTAATTTTTCCCACAGATGAACCATGACTTTACAAAATTACTATACCTACATTTCAGGGAGTTTTGCTGGTTTTTTGTTTGTTTGTTTGTTGTTTTGAGGCTTTTCTATTTGTTGGTGGGGGGGGTTGCTAACTTTTTTGGGTTTTTTTTTTCTTCTGTTGTTTTTTGTTGGTTTTTAAATCTCATTCCTTATATAGCTTACCATTTTAGTTTTTTAGTTTGTTTTGTTTTATCATCATTAAAAGTAAGAAAAATACGTTCACATTGAAACAGGTGATTTTATGAACCATGTGCTGTGAAAACAAGAGGTTTAATAGATGGTATTTTTTAATGTGTTTTTCTCAGTGGTTATAGTTGATGCAGAAACTAATAAGCAAATTGTTCTTTCTATATGGTATTATCTTGCCCAATTGTGTGTGTCTGCATCAATGACTATATCAACCATATTATCATTGTCTTTGAATTTTGTTCTTGTTAAAGTCATAGGAACCTGATTTTGTGGGGAAGAGAAAATAAAAGACTATTTTGCCTTAAGTGTTTAGTCATTAGTGTATTTCAGTGATATAAACGCTAACAGAGGGTATAATTTTGCCTGTAAAAGGGATCATTATTTCACCATAAAGGTATGTCTGTTTTACTAATAATTAAACTTTCTGATAACAATGTTATAAGAGTCTTTGATGCGCACATATAAAATTAACATTAAGCCGTTATTTTGTGACTGATCATTAGTGATGGCTAAGTTGTACTTTTCACAGAATCACAGTATCATTTAAGTTTCAAAAGACTTCGAAGATCATCAAGTCCAACCTGTGGCTGATTCCCACCTTGTCATCCAGACCAGAGACACGTCCAATTGTTCCTTGGACCACTCCAAGGATGGGGACTCCAACACCTCCCTGAGCAGCAGAAGATCAACATCTTCTGTGATGAAATTCCTCCTGATGTCCAACCCGAACCTCTCCCTGTGTGCAGCTTGAGTTTAAGTCCAGTTCTCCTGTCCCTGTTCCCTGGGAGCAGAGTCCAACCCTCCACCCCATTTGCCCCCTTCTGTCAGGAGTTGTGCACAAGAGCCACAAAGTCCTCCCTGAGCCTCCTTTTCTCCAGACTGAACAACTCCAGCTCCCTCAGCACCTCCTTACAGGACTTACCCTCTAGAAACCTCACCAGCTTTTTTCAACTTCTCTGGACTCTTGTGTTGTCTTCCATTCATTAAAAAAAAAAAAAAAAAAAAAAAAAAAAAAAAAAAAAAAAAGGTGACCACAAACCAGTAATATATATTGTTCAATTATTAGTTTTACCACTCAGTGTATATTTAGGAATTTCACTGGAAGACGCCCAGTTATTTTTAGTGTGTCTACCTAAGCAAACATGGGAAAGGTCTTAAATATTTGCTGCATGTGCATCCAAAGAGCAGTAACAGTTAATGCCTCCACAGTTTTGTAATTAATACTGATGAAGCTTTAAGGCTGATTTGCTTCAAATACCAGTCAATTGACAGGGGGATCTTGCTCAGAATAAGCTCAGATTACAAAAATGTGAATTGTGAGAATTTGGCCTGGCAGCAAAAATTTTTTCCATTCAAGGTGGTTTAATGTATGCTAAATTTCCAACCGCCTGCATGTTCAGCAAAGATGATTCAGTAGGCATCTTTGACTACGCGCTAGTAAATAGAATGAATCATAATCTTTAGTCTGCTATGAAAACAAGGTAAATACCTGTCTTACATCCATGGCCAAACACTCTTACCTGCTTTCTGCAGCACAGAGTGGCCTGGTCTGGACTGTTTTGTGACTTCAGTAACAACTTCTGTGACTTTAGTAAAGGAAATAATCACACCACACAGAGGAATCTGGTCTGGGAATACTCCAGTGATTATGTTCCAGCCTTAAGGAGGCAGGATTTGAGACCAAAATCACAATATTATCACAGCTGCCTTTTAGGACTCAGTATCAACGAGAGATAGAAAAGGTATGCATTCCAGAGTCACAACCAACATGTACAGGAACCTGCAGATACCTGAGAAGTGGTTACAGAGAGAATGGAGCCAAGCTCATCTCTTTTGGGAAAGACAGTAAAACAACATCAAACAGCAATAAAGTGTGGCTAAGTACACTCAGGCTGAACATGAGGAAAATTTTCCTGACTAGCAGTGGGTCACTGAAAATTATGTCCCAGAGAACTTGAATTTCAATCCTTGGATATTTTTAAGACTCACCTGGACAAAGCCACAGCTGGCCTTGTCTGCTGTTGGTGATAGTCCTGCTTCAGGTGGGAGGCTGGGATGACATCAAAAGGGATCCCATCAAATCCGCTTTTCTGTGACTGGGCGACAATATTAAAAATGACATTACACAGCTCGAAAGTGACAATGAGTTTGTAGAAGAGTGACTAATGGAGTCAAGAGTTAAACTGCTGTCATCACTAAAATCCCAGTCTTACATCATGGTTCAGTCTTCACATTTGGCATTGTTCTTTTTTGCTAGAAGGGCTCTGAATGTTTGTGTTATCCTTCACTGATACATCCTGTGGTTGGATAAATCTCTTTGGAAGGAGAAAAAATTTTCCTTTTTCCTGAGACCAGATGAGACTGGGCAGACAAAAACTCTTCACATCGGGACCATCTTCTGGAATACATGGGCTAAAGATGATCCATGAGTGACAGGGATCACTGCCTACAGAACAATGCACTGTCTAGAAAAATTCAAATTCATGACAAATCTGCACATCATTGCAAGTAGGTGAACTGAGGATAAAAGTGACAGGAACTGACCTGTCCAGCAAAAGGGATACCAAGGATTTATTTATTATTTTGCCTTATACAACATATTTGAGTTTACTTATTTTTTCTTTCTGATCTATCACACTGGAACTCAGATTGAAACGTTCATGAACATTTTTTCATGCTCATCTTTTAGAGAGCAAATCCTCCAGATCCACTTCCTTCCATCATGTCATTAAAAACATTGGTTTATCTATGGGTAGCAGATGTCTTTTCTTGAGGTTCATTTATGGACAGTGATAAACTGCTGAAGGTTTATTGTTAGAGACTGAAGGAGAGAGAGAACACAGATGTTCTCTTGCTGAGCACCATTTGATTAGAAGGAGAGAACAATCTATAGTTGCTTTTGTAAGTAAATGGCAAGAACACCCAAAAATTTAGTGCTAATAAGAGATTTAAAAAATTGGAACTGAGGTAGAATAGGAAAGATAAAGAAGAGGAAACTGATTTTTTTTTTTTTTAAGACATATTTTTTTTAACTTTGTAAATAGGGTTATGGAGAGGTTGAGAAAATGGGAAAAAATATGTTAAAGCAAGGTAATTTTGTAACGAATAATAAATACGTACTCAGAAATTATAATGAAATCTGAGGAATAATTAAAAAATTGAAACTATATTTGGCTCATTGGTAATCTAAAACAAGAAAAAAAATCTGTAGAAAATACAAACAAACTTGAGACAAATATGAAAGTATTTAACAACCCTGTGGAGATAAATGCAAACATGAAAACAAAATAAATTAGTTGATTATTGAGCTAAAACCAACATACCAAGGAAAAGTCTTCTAACAGAGATGGAAAGAAATTACTGATAGTTGAAAACAGCCAGGATGCACTATGTAATTTTTGAAAAAAGTTTCACCAGAAAGTTTCACATACATTTAGAAAAAATAGGTGCTGCCTGACCAGCCTGTTGTCTGGTGGCCTGGTGACCTGCCCGTGGAGGAGGGAAAGGTTGTGGATGTGTCTGCCTGGGCTCCAGCAAAGCCTTTGACACTGTCAGCCATGGAATCTCCTGGAAAAGCTTCAGCCCAGGGCCTGGATAGGTTCCCTCTGCTCCAGGTGAAGAACTGGTGATGGCCAGGCCCGGAGAGGGGTGGGGATGGTGCCACATCCAGCTAGGAGCTGTCACTGTGGTGTCTCCAGGGCTCAGCATTGGGGCCAGCCCTGTTTAATGTGTTTATTGTTGATCTGGATGAGGGGACAAGTTGTCAGGTGACACAAAGTTGCAGGGAGTGTGGCTGTGCCAGAGGGCAGGAAGGCTCTGCAGAGGGATCTGGGCAGGCTGGATCCATGGGCTGAGGGCAATGGTGTGAGGGCAGCAGAGCCAAGTGCCAGTCCTGCCCTTGGGTCACACCAACCCCTGCAGCTCCAGGCTGGGCAGAGGGGATGGAACACTGGGAAAGGCCCTGGGGGTGCTGGAGACAGCCGCTGGACATGAGCCCAGGGGTGCCCCAGTGGCCAAGAGGTTGATGAATAACATCCTGACTCATTATCAAAACCAGCGTGTCCTGCACAGCATGCCCAGACCAGGACAGTGACTGAACCCCTGCACTCAACACTGGTGAGGCTGCACACCAAATCCTGTGCTCAGTTCTGGGCCCCTCACTGTAGGAAGGACATGGAGGTGCTGTAGCTAAGGAAGGATCTAGAAACCAAGTAATATGAGGAGCAGGTGAGGAAGCTGGGAAAAGGCTCAGCCTGGAGAAAAGGAGGCTCAGGGGGGACCTTGTGGCTCTGCAAAACTCCTGACAGGAGGGGGCAGCTGGGGGGCTGGGTCAGGCTCTGCTCCCAGAGAACGAGAAACAGGACAAGAGGAAATGGCCTTGAGCTGCACCACCGGAGGTTCAGGTTGGACATCATGGGAATTTCTTCACAGAAATGGTTGCTATGCATTGGAAGGGGCTGCCCAGGAAGTGATGGAGTCACTATCCCTAAAGGTGTTCAAGAGGCAGCTGGACATGTCACTTATTGCTGTGGTCAGGTTGACCAGGTAATGGTTGGTCAAAGGTTGAATTTGATGATGTAGGAGTTCTTTTCCAACATTAAGGATTCTGTGTTTCTGTGATTCAACGAAAAAGTCTTTCAGTTATTTGATTAAAAGGTAGGAAACTATAATATTTCATCACTGGATTAATATCCAAAGAACAAAAAAAGTTAAACTACTTGATCAAGTCAAATATATTTAAGGCAGTATGCAAGAAATATTTCTGTCATTAAATTTGAGAATGTCTAGAAATATAAATACAAATATCTCTGTTTATTTAAGAATGTTTTTTTCTTAGATATGTAAGAAAAAAAAAAGGTAAACTGAGCATCATCAGTCACTGTAATTTAAGTTCTAAGAAAAATGATGGAGCACATAAGCAGTGACATATAAAACCATAAAGGAATAAGGAGATGATCAGCATCCATCAAGAGTTTGTTGAAAACAAGCAAGTCAAAGCAATATATGTTACTTCTGAGAAATTCTTCAAGTTTCCCTTGGGTGCAGAACAGCCTAAATGCTTGATGCATCTGGTAAGGTTTGCATAATAAAAGTTATGATCACACTGAGTTAAAAAGTTAGTGTGTCAGAAGAGAATAATGGAGTTCAGCTCTCAAACTCATGCAAAACCCCAGCATGCTGTTCAATAAAGACTGATGGGAAGAAGACACCATATGTGCCAGATGGATCATGATTGACTAAAACAGCAGCTCTGTAGATAATACTCTAGATTTTAGAATAGGCTCTGCGGAGAGAAGTAGTAGCAGCCTTAAATGACAGAAAAAAAACTCTGCTTCAATATTAAGTACAATTTTATTTTAGTTAGAGGAATCATCCTAAGTAGATCATGAATCCTGAAAAGATTGCACAAAGTGGATATGGTTTTTGTAGCATTGAGGGCCTTTAAGAACAAATTAGACAGACGTCCATCAGAAATGACATAGAAATAGCTGATCTTGCCTTAGGGAAGGGGAATACACTGGGGACAGCTATCATATCAATCAATTCTGTGCCTCAAGCACTGATGCATGGATATCCTATTGTGTTGGCTTTTACTGCTGGTGATCACAAACAGAGATGTGCTGGAATATTGCTGTTGCAGTTAGTCTGAACTGGCCAAGGACATAATCTCTTAAAGAGCGCTCATTCTTCCAAGATCAAGGACTGGGAAATGCAGACCCACTTTGTAAAGAAAGCTGTTTTTCCTCTGTCTTGTCATATGACACTCACATCAAACTTTGACATTTTTAAGAACACCACAATTAAATAGTCTACCACAAACTTATATAATTGCACATAGACAAATAATATCAGGATGCAAAGATTGTATTTGTGCTTTTGTACTTCTAAAATAGGTGTGGATAATATTTCTATTTCATAAACTGTGATGATGTAACCATTTTTCTATCAGTAGTGTACATGAAAGAACTGTAACAAGTATTCCACTCAGTATGGTAGAAGTTTCCATAAAAATATGCAGTATAATGTTCCACCAGGTCTTTCATTGTCCATCCCTGCTCTCATCAATTGCAAGAGCAAAAGCTGAATTAGTTTGCTTATATGTCAAAAAGATTCATATTGAATTACAATGTGATCTTGTATGCCTTTAATGGATGTGTTGATGCGATAGTAATAATAATAATAGTAATAATAACACTTTGCAATTCTGTAATTGCATTCTGATTATACTAACATGATTTACAAACACTAATTATATGAGCCTTTCAAAGCTCTTGTAACAAACGTGGTAGGCCCATATACAGCAATTACAATCATACTTCTCTTTCAGAAAGAATTTCCTGCAGACTTCCACATAATCTATAACAAAGAAGGTACAGGAATATGAGTATTTTGTCAAAAACTAGTGTGCTGAAGATATAGATATTATTTTTATCCTTATTAAGCTACTTCTTTTTCTTCCATGTCATTGTGTCACCATGCAATGAAAACTTTAATTTTTCTTGCCTAATTTGCAAAACAAAAGTAAGTTTGCAAATTGCAAACTTTGCAGCTCATTCATAATCAATGTAAGTATCTTATTAAATATTAATTTGTTGGGAAAATCTCAGTATCTTTCCTCTTCACTCTGTTCACTGTTTTATGTCACCTGTATGCAATTTTTTCTCTCACTTGACAGTTTGATTTCTATGGCATATTAATATGTTTAAAGTAGCCATTATGCAAATAGCAAAGCTCAAATTTACTTCACATAAGGAAGTTATTTTAAAGCACAGCACACTTCTCACACAGTTGTTCAAATACTTAACAAAAAGAAAGGAATAAAGAACAATTCTCAAAACTGTGGTTGCATATGCATGCATACTAGGAACTAACTTTTTGGTTTTCATCTGGAAATATTGATCTACATTCTCCTCCAGGGCCGCACTGCCTCATGACATTCCACCATCCATTTAATTTCCTTCAGTGCAGTGTTATTCTTCCACAGAAACATTTTCTCTCTCCCTGCTGCCCTTTACCTCTACTTTGCCTTTTTGAAGTGAGACCTTTAGATTTGGCAGAGATAAGATACATTGCTTCAAAGTGAATGTTTTACAGCTTGATGCTGGTTTTGTGTATTTTTAATATTATTTTTGCTGCTCAAGGGAACTCTATGGAGTTTAAGACAGGGTGCCTGAATTAACAGAGTTTTTTGGTGAGATATTGGACCAATAAGTAAACTTTGTGGTGAATTCACATACGGCACAGCCCTTCTGCTTCTGCCTTTCAAGGCAAGCAGAATCTGCTTGGTCACAGCCATGGGCCAACTTCTAAGTTCCTCTGGTACCATCAATGAAAAATAAAACAAATGGTCATATTATGGGAAATTTTGCAGGACATTATGTCCAGTTGATATAATCCACTCTACTTGATCCATTTCCATGTCTTTACCTCATTGCAGGATAAATTTCTACTGAATTTGATGCAATGAATTAAAATTAAAATTTTCCCAAGCTTATATTTCCTTCACAAAAAATCCAACAACAAAAGTATTTCCTTTATTTTTAGCAAGAAGAAGTTATACAATATATTTATTTTTTCTTTTTCTAAATTTAAAATTTTTTGTATTAGCTACTTATTAAAAAATCTTTCTGTATCTATAAAATCCCTCAATATAGCTGAAAATAGATATAAAGATACAGATAGAATACAGATTCCTTTGCTCATTTAAAAAAAAAATCTGTTTTATTTCTCATCTGCTTAGATGAATCCCATGGGTAAACTGTAACACAAAATGTATTTAGTTTTATATGATCTTCTAATCCCAACAGCTGTATTAGGTAATTTTTCACTAGTTTCATGTATGTCTTTTTTATTGTCTGCATCAGAGCAAAAATATGGCTAATAAATATTGATTTGAAACAAAGTAGAACAGAGAGATATCCCAAACTGTATTTTGTGAAATGAGGGGTTTATACTCAATGTAAGAAGTAAGCTGCAGTGAAACAAACAAAAAGAAAAAGAATCCTTGGGGATGTCTTCCAACTCAGGTTATTCTATGGCTCTACGATCCTGGATTATGATAAAACCTACATACTTTCCTAGTAGGCAATACATTTGATTAACTCAATAAGGCTTTGGAAACAAATAATTCACTGCCTTTAATCAATTTTTTAATCCTTTTTCACAAGACTTCACCTAAATTCTTTCATATTTATATGGACAACACATAGTCATATAAAGATAGGTACTGAATGAAAATTACCAAGAGACTGAAGGTCTTAGACTGACATTGAAACCACTGTGAATAGATATAAAAACATACAGCTTTTCAAGTGATTCTGATTTTAACAAGAATACTAATTCCCATTACGTATTTTTTTCTGAGTCCATTTAAACAAAAGCATATTGTAACAAACTGAAGATTATTTAAAATGGTGAAAAAGGCTCCTAGTTAAAGACTATTGAACTACTGCTCTCAGTTATGAAAAATTCTCACTAGAGAAACAAACATTAGAGCAAGGGAAACAAAGTCGCAGCCTGATGGCAGTATAAAAGGAAGTGAGGAAATCTGCAAATGACAGAATGTGTATTTGAAGATGAGAAAAAAATAGAGCCATAGAGAAATAGTCAAGAGTTTGACAGCATATGTGTGATTTATTTAAGGATTTGATTTCAAAATAACCAAATTATTTAGCAGAGCACCAGTTAAAAGCAGCCCCAGCAGGAAAAAATGCTTTTTAAAATTACAAAAATAAGGAAAGCTGCTCCTTTAAAGAGGCATCAGTGTCCATGGAAAGTAGAGCTGCTGTGACTAGAAAATAAGCGAGAACCTGTGGTAGGTCAAGTGTTCATCATTGTATTAGGAAGCTAAAAAAAAAAAAAAAAATTTCCATAAAATGGAACTTTTAATGGTGGCTGACAAAGGAGAGGTTAAATCACAATATTTTTGTATCCATCTCCCAGTTTATCACAGATGAACAAATACAGCAGGATAATATCCTTACTGCTTCCACACTTACTTCACAACTGTGGGTTTGGAGGTGACAACAGAAATAAGTCCGGACCTCTCTCTTCATGCCTGAAAAGCAGGACTACATCATTTTCTAGAAAGAGAAACCTTGGAGCTGCTTTTGTTCTCAAATGCAGTGTCACATTAGGAAAGTGTTCACTAATAGCTGCAGTCAAAAAGTGAGTGCTGGAGGAATTATTTCTGGACAAATTATATGAGTGATGATGATCCACAGAAAGAAAATTGGAAGATATTCCCTTTTTCTATTTCCAGTGTTCTTATCCTGGAACGGGATGTCTTCTGAGTTCTGTTACCATGAGGAATTAATAACAAAGAGTAACAATTAGCATCCATCTTTGGCCCTGAGTCCTCTAAAGTTGAAGATTAACCTTCGTTTAGATAGGTAGAGTGGGAATCATGATGCCAGGAGAAAACTGACTAAATGTGAATGAAATTGCTTTACAGTTGGCCTGATATCATGAGCCTGATCATAAACTATGGCCCTACCTGGCAAACCTCTCTGTCGGATTCTTCTGTTGCCTCTGTCAAATAGTTTCTCTCAGTCCTGAATTATTTTTAATGCTTCTAAAAGACTACTCCCCTCCTCTGGAGCTGTCTGCTTCATCCACTTTCAGTCATGGAGCTTCAGTGAAGGTCTTACTCAGCAAGAAACAGAATATGGAATGAGTCTGTGAGAGTGAGAGCAGTGTATAGGACTGCACCTTCTCACAAATTTTTTTTATTCCTTCATTCTTGGGCAAAAGCAGTATTTTTTTTTTTCACATTATCTAGACCTCTAACTCAGAAAGCCTGAAACCTGACAGTTCAGAGTATTTTATTTCAAATTCCATCTACTGGCAGAGCCTGGTGTTCCAAGTGTACATATTCTTAAGCAAAAACAAACCCCTTCTGTTTTCCAAGATGCAGTCAATTAAGATCTTGTTTCATCCCTTTAAATGTTATGCTCCCCCTTCTTTATCTTCCAGAGGAAGAGAGAGAAGAAATTTATTTTCCTCTGTCTTTCCTGCAGTATAATCCACAATAGTGCTGGCAGGACATTGAGTTAAATCCTGCACCCTGTGAGAATGCAATTATCATGCCATCAGAAAAAGTACTTCATTTTCTAGAGGGACACAGCAAATTCAGATAACGCTTGACATCCTCATCATGGTTTAAAACACTACATTACAGAACCAAAATGTTGTATTTCTTTTCTTTTTTTTAATGTCAGTCTTTCAAAACAGCACCATGTCCTATAATTAAATCTATCACAACATTTATTTCACAGGCCTCAAATGTGTAGAAGTGATTTAATGGCTTATTTTGTGTTCATCTCTCCCTCTTGTGGCAGATGTCAGCAAGGAAAAAGATTGCTTTTTACAAACAAATTGAAATGAGCTAACCCTGAACATTATCTATTTCTAACATCAGGATGTTTTGGGGTATATTTAAGTTGCAGAGTGTTATGAAGGATATAATTTGACGTCTCCGACTTAACAGCACACATTTATAATGTATAGTGCACAAATACTATAATTTCATTAGACCTTACCCATCATAACTCTCACCTGTTAAATGAATGTGTAGGTTATGCTGTTCAAAGGACATTTGCAAATTAAATATTTTTTTAAGAAAGCTTTTGAAGGTGGAATATTTTTTTATTTTTCTGTTTGCATGTTTGATGTTTGCATTTGAATGTCATCATATTAACAGCAGTTTGCCTGTAGGGAAAAAAAAATTGTCCTAAATATCAGTGTATGGTAAATGTTACTGTAACAGAAAGCTTTATTGAACCACAAGCTGCCTCACTGTTTAAAGGATCTGCAAGGGCTATGGATTTCTCCTGAGGGGCAAAATATATTTTCAAAAAGCTATTTCTTCAGTTTGTTCTCCTCACATATTTGACATCCTTTTATACAGATTGAGTTATATTGTTTTGCTGTCAGTCTAATTTGCTGTTGGACCTTTTAGATGACATTCTGATAAACAAAAGATTAACGGGGAAAAAAGAATTTGCTCCAAACAAAACCAAAACAACCAAAGGCCACCAACCCCAAAATTTGTAAGCACGACCATAAAAGAGAGTCAAAAGGTGACTCTGACTAAAACTATGTATATGGTGGGGTGGATTTTTTTTGAGCGGTGCATGTACATGTGTGAAAAGAGAGAGATATGCAGCAATAATTTTCCTTTCTTCTGTGTGTAGACTGACAGACACTTGCTTAGAAAGATAAGACAGGAGGAAATACCCTCAAGTTGTAACAAGGGAATTTTATATTAGATATTAGGAAAATTTTTTCATCCAAAGTGTTGTTAAACCCTGGCACAGCTGTCCAGGGCTATGGTAGAGTCACAATCCCTGCAGAGATTTAGGAGATGTGTGGATGTGGCACCTGGGGACATGGTTTGATGGTGACCTTGGCAGTGCTGAGTGAATGGTCGGACTCAATCTTAGAGGTCTTTTCCAATATAAATGATTGTAAAAATCTATGATTTACAGAGGGGTGGTGGCAAAGCAGTGGGGGTTCTGATGCCTTGGACTGGATCTTCATTTTGGACTGTGGCTGATGGTGGGTTCTTGTTGTCCCAGTGGGAGTGGTCCCAAGCCAGCACACAGGGAGCCAAACAAGGCCAGTACCAGTGAAATCTGCATCCCTTCCTCGTGCATCACATCCTACAGGCAGTGGGACATCTGCCTACCAGTCTGTGAAGAGACCTCTAGGAGTGTTTCAAACAGTCCAGTGTTTCTAACAGAAATGAGACGTGCAACAGATAACCTACTTGCCTCCTTCTGGAGGAATCAAAGAGATTTGCTGGGTCACTTTATTCTCAAAGCACGCTGGATTTCTCCACAGAGGCTGCTCAATCAAGCTCTAGTGGAGGAGATTAACCTTGGAATTACAGCACATTTATATGTGCATTAAGAGTATCTCCACTAAATCGTTGGGAGCTAAGAGTGTCTCTCATGAAGATGACTATCTTTTACCTTCTAATCTAGCCCTGGATCCTACCCTAATATACCTTAAACATGTCAGCTTAATGATCAGCTTAAGTTTGTAAAATCTATGAGCATGCATTGCATTCAAACAGCTTTAAAAATGGTAGGCTCACAGTTCTCTTGAAAAGAAAGCTCAAAAGGCAAACAAGTGTCTTCTGCAAAATCTGGTTAAAAAAAGTCTTTAAAGGAGTCATTGTTTCCTATTAATCATTCAAGATTCGGTGATTAATGCTGGAACACAAACATTCCTGATAATGCCTTTAACATCCTTTTAGCAATTTTCAACTTTTTCACTTGAGAGTTGCTGCCTGACATTGCTTTTTCATCTGTTTAGGTCATCTGTTCCTCACCATGGCAACTGGGAAATTACTGCACATGTGATCTGAAGTTTAAATGCATTTATTGTCATTGCTGTTGTCTCTAAGGCGAGGAAATGAGCGTTGTCTTACAATAAGAAAACAGCAAGGTGTGCAGCCAATCTTATTTCTGTGTGAGTAGAAGTGTCCCAATCACAGTTCACCATCATTCAAAGTGGAATTTGTGCCTGTTTCCTCACAGACTCCCTCTGGCTGCTGGTTTCATGTTTTCAAAAAACTGACCCAGAGGGAAACCTTTTCCTTAAACTGTTAGCCTGTTTTGCCAGGAGATTTAAAGCCTCAGACCTTGACCTTCTTGTTTTTGATCTGTATTAACATAGTGGATGGAATTTTGGTTCAAAGGTCTGTGATTTTGTTCTTACAAGGAATAAAATAAACCCTCTTAGAGATGACAGCATCTGTGTTTTCTTGACTAAGCCAGCCCATGGTGGGACAAGTATTTACCCACTTATGATGCTTTAACTCAGAGACTGGAGGAGCTTCAAAGTCTGCAGAGAATTTCGTTAGTTTTATGGACCCTGGTTTTGATTTAGAGAGCCAATACAAATGTTATTGTAACTTCTTTATGTTTACTATAAGCTCTTTTAAAAATGCATGAAAGCAAAGCTCCATTCTGCCATAATGAGACACAACACACTCTGGCTATATAAAAATGATGCATTGAAATGTTTTCTTCAGAAAATAGCTTCTGAAAAATGTAGGCTTTAGGACCATTGCCATCATGTACTGCTCATAAAAGTTCCAATTAAACATTAAATTACAAATGTAACTTTTTTTTTATTATTATTTGAAGTAAACAGACCTTTCAAACTTTGTTTTAACTTTGAGATTTTCTTGCTTCTGGAATAAGCCTATTTTATTAAAGCTTTTTTTACAATGAGCTTTTTATCAGACCTGCAGTTAGCTTGTAAACCCTAGGGGTTCAAATACAAGGGGACAAATCTCTTCAAGGTTTGCTTGAAGCCTGTTAAAAGCTTACCATTATTTTCCTGTTAGACTCAGGTCAGAACTAATTTTGTGAAGACCTTTTAAACCTCTGCTTCTGTAACACCCCAGGTAAGAAGTGATGCAGAAGTGAAGAAATATGATCATTTGAGCTGAGAGACACAAGCTACAAAAACAATTCTTTGAGCAAGGGAAGAAAAATAAAGCACTGTTGAAGACATCTTTTTAGTAACATTTCAGCAAGAATTTTTTTTTAAACAGTATCTTGAAACACATTTTAAAAAATCTCTTACTATTAACATTTATTTCATGATGCAGGCAGAACAGAAAGTGACAAGAATATTTTGGGTTTTTTGGGCCTAATTGACAGGCTGATGCTGAAGATAATTACTGAACTACTGTCTTCTTGCTCTGTGAATAGGACTGCTAACCAGACAAGACTTGGTTCCTTGTCCTCCTGAGTCTTCGAGGTCCCCATGTTACTGCCAGGCCTCCCAAACATCACCATAACGTCACCTGGATCAGTTCTCGACCAACCTCGAGCTCTGCACCAGGGCCAGGGGCACCTAGGCAGTGTGAAATTGGTACAAACTGGGGTATTTCAGGCTGAATCATGTCCTTAGAATGCTGCTGCCATCCAAAGACACAATTTGGTACTGCTCTGCTGCTTGTGTGCACAGGAATCTGCTGTCAGCAGATATGGATTGCAATAGGGAGGCAGAGGAGCCATCGTTCCTCAGGTTCCAATTTTTCTGCTAAATCTCTAAAATAGGAACTTTTCTTCTTCCTCTTCCTCTTCCTCTTGTTCTTCTTCGTCTTCTTCGTCTTCTTCCTCTTCTTCTTCTTCTTCTTCTTCTTCTTCTTCTTCTTCTTCTTCTTCTTCTTCTTCTTCTTCTTCTTCTTCTTCTTCTTCTTCCTTTTCCTTCTTTTTTTTTTTTTTAACCATGCCACTTTTATGAGAAACAGCTGTTTTCAAAATTATGAAATACAGCTCTGCCCTTATGCCATGAGCACATCCATTTTATATGATGTGACATCAGGCTGTGCTGCACAGCACAGACTTTGCCCTTCACATGTCTTGCTGCAAAGACTCTCACCTAATTTTTCACATCAAATACTTCAGCAAATTCTTTGGAGTACTTAAGCAGCAACCTGTATTTTTCTAAAACAACCTGCTCTAGATTAGCAGTTTAGATAGTGCCCAATTAACTTCTTACCTTTCCTGGCAGGATCATCCACACTCAAGAGATAAATTCCTGAGCCTCACTAAGGAGAAATAATAGGTAAAGTTATACTACAATAGCCATAGAAATGTTTAGTTTAGCATGGATTTATAGGGACAGAATGAGTCATTATCCAAACAGAGGAAAACTCCTATAAAAATGGATGTCCTGTTTAATCCACTTACCGTAAAAATTTTCTAAGTACCTCTGGTCAATGTATTAGAGTGCAATTCTTCTCAGTGATTAAAATGCCTTATTTTCTAGTCTTTCAGCACTCATTATTATATGACAATAGTCATAATATTAATGAAACTTCATTTTACAGTGCACTGTGAAGTAAAACTAAGTCTTACAAACAGTCTAAAGTTACAATTTATAAAAATGCCATGTCTTAATTTTTATTATCAACCTCAGCAAACCCAGTCCTCACTCCAGTGAAAGCTACATCTTATCATATCCACAGTACAGCTTGATTGCAACAAAGAAATTCCCTAACTGTAATTTACTTAACTTTTCTGCAAAGTCAAATCATTTCAGTGTGGTCCACACAACTGTGTAGAAATAGTTTATCTTTCTGTAAGGAGGGTCAAATTAATTTCTTTACAACAGCCTTTCTCTTATTAACATCTAGCTAGTTGTTCTGTCATAATAATAGAGAAATTCCTTCATTATCCCATCTAGTGCCTACTGAGTGCTTCAACCTATTTGTGATTTTAATCTATGTGTTTGTTCTTCTGTGAAATTATGCCAGCTATTACTATTTGGATGTAATTAATCCTACTTCTCCTCTTTGGTGGGGAGTTCCACAGGTTAATTATGTTATTATACAATTATGATCCAATACTTGTGAAATACTGCTTGTTTCAACCATAATTTGGTTTGTGTTTTCACCCCTCTTTCTATATTAACCTTCTTGTCACCACCTCCACTTTTCTGTAGCTTAAAACTCATTCTTGTATATGATCTCACAATGTTTGAATGTGGGAGCTTTACCAGCACTGAACAGTCAACTCTGGTGTGCTCGTCCACTCAATCATCAACAAAACTGATGATGAAAGAAAAAAAAAATAGGCAATTCCCCCATTTCTCTACCTTCAGTCTCATAACCATGCCAGTTAATTTTAATAAACTTACTGAGTTACAAATTTACATTATTTTTACTATCGATGCAGGGTTTGGGCAATTTAATACAAATTATGTGACATTTATTTTGGTTATCAGACTGGAAACAAAACTTCACTTTCCCTTTAAAACTTTTTTTTATATTAGATTCCAGTGATGGGAAGGATATGGGGCTATATGTGAGATGTGGTTTAAGGCCACTAACATTTGGAGCAGAAAGCAAAGGTGTTACTGGAAGCCAGGCTGATATAAACCATCTTCTGGTTAATTTACCCAGAAATCTAAACCTGTCATGAAGCTTATCTCCATGAAAGAAGGTGGACAATGCTAGTGACATATCTGAAAAATCCATAAGGAAAGAGCTGGTGAAAATGATGTTGGACATTCATATGTTCTGAATAACAATGAAATTGAGGCCATGAAAAAGTCATTCCTTGTGCTTCTGAATCACCTAGGCACCCTGAAAAACTAAGGACATTGGCATGGTCAAAATCCTCCTGAGAACATATACCATGATTTTTGATTCTGGACACTTTACCCAAAATTTTTTCCTCCTACTTTGAAATGAATTAAACTACCTTGTTATATAGTCCTGTAGTAAAACCAAGAGGAAACAGTTGCATTTTCAAATAACACAATGAATGGGAAAAGCATTAACAACCTCAGTTTCCCAACCTCCAGGGGACTTTGTCACAGAACTCCTATCAGCTTCAGGCTTGGCATTTCTTCTACTTTCTGTGGAAATGCGCCTTAAATATTTTCCCTGAAAAGACAAAACACAAAGGCAGCAAAGAAATACAGAGGGAAAGTGGTAACACCCTTCTTTGTGTGCACTGCTGAAGCCTTCAAAACACAGCTAATCTTGTACTTCATCAAATACAATAACCAGATATGATAGATAAATTTAAAAGGAGAGACAACAGATCAGTCTTCCTCTTGCAATGTGCTGCGAATCTGCCATTGAAACAAAGCCCCCTTCAGACGCAGGGTGACACAGCTCCATGGATATCTGCAGTGTCCCACTGGTTAAATCTGCTGGTAATATGCTCCATGACTTCAAGAAGAACTGGGAGAGCATGGGGAGCACGAATTAGAGGCATCAGACCAGATGCACAGCTGAGGGAGAAAATGATTGAAATGAGATTGACTGAACAGCTGTAGCTGAAACTTTGGTGCTGAATTTACTTCTCCACAGGTCTTTTTTCTTCATCTTGTCAAAATCTGCATTCTCCCTAGATGACTCTGTATGAAACCTAACTAAGCATCCAGCTCCAGAGCAAGGGTTTACCAGACAGAAGATATCACTGGCGTGGGTGTGAGCTGACAGGAGGAGAAGGAAAGTGCTGGGAAAACCAGGCCTTTCTCTGCCGCTGCTTCCAACCTGCTGCCACTTGGGAAGCGGCATGGAGGGTCATCCATCTTGTTTTATCTACCTAAAATATATTTATCAGCCTAAAAATGTCACCAAGGTACATCAAGAGAGACGAAAATTGATGACTTCCCATGGCTATCGTTGGTGCTTATGTCTAGTTTTGATAGCACTGCAAATGATTTCATACTTCAGTTATACCATAAGAAAAAGGTTTTGTACATGTAAGTAATCTGTAAGATAAGATATATCTATGTGTGTATGTGTCTAATCTGATTTTATATATGGTTTTAGGCATGTAAAATTTTAAAATTAGAGCTTGGAAAAATAATCTAATTTGGAGGAAGAAAGCTCTGTCTTTTTATTCCATTCATTTTTGTGGGGTTTTTTTAAGTTGAAGGCATTATGAATCCAGCTGTCTTCAACACATGCCTTGATGAGAAAGCTTGGAAAATGTTCTTATGTTGACAGCTTTCTTGCAACTTATGATATTCTGTGTTTTTGCTTTAAAATAAAATGAGAATCAAGATTCAGAATACTGTTTTTTTCAATGGTATTTACAAATACAATACCACGGCAAAGCCAGGAAGCAGTCAAGAGAAGGACACGGACAATCTGGAAACTGAAAGCTTAACAAATGCAACTAAGGTTATTGCATTTTTTCTCATTGTTTTCCAAATTAATCCCAAGGCTTTTAAAAGAATCTGCCTGAATTTTTCATGTTTCATCTCGGAGATTATGTGAATAAAGCTCAAGTTTTGTATTTCACAAGACAAAGAATGGTAGCTTCACATCAGTGGAATGTAAAGTCCAGATTTCCTACAGGGACAAAGACAGGATAAATTTTTGACATATTGATCAAATTCTACCTCAAGCAAGAAAGGCTCTACTCTAATTAACTTTATTTTACATTCCTCATTTCATTTGTCTCCCTCTGTGTGCTCAGTGTGATGATCAAAAATCAAAGTCACATGTTAATTCTGTTAAATATGTTAATTCTGTTAAATATCTACAATGACAAAAGAGATTGTCAGGAGAAAAAAAGTCTTTGTTGATGGTTATGTTCACAAAAGGGGAAGTTCAAAAGCTGGAAGGGTAAAATGACATCAATCAAAAATGATAAAAAAAATTCCTCTTCATGATGGCAAATAAAAGTGGAACTAACTGTTTACAGAAGAATACAGATGTTTCCGCTCAGAGTCTTTAGACAGAGACTTTATGCACCTTTTGAAAAGATGTTCTTTGGGTCAGGTACACATTGCTGATGTTGGGAAAAGACACAACAGCAGCTCCCAATGGATTATATCAGCTGAGGAGTTCAGGGTTTTCTTCAAGAGGTGCTACCAAATGCCATACATTTAAAAAAGCCCATAATGGTTTACAAAACATAACGTTACACTCCAGTATGTGCATGTGTGAGGAAGTGTGTGCAAACCTCACTGCGTTCATAGTTACAAGGGTGTGGTTTGAGACACAGATTTTATTACCCAGCCCTTGGCTAACCACTCTTTGGAAGAATGTTTTCAGTGGTTCATGAAACATTTATATAGGGTGGTGCTACAGGATCTGAGATTTTCCTTTTTAAATACTGCATTAGGCTCCAATACACATTACACATGACAAATCAGATAACAGGAACACGTAACATATTCCTTCAATATCTGTGACCAGTGGAAGCCCACATATGTCAAATATGGCAGTATTAATATATTCTTGTGGCAGTATAAATATATTATTTATACATATCATTTAAAAACAGTTTAGAAATATGATTGCATTTAGTAGTGGTTGGCTTTGTGTGAATTTGAGATGCTTTGCATTCAACAGACTGCAGTCCATGTTTCCATTTTATATCTTTGCTTTTCTGTTTCAAGATTATATGAAAATCAGTGATCCTCAGCAATAGGTGAATCCTTTTAGCACTTAGAAAGAAAGTCAAATAAACATAGAGGTGGGTGCCATAGCAATATTTACAAATGGAAAACACCAGAGGGTAGTATTTATTTATTTTCCAAGATATTTGGAAACAGGGTGACTGGATGCTGAATCCAGGAGGGTATAAGTGAACATTAGAATTCCTCTCTGTCAAATGTAACCTACTTCTGTTGGTGAGAATGTGAGAAAGCTGAGGTTTGGATCATATGAGATATCAGGACAAGACTGAGAAGTGTAATATTGTTAAGGAAACAAAAGATAAGCACTAAATTGGCAAGCTTTGCTTCTCCAGCAGCTCTGAATTATTAACACCACAAAACAGAAGCACTGAAGTCTTGAGAGATATTTTGCAGGGCTAAAATGAATAATTTAGGGAAGCTACTGTCTGCTGTCTCCTTGTTATTAAATATAGAGTTGGAAATGACTGAAAATGACTGGGAGCAACAAAGCAAAGGCTGTTGAAATAGTACCTTTGCACAGCTTTGGGCTTCTTTGGTTGAGCTGGGGTGTGCTGTTAAAATCAACTACAGGACAAAACAGTTTCTCTAGCACTTAATCTGAGTGCTTGCTTGGATACTTATCTTCTCATGTTGTTAGAATTGTCCTTTGTCAAACAACAGGCCTAAAAGTTTACTGTACAAATGATTGGCTGATGACGTTTACTGTTGTAAAAACACAAGCCATGAGCCAAGGTTTTCAATCCCAGGGGTCTGGAGTTCAACCTCTAAATTTATTTATAATATTTTCCCCCTAGTTTTCAGATTTGCCTGTTAGAAAATAAAGGAATTTAATTCCTTTGGGTTACCTTCCTTTGATGCTTTGGGTAATCTCAATTTCAAGTACACGAGCTGGCTGTGAAAAATTGCCACCAGCTAGATTTTTTCACTAGGTATACATACACTATGGGATATAGCAGCTTCTTTTGTCTCTATAGTCACTTTTTTTCAGGAAACAAGGTCTAATTCTGTGGGAGGAGTGGAACAGATAGTCTTTCGTTACAATTGTGTAGTTGAACTTCTTTTAGAAAAAGATTTCATGCAACATTTTAAAACTTTTTCTATAGTATTTATGTCCTTATGTAACAGTTACAACAACCAGTAACCCCAGCTTGGATGAAGTTCGGTCTCAGTAGGAAACTGAGATGTATTCAATTGTCACATACAGCTTGAAAATTTTAGCTAAGGGCCCTCATTCATCCCCACTTACTTTTCTGCTAGACTGTGCCACTCAGACTGGGAACCTTCTCGCCACCCAAATAAATTAAGTAAGCAGCAACATTTTCCTTCCCTGCTCTTAGCTCCATGACTATAGCATGACCATATAGATGATATCAACCACATACTATTTCAAGAAAAGCATTTAGGGAACATTTGAGGGAGTTGGACTCAATGATTCTTATGGATCTCTTCCATCTGAGGCATTCTATGTTTTTATGGCTCCTTTTGGTTAGTAAAGGAAGGTAACTTACTTTAAAGACGATAGCAAAGCCAAATTCCCAACTGATAAGAGAGTGACATACTTAAACCTCAGTTAAATTGTCAAAAACGTGCAATGACCAGGAGTAGCCATTAACTGAAGACAAAAGACAGAAGTCTTGTGAGGTAGTGCAAGAGCTGTCAATAAGTAGTTCTACACTTGCTCAATCTCAAAACAAACAAGCCTGGACAGTAAGAGTGGCTGTGTTTGTAACCATGAATTAGTGGAGAGGACTGCAGGCAACTGAGAGGGTCTAAGCCCCAGGAAAGTTCTGAAAAATGGAGGTATTATCCAACCGAACATAAGCTTTAATACTAAAAGAAGAAAAACAGCATCTGACATGTTCACAGCTCTAGCATCTGGTACCCAGCTAAAATCCATTGCCAAGGACTGATGCACATTCTTTTTCCCTGCTGCATTTAGTTAAAAGCCCCCACATGCCTAAATTGCAGGACTTGTTTTAGAGGTGTGCACGGGGACAAAGTGCGGTGATGGGCCCAAACCAAATAAAAGATCAGCCAAAGTCAGTAGGTCCTTTAAAACAGGTAACTCTGCACTCTATAAAAGTGCAGAATTCTGTTCTTCATCTCTACATCTCTTTTTTTTCTTTTTTGAACATGAGCACAAGCAATTTCCATTCTTCTCTCCGTATTGTGTGCACAGCAAACATCACAGGGATAATGCTTACTTATCCCTCAGGGGGTTGTGAAGATTAATTAGGTAATGTTCTCAGTGCATGTCAAAGATGAAAGCTCAGCATAAGTGCTAAGCATTTGTGTATTCACAGTCACCAGAAATATGCATTCTCCACAGGAAACATGAAAAGTAGTACAGTTTTCTAGCTGTGTCCAATTTCCAGAGGTGAAACTCTTTATTATATAGAAAACCTGCAAAATTACTTCTTAATAGTCAAACTATTTAGAGAAAATATTGTACAGGACACCCAAATGTCTATTTCTGTTTTGGAGCCTGCATGAAGGAATCATTGAAAACCTGCTGATTCCACTACGAGAAAAGAAAGAAAAGATGGCTTATGTTGTTTAGTAAGATTATAGTGGAAATGAGGGGAGGAAAATGTTCCACTTGGAGGTTATAATCCGAAGAGTATTTCAGATATTTATACCTTATATTTCCCTCCAGGATTCTGCCATTTATCTTATTTCATACTGTTCATTTTGTGTAGTAGTTCTTGATCTCTTAGTATAGGCATTGTCACATTTTACTCATTACAGTTGTTTGTGATTAAAACTATATTTTGCCAGAAGCAAAATGAGGGCATTTGAACATTTTTCAAAGATCAAAGAGAAGTAACAGAATTAAAAATAAATGCTAAACTATGCTACTGTGTGAAGTGATGGAGATGAAATCAAATTTATTTTGTACTGTAATGCCAGAAAATGTGTTTTTGTCAATGTAAAAATAAATGCACTAGGAACGTGTCTTCCAATGTTTTATTGTTTCAGAAGTTACTCTGAAGTGAGTATTTTGGTTATTATCAAGATAAAGACATCAGATTGTATATACATGCACAAAAATAAATATATTTAGATATATAAATCTTATATACACTCACACAAACATATCAAGATCAGACTCACACATATATACAAATACAAATATAAAAATAAATGTGTGTGTATATGTGTATAGATGTACATGAGATGCATAACTTAAGTGTATACAAGTCTGGTTTATAGACATGTATTTTTTTATTTATATTTGTGTGCATGTTTGAGCTATCAGAATTTAATGTGCTTTAAAATGTGAAGAAAAATACAAAAGATACTTGTGTGTCTTTGTTTCTATGTATAAATATTGAGATAAGGGATGCAGTCTCTAGTCCTTGTTCTGCCTCGCAGAATGTGTAGGCAATTCTGATATCAAGTTTTCTGAAAGGTTTTTGGCTTTGCTATCTTTGAAATGGCTTGGATGAAGAGCTGTTTCAGCCTCATGGATGTGAGAATTCCAGGTAAGTCACTGTCCTCAAAGTTTTTATTTTGTATAGCCATAGTAGACATTTCCTAGTGAATATAAGAATAATTATCCTAAGGTACTGGGTTTTGGTGACTGACTGCATGATTGTGGTCAAAAACAAGTGGAAGAATTAAGATTTTGATTTATCTCTGGAACAAATTTCCACACTTTTTTTTAAAATTAAAATAACATCTCTATTCACTTCTTTTTACTTTGTAATAAATATTTGTATTTGTAAATAAAAATTAGGCCTATTCTGGATAAAATAGAGTTAAAAGAATACAAACCCTGCATTTCATTCAGGGAGATATCAAACTATCCTTGTGCTGCAAAACTCTCAAGGGATTTTGAAATTTGTGAATTTTCCCTGTCTCTAATGTGTGGCTCAATCAGGAGAAATGGCATTTTTTAGAAGATTTTCCAACCAAAGAAGCAATTGTGCTATGTAAATCACTAAGCATTTGTGAAATGTCAATGCCCCAAGGGATTTTCTCCCCAACAATTAATGTTGTTTCCCTCATTTTAACTTTTCTGCAAAGCATCAGAACAAAACTAAAAGTGCGCCATTTTCTGGGTAATTTCAAGACACTTAGCTTTTATTATTGCTTCTCTGTTTGCTGAGAATTTTTGACTTTTACAGTTCATACACAATCCAGTCTAAACCAGAAATGTTTGCTTTGAGTTTTTTCCTAGCAAATCTACAATTACAACTTCTGTAGAGTTTGTTCTTCCTTAGACAAGAGCTAATTCCTTGAAAAGATTGTGATACTGAGTATATATGTGCCAAAAATGACAATGAAAAATTTCCACTGTAATTTTTTTTTTCTTTAGGAAAGCAAGAATTAAATGTGCTATTCTGAAATGCTAATGTGTAACAAACATAATCCAAATTCTATAGTCAAAGCCAGCGAAAAATTACTGAAGAACTCAATACAGGTAAGTCATAAGATTCTATTAAGTCAAAACTTTCTAGTAGGAGGTGTCCCTGCCTTTGGCATTGGGTTTGGAGACAGATGATCTTGAAAGTCTCTCCCAACATAAGCTGTTATTTGATTCAGTGATTATTGAATCAATTACATCCGTGGCTGAATTATGAGGACTGAACTACTATCCTCAAAACACAGGTGGAGGAAGATATGAGCAGTGATAATATTAACAGAGGAAACTGGGAATGCGCAAAAATAAAATACAATGAAATGCAAAAGCAGACTTTGTGGATGTTATGCTTTGCTGCAGGTAAGCTTTGTGATTTCAAAGTACTCAGTGGCACAGGCACCTTCAATGTCACCAACCCTGAGGTGTCTTTGTAGGTTCATAAGCACTAAACAAACTCGGAACTGCTCAGCCTACAGAGATGAAAGCCAAGCAGAAATGTTCATACATGTCTTTACATCCTCCAGGTCTTTCCTGGAATGATCTATACAAGATGAGGAGAAATAGTGACCAAAGCAGGAAAGGAATTGAGCAGCAAGGAAGAATGGGTATTACAGTGCAGCTGGATGAAGGGCTTTATGGTCTGATACTCATGAGAAGCCACCCACACTCTGGTCAGGACTGTTCTGCTCTTTCCGTGTCTGCAAACTGCATCTGTGATAGCAGACCAGCAGAAATTTACCCAGAAACTGCAGGCTGCTGTGAGTACCCGAGGATATGCCAGTCCCTCTAACCACAGATATTTAATCTAAGTATTCTTTGAAGGGCTGCCTAGTTCTTTTTCATAACATGCTTGTATAAAAAGCAATTTGAACCCCCCTTGGGAGTCATGTAGGTACACTAGTTCAATAATTGTTTGATAACTAATTTTCTACCCTTTCCTCTCACAACTTTTAACATGAAATGAACCAAACAGTAAGATTAGATGAAGACTAAACTGTAAATAACTGTGGTTTTTACACCTGCATGCACATAAAAACAAGAAAAAGAGAAAAGATTAATCATATTTCATATAAGAGAGCAGATAGTATATTCCAAATAGTCCAAAAGTTACAGGTACGTTCATAGCCATCATTTTCCTGAAACAGGCACTAGCACCGAATGTGGCATTTAAAAATAATTAAATCAAATTTTTAAGCTTGTTTAATGTAATGGTGCAGCATGAATCAGGCTTTAAGCGCATAAGTAGGAGTGTAAAAACCTTCTTATCTTTGGTTACCATGCCAATGACATCTACCTATCAGATTACGTCATTTGCTTTGTTTTATAAGCAGGAATGAGCCCCACATCTGCAATCAGTGCTGTGAGAATTCAGTCAGCAGGCAGCACTGTGTGTTTTAGGAAAGCACTGCTGGCTGAAACAATGGTGCCTGGAGGTGCATCCCAGCACTCCCTGAAAAGTGCTATAGAAAGCTTGATAACTTGGACGAGTCTCAAAATCAGTAAGCCACCTCCTGAAGAAAAGGTCTCTCAGAAAAACAAGGACATCTTCAGTATTGTCATGACTCCTGATCGCATCCCTAAATTTGTCATCCCTTCTCTGGACATAGAGCACATTTCCTTCCAGCAGGAGCCAGAGGAAGACAGCGCAGAGAATTCTCCTGAGAGGGGAGTCTCTGACGAAATTGTTCAGAAGCGCAGAACAACTAGAAGCAAATCTGAATCCTACATCAGAAAAGAAACAGTGTGCAAAGGAGAGAGTCTGGACAGAAGAGGAACCCTGTGCTTTACAGAACAAATGATTTTCCCTGAAGACCTGGAGAGAGCTGCACATCATTGTGACCCAGCAACCAGAGCTGCTTTCTCTTTGCCCCACCTCTCCAAAATCACTACACCCTATGGGTTTCTCACACTAGGAGAAAGTCCCAACACCAGGAGAAAAGAGTCTCTCTTTTTTCAGCATGACTCTGAAGAGCTTAGAATCCTCTTGTCCCAAAGGAAGAAGACTACATCTCTTGCAAGGAGCTCATCCAGCCACTTCAGTGAAATTCAACAGACCCCTGAGACCACAAAACCTTCAGTCGCCCCTTTTAAAACCAGGCAGGCAATTTCGTGGGAGTCAGTCTGCAACATCCAGCTGTCTCCTCTGTGCTGCAAACCAGACTCTGAGCCACAACCCGTGAAATGTGAAAAGAAGAGGTTTCAGGTGACACTGAAGAGACACCTGGCCAGCATCAAGCGGATGAGATCTGGCAGTGGGATGAACTGGCTCTGCTAAACGACGCAGAGTTGTCACGGCTCTTAAGCCTGTGAAAATTTAAAAGAGACAGTCTTTCACAGAGGTGTGCAAACATCAGTGTGTAGCACATTTTCAGCATTGCAAGCTCCTGAAAAAGGCCAGACAAATAACCAGACAGAACTTGCTTATGCTTGGCACATTGAATGCATCTTCTCTTTCCTAAAGTCATGCTCAGCAGCCTTGAATCCTTGACAATGCAAGCAAAGACAGGACTAACTGAAATAGACCATTTTCCAAAGGAAATGCTGTATTTTCTGGTCATGCCTGTAGAGTCTGTGAGAAGGAAGGAAATTATTACCTCAAAAGCAAACTACAGAGAAAGAAAATGTTGTCTTTTAGGGTAGCAATATTGGTTTCAGAATGATAACAAAACTGAAAAGGAGAATCATGCTAGCTAGTCAGGTAAAAATTGTGGGCTTTTATTATTTCTAATATAAGACTGTAAATGAAAACCAGTTAAGAGTTAATTTATCCTGGGATGTTTGCGGCAGGTACTTGCAAACAGCCATTCATAACTTCTGGCAAGAATGTGCTGGCTGAGAGGGGATGCCAAATTCCTGTTTGTTAATGACGGTGCATAGCAAACCATTCTCTGTATTTAACAAATGAGCTTATTTTCCCACTGCTGTAGTTAGCCACTTAACGTGCTTGGAGTTAGGAGGGACACAATATAATTTGTTTACCCCATTACCAGTGGCAAAGCATAGTACCCTTCTATTTATCTCCTGTCATTATTCCTATTAAAACTAAACCAAATAAAATCTCCTTTTCTTTAACAGTCTTTCTCATCATTGCTGTTACTTTCTCCTTTATTTTTATCTTTTTCACAGGCTTGTTATTACCTTAAAATTTGAAAGGGGCATAAAGCAAAACCAGGAATATTCTATGTTCTCAAAACAAGTATTTCAATCCTGTTTGTTAAACTTGGTTGTTTTGCAATGCACTGATAGTCCAGTGCATTAAATACCTCAGTGGAAAAACTACCATTGACAGCTAGAAATTTTGAATTGCATCTAAACACCAAACTGAAAAGCCTTTCTTGTGTAAAATTATCACCCTTTTCAAGCTGCTCATCTCCAGCCATGTAAAATTTCCTTGCTACTGAATTATGAAAAAAGATAACTTAAAGTACCTGTGAGAATTTTCCAGGGTAAAGATCTTTATCAAATTGTATAAGAAACAGAGTTATCAGGAGATGACATCTGGTAAAATCCATTAGAGTTTATTGGTTTATTACTTCAGTTAATTAGTTTATTTAATCTATTTTTATAACTAGAATATGGATAAAGTCATCAGTGTCTGCACTTAAAAAAAAAAAAAAGTTCTACTTTAGCTGACAGGACAGTACCATAACATTTGAAATTTAAAATATCCATTGCACTATCTTGTACTAAATTTATGTGTGCTGTATAAACTGTAGTAGACAATTAAAATAGTATCAAGGGACCTTGATGCATAGGAATAGAGCTGTTGTCTAAAGAGATGAGATTGTCCTTGTTTTGCAGACAATGAATAAATTCTGTGCAACAGATACAGCTCAAGCAGCCCATGAAACTCATGTTCCAAATAATCAGAACGAGCTGGTTGTGCTCCCCTGGCTGTGCAGCAGCACAGAGGCCATGGTGTGTGAAATGAAATATGTGTGTGAAATTGAGTAAACTGTGACAGCGGCACAGGTATTGAAGCCTGGAACAGCCGCCCAGACTCCCTTTATAATCTGAAGTATGATTCATCTCATCTCCTATAGATGACATCTGAAACTCACCGGGTGTTTACACAATAGGCTTTGTCTAGAAGAATCCCGGTTAAAAATCCGCACATCCTTGCAGGAGCCCAAAGGCAATGCTTGGGAGTTCTCAGCTTGAGGTTTAGCAATAAGGTCCATTACTCTGCTCTCAAAACAGAAACAAATGAGGCATTTTCATCTGGTAAGACTATTTTAAAAATTAAGAATAAAAATTGCAGTAATACTCTGAGCTGGGGGAAATGCAGAAGATCCTTTAAAGATGTGTTTAACATTTTACTTTGTCATTCATCAGATTTATATTAAGGATGACCATGACTGAAAATCTAATCAGTTAAATGGCTTTGAAAAGATCTGGAGTACAAATGAAGTGGCACTCTGCACACCACAACCCACACTAAGTAATCTCTGCAGGCCTACGCTTATGTTATCAGACACATCAGCTACAGCTATGACATTTTGTACAGAGAAAATATTTACAACAGCATTTTAGATATTAGAAGTCATTACTTCTACATTTCAAGCAGCTGTGCTCTATTTATCTTGTCTTGGATACAACCAAAATCTGAAGTCCCTACCTGGAGCCCTGGTACACTTTTGAGTTGCACAGTTGGCTGCAAACCAGGGATTCTCTCTGGGATTTTCTTATCCTACAACTTAGAATCACAGAATCATAGAATCATAGAATCATAGAACCATTAAGGCTGGAAAAGAGCTTCTACATCCCTGGGTCCAAATGTTAACCTGACATTGCTAGGTCCAACACTAAACCATTCCCCTATGTGCCACATCTCCACGCCTTTTGAACACTTTTAGGGGTGGTGATTCCACCAGTTCTCTGGGCAGCTTATTACAATGCCTGAGCCCCCTTCCAGTGAAGAAATTTTCCCTAATATCCAATCTGACCTCCCCTGACACAACTCAAGGACATTTTCTCTCCTCCTGTCGCTGTTCCCTGGGAGCACAGCCCGACCCCCCCGGCTGTCCCCTCCTGTCAGGAGCTGTGCAGAGCCACAAGGTCCCCCTGAGCCTCCTTTTCTCCAGGCTGAGCCCTTTCCCAGCTCCCTCAGCCTCTCCTGGGGCTCCAGCCCCTTCCCAGCTCCATTCTCTTCCCTGGACACGTTCCAGCTCCTCAATGTCTCCCTTGTCATGAGGTGCCACTTTGTTTTGGTCATATTTTACCACTCATCCTACAAATACCCAGAGAAGAAAAAAAGTAGGGTGTAAAAGCTGCTTCCAAGGTCTGCTTCAACAGTTAAAAGGCTGTTTGGGGATGTGATACCCAGATTTTCTGCTATTGCTGACTGCTGTCCTCCACCTGTACAATGTTGAAGAAACGAAACAATTCATCAGCTTAGGAGCCAATTTCCTTTGTATTTGTAATGTTCATTCAGATTTTTTATCTTTTTCTGCTGCTCAGATAAGAAATTCTGTCAATATCCCCTTTTCTGGTCTTTTTTGGTGTATCATGGCATATTTGAGAGGATTTTGTTAAATCCCAGGTTGATGGCTATTGCAGTTTATGAGTTCTTTGCTGACAGTGGAGTGGAGAAGAGGAGGAAATGGGTGAGGTGGAACTGCATGTAGGGGGACAAGAGATGCAGTGATTATCACTCCTCATTGTCAGAGACTGAAAAAGGTGAACAGCTGTGGGAAGGGACAGAGACACAGGGTAAGCTTGGAGAGTCCATCTCATCATTTGTGAGAAGGGATCTGGTGCATGTTCCTTTCTCTTTCTGGTGATGTCCACTGAATTATTACTCTTTAACTTACTTCTTTATCCAGCTTTCCAAGACGCCAACAGACGACGTCAGACATAAAGCTTTATTTGTATTTTCACTATTGAAATTGAAAGCACTCTCTCTTAAGGGCAGTGTAATTTGGAGTGACACCCAAAATTTCATACTTGTGTGCCTCCCCAGATTTTCACAGTCATTGAAACAACAGCATCTGGGCCTTTATTCATTGCTATTTCTCCATTATAATTGATTCCCTGTATGAGTGACTGAAATGCTGGAGGCAAAAAAACAGAGTTAATCACCCAGAAAACATGTCTATTTTAAAACAGCCTTGGAACGAGTGTACAAAAAAAGGCATACTCTGGGATATCATGTAACAATAAGAAATTAAAATCAATGATCTCTGAGAGCCTTCCAGCTTAAATGCTTGCAATGAGTGGGTAACTTCTCCAGAGCACTCAGGAAAAGCAAGGTCTTCCAGGAGATCAACATATATACATATATCTCAATATCTTTTACTAATTAATTTATAAAAAAATTCTATTTGTGTCATTAAAACTTGTTTAGCTCTCAGTTGAATGCAAAATGTACTCTGTTACAGCAATGCTAGTGACCATCAACATTTCAGCAAGTGCTTCACAAACTTTGTGGGGGTTTTTTGGGTTATGGATTTTTTAATTTCTGTCTTGAACTAGTTGAAAGAACTAGTGAAAATACTGTGGGTCTTGACAATTCAGTACTGTATTTTAAATATCTTTTGCAAATTTTATTTGCCTGAAAGCATGAATTCCATGGAAGTCTGAGCTAATTTTGACTTGGGTTGGTTACTTGTGCCTGTGATCAGGTATATTAACTCCTTTTTTCATTGTTTCTAATCAATCCTAGTTTAGGTTTAATTTGGATTTTTGAATTTGTGACTGTATTTCTTTGTAATATTACACTATAGTTCACTTTTCCTAAACTGCTGCATAACATTGGTCTCTTCTGTTTAAACTGCAATCACATTTCATCACAGTTACCTGCATTTTGCTTGTGATTACAATGTTTTTTCTCATTCTGCATATAGGTTGAAAATGTATTTGGATATGGTTTAAGGACATTTTCAGATGCATGATCTATAAATATAGGCATAATCATTATGGTGCAATTCCTGTTTGTTTTTTTTTTTAATGGACAGCCAAGATATAGCACAGTGATTCTTCAAAGAGATTATACCATCCTGGCCTCTCTTTTCCATGATGACTTTACTCCTGCATTCTCTGTGTCACTGCTGCTGATACCATCTTACACAATGGGTAATGTAGTGACCTCTATGCATTTTTTCCAAGTTTTACAGTGTTGTGAACCCCATGAAATATTTAACACTAATAAACAGGATGATCATTACTCTAATGTATAATGAGAAAATAAATTAAGTAACTGACATTTAAATAAAATATAAATACTTTATGCAGTTTCTATTTACCACATTAGGGCAGTAATCCATTTAAAGTCAATGAACAACATAATTGAGTGGCTCATGTAATGCAAAGGTCTTTCTTTTTTTTTCCCCCCTGACTATTCACATGGAAACTTGCAATTTCCTGACATTTTTTAGGACCCTTGTAAACATGTAGGTATTATTATATTTCCTGTGTAATATTTTCATTTCACAAAATATCAGAAGCATGAGAACTTGGAATATGCTACTGAAAGGTGGCATGGCTTACAAATGACAGAAAAATGGAGCAGTGAAGAGGCTGAGTCCACCTTTTCCCTGTGTTCTGTGGCTGTTCCAAACATGTGTAGGAACTGGTAACAGAGCAGGTGAAGGAAAGTTTAAGTAGAAAAGTCTCACTGTCTTTAGAGAAATGTTGACATTTTCCACGTAGAAATCCAATGCCCACTCACCACACTGACTAGCAGGAGGGGCACTGAAGGAATTGAGGAAGGATAAAAATGAAAACAAGCATTGAAATAAAATAAATGCATGTTTTCATAATAACAAGCCCCCTCTTTTCCAAAAAGTCAAACAAAGAGAATTTTTAACTTTTAGCATGAATATTCATTATAGTCTGTGAAGATTTCGCAAATGAGTCAGTGCAGCAAAAACATTTGCATTCCATGTAGGTTTGTTACTATCTATTGATCTGAGGAAGATGTGTTGCATTAAATTCTAAATAACATTTTCACTCTCTTTTGAAAAAGAGAAAATGGTAACCCAAAATATGTAATGTAAAAACGTGATACTTGCAAAAATATTAAGGTTCAAACTTTAGAAATTGAGAAGTAAATGTAAAGAAGTGAATTAATGATTTTGAATACACAATCAAAATTAAGTTTAATGAGCTGGGTTTTCAATTCTTCTAAAAGTGGATATTTTGAAATCAATAAATTTTTATGCCACAGACTTGTTTTCTGGGTTGAAGAGGACTTTGTAACTCTGAAGATTTTAAGGAAATGGAAAATAACTTTATTTATGTAACATGAATTAATATGATCTAAAGGCCTACATCAGAGCCAGGAATTTCCTGCCAGCTGACTTTCAAATCCCTGGTCAATGATTGCATAATCTGAGAAAGGGGGAAAGGGGGAAGCGGGGTATTACAATTTCCCTTTATGAATCAGAGACACCAAGGGAATAGGTTATGATCTTCTTATAAGATTTTAATATGTTAGTATATTAATCAGTCCTGAAAGTTCAGGCCTTAATGGGGAAAGCAGTCTTGTCTGCTGCCAGATGAGTACAGAATTGACTGAAGATATTTGGACTAGAACATTAAATTATATCTGTGAGTGTTTATTTATATTATTAAAAAAAAAAAACAGTGCAGTCCTTGGAAGAGTTTTGTTTTGTGTCAACTGGTGAAATCCAGAAGAATTTCCTGGCATGATTGAGACTTAGCACTGAGCAAGGAGAGCTCAGTGGATGCAACAAAACTTGGATGCAACCACTCTCTTTACAAGGCTGAAGTGGTTAATAAGTGTGGTTTCAGCCCAGTCCATTGGCTCTATGCCTGGGAACACCTCTGAATTTCCTTCTAAAGATGTTGTTTCCCAGTTCTGGTGGATCTGTGCAGGAAGATGTCTGGTGAATGTGATGTGACTTCCACGCCATCCATCTAGGAGGAGAAACATTACAAAAGAGCATTTTTTAGAGATAGAAAACATTACAAAAGGGCATTTTTTAGAGATACGAGCTGTGCCATCACTCCAACATTGCAGAGCAGTTTTAATGCTGTTTTTCCTCTTATTTCAGTATCTGGGACTGCGCTGTTAACAAGGCATCTAAGCTCTCGCTTACAGGGTTTTGTTTCTAAACTGACAGAAGCCTGACCAAGGTTGCCTAAAACAGTGGGGGTTGCTCTGATGAACAATGTCATTTTAATTAAGGATAAGTGACACACATGGCTGTAGAAATCAACACATATAACTGGAGAACAGTTATTTCTGCTATATGGCATACAAAACTCATGCTTAAGTCAGCAGTAGTAGCCTGATTTGGAATTTTCTGGGTGGATGTGTCTGTTTTCTGCACCTTATCTATGTGTTGCAGAATTTCTGGATGTCACCTAGCATAAGTTTCCTCCTTCACTAGAACCTATAAAAGAGAAGAAATCATGTACCCAAAATAACAAGCACAATACATCCAAGGAGGGCTTGGCTGGTGTAGACAAAAGAGTGACCAGGAGCAAAAGGCAAGCACACATACGGTCATTAAGTTGCATAGGGAACCTTAAAAACAATTTACATCTTCAGCATTTAATATCAAATGGTTCAGCCAGAAAAGGGCAATGAAAAGATCAAGACAAAATGTTTCATGCATGAATCTGGACTTCTTTATTATTTATAGTCAGCAGACAAAAGAAGAAGCAGCTTTGAATTCAAAGTGCTTTGACAACTACTACTGGTACATTTTTACCACGCTTCTTGTTTTTTTTCTCTCCTCTCCTCTCCTCTCCTCTCCTCTCCTCTCCTCTCCTCTCCTCTCCTCTCCTCTCCTCTCCTCTCCTCTCCTCTCCTCTCCTCTCTTCTCCATTCTGCATACCTGGTGTTAAGACATTTATTAAGATATTATGATTATTAGAGAGATAACTCTAATAATTTAATAATAAAGACACAACTCTACCCTATTGCTGTGTGCCAAAGCTTCTGACAGAAGGAAAGATTAAAACTTAGTGCAGACATGTGCCACAAATGTAGAGGCTTAGATGATAAATCACAAAAGGGATCACAGTTGCATTTTTTAATCAAGATAGACCATGAGTTAAGAGAAACTTTTAACTTTATCTGAGTTTCCGTCTGTATTTTCTCTTTACTTCACGAGCAGATACAGAGAAAGCATAAGGAAACAGCTTGCAGTGCTCAGCTGAGTGCCTCAAGATGTGTGAGATGATGCTGACCACCAGTCTGAAGTCTGAATATATTCTGAAACATACATTAAATATTAATAAACTGACAAAATGAATGTTTTAAGTTGTTGCAATGTTTACTACAGTCAGAGCAGTTAAACAGTGCCAGAGATAAGACAAAAATATTCACCTTTCTGGCTTACTCTTGACAGGATACTTATTTTTTTTCCTTATTTCAAATGTAGTAAAAACTAGATCCATTAAACCAGAACAAAACAATGTCAAACTGTTATATTTGTGCTGTCAGTTACAGCAGAATTCAGTTTTCCTGTTTGGTTGCATATATGTGAACATGACATTCGTAGCTGCTGAAGCCCACATGGCACATGTCACCATGCCAGGTTGGCACAAGTTTGCTGAAGGTGATGCTCAAAGAGGTCACTGTGTCAGAGTCCTCAGACATCAAACACATTGCAGCTCTTCAAATGACAGAATACTCCTTAGATGGGTGGAAATCCTGTGATAGCAAAATCTGAGCTAATGTAAACCACCAACTATTTTCACTGAGAGAGGCTGAGTGACCAGGCGCTGAAAATCTAACCTAGAATGTCAATAAGGAGAAAGATATGTCCCTCTGAACAGGTTTCAGAGCTAATCACCACAAATAACTGGAAATGAGTGGCAAAACAATACTCACTTCGTATTACCTAAAGCATTTGCAATGTAAGTATGCTTACCTTGGATTTTCCTTATAAACAGAAGAGATAAATGGGAACTCTTGGGGCATCTCATCTGATTTACCTTGAATGTCTTCTTTAAAATGCAATGAATACTCTACTACAAATATCTGTATTAATAAGCAATAATAAAATGGGGAATTTAAAGGATTAACTTAATTTCAGCTATAGAAATCCACAGTACAGACAGGCATCACTTGAATGTCAATGTCTATGGTAATTTAAAGGAATTAAAGAAAGCCATGTAAGGCAACCACATACATCCAAATCATGAAGAAATTAATGGTGAAAATTTGCCCATGTAATGGGACATGAGATCATCAAAGACCTCCCAGCATTTCTTGCATATACTGGACTTGTCTCCTTCAAATTTATGTTGTGCAGACTTGAATTAGTCATCAATAAAACAAAGTAGTACTTGCATAAATGCAATGATATTCAGTGGTGGCCTCTTGAATTATTTTAACTTACAAGCATGAGGTACAAACTAGAAGTTGAAGATAGGAAAGCTCTAGCCTTCACCAGACAGCCCAATAGATGTTGATGCAAAAGTGACTGTGTGGAGTACAAGCCCCCCCAACACTAAGAGGCAAAAAGTTAAAGCTGTTTGCTACAACATCTAATGAAGGAAAACAATCCAAATCCACACATGGCTCCCTAAAACTTCACTCAAAACTTTAAAAAAAAAAAATTGTTTTAGTATTAACAGCAAATGTTAAACTATAAAATAACCATCACCTGCAGGAGGGAGATGTCACGCAAGATACCCTTAGACTTCTTATTCTAGAGGAACTCCAGGTGGGGTGTATAGGTCCCTCTCATGATACATATTTCCCATAAGCATGAAGGATAAGATCTGAGAAGGCAGCCAGGGCAGCTACATTGGTTGAAGCTACTCAAGAAACCTTTATTGCTGAATGAGGCTAACGACAGGACAGAAGTGACTCATTCATTGACACAGTAAGCTTTACTTGGTACAGACCAAGAGAAGCTGGATTGACATCACAAGGGTTGTTTGCTCATACATCACTTGCCTGTCATTACACCCTCCCTTTGATAGATTATTCCGTTAAGCAGGCCAAAAATAGCATTGACGTCACAATTCACATCTGCTACTGTAATCCTTCATCTATCTGCTATTTTCAGGTGAGACAGAAAAGCCTCAAAATTTTTCATGGTGCACAAAACATCACCAGTTATTTTATTCAACTTAAAGCTCTTCTTCAAAGAGACGGTGGAATAGCATACACACAAACCATCAATAGCTTCTGTCAGCTCAATGGAAAAATCAAATTCTCCAGCTGAACTGCAGGAGGAAGTTCACAGACTGCTAAACATGAGAGGAAAAGGTTGCAAAGCTTTTAGCAGTGACCTCGTACAGTCTCAGACCTCACACCACAGCATTATCACAGCTGCACTGGTGCAGAACAGGAGGGAGCAGGCACACAAGTTAAATGTGGATGGATGACAAGAGCTAAAATGTGAAACAGAGAAATTGTCCAGATGGTAACCAAAGAGCAGAAGCAGCAATATGGATTAGGCACAGTTCAAAAGCCACTATTTTCAGAGCAGTTCACTTGAAAGAGTAGAAAACCCCCTAATTCAATGGAAAAAACCAGAAGTTTACTGCTTTTTAAGTGTCTTGAAGGGGAATAAGTTATATGTGCAAGGTATATGACCATTATAAGTCAGGTCGCAAAGCTCCTTAGTCTGCTCTTACCTAGGCAGCCGAGATATTTTCAGGTCCAAGATGTTTTGTACAAATTCAGATCTGGTCAGTGTTCTACTAGAAACACCTACATGGACTCTGCTCTGTCCACAATTGCTGTCTGACAGTTATTTATTATTTGTTGTTTGGTTAGGAATAAAACAAAATAATGATAAAACAAAACTAGCACACCATGCTTTTATCTTAGGACTATATTCCTGAGCATGTGTTGCTGGAGGAGGGCACAGCTGTGATAGAAGGCATAAAAGGCATAACCTCTCCTCCACAATCCATGTTCCCTTATTTATTTCTCTGCTCTTCCTTTTGATTTGCTTCTTTTTAATGTGCAGTAGCCACTAACATTATGCTTCTTTAAGAATAAACCTCTCAGAAACCATTCACCATCGCTGCATGGAGCTAGGACCTGCTGGTGGTACCAGTCACACATTCCTCTATCCCATCCTACCTCCAGGAAACCCTAGTTAATACTCTAGTTTTAGGCATAGATATATCTAAAGAATGGGACTATCTGAAATTCTTAACATTTGGCCATTTTGAGCATATTTGACAGTGAATCAATTCACCACATTCGGTGTGAGCATGTTTAGTACCCACAAAGAGGCGCAGTGAAGGAAAAGAGCACTTGATAAGGCAGGATAATGATGAGGGCTTGAAATCTTTAGAAATTTGCAAAGCATACAGGAAATCATACGTCTATGCCCTAATTTTATTTCATAGCAATCCTTCAGATTTTTGCATGCTATAGGGTTTCTTCCTCTCTAATCATATCCCTTCCAATGACATCCCTAGACAATATTTTTTCACAAGAGACAGACATTTCAGTGCTCTTTATGTTGACCCCTTTGTGCTCATATGCATAACAATTGGGCCAGGACTACAAATTGTCATTTTTTATATTTAAAATTTTCACATCTGTTTCCTTTAGGTTGATGATACCCAGAATTAATTTGAATTTCATTTTTTGCTTAATGTAAAAGATACAATTTGCTCAAGTCAGTTAATGTTTCATATTAAGTGGGAATCACTGTGGTCTTTACCTTATTGGCACATTACAGGAAATTATTCATTACAATTTTACCTTGCTATATTGAGTCAAGTAAGGGTCCTGCCTTCTGAAAAGTGAAGTTACTAGAACACTGACGAAAAATAATGTTTTAATTTGTCTGCAAGGTCACAATCTCCCAATTACAGAGCTGGCAAGAGCGCACAGGAGGTTTAAGTAGCTATACAAACATCTGGTTTAATGGGTCTTGGGAGTGAAGCATTTGGAACCAACTTTCAAAGACCCCTTCGAAGTCTGGTATTTTATGGTCTAACTCTATAAAATTAATAATTTAGTGCTAAAATATAAAAATAAACCACAAAAAAAAATCTCACTGATACCTTCAATATTCTTGGTAGATACTCATATAACCAAAAGAAGCGGACATTTCTTATGTTTTGATGCTATGTTTAGTGTCACTATAAATTCCTTTATTTTCTTGGTTGAATGGCACTGGCAACTAAATGCTTAACACAATTACCCCTGTATAGACCTCTGTCTTATGTTTAATTAGTTCCTCACATGCAGAAATGGGTTGAAAAAACAGATGGTCTAAAACCATAAAGACACACATGGAGAAATTACAACTGTATTGTTGTCATTTCTTACATACTGGGCCACCTATAAATGTCAACACAACCCAGAGCTCACTGCTTCTTGTCTGGTTTTGACCTGCTTTCCTCACTATTCTTGTTTCCAGCAAATATTGGTCTTTCATATGATTAAATGATGAATATGAGGATGTAAAAGCGTTTATCTGGAGCAAATGAATGGAAAAGCGGGAGCCATACTCCTTTTTGTATCTGACATATGCAGGCTGATGTATAAAAATAAATACAAAGAATGCATAGTTGATGATACTTCGATGCAGAGGACTCCATTAGTGCACTATCTCTGAAGAACATTAAACTTTCCAGTGGCAAATAAATCAGGACATTGTAGTTTAAGGGTCCTGTTTTGTTAATTGAAGAAAGATTCATTATGCAGCTGTGCTCACAAGAGTGCAATAAAGCTGCAGTCCATCTAGGGCTTTCCTGAATAAGTTCCTACATCCACTTGAAGCACTGTTATGGATGTAAAGACACACAACATTCCTGCTTTTAACGTAGTTCTTTATTAATTAGCTTTATTATCTATTTTCCAACAGTGGCATTAAAATAAATTTGTAATGATGGTGAAATTCACAAAATAATGCCATATCCAGCCAGAATAAAATGCCGCACAGCGGATACCTCTGCAGAAAAGCTGCTTCTTTGAATCACCTGAGTACTGGGGGGATTTCTTATCATAGAATATCTCAAGATGGAAGGGACCCATGAGGGTTTTTCTACTTTTCACATTTTCCACTAGTGTCGATACAATCATCAAAACTGAAAATAGCTTTGCAGATGGAAGGGAAATAAAAGTTTTTTTCTTTTTTGGAATGCTATTCCGTGACTTAAATGTCAAACATTTGAATGGAAATATGAGCGGCTATGAAAAAATACAAAAAAAGTTTTGAAAATAGTTAATTTTAGAATTTCAGCATGTAGATTTATAGATCATTAAAAATTTGGATAGAATTTCCTTGCTAACACTTTATTAAGATTTGTCTGGCCATCATATGAGAATCATGCAAATGTGTAACTTGTCTGTTGTATAATTTTGGGAATGGAAATCGCTCTTCAACTGAGTTTCTAGATAGAATCTTCTTAGTTGCTGTATAAGTCCTAAATAGCGATTGAACTTAACATTAACATTTGTGAAGCCATTTCACAATTGTAGACTTCAAAATTTAACTCATTGACCATGAAATTGTGAATTAATTAATTATATTATGAGAAAACAATGGGATCACTTTTGGCTCATACTGAACAACGAATCTTGGAATTTCCAGAGTCATATTTGTTTCTTTCCCAGGTATTCTGAGTGATAATAAAAACAGTTTTCAAGTTCTTAATTTAAAGAAATGGTGAACTCTTATTATGCTCCCTGAAAGATGCAGGCTAAAATGTGAAGCTGGAAGAGAAATTTATGTTTTCCATACTGGCAACTTGAGATATATAATGACAATGTGCTTCCAACAACTTAAAGATATGGTCTATAAATAAATCATGCATTAAATAGTGGCAAAGTAGGCAGGGACACAACAGTTCTATTGCATTCTAGCATTTAAAAAAATTTAGCATTTTACCAATAAGATAAAATTAGAGACAGAAGTAACTGAATGGTACTAAAACCTGACCTTTCTCTATTACACATGAAATTCTGTTCATGGAGGGGTTTTGTGCATTGTGAATAGGAAAAGCTGAAGATATTGGCACAGTAGCATGCCTGCAGTTAAGCAAAAAGAAATTCTAAAGCTATATATCACAGGAAGATTTATTTTTTATTTTTCTCTCTTTATTACTTAGGCTGGGGTTTTTTTGAGTTTTGTGGTGGTTTTTTTGTGTGTTTTTTTGTTTGGTTTGGGGTTTTTTGGTGTTGTTGTTGGTTCATTGATTCTTTTCTTTGTGGAAATACAAGTTCTGAGGTTATATAAACAAATATTTAAAAGGAAAAATATTTATAATTTTAAAATAATGTCAAAGCATCAACCTTTGTCAATAACTTAAAAATATTATATTCAACAACAAAACTTTCTTTTTTTTTCCATGTAGAAAATCTAAAATCGTAATTGAAAACTTAAAGTTCAACCTTCAAATCTGGTGGAAAAGAATACTACTGGAATTAATGATTCATTTGATTTCATTGGTAATATCCAAGTAACAGTGCCTTTGTAATTCTGTGTACTTTTTGGTGATTTTTTTGCAACTGATCCTACTGACATCAGGGAAAAGACAGTTTTATATCAGAAGTTTTGAAAAGACAATGTGTAACATTGAGCAATTTTTTAAAAGCAATTGATTAAGAATGAATTGCAGAGAAAATAGAGACAACCTTAGACTTTCTTATCCACCCAAATCAAGGTGAATCTTATGGCAGAGGGTGACAGCCTTGGTACAAATCAAAGGACACTGAGGGAATAAATTCATAGGAGAGATCTGCTACCATCCAAGATTCACCAACATGCCAACATGGAACCCTACAAGGTAAAAAAAATAATTGACAGGTCACTAAGTATCAGTTTAATGAAAAAAAGATAGAACAAAAGTTACAAATCTAACTAAATATATATATATATATCTCAACCAAAGACAAAACAAAACCAAACACAAAATAAAACAATACAAACCCCTAAAAATATTTAATTTTCTATGTGACAGAAGGAATTTATGTATGGATTTCCATGTGATTATAGATATGTTTTAAACAATTCCTGCCACTGAAGAGTTAATTTTCAGTATTTTGCCTGGGAAGGGCAAAATAGTGAGGAGGAAGGTGAAAGGCAAAAGATGAATACAACATACAAACCATATTTTCTGGAGAAAAAGACACAAGACATCAAAATGAAATTTAGATATAACTTTTTTCTTCCTCAAGGACTTCTTGGCTATTTATTGGTATGTGAGAGTCTGCATGACAGAGAGGGGGAGAGAGAGAGAAGGGAAAATACCGGCTTTTTTTTTTAATGCTCTCTGGACTGGTTTTGTAATAAATTGATTACTCATGCAGGTCAAGGAATGTGCTATTTATTTTCCTGTTTTCACACACTCTTCTCTAATAATACTTTTATTTAATTTGCTTTAGTTGCCCTTTATTTTTTTTTTAAATACACAACTGCATTCATGAGTTAATCATAAGTTAGACTAACTGTGATGTAATCTTTTTACTTTCTGCTCCCATTTTCACTCCTCCATTATGCAAGACATAGAAGAGAATTCCATATAATTTTAATTTCATTACCCTCTAAGCTCTGTGTGGGTGGAACTTACTGAGTTGGCAGGGGAAAAATATCACAGTTGTTCTCAGCAAGAGAATAGCTATATTAAAATATTTAGGGATAAAAGGAAACTTTCTTTTTCAGAGCACTTAGAAGGATTATAAACAGCAAAGAAAAAGAAAAGTCAGGAGAAAGGCACATTAGAGTCAAACTCTTTTCTCCCCCCAAAGGGATGACAGTTCTGTCCACATAGTCCTTTAACATTGCTGATTAGCATTATTTTGTTTTCTGCAGATGCATAATCTCCAAGTCTTGGTACCATTAGTGTAGCAGATACCTCCAATTCCTCTGCTGATATTTCCAAAATATATAGCCAAATAGTGTTTAATAGTTTTCCACTGAATTTTAGACTGGTTCACTAAGCTGTGATAGTAAGGAAAAAGCATCATCACTGCTAATTGCATGATTACTTATATTCAGTGTCCTTTCACATTTCAGAGAGTTTTCCAGTAAGATATCCCAGAATGCCTGGAGTAATATTTTTGTGTGGATTTACAGAAGCGGTTCTGAATACTCCATACCCTGTCCAGTTAGAGGGAGTTTGAAATTAACTCAGTGACAACTCATTCCATGCAGAGAAATGCAAAAAAACCCTCCTGTGGCTTCTGTGCCCCTTCTCAGTCTAATGCAAGTGAATCAATAGTCACAGGAGCCAACCAATTTATGTGGCCAGCTGTGAATCCTTGCCTGCCTTTCTCTGAGGTTTCCACAGGACCTTTGTATGCTCATTTAAATTAAATCTGTCCTGTGTTCACATCCTTTTTTTAAAATGAATTGCAAAGTGACAGACTCAAGTTTCAGTTGGCTGCCTTCGCAGATTCCCTGTGTCACTTTAGAGAAGCTTCATTTCTCTACTTATAAAATAAGGACATTATTTACTACTCCTCTTCTTTATCTGGTCTGTGTGTTTTTGAACAGAGGATTCACTTGGGGCTTTGAAAACACTTCATATTTAGGGAGCTAGTGTCAGTCCAAGTGCTGCTACAATAGAAGCAACACAGTGTCTTTCTTGATGATGGTATTTTACTTATTTTGGGGGGGTTGGGTGATATATTTATCTTCAATTTCTGAACTGCTTTGCAAAATTCTGCTTTACACATGCCCACAATTTTCTGTTTCATCCAGTTAGATGGATTCTGTTCTCTTCCAGGGCTCATAAACATAACACAACACCCTGGAGAAGCTTTTGTGTATTTTTTTAATGTTTTAGCTTCTATGGATATAAACCAACTTGCTTGTCTTTTGACAGAAGCAGAGACTAATTAAGTTAGTTATATAATTATTATTCTAAAGACTCTCCTTGTATGCCTCATCTGTCTTTATGTTGCTGAAAAAGACATTTTCTTGTCTACATTTTTGCTGCCTGAGCAAATATAAATGTGCTCCTTAGGTCAGCTATCACTGAATACAATTTTTCTAAGTTAATGAGTGTAGAAAAAAAAACAAAAAAGGAAGAAAAAACATATAAAGCATATTTCCTACTTCACTCAATAAGCCATGTTGATTTCTCGAGGTCTCTTTCATTAACCTGACAAAAATCACTAAGATTTATATAGAGATAGCAGACGTAAGACATTTGTGTTCATTGCCACTGCAAACTGTCCTGGGACAGAAATATTAATATCCATTCAATGTCAGGGGCTGGTTTCTGCTGAGTTTACTTATATTCCATATGAGACCAAGTTATTTCCACCATCTGTAGATATCACCGAGCCATCTACTCTAAACTAATCATTCAAAATAACCTCTTTGGACATTGAACCAAGGAAAAAGATGAATAACGATGCTTATGTGTGTAGCTTGTTTAAGGAGAACAAATGAAATAAATCAGTAGAGATGGACAGACTTAAGGAAAATTAATCCATTTTCCTCCATGAGTTAATTTTAGAACTGTGAGATCTCCATCCTTGATAACATTAAGAATTTATTTGACCAAGGCCTTGAGCAACCCATTTTATTCAGACCTGCTTTGCCCACGTGATTGGACTGAATTCCTTATTTTAACCCTTTCAAATATTCAGGTTTTCATGAACCCTGTTCCTTTCCTAGTATTTTCATTGTGGAATCAAAGGGGAGACATTCACAGACTAAATACTTTTGGATGATACCAATCAGTCAGTGCTGGTTTTTGCTGGGATGGAGTTAATTTTCTTCATGGTGGGTTATGTGGGGCTGTGGTTTTTATTTGTGCAATAAAGAGGATTGGATTCAGAGATTTCCCTGTTATGGCTGAGCAGGGCTCACAAATGAACCAAGGTGTTTTCTGCTCCTCACACAGCCCCACCAGCAAGAAGACCAGGGGTGGACAGGAGCTGGGAGGGGACACAGGCAGCTCAGTTGACCCCTACTGACCAAAGGGATTTTCCAGACTGTATGGCATCATGCTCAGCAGCAAAACTGTGGAGAAGACTCATGGAGGCAATGCTGCTCAGAGCCTGTTTGTGCATTGCTTAGTTGTTGATAAGCAGCTGTCTGCATTTGCATCACTGTCTTTCTAGGGTTTTATTTGCCTCTCTTTGTTATTTTCCTTTTCATTGAATAAAAACTGACAGTATTAATAAATAATGATGCTTATAGTCATTATTTTTTTCTTATCTCACTCCTGAAGTTTTCTCACTATTACCCTTCCAATTCACTTTCCTCATCCCATTGGGGTGGGAGAATGAGCAAGCAGCTCTGTTGCGCTTAGTTGACAGCTGGGGTTAAACCATGACACAAGCTCAGATTGTTGACCTTTTTTGTTTCTAATTTTTTAAAATTTGTCCTTGTTTTCTCACTCCAAGATATTTTAGAACCAGAATTTCCATGCATGTGTCTTTGAAGATAACAAAGTAACCTCATTCTTGAATACCCCTGGAAACTCGATCTGATCTTTTATAGATGTGCATTCATGCTTGAAGGCTTTTCAAGAGATTGAACATAAACCGGCATGATGAGAAATCAAGGGAACCTACTATTCTCCTGTCAGACTCCTGATAAAGAAAAAATTAAATCCCTAACTGTCCTGGTTTCATCTGGGATACAGTTAATTTGCTTCGTAGTAGCTGGCACAGTGCTAAGGGTGCTCCCTGTGCAGTATCAGCCCACTACCTAAATTCTGCTGCAGTTGGTGTGAATTGCACTGGGAGTGGATGTAGCAAAGCTTGAAGTGATCAAACAGAATGGTGATGAGAGCTCTAAAGGTCCTCAGGGAAAGAAAGTATAGAACTGTAGATCACCCCAGATGATGCATGGAAAATATTTAATTAGTAATGGGCACTGTTTAATGTAAGAGGGAGGGCAGAATTCCTACAGTCATGACTTAATGAGTTCTACCATGATTCTACTGAACCCTTCAAGAGTCATCAGAAACACAACTGTAAAGTCTGTGATTGGGAAAAGGCAACTGAGCTTAGCTACCTCTAGTCACAGACAGATATTAGATTTGGAGTTCCTTTATCACTCTTCATTGAGAAATATTCACAACACATGTAGAAAAGCACACAGATTATTAGTTGTTCTTTTACACAATTTTAAATTATTAACTTAGGAAATTCAAAATTCTGGTTACTTCCTGTAGTGCCTTTTCCTATCCACTTGATTCTGTTCAACTGCAAACTAACATTCACAGTTAAACAATATAACAGAGATGATTTTTATGAATTAGGAACTAAAACAGCATTTGGCTTTCGAATAGATAGCAAGAGAAGCTGACAATTGCCACAATTAAGAAAAGGTTTTTGACAAGTTATTAACATATGATGCATTGTGAAAATTCACACTGCAGATCTCTTCATTTCAAATGTATGTTTTTCTCTGTAAGATATTCACTTAATTCAAAGAGTAGAAATACTCTCTGGCCTGTGAATGTGGCTGCAATAAAGGGTGCATGTGAGAACACCCATAGAAAGTTAAAGATTACCTTAAAAAATCAAAAAGTTTGAGGAGGCAACTGCCACACTTCAAATGCATTGTGTGTTTTGAGGAAGCACATTTTGAAATGGTTAAAGAAAAAATGACTACCTGAACTTGGGTGAATGCTAAGGAAAAAAGTTTCATAAAACTTAATAAGAAATATTGGTTAGAATCCCTACTTTATGAAATGTATCCAGCCTTTTTACAACTGAGTGCATGTGGAATTCTTTGTAACAGATTTAATCTCTCTGTGGATCCTAATGTTTTCACAGGGCATAAGTGGGCTACTATTTCAAGTGCAAATGTCTGTATTTGAAAAGTAACTCTGATGGTTTCAGTTTAAATCATATTAACTGCTTAGATTTTGGGTTCTCAATGTGCATCACATTTTTTGATTAAAAGGAGTCAAGCCATCAAAATAAAAATGATAAAGGATCAGAAATTACTGTGCTTCATTTTAGGTAATATTTCCAAAGCAATAATAAAACACTTTACCAATCAACCAGTTAATGACCAATGTGAGTTGTTATAAGGCATTGGATGAAGCTGACGGAGCCTAATTTATCTAGCTGGCCATTAACTCATCAATAAAAGGGTTACTAGTCAAGAGTGTAAAAATTGTTCATATAAATCTCAGTTATGTTATTATTAAAATACTAAATTAGTTTTCTAAAATAATTTGCTTTATCATTATCACAGTATAATACCAGTAATTTATCACCAACACTTTATTTCAGCCACTATTGGCCCAATAAACAAAATAATTGACCTGATTGCACCCCTAAATGGGGAAGATAATGTTATGATGATCTGGGTTTACCATACGCTCTACATAGCTTATAGCCTGAAGAAGTTCATTACATAAATGTTCATTTACAAGCATTCAGAAATCAGAAACAGAATACTTGTTACTCTGTAGAGTAGATAATTTTCCTAGTAGAAATATTTTTGTTACACATGGTTATCTCAAAAGTCAGTCTCAGAAGTCCACTTAAGGATAACATTTTTAGGGAATATCGTATCTACACTTAGCTGTAACAGCTATTTTCACTTGGCAAGCATAGGTTTTGAGATGATGATCCAAAATCTTGGAACAAGATTTATTTTTTTATAAAACCATGACAATAATGTCATATAAAGCAGCCACATCTGTCCAATATGTTTCTTTGGTGGTTTTGGTATTGATCTGAAACTCAAAACTAGATATTTGGCTAACTATTACCCTAGGTCAAACAAGAAATTACGCAGGGAACAGGAATATTCAGTCAAAATACAGGAATGTAAGACCAGTTTAATTCAAGAGCCACTGTCTGTATTAGTCATGAAACTGTGCAACAATGGAAATACCATTCATCTGAAAATGAGTTCAGGCTACACCTTTGCGAAGTGATGATAAATAGGTATTAGCATAAACCAATTGCCAGCAAAGATTTTTTTTTTCTTTCTTCATGTCTTATTGTAGAGGACATACACCTCTTCACTTAATATTCATTTTGTTCAGATGGGATTCTGAAATAAATTGAATGAATTTTCTATAATATTTATGAAATGAATATGAATGAAGGCATAGGGAAGGATGAAAGGAAGAAGGCAATTTTAAATGTATCCCAAAATGTAGCCAGTGTACCCATTTGAAATGGACTTAATAAGCACTCAAACACCGTGAAGACTTTAATTAAGAAACAAGTATCTTAAAAAAAAAAAAAAAAATCAGCTAATTTCCTAATTAAATCAACATGCACTTGTAAATGGGTTACCAGTAATTTCCTTGCCAGTGTCATTGTATCTTTTAGGTGTAATGTATAATTTTTAATAGGCAATTACTTGATTCTTCATGACCCAGACATGGTCTTGAATGGTTAATTCAGTAATGCTATAAAAGTCATACACAATGACTTTTGATGAAAGGTGGTGACAAAAATAGTAAATTAGATCAAATTATTTCAGAAGATATGAACACTTACAGATTAGAACAAATACACAAGAGTATCAGTGGATTTAGTGACACATTTCAGACCTGCACTTCTAGAATAGAGCTGAAAATCTTTTAGGTCCAATTTGATCCTCTGTAATAAATTACCTAAATATTTCTCTGCATTTTTTCAAAAGAATGCCTCAGGAATTACAATAATTCATTTTACAGAAAAAGGGGGGAAAAAAGTAAAATAAAGAACCTGATTAACCAACCAACTTTGTTTAAGCTGCTCAACAGAAAATGAAGTGGAAACCAAGTCTCTCAAGACACCTGTTTCATGCAACAGGCTGTATTTTAACTGAGGGTTTGGTCTGCCCTTCAAAATACTTAAAAGAAAGCTTGTCTAAACAGCAAGTTATCCCTTAAAAGAAATGTTGTCCAAATAACCACGCCCTTGTCAATGTTTAGAGGAGCAAAGCTCCCTTGACTGATGGGCAAGTCCTCCATAAATGAGGTGTGTTGATAGAGAAAGTTTCCAGACTGGACATGGAGCACAAGGCTAAGCATCACATGTTTGTTCAGACTAGAACAAGCTGGAACCATTCATAAAGAATGTCTTGCCCTGATTTTTTGAGCTGTTGCCTAACTTCTCCCCTGACAATCCCTTCTTTTTTGTATCATCACAATGGCACAGCGCTTAATATTTGTCATTCCTTTTCCTTGTGCTTCACTTAGATATACAGAAGTTTTATTGCATCCAGAGGCATTTTTTGAACTGATAAAATAAATTATTCCAGCAGAGATGTACTGAGAAATCTAGATTGCTCGTAGCACGTTGATAAGGTATCACTACAGAGTACATTTGGTGTTTCTATATTAGACATTATATTAGACATGTACCAAAACAAAGTACTGTAAATAGCTTTGGTGCCAAAAAGATTTTAGGAAGATTTTTAAGAAATGTAAGTGCTCTGAGTTTATTTCTTTTTCTTCCTGTTTCTCTTCATTTTTTGGTTTAACAAGCATCACTTCTTTACCCTTCTGCAGACTATTGATGTAGAAGTCTTCCCCTTAGCACTCATCACCTAGAAGAGGCTTCATTGAACATCCTACCTCATTGACTTCTTTTTTTCTCTTCATCTCTTTTGAAACCTATTGACTGTTTCTTAATTTTTCTCTCCATAAGTTATTGCCTTTATGACTGAATGCCTTAATTTGTTTCCCATACAATGTCTGCACACTACTGCTCCCTGTGATTTATGGCATATGTGGTCTTCTGCTGTTTAACTCCATAAAGTTACTTCGGAATAAAATTCTGTGGAAGTAGATATACTCCCACATGACTAATGAAGACAGCATGCACTGTTGACTCCTCATCATCTTGAAAACATGCACACACATTTTCAGGCATAGTCAGAAATACAGTCTTCAAAATATTTCCATTTAAGTTTGTGGCACAGTTGCATTTCTATTGAAATTTCTGCTCATTCTGAAAATCAGCTAACACAGCCCAAAAAGTTACTAAACTTTTCCAAACCGCCACAATGCAAGTAAGAACTAGGAAACTTAATTCTAATACTTTGATGTGGAATTTGGGCTTCCAGGAAATGCACAAACCTGTCGATCTTGCACTTTAGAAGGTATATAATCAATACAAAAAAAAACCCTGAAAGATTTAGAAATAAAAAAGCTTGATTAGGGAGGATTCATAAATTTTAAGTGATTTCTTTGGTCTATATATTTAGATTTTGTAGAGTTTAAAGGTTTCTCTCTCCTTGCCTTGACACTGATGAAAAGCAAAGTTGTTCATTAATTTATAAAACAGGGACCCAGAAGTACCCTTTAGTATTATCTTTATTATTAGTCATTCCTTCTTCTCCCTTGTGCACACACTTCCACAATTTACACAACTAAAAATGACAGCACACTGATGATTTATTTTCTTCATCTTCTAATGTACACCTGCTTGTAGCTCATCAGCAGTCATTTACTTAGCAAAAATATAATTATGATGCTCTAATTTATATGTCAAAAAGGTTCATGACTTCCTTTGAAAAGAAGGGAGCTGAAGGAAAGGAAGTGCAATGTTTGTATATTGGAGATCTGCAACTTTCTGAAAAGCTAAAAGCACATAAGGGCAGAAACTGAAAAAATTAAGGCAGCATTGGGTAATAGTTATGTCTATGTACAGTTTTTTCTAAGCAAAATCTACTTGTATATTTAGGAGTCCCAAAAATCCAATCAATCATCTAGTGTTTATGAAAATGTCAGTAAAGGTTAGGTAGCTAACTCTCAAAAAAATCAATGGGGTTTTGCTACTGGCTTCAGTCACACCATCAACAAGCAGTCCAAACTGCATTTTCAGGTAGCTCAGTAAAATGTACTTTTGCCTGTAGGGGTTCTGAAATGTCTTGAAGTCTTTTTTTTTCCAGGAAAATAAGCCTTCTACAATCCTATTACCTGTGTGGGACTACCTGCTTACTTGCTCAGCCAAGAAATTTTCTCAAATTATTTTTGGTGAGCAGAATCGTGCTTGCTAGGGAATTTAAATTCCAAAGATAGTGTGTTATCCACATTTACTGGAATGCCCTTGGGTGGTAACTGCGACCCAAACCTGACCCTTTTGCAAGCAAGAATGCTTGGAAAAGTTATATTCTCACCCTAAAGCATCCTTGTTAGATCTTCATGATTTTAATATCAGGTCGAAGATGTAAATATGGTGCTGGTTGAACTTGCCTTTTGTCTCCTTGCTTGTTGTCACATCCTAGAACTTGATTATTCTACCAATGCATGACCGAGCTGGAGACTCAGGAGGAGATAATGCATCCACATGCATCCACATTTACAGTTTAACATCCAGCATAGATTATTTCCATCTTTGGGATCATGCTTGTGCTGCAGAGGTTTTCCAGCACTGTCTGGGATCATGTGTACAAATACAGGCCATTCCTTCTCAACAGATTTCTCAAAATTCAACAAAGTCCATGGATCTAACTGAGCTTATGTTACTGCCTTTGGGATTTCTTTTTGATTATTTTGGTTTTCTTTTAACTCTTACAAATCACAGTGTGTATAGTTTACGAGGGCTTTCTTTGGAGATTTAGAAATTCATTCAGCACTCTGAGCATCGCAAAACCTTTTATTTCATTCTCAGTCAATTTTGATTGCCATGATCAACAGAAGGGGAAATTAGAATTCGGGACAGGTGTCTTAGATGCACCACTTGAACAATCTCAAACACACCCTTGTCTGCTAACTTCAGGGGGATGAGGAATTAGACCAGGTCTCTGGCAGCATGCCAGCTCTGCCAGGTAAATGATTATAGCACGTTGTGAAAGGTGTGGAGTTCCAGGGCTGCATCAGATTTAAGAAAAGGAAGGTTATGCTCCTGAAGACAGAGAATGGTCTTCAGCAGCACATAGAAATTATGTGCCTGTGACAGACCTGGGGAAGACGTTTGATTTGGAACACAAAATGGAGTTACTATTTTCTACCTTTTTGTTAGGATTTTCACAGAAGGACCTGAAAAATACTTTGTCACCTGGCATCTCTTTGACTTCTCCAGATCATCAGACAGGGAGCAGCTTAAGAATGACTGTTTATAGTGCAGATATGCTCTGAGGCTGGTTACAGACCTGTCATGGGATTCCTTTACCCAGTTTGGTGCAACAGACATTCAGTGAAACAAGAATTTTGACCAGCTTGTGCTTACTGGCAGGATAATAGTGTGATTGGTCAGATATTTTTTATATAATTTTTTTATATGGAATGGGAAAAAAGCAACCTGTTCTTAGAATATAATATGGCAGAACTAATCAGGACATCAGATTTGAAATCACGGTTTGTAGAAGAAACTGATGAGTTTACAGACCTTTATTATCAGAACTGTTCTCGCTCTGTGTAGGATGAGCAAAATCCCAGTTTATGATAATCTCGGTTTGTGATATCACAGATGCCCAGTTTCACCCTGCTTCTCTCCACAAGGCCGTTAGCAGTGTTTTTAATGAGAAAGGTTTTGTTCTGTAAAAGTCACAGAGATCTGTAACTATTTTGTAACGTAACAAACCTCTACACTACCAATTTTCTCTTAAGCAATGAGAAAATCATCTCACCCACTATTCAGAAGGTGAAAGTTTCAATCAGAAAATAAAATGTTTTGAAAAAAACATGCAAAAGGGCACATGGCCCACAGTGGCCCAGGGTAAAAACTTCACTTTCTTTTTCTTTTGCTTAACCAATCAGCTCTAACTATGAAACAAGTACCAGTGCACAAAATCAGTTGTGGCCACTTTAATGGGGAGAGTGGTAGAGTAGATGGGAAGGGACTGTCACTTTGTACTGGAGTGAGGAGCACATGAAGATGTACCCATCTGTGTAGTCTCTGGTCTGGAGTAGTTATGTTGGACATGAAGTACATTTAATTTATAAAGGTGTTCAGATTCCTGATAATCACTGGTTGTAGGTGGAAAATAGAACACTGCTAAGACCCTGGCTTGTAATATTTCAGTCTCAACCTGAACCATTAGACACCCTAGTGGATGCCTATGTCTCTGTCACAATTAGCTGCAAAACTTTAAGCAGTTTATTACAAAACAGCGGGTTCTGTGAATGGTCTTTGAAATTATTATAGCATCTGGGAAAAAACATGGAAACTGAAATCAATGTATATATTCCCTGGGTAGTGATGGAATATAGCACTATCTTGCCCTGTTAATCTCCTGTCATTTTTAATGAGATCTGCTGATATCCAATAAATGTATGGTGCAAGGTAAAAATATGGGTACAAGTTCAAATAAAGAAAAGATACATTAACATTGTAAATAGCTACACACACAGTGAACTTTGAGCCAACAGCAGGACAATAAAACAAAACCCTTACAAATCTGTCATCAGTTCTAGCTGGAAGGTGATATAGGTTATCCTCACTTTTAGTTGTATAGAAGAAAAATTGCATTGGGTTTCCATGACAAGGTTTTGGTATGAGGGGGGACTATAAGGGTGGCTGCTGTGAGAACTTGCTAGAAGCTTCCCCCGTATCTAATAATAGATTAGAGGCAAATTAGAGTGAAAAGGCACTGAATGATTGCTGTTTGTAATTATATATATACATACACACATACATATATATGTAGGGTTCATTTTAGAATTTGGTTGCAATGGAAAGCAGGTTTGCAGCCATTTCAGTTATTATCTGTAATATGTAAATATGACAATATGAAAGCATGAAATACCACTTAAGAATGGGATATAAGGGAAAAGAATGGAAGAAGGAGAAAGAAAGAGCAAGAGCAGAAATACACTCAATCACCACCCATGGATTTATGACAAGATTTGATTGTTGGCTTTGGACAAAGTGATGATCAAAGGTCTTGACCCATTGGGGGTGGAGATGGGAAACCCACAAAGCACAAGAAATGAGTCTGGGTCTGTTTGTGGGGTCTTTGATGGTTCCAGCCAAGATCAACTCACCACAGGAATACAGACCAAAAATAAATAGAGTCCACATTATTATATTTTTGCATTACTCTAGAGATTTTAAGTTCTGTTTTGTGTTTTAGATATTGCTTATGAATTTTTATTGGAATTATTTATTAGGAGCTGAAATGCATAAATTTGGGACCACAGACTGTAACTCAAAAGTATCATATCTTGGAATGGTGCTGTGCTCATGGAATTAGACACAGGCATCTCCCAAGATTTTCTTCCTGTCCCAGATTTTTTTATATCATTTAGAATAGTTAAAGAGGCTTGGGAATTGCCATGTATCAAATGGATATTTTTTAAATTTTATACCTAACAAGGTCAAAAAGTTAACGTACATGTCCTGTATTCCTGCCTAATTTCCTTATTCATTTGACTATCAAAATGTTGTAATATTCTACAATTTCCCTCCTCACTCCCTCCCCTCTTTCTCTTGCAGTTTGGCATGCAACTGATTTCTCAGTTCTGAAACATGATGGGCTGAAGCAATTTAGGTGCAATATATATGCATTTTTTTCTTAGTTGTGACTTCATTGAATACTGCAGAAAGACTCCTGATAAATGAATGAGAATAACAAAGAAAGTCGCTTTGTTAAGTCAGGCCTAACTATGAAATCCCTCGAGCTATTAGAGTGCATCTGTTTTCATTCGTATAGTACAAAATGAATGGAGATTCTTATAAAATTTATATTAAATGTCACAGGTTTAAACCTATATAGGTACAGTAAAATAGAAGTTCAGAGCCGAAGTAATTAAAGTCACTGTAGTTTCTTGGTTTTGACACAAAATGGATTCATCATCACACTTTCAATATGGTTATAAACTGAAGTTATATCTCCTTGTTCTTGAATGGGTTCCATTTAAGTGTTTGTCAGTCTCTGTTCTCTTCACAGAAATGAAAGGCAAAGGCAAAACCACAGGTGTATACAGGGAATAAACATGAATTCTGCAAGATCAAAGTTAATACAAAACAAACATGCAAGGACATGGGGGGTCAGGCCAAAATAATCTTCCTTTAAGTGGCTTGCAGGAAAATCATTGTTAACAAGCGAATATGGCAATTCCAGAGCAATCGTTTCTCTGGTGTGGCCTGCACAGAAACTGACAGTCACTGGTACAGAAACTTCCTACTGCACCCAAAATCCCACAGTCTGGAAGGGCCTCCAGACCTCACCTGATCCAAGCTACTGCCCAGAGCGTTGTTCTATCACAAAAGCCTTCTCAGGGCTATGTTTGGACAAGTTTTTGACTTCTTCAAGGACAGAGATTCCACAATATCTCTGAGTCACTGCTGGACTATACAGCCACATGGTAATATTGGTTTTTATTTATATCTAATTAAAATAGTCATTTTTTCTTTTTTTTTTTCCTGAGGAGAGTTTGGCTCCTCGTTCTCTCCATTCTTCCATTACATAGCAAGTTAAATATACCTAACTGCCTAAAACACTGGATTTTTTTTTTTTTTATATATATAAAATGTAAACAGATATCAGCAAAACCTAGATGTATGTTTCTCAAGGAGGCAGAGCTTGGATTTTTAATTAATCCTAAATTTGGTGTAAATCAGGAAGCCTTAATCTCATTTACTTTTAAATCTCTTAGGCTTTGAAAAGTCCTAATATCTATTACTTTTAAATCAAATAAAATTGAGACTGCAGCTTCAAATGGTTGAAGACAGGCAATATCTAAATATTTTTGGAAGACATATTTAGGTCAGTTTTTACAAGATGGAAATAAACCAGTCTATGCTTATGTAAAGCTGCTCGGCCTTAATATCTAAAACACACCATGACTAATTCAGCAAATCACTAACTTCTTCACAACTGTTGGAACCACAGAACTCACAACTCAGTCTGAAAGATCTGACACCAAAGGCATTTAAAGTTATGGGCTGATGAATACAAAGAGTAATGGCTATGGTTATCCAACAGACCTTTCACAAGTGAGTGATCTGTATTTACATTAGGACTCAGATGATTTAAAATGCCAAGATGCCACATTTTAATTTAATGATATACACATGTCAGGAGATTTTTATTCAATATATCATATCTACAAGACTTTGCACTGTATTTTATATGAAATAATAAATGGGTAACAAATTAAAGCAGAGTCACAAAAGAATCAATGGCCAATACCTTGAAAATAAGGCCATGTTTCAGTTATTATTGCTGTCAAAGTCCTTCTTTATATTCTGGAAGGACTCTGGCTTCTTGAAAGATGAAGGGAATTTTGAAGCATTCATCACGATGCTCAGTCATTTCCATTCTCCACTTTCATGGACCAAAATGTTAAGAAATTACAAAAACATTTTCTGTTAAAAAATTAGACCCTAAAATGCATTGAAACATATGCTCTCCTCAAAGGGTCTCTGGCAGTTTTTCTAACATAACTTCTGTCACTTTTTCTATATCAGATTTTGGAATCCAATCCATGGAATCTGCTTGGTTACTGGGGAAAAAAAAAAAAAAAAAAAAAAAAAGTTTAAATGTATATTGGGTCAAGAGGAAAAAATCTTCTATTTTTGTTTTTCTACAACAAAATATTAGCTTTTCAATAATGTATGAAACATTAATCTACCTACAACAGATGAGGCATAACAAGGCTAATGGACCAAAATAGACAGCTAACTGACTAGTATTTCTCAATTTATATTAATATTCAAATACATCTCAGAGAGATATTTTTGGTTCTAAAATTTAATCTACAAAAAAAGAAGTGAACAGGTTACAACAAAAAAAATCCCAACCAGCCACAAAAAGCTCACAAAAAACACAAAACAGAAAAACCAAAACACCAAAAAGCAAACCAGCAGTGTGGAAGGACTCAGATTTTTAAATATAATGGCATCTAGAAAAGTAATTCTTAAGTGTCCACAAAAAAGACCCATCCTTAGATGAATCTGGTCTGACATTGCTTCAAAGCTCTGAATTAACAACTTTTTAAAAACTTTCAAATGTATGCAGTGATTTAAATGTAAGGTTCCTAATCAGTAGATGAAGAGAGGACTAAAAATATCTGGAATTAATTTAATGAATGACAGCTTATAAATGATTTTCTACCAGAAAGAAGGCATAGCATTGCTCAAAAAAAGTTCATGACTCTTGTTGCTAAGGGTAAAATTAGAAATATGAAAATAGTCAGAGAAACCCTTGTAAATCATCTGAAGGAGAACAAAATGTAGCAAACCTTCTTGTAGAGAGCCTGGTATTAAAAGACATTTGCTAACTGTTTTTAGAACAGAAGAGGTTAAGGCCTTTAAAGAATTTTCTAATAAGCTAAAGTTTTGTGTTTCCCTTGTAGAGTTCATTTACTCAACTTGTAAGCCTTTCCTTGTGCATCACTAAGATAAATAATGTACATTCTTAAAGTCTGTTGTATGTAGAGGAAAGATCCATTTTATTTTGAATAGAAAAAGGTCACATGAAAATTCAAAACACACACTGTCCAAATGGACAAGAATGACAGCACTCCTTCTCCATGATGACATAATTTCATTTCAAAGGACAACAAAAGAGCTTCCTTTACTTTTTTCTTTTCTCTGAGTTGAACATATTTTGATAGAAAACCTACAATTAATACTATAGAAAAATGATTTGTAATTAATTGCATCAAAGTGGTATGAGCTATATGAGCATTAACTTTGAGTGATGTGCAAGCATTACTCTGCTACTGCTATCAGCTCAGTGATTTTATGATTCCTGTCAGCAATGGATGATAAAACAAAGATGATAAAGAGAACCAGGCATATTTCTCCTTTGTTACAGCAGAGAAAGGGCTAGTTTAAAGAGACAGGCAATTTAGTGGGTTTGAAAGACATGATGAACCTAATTACAGTGTTCTAATCAATCCTTAATATTTTAATTTTTTAAGTTTTTTTTAATAATCTAAGTAGCTTAATTCTTTCTGGGCACCTTCCAGCAATTCTTTGGAGGAAGAATATTAAAAAAAAAAAAAAAAAGCCAATCCCCCCAAAAAACACTTAAAAATCCCTACAAACCAACAAAAAGCCTCTGTGTTGTATTGATTCATTAGTATTAAATCCCTATCTTAGAAAATCTACTATCATACAGAATAATGAAAAGACAGCAATAGGAATTAATCAGTTGTAGAATCCTGTTCCTCCTTGAGCTGATCCTCGTATCACCTACCAGAAGTGCTGTTTGGTCCCATAAAGATATGAAATGAGAAATGCAGAAGCACAAATGTTGGTCAACCTTTCTTGCAAGGAAAAAGAAACAATAAATATTGACTCGACTTTCTATCCTCCGGTCAGACATCAGCATAAAATGAACTGCAGCTGCCAACACCAAGCAGGTCTTTTTCAGCAGCTGTAATCAGGACCACCAGAAGGCTGTGGGAATGTCAAGGCTTGAGCTAGAGGGATACTAAATTTGAGCCTAATTCAGACTGTTCGTAAAAGAAGAAGGTAAGGCTATCGAAAAAACTTTTCAAATAACAATTATGCAGCTTAATTTAAAGATCTTGTTACTTTATTCAATGAAAGCAGGGTGTTTTCGGGGGTAATACTTTTAGATAATGACTCTGGCTTTTCAAATTTTATTTGCTGTATTGAGAGTTCTAGCACCTGAGTAAGGCTATTGCTAACAATTGAAATTACATAAGGGTTTTACTAAGACATCTTGTGCTGGGCTGAGCCTGGCTGGATGCCAGGTGCCCATCAATGCTGCTCTGTCACTCCCTTCCTCAGTGGACAGGGAAGAGAAAATATAATGAAAGGTTGGTGGGTTGAGGTAAGGGTGGGGAGACATCACTCACCAATCACCCTCACAGGCAAAACAGACACAAACCATGGAAATTCATTTAGTCAAATATAACCAAATCAGAGTAGGGCAATAATAAATAAACCTAATCTTAAAACACCTTCCGCCCTACCGTCCTTTCTTCATGGGCTCAATTTCACTGTTGACTTCTGTCCCTCCTTGCCACCATTGAGGAATGGGACTGAGCTTGTTTCATCTCTGCTGTTCCCTCCTCGTCACACTCTTCCCCTGCTCCAGCATGAGTCCCTCCCAAGGGCTCAGTCCTTCGGGAGGAGGCTGCTCCAGGGTGGGTCCTCCACATTTTGCTATGTAAAAAGTCCTGTTGCTGTAGGATTTCAGTACAGGTACTTTCACAAAGCCTAATAGAAGGGTTGCTCTTGTTTAATTACTGAAATACATATGTGTATAATGAAAGATATTTCTGTACTTAGTAATTTTATCTTGGATTGGGGGAATCAAAACATTTGGGCTAGAATGTTTGAGCTAGAATAGGGCAATTTGTATACACAATTACAGCTATATAAGAGGAGAAAGCCTTTCCATTCAACTAAAACATAAATCCTACACCACAACTTTGAATTCATACATCTCGTCTCTTCAGTTCAAGTATCCAAGAGCATATTTTTTTTCAGTCTTAACTTCATAATTTGATTTCTCTATCCATAATTTATCTTATCTATGTTACGTTTCTTTCTTTTTAGTTCTTGCTAATACTGTAAATGATTCCAAATATAGTATAATTCAAAAGTTTTTGTTGAAGCATTTACAGTCCAAGTATCCGTTTTCAGTCCGATGATGATTCTTTAATTGTTAGGTTTATCTTTGTAACTCTGTCATGGTCATTGTGCACATGTGTTAGTATTAAGGACACTAGTAATTTTTTAATTAATCTTGACAGAGAGGATTTTTACTCTAAATCAATCACACAGTTAATCTTGTGCAATGTTGATCCATGGTTCAAGGGAGACCTTCCCAATGAAAAAGTATTACTACCTTTGCACAAAAGACTGCTAAATCCTGGTCCAGCACAATCTGTACATCCCTGATCAGGAAAGACAGGAGCAGAAGTTCAGAGGAGTTAAAAGTCTGTCTTGCTGGGGTAGACTAAAATAGACATGTGACTTTTTTAGCTAATAGAATAGAAATTAAATGTGGATAGCCAGGTTAAAGCTTGTGTGTGAGCTCAGCTTTGTAATTTAAGACCAGTATAGAAGAAAATAGCTCAGTTGTAAAAATGAATAAGGATTTTAAAACTTTATTTAATTACTTCAGAAACCAAAAAGTAAATATACCAAGACTTATCAGTTTAAGTTAGACTTCACCCCAGAGGGCCCTTCCAGTCAATGTCATACATTTCTACATACTGCGGTTTAGCCCAATCTCAAATTATTTTGTAAAGCAGCTGTTGAATTAGAGAAAACATTGTTTTTCATGTTTTGGGAGACTATGCTATTGGAACAGCAATTACTATATTCTTCTTTAATTATCTGTTATTGGACACCATCAGTTTTGGGGGTAAGTAGATATTTAGTCTGACATGTAGAATTACTTTTGGTTTAATCCTTGTTTAATCTGAGACCAATCTTTGTTATTTGAGGTTGAAGGGAAATTACCCAACTAATACAATGAAAAGAACAAAGGAGACAAAGAAACTTATCTGAAGAAACTCTTGTTGATACACAAACCAATCACAGACACACTGCATAGTTTATAATCAGAAAATGTTGGGTTTGAGGTGCTTATACAAATGTCTACATTTCTCAAAGTGTCTCTGAAGGAGCACAAATTTATTGTATTCTTTTTCTGTTATCTACATGCAAAAATAACACCAAATAACTGTTAGCATACATCCCCCACGACTGAAGTTTTGTGCTGGTAAGTACAATAATTCATAAAATAGAGGTATCAAAAATAGGGTTTCTGGTTGCATTTTTAATCTGCTGCAAATGCAATATTTAATGCAAATACAATTTGAGGAAGTTGATTTACCCTTCTTCATTATTGCAATCATAATACAAAGGGTATACAATATTTCTATGAATATCTATTTGTTCAGGTTAGCAAAAAAGAAGGTCGATAATTATTTGAACATGGTAATAAAATGAAAAATGAAAGTGTTTTGTAATGGATTATTACATTTTATGACCATACATTTATTTTACATAATTCAAACTGTTTCATCCCTACTGTGTGTAAGAAAAATACCCTAATGTGTAGGTATTAATTTTAGGATGGAATCAGGTGCAGACAATCATCTTAACAAAACAAAAAAAAATATGAATTTTCCTGATGGAACAGATATGCAGTAAGGACAGAGTGGACAATTTAATGCAAGTATTTCTTGTGGTGGGTTTTGGCTAAAAGAAAAAAGAGTTATTTCACACAGCCTCAGATTCAAACTAATCCTGAATTTCTGTCTCTCTTACTGTGGATAATCATTAAAAATAGAGAGCACAGAATCAACATTCGTGCAAACACATGCTATACCAGTAAAATTGATCAAATTGTTACGCAGAGATTGCTTTTGCCCAGTTTACCTGGTAAAGAATTGTCTCAAGGTGAGAAGACCAAGGGCAGAAGAAATTAGTTGTTTTATACAGCTTTGAGTCAAAATAGCCCATTTACAGCTTTCTTGAGATTTTTGAGCAACGGGTTCAACTTCTATCAGCCCATCCCCACCAAACACAGGGACACCAATTTGTCCCTTCCTTATGCACAAAGCTGGGGGGCTCCCATAGCAACTGGGGACTTGTGACAATAATGGAACTGAGATCTAATAATGGAATGAAACCCCCTGGTGCAGGGACAGTGTCACAGAATCATAGAATCCAGTGAGTCAGAAGGTTCATCGAGTCCAACTTATGGCCCTGACCAGGACAGCATTAAGAATCCTGCAAAGTGCATGAGAGAGTTGTCCAAAGGCTTCTTGCAGTCTGGCAATCTTGGGCTGTGACTTCCCTGGGGAATAGAACCTTAAGATATGTAAATACAGGCTCTGACCTCTTCAAAGGAGTGAGTGGAAGAAAATAGAATACCACTGTATCAACTCTAGCTAATAAATAGTAGTTTGAATGGAATAAGGACACAGCTCAGGTTAAGTCATTGTTGGTCTCTTTGGTTTCTTCCTAAGCATCTGGGGAAAAAAATAAGGAGCACTGGAAAGATATGGAATTGTACTATCACTTTTAGTCTAAAAGTATTTGTGATGTGTTTATTAATTTTCATGTTTTCATGTAGCAGATTAAATAAGTGAAACCAGGTAAAATTATTCAAGACCAGGTCGGATGGGACATAGAGCAAGCTGGCCTAATGGAAGGGTCTTTGTCCATGGCAAGGCATTGGAACAAAATTATTTTTAGTGTTCCTTCCAACCCAAACCATCCTAGGATTCTGTAATTTGACATTTCTCTAAGCATTATAGAGTTACAGTGTTCATTTTTTTCCAGGACCCTGCTCATTCTTGTTTTATTTTATCATCTCAGTTAAAATGAAGCTCACGGATGTCATTCAGTAGGAAAAGGCAGCTTGAACCAGTCAGCATGCCCTGCATTTTTGTTATATGTCTTAGGTTACATGGAAGGTGTAACCAACAGTGTGTATTCTATTACCATCTCCATAAGCTGTTAAAAACAGGTGGGCCAGTGTTCTTTGTCCTCTCCATGGCTCAGCCCTGATAACACCATGGGGGCTATCTCTGCTCATGGGCCATCAAGGGCTCCAGGAGTGACTCATAAGATTCCATCAACCCACTGTGAGATGCCCCGCCCAGAGGGGAGGAACTGAACATATAAACCTGCATATAAACTGAGACTCTGGAACACTGGACTACCTTTTCCACTGGATTTGCAGAGGCAAAGAGCTCAAGAGCAACCACTGGTCCCCCAGAGACCGACGAGACCTTTCCACAGGATCACCACTTCAACAAGACCACATCCATCACTCCAATGGGACTGCAGCTTTTTTTTTGAATACTTTTGGTTACACCTTCCACGTAATCTAAGGCATCACAACAACATGGTCCTTGTACATTGTTAATGTTTATCCTATTCCTGGAGGAGTTTTATTGTGTCCAGTGGCAGACTGGAGGGTTCAGGAAATGGGGCTTTGGTGTTCCCCCTGTGGCCTGTGCTGGAATTCTTAGGAGCCAGCTTTGTGTTGTGAGAATAGTGATACCATCAGACACAATAAAATAAAGAATTGGACTCAACAAGACACTGGTGGCATGATACTGTTACATGCTTATCTAGAGTTTATTATGTAGACATAATCTAGAGATCTCTACACATGAGACTATAGAGGTTATTTTACTTAATCCCAGAAATCGACTTGGAGATACCACAAGATTTCTTCTCTAGGATAAAAATACATGCATTAAAAAACCGAGTTAATTATTTCCTAGAATCACAAAATATCTCAAGTTGGAAGGATCGTCATGTTGAGTTCCCTCTCATTATGTTATCCCTAAGTCCATTATTATTATAACCACCCCTTACAGAGAGCCAACACATTTCTTGGCATTTTTTGGAACAAGGAGTTACCAGCCTTCAATTTTTCCTATAGTCTTTCTCTCGTCCTTCTTCTTCCACGAGTGTGAAAGAACAGCTGTTACCTGATATAATTATTTTAATTGTTTGCATGCCATAAAAATGTTAAAAGCAATTTTAATTTTAACAGTAAATAGGTTTTATTACCAAGTTATACTTTTGCTTATGGCTGTAAGATGGCAACGGGTGGTTAAAAGAATATTTGATTCTGCACTATTATTCCTCCTGTATCCACTGTATAATCAACGAAGTGATACTATTTTGCCCTCAGGAACAGAAAAAAAAAAAAAAAGAAATTCTAATGGAAGCAATTAAAATATATGAATAATACTGACACCTCTTTATTATCTTTCAGGTGCACTCAGAGTTACCCAACACATTAAGTGGTAATGATGCAGATACAGTTATTTTCCAGTTGACATGATTAGTTCTGTGGCCCAGACACATTTATCTTGTGCTTTGAAGCCCTTCACACTAAGTTATTTGATTTGGGAAATAAAGTAAATAGATATATGAAATGACCTCATCCCTAACACTGAAAGACATGGATAAGAATGGCATTTCCATGGTCTACAACACCACTCAAAGTTATATGAGTTATCCTTGATTCTCTGTTGTGTTCTGTAGACCAAGTAATTTTGGAGAAGGGTGGTGTGAAGAATAGACATCTAGGGCTGCAGGCACAGAATTATTTCACCTTGTTGTCTGACCTTTGTGTGAGACAGTTTGATCCATGCTTATATCCTCAAAATGTCCTTGTGCTTACAAGATATTCACTGTACACTGAAAGAAGATCATTGTTCCTTAGTCTTGTGTGAGGCTTGTGATGCTGATGTCTTCACCCAAGCTCCTGTTTTCCAGCTCCTACTCCAGCTCCAGTATTTATGTTCTGGAGAGGGACTGAATAGTAAGGCCTTTACAGAAATTTAGATGCTGTCAGGAATCTATTAACGTCTAGACAGGAACCCTGAAAAATCAGACATGTGTCTGTGGTATGTGAGAAAAAATCCCAATTGCTTGAACACAGTTTTTTGAGACCAGCATTCACTGAAACATAGAGGAGTTGTGTCATGTTGTGACATATCAATAATTAACCAAAGGTCTGAATAGAAAATAAAGGTGAGCATGAAACAACATAATAGACCTGACTGAAGAGGGCCTTGACATTCCTTTGTCCTTTATAACTCTTATATGCTACATCTGGAAAGGTCCTGAGTGGAGTCTAGAGTATTCACAGAATAGGTTAAAAAGACCTCTGAGATGTGACCAAAGTGTAGGACTTCGTATTTGGTCTTGCTGAACCTCAATTTAATTGATTAACTAGAGCTGTGTGCTCTGGCAGGGACCAAAACAGAAAACCTTTCAAACATTCAGGTTAAAAAAGTTTTTCCCACTAAATAAAAATTCAACAATTCAGATATGTCTTAAACTCTATATCTAAGTTTACATTGTTATCTGTAATAGTAGCAAAATGTTAGAGAGAGACTCTGAAGAACACCACAGTGCTGAGTATGTACAAAATAGAGACATGGAATGGATCCAGACTAAAGCAGAGAAGATTAGATTTGATATTCGGAGGAAGTTCTTGTCTGTGAGGGTAAAAAGGCCTTGGCACAGGCTGCCCAGAGCAGCTGTGGCTGCCCCTGCAAACCTGGAAATGTCTAAGGCCAGGTTGGACAGGGCTTGGAGCAACCTGGGATAGTGGAAGGTGTCCCTGCCCATGGCAGGGGTGGAACGAGATGATTTTGAAGGCTTCTCCAACCCAATCCATTCTATGATTCTGTGATTCCATGATTCCATGATTCTATGACTGACTATTAATTACAAAAAAAAAGAAAGGTCTTAAGATTCCTTTTATGATGATATACAGTGTCTTCACTATTTTCTATGCACATTATATACTTGTTCTGGTGAGAAATGGTGTCTCCTTTCCAAAAGGTGGCTGGATCTTATTAATACATATCACGATTGTGTATGCTAGAAGTCATAAAGGGCCTGTTAAAGGCAAGAACTGGGTAACAACATTGCTTCATTTCATTTAGGTGCTGTGCTGTGCATTTTGAGTATGACTGCTTTTATACACTAGATAATTACCTGTATTTCTTAGCATGCACCAACTATCATCATGTAATTTATCTTATTCACCTCATTATTATTATTTCTGGTACCTGCATAAAAGGTGTTTTTATTGTGTTCAAATATTTACTTTGTTAGCCTGATTGGCCTGTAAGCCCAACAGTTTACTCTTTGATCATGCTCAAACTCTGACCCTCCTTCTGTGCCTCCCATGGGATCAGGCAATCAATACGGAAGTATAGGGTTTTGCTTATTTATTTTAGTGCCTAAATACTGCATTGCATGGCAACGATTGCCCAGCAATTGGAGTTGGACAAAGGAATAATACATTTCCTGTTTTTAAAAAGTGCAGAAGAAAACTTCCACCAAATGGTATCGTCAAGATACTTTATTTAAGGAAAAGATGATAATGTTGGTTTAACAAAATTACACAAAGGAACTACTTAATTTAGCCCATAAAATGAATTTTTCTTAATCAGAATGAGCAGTTATAGCTGCAGAAAAAAAAAAAATTCACAATTTTTCAGACAGTTGACCTGGTGAATCCAGATGTCACTGCTTGGAAAACAGGACATTGACTAACTATTAGAAACTTGAAAATTAAACAAATAGTGTGTAAGAACAGAAGAGATTAACAAATGAAATGAATGTAATTTATAAATTAACAGGAATAAGATTCAAAAACTACCTGTTTGTTGCTCTTGTATACAGTATCCGGACCTGAGTTCAGAAATGTTTGGGGATTTCCCAATCTGCACCTTCAGCTAAACCATGAGTTATTTTTTTAACATTTTTTTAAAAGGAAAAAAACCCTTTTTTTATTTCAATGAGTGGTTTATATAAAGGCTCAGAAGGTACAAAGGAAACTAGGATGCTTTTGGAGAAAATATGGAAAATACAGTACAATCATCCATATTGCTCACTGGAAACAGAACCTGTCTCACTCTAGTCCCTGATCATTTGGGATCATTTGGGATTCTTCAGAAGAGTGGCAATTGAAACAGGCCAAAACTGTGCAAGGCAATGTGCTAATTATTAACTGATGTTCATGGCTAACCATAGTGCTCAAGCCATCAGTTCAGCTCTTCCACCTTCTGCTTTGACATAACTGAGAGCTCCGAATGTTCTATGGAGCAAACACAAAAAAAAACAAACAAGCAAGCAAAAAATGAAAACAGAAAACCCCAAAAAACCTTAAAGAGCTTTAAGTTCTGAGGCTGCAATTGAAGAGGATATTTTTTAAATTTTTTTTAACCTTATTAGCTTCTGAATTTGAAATGTGAGAACTGGATGAGAAGATGTCTGACCACCTAGGCTCCTTCAAGGTTCATTCAGCCTCCTACCACTTACCTGGATTTTTTTTTTTCCATTTTTCAATTCACAAACCATTCTGAAACTTCTCAACTGTCAGTGGAGCTGTCCAGTCAAACAGCTTAGGCAAGATTTATGCAAGGTGTCAATTTTTCTGCAGTTGTTATGACTGGCAAATAAAAATGAGATTCCTTGTAATTGAAAAGAATGGCTAGGATTTTTAAAAAGCAAGACCGTAAATGTCAGTAAGCTGCGTTTTTTCCTTTTCAGATGTTGTGTTTTACTGACATTTAAGCCCTATGGTTTGCCATGAGAGGATTCACTTGACTGAGCACAGACGTCTGTGTTGTAAAGGTTTATGTTTCAGCTATTCACCTTAACTAATTACAGATGAAGGTGAGAAATAAGGAGCTCTAGAAGTCAATCAGTGTTCCATCCCAAAGCTTATTCCTCCCTTCCTTTGTCTCTCTCCATTTTCCTATATCTTTATTTCTCCTAGCTCAAACTCAGTGATACACTTCACGTGGCTGATGGAAAAAAGATCTTATTTCCCAAGGGAAGAGGAGGGAAAGCAGGGAGAAAGACAAACACATACAGGGGGATGGGAAAGAGAGAGAGAATATTTTCTAGCAGCTTGTATTTTCCTCCCTTTGCTGGGCTTGAATATCTACTCTCTTGAAATTATTGTTGTCAAGGGAGTTTCCATCTTAAGAATAGCTGATTTATCTCATTCAAATTTTTAGATACCTATAACATTGTGCAGAGTCTCACTTTCTCATTGTTCTGTCTCATTTCTTTATACCTGATCTTTGTTCCTTTGTGTTTACTAAATACAAGTGCATCATGGCTCACATATCAGTTTACAAATTCTGCAGGAACTCCAGGCAACAGAGGACCCTCATGTTCCAAAGGCTGAACAAAGCCAATGGATACAACCCCATTTCTCCCTGACAACACTGCCGTGGCAACCTTCAGGAGAGGTTTCTTCAGTTGTCTGGAGAACTGCAAATGTTGGTTGCTGACTCAGGTGTAGGTTTAGGAAATTCCTGACTTAACAGTAGCAGTCATAAGCTGTTACCTCCTTTTCCAAAGTTAACAACAATCTGAGATCTTGCAACAAGACTGAGGACTCAAGGGAATCAAGATTTTTTCATCTTTGCTTCATTTCTATGCGTGACTTCCCACAAATAAGGAATGATTTTAAGAACAAGGAAAACATTCTTGGGTTTTTGACAGAGCAGGTACTTGCAGAGCGTGGTGAGAGGGTGTCCTCAGGGCTGTGCAAGCATGGGGACCCTCTCCCAGCTTCCATAAGGGAAAGAGTTGGATCTATCTCTGAGTCCCCATTCTTATTTCCACGTCCTTTCAACATCTCTATTATGTTTTTATTAAATGACTGCACAAATATGGCACACTTGTAGGATGCTGCAGAAACTGTTTAGCACTGTTGAAGGCCATTTTTCCCTGCAAATGAAGTTAGAATTCTCATTCAGCTCACTTTTCTTTCCAAGCCCTCTGAATGTTCTCAACAAGGAGAATCTGACCACAGTTCCCAGCACACGAGTTGAGCATCCCATCTATGGGCCAACTCTTTCAGTTTCTCAGATGTGCATTATTCGTTTCAGGCAAATGGACAAATCAAAAACTAAATGCATCCAGAACTGCTGGATCTTTGTATGCCCCTGCCTTCCAGACTTTTAGTGACTTTTTTTTCATATAATTTCATTTTTTCCTTCTCTTTATGACGTCATAGTATATTGCTTAGGAGTTTTAGTTTGTTTTTACATGGTGTTAAAATCTAAAATGAAAAGCCCAGTTATCTGTTGGTAGAGAAAAAAACCCTCAAATAAATTGTGACAATAAATAAAAAAAAGGAAATAAATATTCATGAGCATTTTAAAATTTGAATTTACAAGAAATAAATATAGTAAATTGCTTTGGGGAAAATATGCAAATACTGAGGAAACAATTATTAATGCTCTGGTTATATATTCCCATTTTTGTGATTCTTTGTTTAAGAAGTAGCACTGAGTTTCTATTGCTCATGCATAATAAAATCCCACATTTTTGAGCATCTGGATTTTAGTTTTTGAGAAAACAGCCCAAATCACATTAGCAATTATGGAGAAATGTGGAAACAGTCCACACATATCTGCTTAAAATCTCACTGGGAAATAAACTTGATGGTAATTTCTGACCCATCTGTTTCCCATAATTGGACAGTAATATATGTATTTTGGTCCTGAGAGAATTCCCCTGGGAATTCTTGATCTGCCTCAAATGGCCAGCCACAGCCCACGTTCACCCTGCAGCTCAGTTTGATGGGGCACATGTGCCATCCTTCTGACTGAGGCAAAATTGGGCTGCCCATGCCTTTGGGTGGAAGGAGAAAAAGCTCTCAAAGCTGCAGGTGTGATAAAGCAGAAGCTCCAAGGCAACGGAGCTCTTATGCCACATGAAAGAGCAGGGAGAAGTCCAGGTTCGAATTAAGAGTGGCATTGCTCCTCATGTCTAGACAGTGAGTTTCATTTGTAAGCTGGACCTGATGCACAGATAATTTCTTTATTTTGTCCTACATATCTGTTTGTACGAGGTTTTGTTACATAATACCGAATGCACACAAATAAATCCCATCAGTAGGTTGTGCAGTCTAGAGATGTTTCAAATAAACATGAATGTGTGTTTGTGTTTGTCTCTAAAAGAGAGAGAAACATCCCTTTTCAGAGTTAGGCAAGTCCTTAGAGCAAGAAATGTTGTCAGAGAGGTTGTGGACTCTGCCCCCCTGGAATTGCTCAAGACCAGGTTGGAAGGGGCTCTGAGTGCCGACCTAGTGGCAGTTACGCTGCTCATGACACAGGGGTTGAAACTAGGTGGTCTTTGACACTTCTTCCAACCCAAACCATACTATGACTCTATGATTTTGTGAAATGAGAGGAGAAAGAAATTATGGTGTTTCTCATAAATATGGAATTGTGTCTGAGTAATTATCTTGAGCCGGGAGAATTGCGAGAGGCGTATTTATGGCACTGCTTCATGCTTATATTCATACATGCTGTTTTAAAGAAATACTGCACGCCTATTTATTCTCTTCTTGTCTGTAGCATCTGACAAATACACTCAAAGGTGTCAGTGGATGTGCACAATCAGAGGCAAAGTTTATACAAGAAAGTAAATTTTCAAATACTGTTCCACAGCTTGCTTTTCTAGCTAGTGATCAGCTCCCTACTGTCAGCTTCATTGCAGAAGCAGTTTTTCACCTGGTCAAGAATGGAAATTTTAGTGCCTTCCACAAATCCCTATTTCTGAAAAAAAAATTGGTCCAGGCCAGTATGCCTTCAAAACCAGACTCGAAGACACGCATTTTTAAAGGTAGTTGATATTTCAAGTGTTAAGAATGTTTAGAGTGATTTTACTTTAAAAAAGGTTATGGGTTTTTTGAAAATATTTTTCAAGGCTTTTGGTAACCTGTGAAGTTTGGTGCTATACAATGAACACACAGTATGATTTTGGGCAAGAAATTTTTCATTTAACAGTGTAACTAGGAGAAAAACTTGCGTAGTAATTATAGAATCATAGAATCACAGACTGGTTTGGCTTGAAAAGGACCTTAAAGATTATCTAGTTCCAGCCCCTCTGCCATGGGCAGGGACACCTTTGTTAACAACATGTAGACAAAATACTTTAAGAAAAGATCACTCCCAGTGCATATACATGTCATGACTTTGACATTAAGGAGTAGCTGCATATCTTGCCAATCTTTATTTAACACTTAAGGGCAGAATAAACAAATGTTGTACAGTTTTTTCTCTCCCTAAATCCTTTCTATATGATTTAGCTGAATAATCCACATTTACAGACTATATTAAAAAAACCCAAAAAACATAGCTACTGCATAGTCAACATGTTTTTTCTATATTTATTTTGAGTCCCTTCACAAATGTTTAGCCAGTCCTTCAATAATGGCTTGAGATGGAAATTCATCTGCACACAGAGTTCAGAGCCACCTGTCCAAAGCAAAGTGCTTGATACCAGCAGGTAGCAGTCACTAATCATGAAGTCAACTCCCTGTAGATGTTACACACATTTCATAATGCAGGGATTTGATGGAGCATATTTTCAAAGCAGCCTCTTTTTCATACAGTGAAGTCTAATGTGAGTTGTCATGCTATATCCAGAAATCTAGGTGATTTGATTTGCAAATGCATTTTATTGTGGAAAGGCAACAGAAAAATGCCTTTTTTTTTTTTTGTTTATTTTTGGTTTTGTGTTTTTGTTTTTGTTTTTTATGTTTAAGGTGTGCAGCTTAGCTTTCCCTTGTAATGAATGATGTCTTGGAAAACCACTCCTAAGCTGATGTGATGATTGATGGCCAAGTCATATAATACAGTCAGAATTAAATTGAAGTTTCATCATTCCTCTATCCTCATGAAAAACTGTACTTTGAGAGTTTGCCATGAGAGCTCACACTTCATATATTGCAATATTTATATTATAATGCTGAAGTGATTGTTGTTAGAAATGCCATTTTCATCAACAGAAGACGATCATCACAGCTTTTCTGACCAGAGTTTATCAGAAATTAGGAACACCAAGTTTAAGTGGAGGTATCTATACAATGGTAGAAAACTTTATCTGATGAATCCTAGAATCTGTTTTACTCTGAGAAATGGCTGGTGAGAAAGTGTTTGTGAAAGTGTATGCCAAGTATACAAGCAAGCATGCAGATGTTTTTAAAACTCTCACTCTGCTGTGGTGAAACCTATCAGAAAGTTCAAAGATGTTAAAACAGGACACACTGTGCTCACATCTTTTGTCTCAGGCCAGAAAGTGGAGAAGTGCCGGTACACGGCAGGTTTGTTGTGAAGCCAGCTGGAGCTTCTGTTTGCCCACCAGACAGTAAAAGTGTAGCAAACAGAGAGTGAAGATTCACGCTGAAGGTAAAAGTGTTGCACAGACACTCACAAAAATTCTTTTATAGAACAATTAATTTATTGGGATCTTACACAGAGCAATATTGACTTGTGGTGTCCAGACTTTCCAATGGGGTGGTCAATCCCTGTACAGACAGCAGCAGCAGCATCTTTATCTCATTCAGGTGTGGCACCATGGAGTTTTTCCTAACCTAACCTTGTTCAAATAAACATCAATGTTCCATCTCCCAATTCTGCTATGAACAAGCACTTTAAGTCTGGATTTTGTGGCTTGAGAAGAATCACAGAACTGCAGAATAGTTTGGGTTGGAACGGTTGGAATTTCACCTTGTTCCACCCCCTGCCATGGGCAGGGACACCTTCCACTCCCAAAGTGCTCCAAGTCCTGTCCAACCTGGCCTTGGACACTTCCAGGGATCCAGGGGCAGCCACAGCTGCTCTGGGAAACCTGTGCCAGGGCCTCCCCACCTCACAGGGAAGAAACCTTGAGGATACCTGTGACCTGCAGAAACATCTTAGAAAGTACATGAAGTAGCATCTTCCCTTTCTGATGTTCCCATGCAGATGTTCAAGGCTTGTAAACAGAGTTGTACCCAAATATATCAGAATCCACAAGAGGATAGTTTCCATTATCTGTTACAGGAGGAACAGCAGTTACTGCTCTTCGTATAAAAACATATAGATTTTTAGGTAAACTTCAGGATTTTCAGATCAGCTCTGAATAAGATGTTTCTGTGCTAGATGTCTCATTCAAGAGAAGTTTTAAGTTCCCTGAGCGCTACAATTACGTCTTGGAGGACTGAAGAGGTCAAAAGGCTTAGAAGAGATTAGTATTCCCCCCTCATAATGAAAGACATTCGCACAAGAATATTTTTTAAAGTTATTTCAATTCTTGCTTACAGAAAGCAAAGGATCTACTTCAATAATTTTCACACTGAACTGAGTTCTGGGGAACATAAGCCAAACAATGCTGAATGTTTTTATCTGCTCAAAATGTAAATTCAAAGTAGGCCGTCTACTAGACTGGAAGTATTCTGAAAACTTTGATTGCTTTACAAAAATTATAAGGAAGTGAATTTATGATTTTAAATGCATGTGCATGTTTTAATATATTGTTAATTAAACTTTTGGTTAGGACTGGCTGCTAAAGTTGTGGGTTTTAGACAACTTCCTTTACCTTAATTAGAAGTGATATTATCTGATATTTCCGAATGTTTTCTGTTGCTGGAGTGAATCTTATTTTGGTTTGAATATTTTATGTTATTTAATGAAATTAAATAACATTTTACAATAATAAAAGTTTATATTAGATTAAATGACATAGATATGTCAGTTGTATAACCCAAGCTTGTTTATGCCTTTTAACTCCAGTATCTGCCTTGACTGACTGAGTCTATTTTTCAGAAATATATTTAACAATATGAGATAACCAACTAATCTGCATAAACAATTCTGTTTACTTAAGTGTGCTGAATTAAAATTCTATATAATCAACTGGGACCAAAACAACAGAGCTTTTCGAGCTCTTCTTGAGACAACTTAGTTTAGGTGAGGTTTGAACTAGTCTAGAATTTTCAGTAGGGAATTACTTAAATCACTGGCTCCCATTTAAATCACTGATTCTGCTGCTGAATTATGTAAAATGCAGAAAGAGATGTAGGAGAAAAATCTGAATGCAGGCTTATTTCTCCTTTCACTAGAGCCTTATCATGCAGTTATCTCTTGCCTCTCCAGTTGTTAGTTCCTCCTGTGTACTGGCAGTTTCCAAAGCAAAGATTATCAAAAAGAGTCTTCAAGGTAACTTTTTTCCTGGGATTACCAAATAGTTTGTGGAAAAGAGAGAAAAACTTGAAACTATACCTATAACGTGCATTCTGAATGCTTTATCTTATCCAAAAAAAAAAAAAAAAGTATTGGGACAACAAAATTTTCCTTCACCTTTAAAGAACAAACCTCAATGGTGTAGGAGCAATAACATACATGCCTGTTTTAACTTTGAAAACTTCTTTGTTTACAAAATGAGCTGTTTTCATCTGTTTTTGCATTAAGAAAATCATCTCAGATGCAGTTCATCAACACTTGTCCCTATTTGCTTGGGGAGCATCTTGAGGCTGTGGACTGGGAGCTGTTCCAGAATGGTTTGGGTACTGCTGAGACATCAGACATGCACTGCAGACCCCACAGGGACCTTTCACAGGGGATTTCAGGTTCCCCTCTGGGAATAAGGGATCTATGACAGTCTGTCTTCAGATGAAGTGTCAAAAACTTACCCCATTTTGTAGCGGGTCTCTGGAGTTCCTGGTGTATCATGTAAGAAAGTCAGTTAGAAGGTAACCTGATTAGCTATCTTGTATATCCCTTGTAATAGGGATGTATGATAATAAAAGTGGATGTATGACAAGTAATTAGAAAATTCCCTTGCTGAAAAGCTTATCTTTTTATGTTCAGCATATCCGTGCTTCACTCAAAATTGTGTACCCTTTTGCTCTCCAAGATAAAAAAAAATACAACACAAAATCACTCTCACAACCTGTTACTTTGACAGTTGTAAAATTTGAGAGAGAACTGATTTATCACCTGCTGGCTTCTCATTTCTGAGGCTGTGTGTGAAATCATTCACTGCATCTAAACAAACTGAGCTCTTGGCTGAGCAAGGGAACATGTGATCTGTGTAACTGCATCTCAGCGTGAAGTTTGGGATGTGCTGTGAAGTGCACCATTATCCAAAATAAACAGCTGGCTCCATTAGGAGTTAAGAAAGGGGACTGATAACAAGCCTGTTCTCCCTAGGATAATAAACATCTATTGACTTTGCAGGTAATAATTCAGAAAAGCTAAATGGATTCTTGCTATTCACTCCAGACTTGTTTAATGGTAACAACTGAAGATTAGCTTCTACTCCAAATTACTGCTAATTGAATCTTGCTCTCTGTGTTTGTTTCTAGCTTTATCTGACTCTTCAGGCTTATCTGCAGCTCTGTAAATGTTTTGTGTTAATTCCGAAACAGTCGCAATAAAATTCATTGTGCTTCCCACATCCTTCTCCATTACTCATATGCACTCCATTCCTTATTCACTGGTACTTCAAAGAAACTGATATAAGGTGGAAATATCAGCATTTCTGTCACACAAATTTAACTGAGATAGATGAGGTTCTAATTTGAAGCCAAATGCCTGATGCAAGGACACACATCCTCAGCACTTAGCCCTGCTGCAAGCACAGACTAAAATCTATTATTTCAGTTCTCAGACATGCAGAGCCAGTGCAAAGGTAGCAGTGTCCTATCTCAAATAGTGAACAGAAGAGCTGTACTGCTCCACCAGTCACAACTGACATGCGAGACAAACCAGCCAGCTCCAGATAACAAGAGAGAGGGGAAAAAAATACATCCTTTGGGTCTTCTCAACAATCTATAGCAGTCGCAAACTGGCATAGAATTAAGTCAGTTAATGTCTTAATGCGACTCCTAATGTTGACTATAACAAAAAAAATCACATAAACACAAAAGTGATTGTAGTCTCTTCTTATGCTTAAAAATAGGATTTCAAAGCCCCCAAATAACACTTTATGTTCCTCATCAAAGAACTTCCCTGTGTATGCATTTGACTTACCATTTTGATTTTTTTGCAGGCTGCTCTGTTACATCAGTAACTGCCAGGATGGAACATGATGCAGTAATTTTCTTCCATTTAATGGAAACTTATCAAGCCTTTGTAAAACAGAGTACAGAGAAATGATGTAATCCATTGCCCTAGAATTCTTGTCATACTCACTGAAAGCTTTTAGCATTGTAGATGTGCAGGCTTTCATTATAGATTTAGGTCATGTTACTCACGCCTCCTGCTCATCTCCTCAGCTCATCTTTGTGCAGAATATGCTTAAGTGCATTACAGTATTTCTCTGTCTAGAATCTGATTTCATTGATGGAGTCTGCTCCTTGGCCTGCAATTGCATCTTTCTGTGGGATCAGAATGATGGAGAGAAAATGACAGATTAAACTACTTAAAACCATGGAAGTTAACCCATTCTTGGAGTCCAGAAATTTTTCGTTGGTCTTATTACCTTTGGGTGCCCTTCACTCTAGGAATTGCAATTTACTGGTGAGCCATGAGGAAGGGGAAGAGGAGAAAGGATTCACTAAACACTGTAGTAATCTAGGTGTAAAACTGCAATATCAACTTGGCCATTCTACTGTGCAATGACAGAGGATGAACTTCCTGCTTGTCTCCCATCCAAATAAAAGATCTCAGAAAACAGGGAAAGATTCTAGTTCCTTTGCAGTCAACAACCAATAGGCACATTTCACTGGTGATGGGGAAAAGAGATGCTTTACCTGCACCCCATCTTTCAGCAAATTTGTTGTAATGAGGGGATCTGGCACTTGCCAAATTTGCCTGCTATTCTTACTTCTAAAAACGATCAATCCCAATGTTTGCAGAAAGAGGTTTTTGCAGGATGGGAGAACATCCCATGCTTAATCAAAATGTGGCAATAATGACAGCATGTTAGATGAATAAAAACCATATCTTGTCAAGGACTTGGCAACTGTTGATAATTTTAGATAAAGTGACCGTGTGATATACTGAACAGAGCAAACAACATTTATCAGCTTTTAATTGGTAGCCTGCCATTAGTTTATTAATTTCCAGCAGTGTGTTCTACTTTAATTCAGAGAAGTGAAGTGGGTAAAATAACCAGATTGCATTTACTGTATGATGCAATGATCCTACAGATACAGACATTATGCTTTTTTCCTGCCACTGGCTTTGTCCTTGAAGCTTAAATTCAATTAAACAGATCTTCAAAGGAAAAATCTTGAGGGCAAAGGAAGGCAAACCCTGCAATATGACCTTCTCAGAGATGAGGAGATTTCTACTATCTTCTATCAGGAAATACCCAAGGCTGAATGAGCATCTGGCTCAGTTCAGGCAGTCAGATCCATCTACAGTCGTGTGGCTTTCCTAAACTGCTTGTCCAGGCTCATACTGCTAGGGACAAGAAAGAGGTAAGAAAAATCACTCCTTAGAGTCTCACTATTCTCTGCTCACTGCAATAGAAGCCAAAATGATGCTTTTGAAATAAATGGTTGACCTTTCAATCACTGCAGAAGAGATGGTTCCGACTAATGTAAATTCTTTTATGTGAAGAAAATTTGAACTCTGATTTTCTAAGATGGGGTTTCCCTAGGATAAAAATGACGAAATCTCATAGCTGAAAATTGATGTTGAGTATATCTCGGGCACACAGTGCAAGAGCTGTCCCAGCTACCAAATTCTGTAGCAAAATATGGACATCAGAACACATTCCTAAGTAGGAAGCTATTGAAATATTGTATTCCTATCGAAAGTCCAAGAGATTTTTAAATTGCATTTCACTGTATTGGAAAAAAAGGAAGACAGGACTTCAGGATGTGTTCCATCAGAGCTTCTGACCTACTTCTATATTGACAGACCTGTCACCTTAAACTGTCTTCCTGGAAATATCCCAGCCAATCCCACTGTGAGGAAAAGGCAGAATAATTTCAAACTAAGACTAAAGCATACATATTTAACTGTCAGAAAAATAATCTGAAAGTTCAGTGATTGCTTATCTTCACCTTAAATGATCCCAGCCAAAAACCAGTTACAGATTCCTATGCTCATTGTCATGAATGAAATCCTGGGCCCTGTGATACATCAGGGGTCATATTATACTGATTTTTGCAAACTGAGTAAATTAATTTGTATAAAAATCATATTATTTCATTAAGATTTCAGTCATTCTCTGTGGTGTTTTTCTAACTGGTTTGAAAATACTTTTTCATTTTCAATAAAAATTACATTCTTAATTTTATATGTAAATCTTTCTATTTACATATGTAAAGCTTTCAGTATTACAAAAATAATTATACAGCATGATTACAAAGTTAGTTTTACTGCATTTATAAGGGAGAAGAACAATTAAATGTAATCATGTTATAGGTAATGTTTTTAGCCTAGCTTAGTGACTAACATTAATATGCAATCTTTAATATATTTGTTTCCTTCATCAGGGTCTAGGAGAAAAAATTTCTTAACAAAAACAGGATGCAACCAACCCCAAGGAAAAATCTTTGTTTGTTTTTAATTTAAGTTTCATATTAATTATAAAACCAGCATGAAGTAAATGAGACTCAAATGTCTCATTTTCATTTCTGTTCTTTTATTTGGTTGTTTTGGGGCATTTTTCCTTCAGTGATTTGTTTTTGTGTATTTGTCAGAAATTGTTCCTGACTGCATTTGTTCCACTGGATCTTCTCCATTGCTCCATGGTGGCCAAAATACCGCAAGAATTACAGGAATAATGATGGGTGCCAGTCCTGGGTGAAAGTGTCCTGGGTGTACTGCTGATCCATGGGAAGTACTGAAGTAAGGATTATACATGATTTTTCTACTTCTGCCTCTAATTTAACCTTCAGTAAGTTTCAGTTTTAAACAAAAGGAAATTATAAGAGCTTCTGTGAAGTCTAAGAGATTAATGACTTTAATCATTTGAGATTCTCAGATAAACTGTGCTTAGAAGTCTAAACAAACCAAAAGCAGTAGCAATACTGACAGTATATCTCATTAATGTCATCAGCATTAATTTAAATGGTATTTATTATAATTGCCTTTCCCTGGAATACTGTTTCATTTTTTACAAAGTGTAGCCTTTGCTATGGACAGGTGCTTTTGAATGGCTACTGTGCAACCTCAGATATGCAATTAATATAAGTCGTAATTAATACAAGTTCCTCCCTTGACCTTCTCCTCTGAGCAAGCTGTGCATTAACAGGCAAAGCTAGCTGGTTTCAGCAGACAGCTCTACAGCTGGCACATGGATGTCTGTTCCCCAAGGACATATGTAAATCCAGCAAAGCAAGAAAATCCCTTTTTTTTTTTCCTTTCCACTGCTATGATTCAGAGTTGAATACATTGACCTTTTTCCCCTGCATAAACTCTCAGTAGCAAGACACTGAGACAAGCCAGAAGCTCACTCACTCATCCTGTAAATGTTATTAAGGGGACAAGAGTGCAGATTACTCGAAAACACAGTGGCCAGAAGTTCAAACAAGATGTTTGTGAGGTGGCCACCTCCTAATTTAGCCATACCTATATTTTATTTTTAGAACATGCCGAGAACTCATCTTCTCACCAGCCCTAGGCAAAATGGGATCATAACTCCCTTTGATCTGATGGCTGTGCTTTTCCTATTGCAGCCTGGTGTGTGGTTTGCCTCATTCACCACAAAAATATCCTGCTGTGTGTTGTCACCAGTGTTACTCCATGTCCTTTTCTGCAGAACTCACAGTTTGTTTCTAGCCCATACCGATTGATAGGCAGGTCTCTTCCATCCTGAAGCAGCTCTTTGCATTTTTTCTCGACGAACTTCCAGGGCTCCCTAATGATCCAATCTTTAATTTCAGCAAAGTCTCACTGATATGAAGATCTGCTGTTGATTTACCATCTCCCACTCCCTCTGAATCATTCCGAAATTTGCTGAGGAATCACATTCTCAACATCTAGGCAGCTGATGAGGATATTGTACAGTATTGGCCCAAGTATTGATGTCTGTCATGCTCCACTCGTTACCAGCTGCCAAACAGTCATGGAGTCATTGATCAGCACTCAGTGAGACCAGAAGTCTGGACAATTGTCAGCTCATCAAAGAGTCTGACTAGCCTGTGCTTCTCCAGCTTATCAATGAGGCTGTGGTGGGAGAGTTTTATTTAAAGTTTTAGCAAAGTAATGACTTGTCTCAGCCTGTCTATTTGCCTTGTTCATCATGTTGGTCATAGGTAGGCTTCAGGCTGGGAGCGCTCAGCACAAGAAATATGTGGACTTTTAGAGAGGACCCAGAGAAGGCCACAAAGATGTCAGAGGGCTGGAGACAGGCTGGGAGAGATGGGGGAGTTCACCTGAAGAGAGAAGGCTCTGAGAAAAACTTAGAGGAGCTTACAGTGCTTAGAGAGGCCTTATAAAAAAGAGGGAGAGTGACTTTACACAGACAATGATAGCATAGTAGGGGATAGTTTTACAAAGAAAGGTGAGAGATTTAGATCAGATATTCGGAAGAAATTATTTCCTGTGAGGGTGGGGAGGCCCTGGCACAGGTGCCCAGAGCAGCTGTGGCTGTCCCTGGATCCCTGGCAGTGTCCCAGGCCAGGCTGGACAGGGCTTGGAGCAACCTGGGATAGTGGAAGGTGTCCCTGCCCATGGCAGGGGGTGGAATGGAGTGGGCTTTAAGGTCCCTTGACTTGATGTCTCCAGCTTCAGGGGACTTAATTTGATTTCTGTGATCTTTGAAATATTAAGTAGACTGGTCTCACAGGTGTATCTGAATTGCCTTGCTGATTTTAGTTGGTATGGGCATTGGCCATCCTGATTTCATCCTCTAATGACTAAGCAATGTTTTTTACTCTTTTTTTATATTTGTTTCCACTTCCATTTCATTATTAGCTAGCTAAGAAACTCTTTGCTTAGCCAAGCAGGTTTCTGTAAAGACATTTGTTCTTCAAGAAAAACAATATTTTTTTTCCTTGGCTACAAAGCCTCTTGAGCTCTGTTCTCCTAGCCTGATGTCCTCATTTCCCTAACTTTGCTCGGATGAATTCTGTCATCCTACAAATCCCAGAGGCCAGACTGAGCTGTAATTGCATTCTCCACATTTCTTCTCTGTTTGTTTGCAACAGGACAAAAATTTGGACCAATTTTTGGTGTGAAATCTCTGCTTTTAAACAAGGTCATAAACCTCCACCTGACTCTGCCCTTTAGACCTCCAACTGCCTCTTTCTTTACTAGCAAAAACAAATACATACTGTAAAGGAAAAAAGTGATGGAAAAGAAGGAAAGATGTTATTTTAAATAATTTTGCCTTTGTGGGCTTTTTTCCAGTTCGTAATGGACTGTCCTGACAAATCCATTTGCTTCTGAGTAGTCATAAATTAATAGATCAAATAACACTCCTACACACTGGTCTTCTCCACAGGTTCACAAATAAGTCCTAATTCTCCCATTTCCCCTCACAGTAAGATAAATAAGGGCTTCTGACACAGAAATATCCTTTAAAAAAGACAGTGTCCAATGATCATTCTCCTGGTGAATTATATAGGGGCCCCCTGAAAATCCTGTATTTTGTGCTCTCATGTGCTTGCAGATCCTCAGGAGCTGCATGCGAGAACAGAGCTCTGCTCAGATGGTGACTGGCCTCCAGACTGGAGAAATTTATGAGTTCACATTTGTGCAAGGGCTCTGTGACATTTATGATGTCACTATTTCAATGTAATACATTTATCAAGGCATTATTTTTGTTTCTGTTATTCTTCACCTCATTCCAATTGCTGTGTTTGATTACCACTGCTAAAACATTTATTTACACGTATTCAGTTCTTTCCTTTCTTGGTTTGACAAAATGTGGGAGAGATCTGCTCACACACTGAGATTACTGAATACATTAAAATATTTGTTTTCAAATATTAATTACTAAGCAACTGTTACATGGCTACAGTGAAAAGTCGTTTTTGCTATTTTGCACTGTGTTGGCTCAGCGAGATTAAAATGAGATTAGAGGCAAAGGGAAACAGATTACAAGAGACTAAGTGAAAACATGAAAATTGGTCCATTCCAAACAGATGGCTGTAAAACTTAGCACAGTGATTCATGAGTGCTCTGCTCTTGACAAAGGAGTCAGTCTGAGGGAAAAGCAGTTTCACATGCACTGTACAAAAAACTTACTTTCTGAAGACCTGCTGGTTAGGGGGTTTTATAGGAAACAGGTCAGTATTTGTGCATAAAAACATTTCCACAATAATCTTTCACATGTTACAATTACAACAGCTTGATAGAGCTGAAGCACAAAATAAGATGGTGTTTGTTAATGCCAGCATCATCCTTTAATGCCCTCTCTGTAGTGAGAAAACTTCCACCAGAAAAAAAAAAAGGGCTATGTCATCTGGATATAGCCTAAAATTTACTTTTGCTCAAGCCACATATTCAAAAGGTTTTCCTTTTAAAGGAAGGCCACTATTATCCAAGAATACTTTTTCTAAGAGGCCCACAGATACTCAGATAATCCATACTGACTTCTGGTGTATTTAGCCCAAGGAATTAGTGTTCCTGATCCCTGGTGCATGGCTGTGCTGTCTGCCTGAGCTGCAGTTTATCTTTTAAATTTGCTTTAAAGACACAAAACATCCACCACATACCTACATCAGTTGTTAAAATGATTAATCCCCCACACGTTTCATAGGTAGGGAACTCTAAAGGGATTAATCACTGCATCCTTTTCCCTGCTTTGCTTGAAAAAGAGATGAAGGTAGAGTATTACATGCAAAGAAGATTAAAATGAAGTTGAAACTTCCTACAGCTTTTGTTAAGAAAAACTGGGAAAAAAGTGAGACTGGTGTTAGGGAGGAAAAGATATAAAAATATTCAGAAAACAAGACTTAGGGTGAAAGAGCTGGAAGAAGCAGTGATACCTTGCCTTGATAAAATCCTAAGCCCCTGACAATGATAAGAAAGGAGTTTTGCCACCATCTATTGGTGAGCAGGAGGAAGAGACAGAGCCATCAAATTTGTTTCCTTCCCTCCCATACAAAACCAATATTTTCATTATTTTCTTTATTCATGTATATTTTAGATACAGCTTAGTGAATAATTGATCTCTCTGTGACAAAGAATCGCACATGACCTCAGCAAAGACCCATCCTAATCAATACATCTATTTTAGAATGAGTAACTGGAAAGAGATGGTAGAGCAGAATGACAAAGGACCTTGACTGCACTAGGGCTCATCCCACGTGCAATTCCTGAGTTGTAAATGACTCTGCCTTCCCACCCTGAAGAAGGACATGGAGTTGATCTCTCATTTGAGCTCTCTTTTGAGATGTTGGTTGGCCTAATCTGCTCATGCCGAGCTACACCATTTCCTTACTTGAACCAATCTGTTCAGATTGTACAACACTGCAGGCAGAGCTGTCAGACTCTTGGAATGGTTTGGGTTGGAAGGGACCTTAATGATCCTGCAGTGACAACACCTCTGCCGCAGGCAGGGACACCTTCCACTATCCCAGGCTGTTCCAGGCCCCATCTAACCTGACCTGGAACACATCCAGGGATGGGGCAACCACAGCTCCTCTGGGAAACCTGTTGCCTGTGTGCTAGTTTGAAAACCAAACCAGCAGAGGAATTAACCCCACACAAAACTGTTGCAAAAGATTCCAAGTCAGAGCTACAATTTAATAGGAAAATTAAAACAAAGGCAATAGTAGAGAAACACTGTGTTAAACTGACAAAGTCAGGATACAACAGGATACCCTGTTGGTCAGGGTGGTGGTAGCAGTCCAGTTAAATGGTGGCTGCGGTCCCGTTGGAGTGGTGAATGTGGTCTGGTTGAAGTGGTGATTCTGAGGAAAGGTGTGGTCCTTCACCGGAGGTCCAGTGGTGGTCCTCGAGCTCTTGTCCTCTGGGAATCCAACGGTGGTGCCCCCCTGGTTTTCCACGCCTCAAATTACATGCATGTAGGAATATTCAGTTCCTCCCCTCTGGGTAGGGCATCTCACATTGGCATCATGGAATTCTATGACACATTCCCGGGCGCCTTGTTGGTCCATTTAGCGGAGATGGCCCCACAGATGGTGTTGTCAGGGCTGAGTCACTGAGAGGATAAAGAACACTGTCCCACCCATCTTAACAGTTTACAGAGATGGTAATAGAACACATACCTTTGGTTACACCTTCCATGTAACCCAAGACAGCCAGTCAAGACTTTCTTCCCACCATCCCATTTAACCCTGCCCTCTCGCAGTGTGGAGACTTCCTCCCTTATCCTGTCACACCAAGCCCTTGTCTAAAGTCTCTCTCGAGCTCCTTTGCAGTCCCTTCAGGCACTGGAAGGGGGTCTAAGGTTCCCTGGAGCCTTCTTTTCTCCAGAAGAATCCCAACACTCTCAGCCTGTCTATCTGTATGTCCCTACAAAAGGAGGTACTTAACAGGGTCACATCAGCACAGTCATACCTCAAAATTATAGGTCCTGTTCTAAGTCAGGTTGAAAAAGAAATCAATAGCAATAAAATCCTCTAATGCTCTGTAAATCCCAAGAGAATTAAATTAATTTAGAGGATTGGAGCTGTTCTTTCTAGCAGGCACCGTACTATTAGTATTTATTCCCTGTTAGATGAAAACGTGCTTTCAGGGCAGAAAAAATTGTGTTACTTGTGTAGTGTAAGAGCAGTTAACATATGCCGTGGATGTATTGCTGCTTTTTCCTCTAGACATTCAGCAATCAAAAACTGTGTAGTATGTGCCTGGATAACTTCTTGGATCAGCAGCAGCTGCAGGAACAGATTCTTCCTCCTAAGTCCCAGTGGTTTTTACTGTCTGCTTCATTTCACCATCCTGACTTAAGTATCTAAGTCCCTGTAAACCTTACTGAGCCCCAAAAAACAGTGCACAAGGAAAGCTGCATAAATTTGCAGGCTGCTGCCAGTGATGGAAAAGCTTTCCTCCTTTCTCTTATGCTCTGTTCCCAAACTTTGTTTGTTAGACTGATGGAAGATAAATTCAATGTAGTCCCTCCTGTGCTTACCTCTGACACCTGGTCCCCTGAGTATGAATATACATTCGTGGTTCGGTACCCAACAGAACGCCTTTTTCAGCAAAAATTTTAACATCTGCACTTGATGCTCGTTAGGCCACACTCAACACCATCCTGAAACAGGTTAATAGGTTTTCTTTTTAGCAAAATGAAATCGAACATTGTGCAACAGGGGTCACAGTAGTGTGTGGCAGAGGAAAACAGACCTCTGTTAGGATAATGAAAATGTGCAGAAAGCTTCCAGAGAAAAAGGATCATCCATTCTACAAATGGAAGACAAGAAATATAAAACTTTGTGGTTTTTATATGGGACAAATACAACAAGGCTCAAGAGATGTCCAACAGCATCTGTGGGGGTATCAATCTTGTAACATTTGTGGTTTTAAATTTTGTTGTTTTTCTGAGGTGCCTTCCTAATTTAGCTTTACAATGCTCTCTTCTGATGAGATTCTACTCTTTTCATCTTGATTTGCAGATTTTTTCCACTCTTTCCATCTTGATCTCCGCCTGTTTCCACTTTTAGTTCTTTTTTAAAAAGTATTATTTACTATGTCTGCTAACATACACAGGCAATCAAGGGAGGCATCTTCAATAACTGAGTTGCAGAAGGGCAGATAATTTTGACAAAAGGTAAACCTAATAATAACAAAAATTCACTGCAGGGGGTTTCAGGTGATGGTTAAAATATTTCTTTTTAATTGTTAACAGTGAGTGCTATGGAGGCATTGATGAATATGATGAGCACAACATTGTTGCATCATCTGTGGTGTTTTGAGATGGTGGGAAGGGAAATAGAGACAGCTTTGTTCTTTTCTGATCATGAAGCAGAAGAGAGATGTTCTGCTGTTTGCAGAAAGAGAAGATATATGAGAGACCATAGAATCACAGATTAGTTTGGGTTGGGCTGGACCTTTAGAGTCATCCAGTCTCACCCCCTGCCATGAGCAGAGACACCTGCTAGGTTGCTCAGAGCTCCACCAAACTAATTTTGAATGTCTCCAGGAATGGGACAGCCACAGTTCCTCATGGGCAACCTCTGTCAGGGTTTCACCACCCTCACTGTAAACAAGTTCTTGTGTGAAGAGTGGACATGTATGTTTTCAAGCTGATGAATAAATGTTTGCTCTTCTACACTATCAAAATGCTGACTCCCACCCAAATTTCAGCTACAAATTGAGCAAGACTCTGCTCTTTTCAGCCCACTCTCCACAGAAAAGCAGGAAACACTGGCTCAGATTGCCAGGGCTCTGAGTCAGATATGACTCTTGCTCTTACAAATGTTGTGTGAGAACTTTGACTATCGGGTAAATTGTAAGCAAAAGGAGCAAAAAGCAGAATCCCACCTCCTCCAGTGCATGGTGAGCATGTGGACTGGTTTTGTTGGTGGCACCAAGCTCCAGTAACTGCAGAAGTCAGGAATTTGTGGTTCAGCAACTCCTGCCTGATGGGACTTGAGTAGGATCCAGGGTTTATTTGCTCGTTGCTGCCAGGGAAAAGCAAATGGCCTTGTGAATATCCAGAAATGAGAATTTTAACTGCTGTTTGCAGCTGCTGTGTGCTCCTGGGAGACCTTAATGTCAAACCCCTATGGAAGCATATAAGTTCCTGCCATCTCCTTACCCATTTAGGTCTAAACCAGCAGCACTTTAATGGCTTGCTGCTGGCTTTTTGAGGTGCCATTAGGTGCACTGCAAATCCAGAGAGCCAAACTGACTCAAATCAAAAAGCCACACTGAGATTGTATTGCTGGGAATGCTTCACAAAATGCACAATTAAATGAGAGAGAGCCTCAAGGGCCAGGCACATTCAAAAGAGCAACAAGCTCAGAAAAAAAAGGAAGCCTTCACATTCTACAGTAAACAGGAGCTGTGACAAATAAAGTGGTGGGTGTTGCTGTCCTCTGTTGGGATGCAGAGAAACAGAACAGATGTCCGAGAGGGGAAGGATTGAAATGAAGCTACTGCCCAGAAACAAAGATTTTGTAGATCTGCTGGGCACCAAGGGACCCACCTGCCTATTCACTTCCATTTTTATTAATATAATTGCAGTTAGGACTCTTAAGTGTGGCTCACAGTGCCAAATACATGCTGGGTTACCTTGGAACTGGAAACGGAGGACTGGCAGAAAAGAGTTAAATGCTTAAAGAGCACTTCAACCCAGTGTCTAAAACATGTTCTTTATTCTAGGGTTTTAGTAGGACTGACTTCTAAAAATCCAAACAATCAATTTGTTGAGTACTTTTTTATTTTTGAAAATCCATGAAAACACAGTAGGTAAACATTACAGAATCTAACCCACATGCACCTGAAGAATTACTTTATATGTCTTTTGTGTCAGTGTTAGCTGTTATTAGAAGTTATGTCCCCCAATGTCAAAAGAGCCTGCACGTACAACTATTAATCAGTTTTTCGGTCAGAGTTTCCACATCTCAATATTGTCATTAAGTGAATTAATGAAGATCAGAGATAATGGAATATTTATGCAAATTATCTTAAGAAAATATCTTCAACCTTTCCAGAGCTTATAAGTCTTTATTATCATAATACTCTTGACGTGTATCTCATCTGAAGACTACATTAGTTATTTCAGTTATGTTAATTCTAAATTAATCATGTCTGGGTTTGGTGTTATTTGGTTGTTGTTAATTGGGGGGGCGGGTATTATGGTTTCAAAAACACATAAAAGTAGCCCTACTTCTTAAAAGTGCTGAAGTCTACCTAACTCTTAGGCTGACAAGCACAGATGGCTACGGTATTAAAAGCCTTGTCACAGGGTATAAATTTTTAATAACCTTTGCCAACTTTACCTTGTTTATTTGTGCATTTTCTTCTTGTCCCTGATCTATAAATTTTAAAAAAAAAGCCAAACCAACAAAATGAAACTTGCATTATTAACATTTCCCTAGCCCCCAATATAAAAAACATAATTCTCGCCCTTTTTTTGTTGTCTTTGTGAACTTGTGATGTTTTTATGGGGCTGGGCTAGAAAAAAACAACATGTTTTAACTTTTTTTTTTCTTTATTATTATTCAAGTCAGTAAGGTGCAATGAAAACAACTCTTATGGAAAAGTCATTTACTACCACTGGGACTCACTGTATTCTTCTAACTCCATGCCTGGGAGCAAAAATAGACCTTGAGCCCTAAGGTTCAAGAGATTCAGCAAACCTTTTGCATTTTCTCGCAGATGGAGCCTTGAGTTCACAGTGCACTGCTGCTGCAGAGCAGATGTTGTGATCCCTGTGCTGGCAGCTATGTGAGGCATCACCTCTGCCAGAACTAAATGCTGTTTTCCACATGCCTTTATTGATGCATGAAACAACCTTTTGCAAGGCAGTGTGGAAATGTGCAATTAAAAGCTCTGTTTACTTTCACCTTCTCTGCCTTATTTAAAAATTCCATTCAGTCACCAGTGTGTATTCAGCAGTCAGCCCCAATTAAAAGTATTTCATTCCAGATTAGCTGAAATACAGTGGAGGTTTCATGCCTGAGGATTTGCCCTCCACTCACACAAGGTGCGGACTTTCTGTGCCTCTCCATAAAAATACACACGGAGATTACGTCATGGGAAATCTAACGGCTGAGAATGGTGATGACCAAATGCAGATGGCCATTCAGGATTTCTTGTTTGCAGATTATAAAATACACATATTTTTAAGCACAAGAAAGACACATTAATCAAATGGGATTCCATAAAGCAAATAACCACCCACATCTATAACTACTCAGATATATCTAGCTGATAACGTTGCTAACCAGAAATGAGGAAAAGCTATAAAATAATCCTTAGCCTCTTCAGCTGATGGGTAAAAGGAAAAGCAGATGAAGGACCACTTCAGTGCCTGCAGAGCAGGGCTTTAAAAATGTAGCTGCCTCAATATGAAGAAAACCTAGAGGAGAGGATATAAAAGTTTAAATATGAGTGAATTGTTAATCTTTGCTTTTTTGATTCTAATTTTGTGTTTGGGAGTTTAATATTTTTAATTTATTTCATTTTCTAAATATCTGAACAAGACAAAAGAGAATATGAAACATCTAAGAAAAGACCAGCGGATAGAGCTGAAAAGATGGTTTATTGTCTTTGTAGTTGCTGATTAAAGGCATAAAGAACTTCTTGCTTCTTTATTTTTTCCTTTGAGTTTGCATTAGCCACTGTGCAGTTGCATTGTCAGTTGGGTTAATTTTCAGCCAGAAAGGGAGTTCAATGAGTTAATTTTTAGCTAAAGCAAGGAACTGGTATGTTTTATCACATGTGCATTCACAAAGAATCCTTGAATGGTTTCAGTTGGAAGGGATCCTAAAGATCATCTCTTTCCATGGGCAGGGACACCTTCCACTAGACCAGGTTGCTCCAAAACCTGTCCAGTCTGGTCTTGAACAAAATCCATTGGAGGAGCCCCACATGAACACTCAGAGTCTCCTCAAGATACCACAAATGAACGTTTGTGTGCCAAAAGTGCAATTTAAGGATAACAGTTCTTTGGTTAAACATAATTACACCAGGATGTTTGAGATACTCCAGGTATCCTGACTGGCATTGAGACAGGATTCAAATCTCTTCCAAGTGAATTGTCACATCTGCCCCTCCTCCTCACAAGTGTTCAAATGAGTTCTTACATTTCAGATGAAATAACTGTCTTCTTACATTTTATTTCCATACCATTTTGTTCTCACCAACAGCATTTCAGAACATCAAGAGTTTTGCAAATAGGCTGCAAATTAATGGAGCAAATTACAAAGATAACTGAAAACTAACACAATATTTTAAAATTACAGTTGCTTAAAAATAATAACAATTTATACACTAAAATGCTGCAACAATGATATGGAGAGGGGGGAGAAAAGTCTGAAAATTCAAAAATTTTTTTCTGTTAAATTACAAGTTTCAACAGGAAACAATTTGTTTGCCATCTGTGTTCACTGTCTGTCTGCCTTTACTTTTAACTCACAGTTCCTCACAGCAAATGTGGAATAATATGGGATATCACTCAGGAAAAGCTCCAAGCAATGAATGCTGTGGGTGAGAAATGGATGGGGGTGACTGTTGTGATCCATCACCTTCCTCACAGTAACAGTGTCGCTGTCTAAAAGTCTTAAAAGTGATAGAGCTTAAATATTCTCATAGTTTTGGGAAAGGTATTTCACTATATGATACTGAGATATAACCTTTTCAGCTGATATCTGTTGAATGACGTTAAAATACCATTAATTTTGCCTGCATGCAGAACTCTTAAAAAACTTGCAACACAGACATTGCAATTAATTTAATGGTCATATTTCATGCACTTATTTAAGCACAATTTTTTTCTCAAACCTGTGGCAGTTATGTGACACTGATTCTTATTCTTCTCCATTTTGCAGGATTCATTTTGAAGGGAAAAAAAAGCCCAACAAAGATTATTTATAAAGGTGGTCTTTATAACACAGGCTTAGCATTCCTCAGAAAAACTAACTTGGCATGTGACTGGATGAACACCAAAATGCATCAAAGGTCTGTGAACATGAGACTAAATCCTGCAAATATAATTTATATGATCCTGTATGTCCTTTTCCACAAAGCTTAAGAGAAATCTTTCATGTTTGTGTTGGAGAGTCAGATCTGAGAAACACATGAATGCATTTATGTCCTTACACAGGGGACTTTCAGGCTCTGGTTTTTATGTTTGGCTAGAACATCTGTGTGAAAAACATCACTGTGTTTTTGCTAATGCGTGCCACTTTAAATATAGTTCCAGTCCAGTGGCACAAGAGGTCCCAGGAGTTACTGAAGACTTTCTGTGAAAACACACATTAATGGACAGTTCTCCCCCTAAAATTTTACAGTTGTGACAGAGTGGTAGAGATGCTGGTAGCAGAAAAAAAGGCATAGTGATCCATTCAACATCTATTCTGTATGTTAAATGTCTCATGCTTTTTTTTTTTTTCATTTGCTGATATCTATGAACTGTGTTAGGGAGCATTGGGTGCTTTTGTAATGTTTGGTTTTAGCAGCCACTGGGGACTTTTCTAATGAATATTAGATTGAGTTTTTTGAGTTATTTGGCATAATTTCCGAAATTCCTCTCTCAGATGTTGCACTATTTAGTGTGTCCGCTGATGCAGTTTTCACGTAGCTCTGGCAGACAACACAGTTGTGGAACACTGCCACAGCAGTGCCAGGCCTGGGAATGGGATCCTGAGCTACGGATTAAAACTCATAAATTCAGATCAGTAGGGTACAGGAAGGTCTTCAGGGAGACAAACCCAGTTTCTGCTCTAAGGAGAGCTGTGTGATTCTCCAGATTCTCTTGACTGCATTATGTGTGTGCTAGACTGAGTCTCAACAAACAGGAAGTACTACAGAGCATCTCACCTCCAGATGTCTGTGCACAACATTGTGGGACTCTTGAAGACTCTTTGTAGAGGTTCTTATCTCAAGAAGATCTTTTTCGTACACTAAAACACCTTAAATCTCACAGAAAATCTTAGGTATTGTGTTCTTGCAAGGAGGAAACATTCAGCTCTTACTGAGAGTCCTGTTTTCCCCCACCCAGTGGGTAACACCTTTCAAAAAATTTCCTATTTGCCTAACTTCATATACTTGATAAGATTTTATGCCAGTCTGTCTGTTTCAGAAATTCTGAGCTTTTCAGCAGAAGAAATTATTTCAACAATTTACCACATTTGTAAGATCCAGGCACTGCTTTCATTAGAGAGTCTTGGTTTGATATTGTTACCTGGCTCATTGAAGTGAGAATATATCCATTACAATCACATTTCCTGTTCATTTTAAAGAGAAATGTGGATAGTAGAGAAACCATTCAGTTATTATCAGCAATTCCAATGTCTTTAATTTTCTTTGCTCAGTTTGCCATGGTCAGTGTCTGGAAAACAAGCAATCATCTTCAGTTTTTAGTAGGGATTTTTTTGGTGGTTGTTTTGGTTTTGTTTTGTTTGGTTGCTTTGTTGTTTTGGGGTTTTTTTGTTCTTTTGGTTTTTTTGGTTTGGTTTGGGTTTTGTGTATGTGATGGATTTTGTTTTTATATTGTTGCTATTATTTTTCTTGTTGTTCTGGTTTGGGGATTGGGTTTGGTTTGTTTTGGGGTTTTTTTGCCATATGGATAAAAAGGTATTTTCTTGTTGAGGGAAGGAAAAAAACTGAATGAAATTTAATTCTGATGAAAACAGGAAAATGACACTATGTCCGTCCTTGAAATTTGACATTTCTTATGTCAGGGTAAACACTATCTCAAATCTGTGAATGAAAGCACATACGGAATAATGCATATCAACATGATCCTCACTTAATCCTAGCATGTTTTTCCTTTTAACAAGAGATGTTTTGTATCAGCTTATAGCACCAGGCACCAGGTGATTTTATTATTAAAAAACCCAACAAACCCTGTTGCAAAAGGCAGCCTGCAAGGTCAGGTATGGATCCCTAGTCATGAATTATCTCTGCAGGCAGTTCCTGCCCACACAGGACCTTCTGCTGCCATCTGCATCTGTCCAGTTGAATGAGTCATTACAATCATGAGCAGGAGTTGGAATATCAAGAGCTTAAGTGGTGAGTGGTGGCCATGATCTACACCACCATTTCCTTCTTCTGTAAAACTCCCTTAGTGGAGAGGAAGGTTGGATGCTAGGAAGAAATTCTTTACTCGGACAGTGGTGAGGCCCTGGCACAGGCTTCCCAAAGAAGCTGTGGCTGCCCCTGGATTCCCTGGAAGTGTCCAAGGCCAGGTTGGACAGGGCTCGGAGCACCCTGGGATAGTGGAAGGTGTCCCTGCCCATGGCAGAGGGTGGAATAAGATAAACTTTAAGGTCTTTTCTAACCCAAGCCACTCTATGATCCTGTGATGGAAATGCAGAAGAAATTACTGTGGGGGAGTAAAACCCAGCACTAGGAGGGAACATATGTCACAGGGAAGCAGAGCTTCCAGTGGCATCAGTAAGAGGTGAGTCACCTCCTGCATACTCAGGTTGCTAACTCTGGCTGCAGCCTCTCTGAAAATAGTCCTCTCACCAAAATCTCACCAAAGGAGCAGTGTAATTTAGATGTAATGGAGTTATCTCGTGTTGTTTCCTACTGGCAGGTGCATGTAGTGTGGCAAAAGTTAATAATTTACACAAGACTTTTTGTACAGCGGGCAGTAAAACTGTGAATAAAAAAGGCTGTACATAGAAACAAAAACATCATGCCAGATTAAGGTAATAGGGAAAATGGGATTTCTAAAGTAAATAAAGCACATACGAACAGGAGAGAGGGAAGCAAGAATGTAATTTATATTTACAGCTGACCTAAATTTACATTTAGAGGAGCAGAAAAGAATGAAGCCTTTATCAGACCTCTTTGGGAAAGCTTGGATGAGAACAGGTAGAATTCTGTATTAATTCTGTTTGCTACAGACTTGACTGTTGAGAAAGGTGTCTGGGTCCTATTAACAAATTGAGATGAGAGTTTCAAGACATACCATGAACACTGGCTTGCATTTGTAGCTGGAAAACAATGAAAACTCCTAAATGAAAGACAAAACTTATGAAAGGGTCCTCTCCCAAGTTTGGTTCATGCAGATGTCAATAAGGAAATTAATCAAACACAAGGGAAAAAAAATACCAAATAACTGATCCAAATCCTAAAGGAAGCTGTCTTGTCCTAGGAAAGGAAGAGTCAGTAACCACTTTATGCAGAACTAGTGGAGAGATATAAACCATACGTGCAAAATATGTGGGTTAACAGGAAACCCACTGAAATCACATTTTAGACTACAAGTAACACCACAGCCAGTAAGAAAAATAGTCACCAAAAATAGTGTGGGTTTGTGGGAAACAACATAGCTCAGGCACTGCTGCACCACTCAGTCATACAGTGCAGACTTCCAATATAAAATGTGGCTATAGATTTAAATATTCTGAGCTGTGTAGGCAAATTAGGATTATTGATACTGAGGCTTTGATGATAACCTCTGTTGGGGAGGTGGGAAGGCAGAGTGGAAAGCAGGACTGTCAAGCATTGTAAGAGCTCAGAAGGTAATATGTCACAGTGTGTCAAGGGCAAGATGGAATTTGGAGAACTCCCATGTGTGGACCCAGGACCATATTACACCAATTCCCATTAATCCTTATGGGCCCTTGGAAGAAGTAGGTAATAAATCCTGCAAGGAAGAAGTATGCTTACATCCATTGCAAGTTTCTCTGAGGAGATGAGATGGCAAAAGGGCTAGTTCAGGAACATAATTCAGGAACTTGTGCGAACTTTTAGGGATACTGCGAAGGAACAACAGACCAAACTGATGGCAGATGTCTTTTTGTTGTCTTTAATGTTGCGGTGTTGGGTCCAACCCTTTGGTGGTCCTCGCCCCAGGCACGAGTGCCAGCCGCTCTGAGCTATCAGGTGGGTGACTCACCCCGGAGGTGGCACTGTCCTGGGCGAGCAATCCTTACTCGAAGAGCTGACAGTAACAGGGACCCGAGGAGACAAAAGGCTGGGAGGAGACTCGTCTCTTTCAATCCCTTTATTGTACAAGCGGGGTGCGGGGGTCTGGAGCGGGATTGCCTCGGAGACGAAGTCTGGGGAAAGCGTCCCGAGCAAGAGTTCTTATACAAATCGGGCCAACCAATCAGGACGGGGGAAAGGGGAGGGTACAATGCTCTGGGACCAACCAAGTAGAAACAGGGGAGGGAACAAACACAAATAAACCAATGGGAAAGGTAACGGCTGGGAACAGTCTAGAAGAAGGGGCGGGGTTTAGACCGAGGCCACTCCCCTCGCCAGCCCCTGGGACGGATCTACACTGCTGTGTCCTGCCCCACCAGGGTGTCACCACCTGAGGAGGCGGAGCTGGCTTGTGAGAAGGCGGGAACTGGGGGCTCACCCACCACATCTTTTCTTTGGTTTCTGCTCGGGATGGGGCACCAGAGGAGCAGTACTTTCATATACACATGAACAAAAATGACTGTCCCTGCCCTATGTCACCTATGTCCATGTAAATTAAATCTTCAATGTATGAATTTTAAATGTTTTATTTGATTTAAGAAGAAAAAGGTGAACAAGAGAAAGGGGAAGTAGGAATTTGATGAGAATGGTCAGGATCAGATACACTGTATTTAATGTCCTTTGATTTCTCAAATAGTCCTAAGGTCCATTGTGGACTTGCCAGCATCACAATGTGAAAGGTGTCTGACATTGCATATGAATGCTCACCTGTTCTGAAACCTGTGAATTCCGGAGATATTTGGTACACACTGCTGCAGCATATGAATGGAAAACTGACATCTTTCCAAGGTGCAAAATAAACAAACATCGAAGTACTTCTTGTCCTGCAGATCAGCTGCAGGTCTCTGAAGTCTAAGCAGCAGATGAAGGCACACGTTTCCCAGAGCCCTGAGAAACATGGCAGAGATGTACGCAGAATTAAGGTAGCATACTTTCTGGAACCCTGAGACTCAAAGTGGGTGTGTAATCTGAGCATCATCTTCAGAAAGGTTGCTAAGGAAAATACTGAATATGCTAAATGCATCCAAGTAGTCACTAATGTGTGCTGCTGAAGCTCTAATGTTTCAGTACAGTAAAAAACTGTCCAGATGAGACCTTACCATTGATGAGTAGACTGAGTGAGGCTTATTTTCCAACATACACCACATACAGCTGGCTCTTTGGAGCCAGGGAGGTATTCCTTTCCTGCTGCAGTGTTTCTGTGGCTGTGTAAGGAGCAGGAAAACAGGCAGAACACAGTACAGATATCATGTCATTGTCAGTGAGGTCATTCAGGGTGCCATCCAGCAGGTGACACATGTCTCACGTGTGGCACAGCCCAGGATTTGCAATGCTGGTGAGCAGGGCCTTAGGTGCCCTCACCATTCAGGGGTCCCTCTACCCTCAGTTCTGCAACCTGTAGTTTCTGCTTTGTTGTGTGCTGACCTTTCCTTTCTACCTCTTCATGCTTTGTATGGTAGCATTAAAGTCTCCTGACTTTATAATTTATAAAATTAAAATCTCCTAGAGAGAGTGATCAATATCACATACATTCCTATTAAATATTATTGAATAATATGCAGGCACAAAGCTCAACAACAAAAAAATTATGGAATTAATGTATGGTTTAGGCTGGAAGGGACCTTAAAGATCACCCAGTACCAATCTCCCTGCCCTGGGAGGACATCTTCCACTAGACCAGGCTGCTCAATCATCATGCAACACCTGTACTTGATCAATGGTGGTCCAATTAGTATTAACAGCACTGCAAGCAGGAGCAGCTAACAAGCAGATTCCGATGGAAACTAGACAGGTACTGTGAGAAATATATTTGGGCTGACCAACTACCGTACTGCAGAGGATGATACTCATATAAGGACCCTCTCACTGATCTCGCCAATTAAAGAAAAGATTTTCCTGTTTTCTCTCGCTTGCTTGGTCTTTCCTTAATTTTTTGTTCCACTCATCCCCAAGATAGTTTTGAAATCAAGGCCTTTTCTCAGCTGTGAACCCCACAAACCGGTCTAACTTTCTTTGTGCAATATGGCACATATATTAGAGTACACCTGTCAAAACATATGGAAAAATTTTGATTTACAGCAGGGCGAAGCATAGGCAATAAAGCTTCAGCACTGTGGCAACAATGCGGTAATTGCCAATGCAACTTTGAATGGAATGGAAAGGCCATTTTATTTTGAAATTGCACACAATTTCCTCTAAATTCTATGTAGCCACATATCCCCAAGAACCTAGATAACCCTGGTGATCAGATGTGAATTCTTGCAATGGCATGGAAAACAAAGGACATAGCATATTTTTTCACATTTCCTAGGTTCTTCCTCAGCTGGCATCCACCTGCCCATTTTGGCTGTGAATTTTATATCCTTTAGAAGCTGACAGAGAGTGTGGTGTTTTGTCTCTCTACCCTCTCACACTTCTGCAGGCCATTAGGCGTGTCCCACGATGTTTTGTCTCTTTTTCTTCACACCTTATCCATCTGGTCTTTATCTTCCCACCATCTCGTCTTAAAGGCTTGAGTTTTATTTTTGACAGTCTCATGTTTCTATCTGGGTGCAGGTAGTCACTTGCTATTAGGCTGTCCCTTTCTTCTCTACGTGCTTGCCAGTGAATGAGCAGTGTAAAAAGGGATTTGAGAACTTCAGCCTTTGCAGAAGCCTCTCAGTAAACGATGCAAAAGAAAATGCAGAAAAAAAAAAAACATTGGCATGAGCTTATCAGGTTTGGGTGAGCAGGTGTGGCTCAGATAATAAAAAAACTCACATAAAGAAATGGGAAAATTCTCATCAGATGGGGTATGGGTCTTACAAGGCAACTGTGAACCACACAGATTAGCCGAATAGCTGGAAAGAAATTACACGCCCAGACATACAGAGACTTCATTAGATGTAAAGACATGGTCAGTCCTTCTGTCACCAGCTGATTTGTCAAAGAAACTCAGAAGAAGGCAGGTTATGAGCAATAAAAAGATTAAGAAGATGTTGGCCAACATACCTCTTAGGAAAATGCATAATTTAAAAACATTTGCTTCATCTCAAAACAGTTTTTTCTAATTCTGGAGTTTTCATGGCATATTATTTTATATTTTCTCCCTATACATCAATACTCCTTTTATTTTTTTCCTTCTCCTGTGGATGATAAAAAACGTTCTCATTTTTTACTCATTTTTCTTCTCTGATGTTCCCTTGAATTTATCTGAACTGTCCGCACCTGGTCTCGAAACACTTTCTACTCCAAAGATTAATAGAATCTCATTGATTTCAATAAAGAATGAATAAGAATTTAAACTAATATTTTATACAAAATTCTGACCATATAAAGTATTCAAATTACTAAGTGCATTAAAGCTGAATATTGTTTTAAGGTCAAAAGGCAGACACAGTTTTTCCATATTAACTATCTCCATTAATCTGCACAGTGCTTGCCTTTGATGTATTAATATTAATGGGCTGTTAGTCTCACCCAGGTTAAAACAGGGAGTGTAGAATATATACCTTCTTAATTGCCATTAGTCCTGATGAGGCTGATCTCCAAATACGAAGAAGAGCATATATCCTCCAGTCTGTTATAATAAGTCATGTGAATGATCATTTGCAGGAATTAATGAACTGCATAGATCTTTTGTTTAAAGCACACTCCTGTTAAAACTGTACACAACGATTACCAAAAAAATTAAATTTACAGGTTTAGAATTTTAGTGGCCAATTCTTTACTGGAATAAGATGGAATGTCTTGCAAAAGCTGGGTCAGGGATATAACCCTTAAGTTATTTACCTTTTTTTTTTTTTTTAATAATCACACCAATTCTGGTTACTCTGTGCATTTTAAAAAAGTAAGGTTTATTATCTGGGTTTATTTTCTGTGTTGATATATTACAATTTCTGAGTACTTGGCCTACTTTGCAGAGTTCAAGTCTCTTCTAACAGAGATGAAGGGAATTACCTCTGACATTAAGATTATGGAAACACTACATTCAGACTTCGGGAAAAATGAAAAGGATAAAAGCAAAACCCCTAGGTTTTTAAATATCCTGCTAAAGGCCTAAAGTAATAGAATATCTTAGTTTTCACTTATTTCTCACAAAGACAAAAATGTAAGTATTATCTTTATCTAGTAACGGAAAAGCAGAATGAAAAAAGGTTTTACTGTCAGCTGTTGTCCTTGGGTTTAGCCAGTGACCTTGTTCCAATTGCATGTGAATACAAGAAAATTTGCTAGGCTTTCTCCTGTGCTACTACTAAATGATGAGAGGTAATTATGAGAAGCATCTGGGAATTACCAGTATTAAAAAAATAGATTAGCACGCATGATCAGAATCTTAATACCTTAATTTCCTATCTATTTTTCTTTATATGCCTTGGAATATTAAGAAGGAAATTAGTAAGTGAATGGGGAGGTATTTTATATTGGTTTTGTTGGTTGTGGGTTTTATTAACAACACCCCTCTCTTTATTCTATATTGGTTTTATATAGGAAAGGGAAACTAAATTGACCAAATCATATAGCAGGGATATCAAAATGACTAAACATTAGATGGAGGCATATTTTTGCACCATAAATGGGAATGGAAAAAAAAAGAATAGTGTAAAGAGGTAACAACTGAGGCACGAGATAAAACATACAAGAATTGTTCTTTGGTTTTGGATCCAGAGTTCATTGCCAGGGTAAATAGCAATCAAGTATGGGTAAAATCAGAAAGAGATAGAAAAAAAAAGTAAAGAGGTAAATGGATGCACTGGAGGATATTTAAGGAGGTAGTGAAGGACAGATCTGAAAATATTAATGGCTGTACAAAGGACATTAACTCTATTGTAGAGAAAAAGGAGGGAGAGATTCAGCAGGTCAGCTGGAAAGGGTCCATAGGTCCGTACAGAGAATGGGAAACACCTTCGCAAAGGTCACAGGGATAATCATAATTAGTTCATCTACCTGAACAGGGAGAAAGGTATTCCAATACGTCATAATGGGATATCTTCCTCTAATGTGCTGTCTTGAAAATTTTTGATCAAGAGAAACATAATCAGAGTGTCTCTCCAACAAAGTGGAAGGAAGGATATTAAGATAAGTTTTTTCCTCCAAGAAGGTGGTGGGACACTGCCCAGGCTCCCCAGGGAATGGGCACGGCCCCAAGGCTGCCAGAGCTCCAGGAGAGTTTGGACAATGCTCCCAGAGATGCACAGGATGGGATTGTTGGGGTGTCTGTGCAGGGCCAGGAGTTGGACTGGATGATCCGTCTGGATTCCTTCCCAGGATATTCTCAGGATATTCTGTGATTTTATGATTATATATTTGTTCATCAAAAGGATTGCAAAGGATTGGAACAGGCCACCCAGGGAAATAGTAGGATCACCATTCCTGGAAGTGTTCAAAGGGTGTGTGGATGTTGGGCTGGGATATATGATTTAGTGGTGAGAACATCGGTGCTGGGGTATTGGTTGTACTCAATGATCTTTGAGGGTTTTTACCATCTTAACTATCCTATGATTTAGTGATTCTAACTACAAGCCATGCATTAAAATTGCAGGACTGATGAGCTGGCTAAACATCATTTCTTGGTGCTGCTCTTTTCTCAAGAGAACACAAAAGAATCAAAATAGTGGGGAGGAAGGGACAATAGTCATGTTTATTACATTTTATTTTAATTTAAAAAAGAGAAAGTTCATACCTGTAATCAAATCTAAAATCTAGATTTTCTAAGAATCAGATATTAGAATATCTGTTATGCTGCTTTTCACTAGCCAATAAGTCTCTGACTGAGACAGAGAAAACATTTCTTCATAAAAATACAAATGCAAAAAATCTTTAGAAAGGCAGAAATACCTACCTTGTTTCCAACAAAGAAGGGGTTTTTCTTTTTTAACTTTTTAAAAATAGCGCATTATTACCAGAAAACTTATGAAGTCACTACTTTGTATGGTCACAAGAAAACTTCATGTCACAAGCTTAAAACTAGTATTGATTTTATATTTTATTCCAGAACAAAAAAAAACCTTTGGATAAAACTTAATCAGAAGTCTTTATAAAATGTGTCCCAAGGTTTCCCCCCCACACATTTTGCTCTTTATGACTGAATTAGCAACAATGTAATTTAAAGAGTTGAGGGAAGGTAGAATTGGATGAGAAATGTGATTATGACGGAAATATGTGCTACGCAAATTTCTGAGTTCTCCTTGAATTACTTCACCACATAATTCAGGGTTTTCTTCCTCTATTTTGTGCATGTCTTTGGTTCCTAATATACACAGTTTTGTTAACTCTTATGCACTTCAAATTCTGCTGCTTGATGACAGTGAGAAAACCTATTAACAGACTTCTTGCCAACTGAAGTGAGCTGTGTTCATAGGGATAATCAAGGAACATATTCCCTGTGAGAAAAGCTTCTCATTTAACTTTCAAATAGGTGGCATGTAATTTGACAGGTTCATTTGGCACACATTTGGAAAGGATTTCTCATGTTGTCCAAGATTTACATGATGTTCCGAGAATTTATTTTCAGAAGAGCTTTTTCTAATGCTACATCTTCTAGCCTTTGTAACATTTTGTTGAATTATTTCTTTGCCATTAAGAGTAGATCAAAGATGTAAATTGCCTTAAATCTGAATACACTTTAGGACCATGTTGGAGCACTTAAGGCACTGCAGCTATTCTAACAAAGCAGTAGATCAATACAGCTGATTAGGAAGATCACAGTAATGGAAAATCTGAACTGTAAAAAGACCCCAAAAAAATCTTCCCTTTGTTGAGGCAGCTTCTATGTGTCAGGCACAATCTACCAAATGAATTAACAGAAAAATGAATAGTCCCCAAACTTCTAAAGGAAATTTCCTGAATTAAGAGAATAATGACTACCTCCAAAACTTCTACATGAAATCCAAGCAAATTAACTTCATATAAGTACAAATGTCTTTCCAAATCCCCTATCAGGTATGTGGAAGAGAAAAAAATATTAAGATCCACCTGTTTCCCTGTCTGCTAAACATGAAGTCTGCCTCCACATTAACAAAAAATTGTAGAATCTCCTCCCTGAAGAAAGTCAATAACTTTTCAGCTAATTATATTTAAACCCAGTATAAAGTAACCAATAGATTAAGATCTCTGTTGCTGTGACAATCAGCTGGATTACAGCAATTGATACCAAGGACTGCACCAAAGATCAAGGATACAAAGAATGAAAACAGCAATAGATGCCACAGTAATTCCATGATCATGTTTTTCTGGATTCTGGCAACCTTTAATACACAGAAACTTAATAAATCCCAAGTGTAGCTACAATTTTCCAGCTACTTCTTCTACTGCTCTTCATTTTTCATAAACACTATTGACCAGTGGCTCAATTATAACTCAAGAGATTTATACACACACACACACACACACACTTGTGTGTTACTTCCAGAAGTTTTGCAGAGTTAAACACTTATTTAATTTCAGATATCAGACCTATAATTAAAAATGAGAAAACAAAATATGTTTTCATGCCTATAACCTATATAATGACATATTTAATTTCCTCTCTGAATTTGGATTATAGTCAGGGTTTTGTCTGGTTGTTTCTGCTTTAGCAAAATTATTTCCAGAGAATTTATGAAATATACATTAGTAATAAAAGGTTATTTTTGGTATTGCTTTCTTGGTGTTGTTGAGACTCATTTTTCTAATGCTGAAAAGTCTAGTTTTGGACGTTTCAGCATTAGAACTGCCTAAATTCCGCACTGTCATTGCATACTAAAGGTCGTGTAATTGTTTGTGATTGCAGAAGAAGAGGGGATGTATTTCTGTAAGACCCCACATAACACATATTTTTTTTGTGATTGTATTGTTTCCAGCGATGCTGAAATCTCAAGGGTCAGAAACAGTTAACAACTCCCCCAGAGAGCTACAGAGAATGAGAATGTAAAACAGGGTCTTGCCTTTCAGTGAAACTCATAGCTTCAAAGGAAGGCCCCTGAACAAAGGACCACCTGGGTTTTATTGAACAGTCTGGGGCCTTCTGCTGAGTGCCAGCTCCTGCTGTGCCTCTTGTCACCTGGCTGGCACCACAGGTCCCCGTGGCCTGTGTGATGCAAGGGATCAGAGACAATTCGAGTCTGGCAGTGGGAGATCACCACCTCTGACCTGAGAAACCCCTGATTCAAAAGAAGAGGAGGATTGAGCATGCAGGCTAATCAGCATGAGAAAAGAGAGAGTCATTAACCAATAGAGAGTAGAATGCTAATTAGTAAGAGAACTAGGTAACTTCTACCCCATGAACTGTGATTTCTTTGTTTGCCAAAATGCATATAGAGTGTAAAGTTTTGATAATCAGTGTGTTTGATTTGTGGAAAACCTCCACATTGTACCCTGAGCAGAATAAAAAACGTCTCCTTTCTATACTAGGCTCTGCGACTGTGCTTAGAGAGTCACTAAACTGGCAACACCAGGAGCCAGATTAAGTAATTATAAATATCCACACCGCACTGAAGTGCGCTGTGAGAGTTACCTGTTCAACGGGGTTATGATTGCAGATTCCAACAGCCATTTAAAAATTTTGGCTGCTTGACAATTCTGACATGTGTAATCTTATTTTTGAAATCTCTGCAGTCGCCTTCTGAGATGCTTCAGCTGCTGATGTTGCAGGTGAATGCAGCCCACAGGGCATGACACCTGGACACATCATCAGATTGCTGGTCCCCTCTTTATATTGTTCCAGAAAGAATTAAAATGGCGTAATCAAGAATCTCCACAAGGACTGTACCAGAAGGCTGACGTAAATTTAGAAGTAGTGCAGATTGAAAGAAGGGTGTCACAGAGTGACAGTGTTGTTTCTGGAGACCAAATACTTCACACATTTCAGGGCATTTTTGCTGCAGAATAAATGTTGTCCAAAGTAAGGGCCTGGATGTCTATATGCAGCTGAAAAGAGTCAGGTTAATACATTTTTTTCACTGAGTAAATTACTTCCCGTCAAAACCCTAATTAATCTACAACCCCACTGTACTTTCCAGAAGTCTTCAACTTCCCAATTCTTCTTTCAAATCTGTGTATTGACCAGCAAGTAGGGACACAAGCAGTTCTTTCCTTTTCTACCAGCTCATTTTCCAGGCTCTTTCAGAATGAGCCGTATCTTCTCTTCCTACATGTCTGATAAGCCACTCTGCTCTGTATAATCCATGTGGATGAACTCCCTTAGCATGGGGATTCTTGGACTTTTTTTAATACATGTGATTTCTTAAGTGAAGCCAATTCACTTAAAGGGATGAGCCCCAAACATATCTTAGTTACATGTCAGAAGAAGACCATGAATGTATGGCCTTATTACCATGGGGAAAAAAAAAATACATGTGCATGACCATGAACTCTTGCCTGGAAAATCTGTATATAGCCTGAGGAATCTGTGATTATGTACCCATCTCACAGTCTAGACACACTTAAGAGTAAAACTCACTGTTATTAGAATTTTAACAACTTTAAAGTTGTCAAAATCTTAACTTTAAGGCAATAGAAATTCAGAATATCATTGTGTAGCTTGAGACTGTGCCAGGTTTCAGTGCACATATCTCTGTTTCAGAGTGCAATAAAGTAACTTGAAAATGAGTTTATTATATTACAGGAGGGAGCCATCTTTCCAGTGTTTCCACCTGCAATAGAAATAATAGGCAATTAATATTTTATAAAACCTTGTGGAGCATGTAAAGTAGCAATTACTGTATCTGTAATAACTGGTCTATGAATATGTATGATAGAATTTTCAGCATAGCTGTGTACATGAAAGACTTGATCAAGATATATTAGGATAGGAGTGAGATGGGATACAGGGCCTTTGAAAACTAAATTTCACGGCATTTTCACAGGAAACATTCATTCAACTGTATACATAAGGTATGATAATGGAATTTTCGTCTGGAAAAGAAAACACTTGGGAATTGACTATGAGACAACATTCAGTTAAGGTTTTTTAACACAAAATGATCAGAACCTATGGACATATCTGAAAAACACTGACATGATAATTTTATCCTTTCCTTTATTTCTTTTTTTTTAATGATGTTCTACTAACAGATGATAATTACTTCTGTCCAGAAACTCCTATTTCCGGTGGTATTCACAAAAATTTCAGCAGCATTAAAGGCAAGAAATGTAATAAAACTCCTTTGTCAAGATCCACATAGGAAAGCAGCGAAGTCCTATAAGGCGGAAAACAGAGGGTGGAAACTTCCATCCCAAAACATTACAGCTGAGCTCATGGGCAATTTTTACCTGGTGATGGAGAATCCATTCCCACAAAACTTTAAACATAAGTAAAATCTTATTTTGAGACAAGCACAAACAGTGTATGCCCCAGCACAAAACAATGAACAGAACACAATGCTGGAGGTGCATCCTGCACCCACCTGTGAGAGCCCTACCAGCAGGAAATTACCAGCGCTGCCAACAAGCATTCTTACACTGAGCTGCTGTTTCTATCTCTTAACCCACTGAAAATATTCACTTGTCCTGCTTTTCCTCTGACATTTATGGTATTAAAATATATAATAGATTTCCCCAAGTGTGAATATGAGCGCCTGTTTTGCTGTCTGCAGTATTGTGTGATATCCTACAAGTTTGTCTCTGTATTGCAACAGAGAAGGGGAAAGGAATCACGGAGCAGCGGCCCCCAGGATTAAAGGATGCTGAGATAATGTCACAGTTTAAGCTCAGCTGACAACTGTGCACCACACGGCCACTTGCTCACCCCTCTTTCCCCCACACCCCAGGGAATGGGGAGGAGAATCAAAGGTAAAAGTTGTAAGTTGAGATAAGAACAGTTTAATAATTGAAAACAAAGTAAAATGTAATAATAATAGCAAATAATAATAATGATAATGATAAAAAAGGAAAAACCAAACACGTGACTCACAATACAATTGCTAGCCACCTGCTGACCCATGCCAGACCCCATTCCCAAGATCAAACAGAGGCCAGCATTTATTTCTTTGAGTTTCTATTCACTGAGGACTCATCAGCTCCTTTAGGGCAGTCAGAAAGCAGTCAGAATAGTGTTCCTAGCAGAATTAACCTACCATACAAGTAGTTTAGGATCCTACAACTTTTAACCCACCATGCTGCCATATGGCAGATATGTGAGGGTGGTGAAGCCCTGGCACAGGGTATCCAGAGAAGCTGTGGCTTCCCCATCCCAGGAAATGTTCCAGGCCAGGTTGGACAGGGCTTGAAGCAACCTGGGACAGTGGAAGGTGTCCCTGCCCATGGCAGTGGGAGGGGTTGGAACAGGATGACCTTTAAGATCCCTTCCAACCCAAACCATTCTATGACTCTGGTTCTGTGTTTGATCCCCACAGCATGACTGAATAAAAGAGGCTGCAGCACCATTTTAACTGCAAAGCCATTAAGCAGCAAACAATACTTCATTTAATTTACCATATCAAGGCGAAATATGACTTTATTTTAAGACAAGATTTTCTGAGGCTTTATCTGAAACCACCAAATAAAAGAAAACATTGGCATTGGGCTGAGGATTAGAATCATATGATTGCTAATGAAAAATACATACTGAGCTATCAAGCTTGTGCAAATTAAAGTTTTTCTCTCTTTCTTAACACAGGATATAATATCCTATTTCATTAAGTGATTCTATCAGAATATTAAAGTTTTCCATTAGCAGGATTAGATTAGGTCTTAATATTAAACTATGTACGTCAGTCCAATTAAACAAGATAGGTCCCCTTGCCCTGTTACCGCGCTGGTATTATTCCAGCTAAAACCCTTTTTCTTACATTCAACAAGGATTTGAGCAGGACACAGCTCGGAATATTAGGAGCTGTCCTGGGTAACTGTTCGTAATGAAGAGCAACAACTGGGAGGTAAATCCCTGCCACCAAATAGGCTTAAACAAAAATAACATTTTTGTTTTTTATGGAGAAAATTACATGAAATGCCAAGCATGTGGATTTAATGAATATGACTTTATAAAACCATGAACAAGATTGGGTTTATATTTCTTTTTCCTTTTTTCTACAGCACAGTGGAAACAAATTAAATTTGCTCTGAGATGCACTACTCATAACTATCATCTGTGTTGTAAACATCTTATCCGTAATCAGAAATTCAATATTGCAGACCACAAAGCCCACTGAGGTGTTAAGCTGAAAGGTAGGAGGAAAACAGGGTGAGCTTTTTCTGGGGAAAACATATGGGGTTTTTTTCCCAGTTGAAAAGCCTTAAATGAGATTCAATCAGTGGATGACTGGAAAATGATGCTTAATGTTCAATTAGAAAATTGTCTTATTAGAGTCATGTTGACTCTTCAACCCAGGGGTGGATACTCCATTTTGCAGGTAACTCAGACACCATATTTTTATTCTTTATATTATTTTATATTATTTAGGGATACATTAGCATGAATGGCCAAGCAACAATCCTGTGCTCACACAGCCTTCAGTAGAACACCTATTGATGCATTAGAAACTGACTTGGGCTATTCACTGAAACCTTTGAAGGGAGGCTTTAGAAAGGGCTAGTAACAGAGCATATTAATGCTAGAGGCTGATAACTTAGCAAAACAAATGCAAGCTCTTGTCTGCCTATTATCCAGGTACATGGATAAAAGTAATGGCATGGAATGACCACTGTGTTTTGCAAGCCAAAGGGCTGGTTTTGTCTAAGTCAAGTTTCATGCACAGTTTTGGTCTGTAATTCACATTTCTGAATGACTTTGGGCCATGAAAATTGGAAGAAAATTGATTTGGGTTGTGCTACAGGGTTGTGAACAGGTTAGGACTTGGTTTAACAAAGATTAAAACACGAAATATGAAAATATGAACAGGAGCAAAACATTACCTGTTGCATGTAAGTATCATGAGACACCTTGGAAGGAAAAACGCGAAGTTATAGCATCAGCCAGTGTGGAAAGTAACAATGAAAAGCTCATTCTCCAGTGGCAGTATTGATGTCAACTGGGAACTGCATATTCCTATGCACAAAAAACCACACGTAATGACAACAAAGGGAAAAGATATTTTGTTCATGAAAGTATCAGAGAGTATAACAGGCTTTTTGGTGTGCGTAAAGATTGCGCAAATTGTTGTTCTGCTTCCAATAAAGACCTGCAGGACTTTGGGAGGGAAACAAACATTTTGAGACAGCCACAGGATGTATATCACCTCCCTGCTCTCTTTTAGCAACGACTAGATGTTGTCTTGTAACTGGGATGGCCAAGGGACAGTGCTGGTCATGTGTCACAGCAGTTGTGTCTCTGTGACTGGAGGAATACACTGATTCAGGCTGACCTGACAAGGAACATGAGTCTGTTCCGTCTGGCACTTGTGAAGTCACATTAACGCAGTTACCAGAGGTCTAAAGGAGTACAGGGTAATGAAACCAGGCCCAGGCTCTTTGTAAATTTCTTCTGCTCTAAGCAGTTTTATATCACACTTCTGGGTGCAACGTGTTACCAGAGAGATGCTGTTAATTTACAGGCAGAAGAGGTCCCACGTGTTACAATTTTATTATGAATTTTTTTATATTAAAATCCTCTTGAAATCAAGAATACATTTTCTATTTACTTCAGTGAAGACAGTACTTCACCCCAGGACCATTTTTAAAGTCTGATCTTGTGGGCACTTGAAGAAACCTGTGTTTGAAAATAATGATAACTATAATATTCTGATTGCAGTGAGGATTTTGTATATCTCTTCAGCTAAAATATGAAAAAATCTTGTATATATATTTTTAATCTCATAATTTAAAAACTTTATAGCCAAGACTCATAGTTTTTCAATGTTTTGACTGCTGATATTAAACAATGTAACTACATAGTACTAGAATAGATCAGCTTCCTAAAACATATTAATGTAATAAGCAATCAGCTTAAAATTGTTTGAAATAAACATGTCTACTTACTTAAATAAAGTCAGTTCATTTTCCTTCCCTTTGGTATGACTTACACACTTTCCCAAGCACTTTCATCTTTTAGCATAATTAAAATCCACTAAACACACTTCAGTTCATCATCCCCAACATCACTAATGGATCCTTCCTGCTCTCAGTGATCTGATGATTACGGATAATATTTCTCTACAGAGAAGTCATTCGTATCAGAAGCACATCCCAGAGTAAATTTAATTTGTAACTTATGTGCTGTAAATATAAACACTGCAGTGAAAAGGTTTGTCTTGTTTATGCTTTTATGTAGGCATATTCATTAAACCTGTATTTTCTACGGTTTATGACATTCATTCAAAATTGAAATGTCACACAGTCAGTTTGGTCTATATGACTACAGAGACTTACTTGCTGATTTTCCTTTTCATTATTACCCATTACCCTGATGTCTCTACTCCATCATGCTTGCAAAAAGTATATAGCACTTACTACTTACAACTTTTTGCATTCTGTGCTTTTAATGGAAGGGGATATTTGGCTCCTACACGAAAGATATTTTATGGTTCTTCTGGGAGGCAGCCAGGACCAACTGGGATACGTGAACTAGGTTGTCAAATAAGATGCATCTTCTTTCTATTGTTGTTCAGCTGCTGTTAAAGGTGTGTCTGACTAGCAACAGATATTTCTTTTGGCTAAAGGAAAAAGTACAGATGGATTTGGGAATATGGCTCTGTGTAAGCTTGAGGCTGAGGTTAGCCCTTGAGCTCTAGTCCAGCAGTGACATGTGATGATGAGCAGTTCTCTGCCTGGAGAGGGTAGGGTGATTCCTACAGCACCAGGGAGCTTGCAGAGCCAAGAGCTTTGTCATGCTCTCCCTGGAAGAGACAACTCAGCAGCTCCACAGCCTCTGTTTTTATTGGAAGTGAGCTGAGGGGTTCACAGCATTCCCCTTTGAAAGTCTCACATTAGTCAGAAAGGCTTTATTGTGTTTAATTTTTACTGAATTGCTTCAAGAAAGAATCCACATTTTTGTGCACTGGCCTTCTGCTGACCACACTGTGCTAAGAATATTTTGTTTGCACTCAGACACACAGATTTCAAGAACAGTCAAGACCTGCTCAGGGGTGAACATCTATGACATGATGCCTTGAGGAAAGACCTAGAAAGAAAAATCAAGAAAGAGGAAAGAGCAAGAATGAAATCAAATAAATAGGCACCTGTCTGAGATGCAGGGATCCAAAATTCAGTTCAGAGATATGAACAGGAAAAACAGAACCTGGGATACCAAGCCAGGGAAGTCTTGTCCAAACAGCACTGAACAGCTAGAGAAAATCAGTTTTTTGCTTTGTCTCCCAAGAATCAATGCTGACACTTCTACTGATTTTATTAAGTATTGGTAGTGGATCCTTTAAATTCAACGTATAATAGTGTTGAATAGAGGCATTTACACCTCCTGATGAACAGGTAGTTCAACAGATGTGAGAATTGGGAATAGCTGGTTTTCTTTCTCCCACTGGAACTTCAGCTTTTTGTCTCTATCAACTCACTGTTCTAGCAGCCTCATTTCACTTTAATGTGATTTTGCAAAAATTCCAGGTCTCTATCAATTTTGCTGTCTGATTTCCATTTATAGAGATTTAATCCAATGCTTTTGCTCTCAGCATTTTTAATAGTGCTCAGTAATTAAGAAGAGAAATAAAAGTGTAAATCAGAAGCAGCTATCAGCAGTGTTAATCATGTATATCCTGATTTCTTACTGCAGGAGAAGTGTTACCACTGATGTTAGAAAACATGTGAAGGACAAGGATAAGGATGGGATGTCTGGATTCAGGGCATGACTGACAGCATCTCCTACTGAAATAAAGATGATCCTAAAGTAACTCGTGGCTGTTTAAGTCACCCTGGGCTGTGTTTCTCACACAGTGTCTAAGTAATTCAGGCATCACATTTTGTAAAACATTTGCCTATTTTTCAATTCAAATTCTACATTTATTATTTATAGCTTAATGCTTGAATTCATATTCAGACAGAGGCACTGCTTGTACATTCTGGATGAGTTATGACTCCTGTTGAAGTTCATGGAAAATCTCCCATGGATGTTGATAGGAAGCAAGGTTTCACCTTTCATATGAAGGGAAGATTTAACAAGCAATTGTTTCCATGTATTTTATAAAAATAAGTAATGATATAGCATATGCATATGGTTTGCTAATACCTCCAGAGATACCGTAGTGGGCTTTTACTGTTAAAGTTGATATATTGACATTTTTTCATAGATTTTGTTTTAAATTTAATTCCTGTGTAATATAAAATTTGTTGTGTTTAATGAGACAACAACTGCTATATCAAAATTAAGTAAATTCAACTTAGAAATACTTTCCTTCATCATATACTGCTAAAAGTGTGCAATGTGGCGAGTTATAGAAAGGTGGCTAAGACTAGTTTAAATTGCCTTAGAAAGGGATACAGATATTCATTTTTCTGTATGTGTGGTGAGCCAGTTTTGAACACTTTGATACAAGAAATACATTGATAAAGTGCAGGGAGTCTGGAAAGAGCCAACAAAATACTTGGGTCCAGAACATTTGCCCTGTGCAAAGTTGAGGGAACTGAACTTACCCAGCCATGAGCAGAAATGGCTTAGAGAGCCCCTGACAGCATCCTTTCCATACCTGCACAGAGTTTCTGAGTAGGTGGAGAGTGTTTAATGAGGTTGGTGGCAGGAAGACAAAAGAAAATTATCATAAATTGGAATGGGGAAGGTTACAATTTGATGTGAAGAAATATTTCTCAGGGCAAGAATGGTCAGGCATTAGAACAGCTTGCCTAAGAAAGCAGTGAAATCTTCACCCAGGAAGACACTGAACTCATGAAAGATGACAGAAATTTTGTCTGAATTCAGGGAGTTAAGGGAACCTGTGCTAAGGTTCAAACAAGAATAATTCTATTATATTAGCCTGAAAATAACAGACTGCTAGAAGCAATAAGATCTGTTCTACTTCTGTTTATAACTCTTTCACAAGATTTGAAGCAACATTTCATTTCTAGAATCTCTGATTGAAAGGGGACAAAAGTGTTGATTTAAACTTATTCTAGGGTTTATCCATCACTGATGATGACTTGGTATGATGAAATTCTGGAGAACTGCCATACTATACAACCATGACTTTGTCAAGATTCTAACATCCTACCCACAAATATGAATGAAGATTACAAGTTTCCTGGATTTTTCGTCATGCAACTTAACATTTTCTGTGGCATACACTATTTTCAGTTAAAAGTTAAGCAGATGTGATATAGAATTTGTTAAGGAATTGTTATAGGCATTATTCTGCATTTCTCTGATTGCTCTTATTTCATACAGGGCAGATTCCTTTTATTCTCTGAAATGTGATGGTTATTGAAAAGCAAGTTCACAATTTACAAAAATTCAATATAAATCATCTAATTTGTGCATCACAACAATCTCCTTTGGCCAGTCCATAATCATTTAATTGAGAGAGAATTGGGATTTTTCAGCCTGGGGAAGGCTCCAGGGAGAGCTCAGAGCCCCTGCCAGTGCCCAGAGGGTTTCCAGAAGAGCTGCAGAGGGACTTGGGACAAGGCATGGAGGGACATGACAAGGGGTAATGGCTTCAAACTGAGAGAAGGCAGGGTTAGATGGGATATTTGGAAGAAATTCTTAACTATGAGGGTGGGGAGGCCCTGGCACAGGCTGTCCAGAGAAGCTGTGTCTGTCTCATCCCAGGAACCAAGGCCAGGTTGGAGAAGGCTTGGAGTATCCTGAGATAGTGGAAGGCGTCCCTGCCCATGGCAGGGGGTCAGAATTAGATGATTTCTAAAGTCTCTCCAATCCAAAACCTTGTTATGATTCAAAGATTCTTTGATTCATTATTTTTTCCACCAGTTCCAGAAGAAATATTGTGACTTCAATACTAAGTATTGATTAATTTGGGTATTCTCATTCAGTCAATAATGTCAGAACTTTGCTATGCTACCAAGAGCATCTGTTACTATGTATAAAGCTGAATTTTCTTGCTTCTTCATTCTCTCCCCCTTCACAGCAGCTAATAAAAAAAGGAAAGAAAAAAGTTAATTAAATTCAGATGGAGTGTGTCAGACATTGTCAAGATTTCAATGGCTACTTTAATCAGAAGTAAAACCCATATTGGTTAAGATGCATAGTAATTAAAAGTCTTTCAAAAAAAAAAAAAAAAGAGTTTTGATAAGGAAAATTGTACTGAATTACTAAACCTTCATCAATTTGTCAAGTACAAAATGTCAAAGCTGATGAATATACCTAATTGACATTAGCACTAACTTAGAGTAGAACACCAGAGAAAATAAGGAGAAATTTAACTACCATCTTCTCTTCTTCCTTTGCTGCTTTGATAGATGGATAAAGCAGCTCTAGGTAAGGCCACTTATAACACCTCCTGTCAGGGAATTTTGAACTACACTGTACAGAATAACAGTCAGTAAGACACAGAATTGTCGCCAGTTTATTTCTCTGTGGCACTAATGAGGATGTCTATGTGCTCTCCAGCATTTTGCAGCACATCTAGATTCTTTATGTCGTTTTATTGCTATCACCCAGTTAGCAGGCAAGAAAAGTGAAGTACACCAGGGTGACATGACTTCTCCAAGGTCTCGCATGTCACTGGCCTAACCATGTTTGGAGTTTGGAGCTGCTGTGTCATAGCTCTGTGCTCTGGTCTATCTGCAAGGCTGCTGCTAATGCTGTTTAATGTTTACTTTTTGGAGGGAAGATAAAGTGACTATGTGTAGATGTCCTTTAAATAGTGAATTTTGGAAGGAAAGCTCTAGATGAAGACAACATAAACAACAGACCAAAGCTCATAACCAGAAACTTAGCTGTACAAATTCCTTGAAGTTTCAAGCTGTATTTTGTGCTGCTCATATACCATCAGTCTCTTGAGCTGTCTTGACTTCTCAAAGGCTGGGTCATTTGGGTCATAATCCTAGGCATAGAAAACAAAGTGTTCCCACTGGAACTGGAGGTTGGTTTTGTTACTGCAAGGTAAAGAAAGACATCCACTTCCATCAAGCAATAATACAGATTTACAAAAATTTGTATAGTTATAGAAAGAAAAAACAATGAGATGCAGCATTTAACTTAGACTTACCAGCCATGGCTCTGTTTTTAGGTATCTATTAGACACTGAGCCAACTTACACCATCGGTTTGGTGTTCCAAGGAGCTCCAGCAACACATTTAACAGCTTCTTTCTTTGCTGTCCTCTTTGCCTCATGAAATATCTCCCACTTTGTCCTCAGTGAATGGACCCTGGAGCAGAGGTTCATGCACTGAGAGTTGCAGTCCCTCATGTTCACTTGCAAAATGTTTGTTGAGTTGCATACCCAATATCTGCCTTCTTTTCATGGTTCCTGCTAATGTTTAATGTCTAGTGTCTAATCAGTTAATGTCCTGTGATCATTTTATAAGTCATCTAGTTTAAAAGATAATTTTGTGCAAGTGTTTTATTACTATTTTAACAGTTAGTGTTTGGAGAGATCCACACAGAGTGTGTCTGCCTGTGGAGCAGCACAGGAGCAGAAGGACTGAAGCAATGCAGAGGGAGTCTCTGCCTGGAGATGAGATAATAAATGTTCTTGTTCTTGCACTTGGATCATAAGAATCCTAGCATCATTGAGGCTGGAAAAGGCCTCTAAGATGATCGAGTCCAAACATTAACTGAGCACTGCCCAAGCCCACCACTAAACCCTGTCTCTAATTGCCACAGCTACACATCTTTTAAATCACTCCAGGGATGGTGACTGTGCCACTTCCCTGGGAAACCTGTTCCAGGGAGAGACAGCCCATTTTTAACCCCTAATATCCATTCTGAGCCTCCCCTGTGACAACTTGAGGTGAATGCCAGACTGGGTATGGGGCATGGGTGAAATTCCCTGTAGACTCACACTCCGTGGCTTTCCACCGGAGCTCTAAACAGCATATAGTTATTAACTGCCTGCAGTGGACACAGGAGGAGGGATAGGCAAGAACCTGAACAGAAGAGATGGAGAAATAAAAGCAAACAGAAGAAAATGGCTGCTAAATTGTAAAGATAATTTCAGCATTAACTGGTATAGCTCAACACCAAGAGGAAAAGCAAAAGTATTCAGCAAATTTAAGCAGAAAAGCAGAACGAATCTTGAGTCAGATTGATGATACCTCAGTGACTGTATTTCAAAGGGATTTAGATGGTTATACCCTACATTACAAGGAAAGTGTGATAACCATGCAAGTAAATGTTAATTTCCATGGAAATTACAACAATAAAGCACTTTGAGGTACTATCTTTCATGCAGCAAAGGTCCCAGGGTACTTTACTATTCAAAACAATTTAAAACAGCGACAGACAATGTTTTCTGTATTTGATTTAAAATCAGCAATGAAAGCCAGCTTTTGCATTTCTAAAAATGATAAACATTCTGCATTCAGAGACAAAACTTTTTCTATACTGCCTCTGAGTCCACTAGTCACCTGAACTCTGTACTTTTAGTCTGCCTCTCTGCTTGTTGATGCTGCTGGATGGGCCTTCCATCTGTTACTGGACATCAACCCTCCCTAAGGCAACAGCTTTACAGCACCAAAAACCAAAAAAATGGTACTTAAAATGGTACCTTCCTTTGTGTCCAGGTCTGTTGGTGGAGAAACAAATGTCTTCCAAAACAATACTTTAACTGCAAACAGCACCAGGATCTGGCCTTGGGGATATCAGTCCTCATTCTGCAACACTCCAGAGCTCGGCTCTCAGGAATGATCCTTACTTGCTCATTTTTTTGGCATCATTCTTAGATTAAGTACCTCTGTTGTTTAAAGGTCTGTACTGGAATAATTTTTCACAAGCTTGGCCTCAGTAGAACCAGACTCTAGCAAATGTGTTTTAATTTCTTATCCACTGAGAAAGCCTAGCTTCTTTCTGCCTTGTGTTTGGGTATGTTCATATTTTTCCTGTTCATATTGTTTTTTTCTTTCATGCTGAAATTTTCATTATTCCAGAGAGGTGACTTTTAAGGGCTGAAAACCATCTAGATGCTCTTTTTCTTAGTTCCCTTTATTACATTGATGTCACGTTTTATTAGCTGCAGATCTTCAGGATTTTTCATTACATTGATATCACATTTTATTAGCTGCAGATCTTGTCTAAAACCTTTTGCACACTAAGTTTGTTCTAAATGTAAATCCTCCCTAAACACTCTGGAATTAATTCTTTTTAGGTTTTATCCAAATTTAGGACAGAAAAAAATAGGTAGCCTGATGGAATGTTTTCAAAAGAGCTTACTATATATTAGTTGCCATTTATTTTCATATCAGTGTTCGAAGCTATTTTCTAGCTATTTTTCTGGGAGGAATCATTTGCCATGCAAAGGCCTTCATTGAGTCTGAAAATTAATTGGAATTTGGGAATTTTAATACAGATCACACGGCTAATTCTTGCAAAGTTTGAAACTTTGAACTAGTAAGAAAGATGATTTATTCCTTTAGATGGGTTAAACAAGCATGGTTCAATTATTGGCACATGGACTGTGTGTGATCCATGCGTCCTTTTCATTTGGGTATCTCCCACATCCTATTTTTCCTTGACAAAAGAGTCCTTCATGGAACAGACCATCTTGAGTGTGATCCCACAGCACATACAGGACAAAGAAAGGATCACACCCAGCCAGCATGGATTTAGGAAAAGCAGGTGCTTCCTGACCAGCCTGTTGTCTGATGGCCTGGTGACCTGCCCATGGAGGAGGGAAAGGCTGTGGATGTGTCTGCCTGGGCTCCAGCAAAGCCTTTGACACTGTCACCCACGGCATCTCCTGGAAAAGCTGCAGCCCAGGGCCTGGACAGGTTCCCTCTGCTCTGGGTGAAGAACTGGTGATGGCCAGGCCCAGAGAGGGGTGGGGATGGTGCCACATCCAGCTGGGAGCTGTCACTGTGGTGTCCCCAGGGCTCAGCATTGGGGTCTGTCCTGTTTAATATCTTTATTGATGGTCTGGATGAGGGGATTGAGTTTACTCATAGTAAATTCATGGAGGACTTCAAGCTGTGTGGGAGTGTGGCTGTGCCAGAGGGCAGGAAGGCTCTGCAGAGGGATCTGGGCAAGCTGGATCCATGGGCTGAGGCCAATGGTGTGAGGGCAGCAGGGCCAAGTGCCAGTCCTGCCCTTGGGTCACACCAACCCCTGCAGCTCCAGGCAGGGCAGAGGGAATGGGAAGTGCCCACTGGGAAAGGCCCTGGGGGTGCTGGAGATAGCCGCTGGACAGGAGCTCAGGGGTGCCCAGGTGGGCAAGAGGCTGATGGCTCCTGGGCTGTCCCAGCCATGGTGTGACACAGCCCCAGGACAGTGCCCGTCCCCTGTGCTGCCTCTGCTGAGACACCTCCAGCCCTGGGGACAGCTCTGGGCCCCTCAGGACAAGAGAGACACTGAGGGGCTGGAGAGTGTCCAGGGAAGGGAACGGAGCTGGGAAGGGGCTGAGCCCCAGGAGAGGCTGAGGGAGCTGGGAAAGGGCTCAGCCTGGAGAAAAGGAGGCTCAGGGGGACCTTGTGGCTCTGCACAGCTCCTGACAGGAGGGGACAGCCAGGGGGGGATCAGGTTCTGTGCCCAGGGAACAGGGACAGGACAAGCAGAAACAGCCTCAGGTTGTGCCAGGGGAGGTTCAGGTTGGACATCTGAAAGAATTTCATCTCAGAAATGTTTGCCAATCATTGGAACAGGCTGTCCAGGGAGGTGGTGGAGTCACTATCCCTGGAAATGCTCAACAAATGACTGGACATGGCACTCAGTGCTCTGGTCTGGTGGTGATCAGTTAAAGGTTGGACTCAATGATCTTAGAGGTCTTTTCTAACCTAAATGATTCTGTGATTCCTACACCTCCAATACTCCCTGTGAAATGCTGTTGTTTTCGTATGAAAGAGATGTAGGGAGTCCCCGCTCTTCCTCCAGTGCTTGTGCAACCCAGCACACGTCAGCTAACTGGAGCTGCCAGCCTTGTCCTTAGCCCTTGGGGTGTCAAAAGGAACCCCAGCCAGCGATTTGTTCTCTGTATTAACTTAAGCTCCCTCACCCTTGCAGGTGAACACTTATTGGGAGCTTCCACCTGAAAATTTTAGTTTATTTTGAAGGAGAGAGGGTAAGGAGATACTTTTAACATAATTGAAATTTCGACAAAATCTGCATGTTTTTCCCTTAATGAATGCCACTTTTTGTATAAATACTCTCATTTGCAATCATGAGAATAAAATAAAAAACATGTCAGTTTAGTTCAGACTGTGCTGTTGAAGATGTGGGTTGCACAAATTTTTTTTTTTTTTTTTTTGGCCATTTAAGAAATTTGCTTCCCTTGACCCCAGCTGATGATTCTAGTCCCCATGACCCAGGTTGCTTCCCTTTCACTTGTGCCAGTGCCATCTGGATTTGTTACTAAAGAAAATTTTTCACTAATTACATCCTGGGCTGCCAAAGTGTAATCTGCAAGCCCCATTTCCACCTTTTAGCCTGTGAGATGTACAGGAGCAGATGGTGAGGGCTTAGAGAAAGAACATGAAATGGCCTTACTGATTTTGGCCAAAGATTCATATATTCATATAACTGCAGAATCATTACATTTGGAAACGTCCTTTAACATCGTTGAGTCCAGCCATTAACCCAGCATTGCCAGGTTCACCATTAAACCATGTCCCTAAGCACCACATCTACACATTTTTGAGCACTTTGAGGGATGGTGATACTACCACTGCCCCAGGAAACATCTTCCAATGCTCGACAGCCCTTTCAGTGAAGAAATATTCTCTATATGTTAAATATACACCTCCCCCGGCATGGCTTGAGACCATGTCCTCTTGTCCTCTCAAGCTTCCACCTCTGCTTCTGGAAGAGGTCAAAAGCAATGTATTAGTGGAGAATCATGTCCAGTACAAATATACAGGGATAACTTTGCTGCATACTCATCCGTGTGTGGATTGGGAGCTTCCAGAGATGTTGATAGTGTCAGAGGTAGTGTTGGCAGCCTTCATGGATTGTCTTGTCCATTCACCTGTCCATCCTGCTTTCAAACCAAGGCAGACTCCAGTACCCGCAGCCCCTCGCAGGAATTGTTTGAATAATCACCTCCTTTATTTTTCATCTTGGACGGTCTGCCTGTGGAGCTGCTCAGTACTTTAACTGGAAAAGCAATCCAAAATTAATTGTATTTTCCCTTCCACAGGCCACTCATTTTTTATCCTCTTGCATGCCGCGTTGGGTATTGTTCCTCACAGATTTGTTCCCTGGATTGTTTCAGCTGTCTACTGAGAATCTCACATGCTCATGGTACAGTGTAAGCTGAGGCATACACTGACTTAAGGATTTTCCAAGTAGTGTTTGCTGCTCTTTTTCTCCTTTTTTTCTTTTTAACATGATCTTTTGGCCACTGCTGAACATTTCACTGATACTTGCATGGACTGTCTATTATAAACACCAATTTAATCTCTGAGCTGTAGCAATTAGCACAGAGTACATTTCTTCTAACATAAATTTTAGGCTATTGGGGTTTAGTTTCCCCATGTGAATCACTTTACATTTGTTTGAAACAAACATTATCTTCTCCTGTTCTACCACTGATTCTTACTAACTCTTCTAATTATTCAGTCTGCCTTCATCTTTCCTACAGGTAAATATAACAATACCATTACCAAAATGTCATCTTCTGATCTTTCAACAGTCTTTTAGTTAGTGTAAGGACTCTACTGACTAATTTACTTGCCTGGTTTCCTGTAACACTTTTGTTGTGAGGAGTTTTGAGAGAAACTTCTTGAAAAGACAACCGGACTATATTAACCAGGCCAATTCCCCTTCTCTGTGAAGTATTAAATATTCTTTCATGAGGTAAGATCCTGCTCAAGCCATAAAAATAATGAAATATTTCATAATTTTTGCAACTTTTCCACTATTTAGGCATTTTCTAAAAAATTTTTGTGCATCAATTTTTTATTTCTCTGAGATGGGGAAACTTGCTGTTCCTCAAATAAAAGATGAGAGACTTCAGGGAAGCAGTTGCAGAAGAAACAAAGTAGTTTAATAAACTGATAACTTAGACCAAGTTTTATAAAACTTGCAATCTAGTGATTTTTTTTTTAAATAGCAATTTGAATATTTCATGGAATACGTAAGTAGTACGATTCTATAAATTTAACAAAAAAGAAAAGTATTAATGCTGAAACAGATTTAAAGACATTAAAAAAATTCTAGTAGAATGCTATCATGTTTTATCCTGTGACAATTTTTGCCCAATTTTTTAATTTGTAGTTTTGAGGAATGAAATATGCAAAGAATGGAGAACATCGGAGGGATGTGAGTAAATCAACAGAGGAACTCTGCTTCAAGGCAAAGACCTTCTATTATCTGATCACCAATACAATTCTGTTTAATAAAAATGTGTCACGGGAAAATATTTAATTTTTTATCTTGCCTAATTTACATGCCCTGAATCTAAGCCACTCTGTTTTGATCTCTGGCCATTCATAGACGTGGAAGTCAAAAGTGTTCCTAGTATAACTTCTATTCTACAGCTGTTAAGAGGCTCTCTAGCACTTTTCCAGGATTTCCTGCTAATTCCTTTGGAGAGCAGATCCAGGGGGCTGTAGCAACTTACTTCTGATCTGGAGCCAGACTGAGAGCTGGGGGTGTTCAGGCTGGAAAAGAGGAGGCCCTGGGGAGACCTTAGAGACCCCGCCAGTGCCTAAGGGGCTCTGAGAGACCTGGAGAGAGCCTATAGTGCAGGACAAGGGGGAATGACTCCAAACTGACAAAGAGCAGGGCTAGATTGCCTATTAGGAAAAATTCTTCCTTGTGAGGGTGGTGAGGGTGCTCAGAGAAGCTGTGGCTGCCCCATCCCTGGAAATGTTCCAAGCCAGGCTGGACAGGGCTCTGAGCAGACTTGTCCAGTGGAAGGTGTCTACGTCCATGGCAGGTGGAGTTGGACTGGAGGCTTTTTAAAATCCCTTCCAACCAAAACCATTCTGTGACTCAAAGTTTCTTTTTTTTTGGGTAAAATGCAGTTGGACAAAAACCCTGTACATGACTCGGGCTTGTAGGTGCTGCCATAAGCCTGCATGAAGTCAGGACATCAAATTTTCTGGATACAGATGCAAAAATCCCTGTTGTATTTTTTTCCTTTCCGTTGAGCCAACATTTCAGGTGTCTGTGTGCAGTCTACAGGGATGCTGGTGTGGAACACGCTGAGTAAGGCTGTGGCTGAGTGGACAAAACGATGGTTTAATATGAAATTGCCTTGGGCGTAATGACAGACATCTCAACAAGACCAATCTCCTCCACTATTAAGAAGCTTCAAAGAGGGTGTCTCAATCAGGGTTAGTCTCCCAAGACCCATTTTTAGTCTATGTAGAGAAATAGAAAATCCTCTGAGTGACTCATTTGGCCTATTTTTGTCTCTTACTTTAGAATGGAATGATTTGCATCTAGATTCCACTGAATACACTGAGAAGGGGCGCATTTACCAGAACTGTGAGTGTGGAGTGACTAAGTCAGATGTCGATGTCTCTGTTTAGTCTGGTGACTAACTAGAAAAGTATGAATTATGCCTTCACCAAGAACCCAAGCACAATTAGATTGCACTACAGGCAGACAGAAAGAGACGTGCAGTGGGTCCTCAGCTCCTCTTCCAGATGAATTAGCACCATGTCTCATAGTCTCTTTGCTTCTGGACACATTTTCCTTCTGGGCACATTTCCCAAGGCTCCCCCGAGCACAAGATATTCACATCCAGTAAAGGAGGAGAAAGGATTTTAAAAGTTGGTGAAAGTGAAAAGGCCACTCCTGTCACACAGCTGCTGTCTAGCACCTCTTGTCTGTCTGTTTTGGTCACTCTGTAGTAGTTGCTATATGCTAATGGCCTTCATCATAGGTAAGATTTAAGGGTATGAATGGGCATACTTCCTATCTTATAAGTTCTGTGTGTTTCTTTCAACCTTATAAAAGTATTTAATTCAAGAAGATTTTAATGGTAAATTTCTTTTGGCCTCTGAAAAAAGTAAATTAATGTTATAAAAAATTTATAGGGTAGGAAAAACATGTTATACATTAAAAGAAAAAGAGAAGTTTTTTTGTATTTTTAAGTCTGGAGATTGATCCTGAAATTGTTGTTTGTCTTACCAACTTGCCAGGCAAACTTTTCTTGTCACGCAGCTGAAGGATGTGTTGTTTTGCTACACAGCCCAGCGGTGATCTTATCACTTCAGATAGATGTGTTCTTGCTGTGCTAAGTGGTCCTTCAATACTTCTGGCACCCCTGGTTTAGCTCATATCCCAGGGGAACAGACCACAGGGCAGCAAATAGACCACTGAATAATTTTCAACGCTCTGTGTAAAGGGGCTGTGGAAAATCATACTTGCTGCTGAAGATATTGCAAGCTTTTTATCTGCCTTCATATCCCAATTCTTATGTGCTTTTTTGCCTTCTTTCCTTCAGCATAGAGAGTCTGTTCTAGATCCTCAAATTAGACACAAAATTATATTTGCTCATATTTCTGAGAGGCCTTGAGATCATTTTATTGACATTAGAAACTTAATTCTCATGCTGTCATTTCAAATTGAAAAATTAATTCATTCCCAGCTGGAAAGAGCAGGTTGATAAGCAGGGTTGGGTTTGGATCAGAATAGGAGGCAAAAAATAATGACCATCTTTGCTTTCCAAATCAAGATCAGAGTCAAGTAATACAGCAACTTTACCATGAGATGACAGGAAAGTCCAAGGGATGGGAGAAAGGAAAAGAGAAACAAATGTAAACAATTTAACATGAAAAATATCTGTAATAGATCTGGGCACAATATCACTGGAATCAACTCAGAGGTGTTTAAAAAAGCAGATTGAAGAAGAAATGCAACAAAGTACAACATTGGATCAAAATTATCAGGTCTGTCTGGAAGATATTGGCTGTTTTTCAAAAGAAACACTGTGTTGACATCCCAGTTTTGTGCTTTTATTCCCAAAAATTGTTGCTGAAATGGTCTGTATATAATGATACATCATTCCAGCTCTTAGCATTTGCCTACCAGCTTAATTTCAGAGTGCCTGAATTACCATTTCAAGTACTGTCTATAAAACTCCTGAGGAATTTACAGTTAAAAGTGAGCAAAAGATCATCTGCCAAGTATAATAGAACTGAAGTGATGTGTAACAAATTCACTTCCATGGGAATTGCATTTCAGACAGGACTTCAGATCTGGTTTTGACTGTACAGAATAATTCCACAAAAGAAAAGAACAATTTAAAAGTAATCAAAATATTGTGCTTGGTTTTGACTATAATAATGTAAAGTTTCATCATGACATTAAGGTGAAATGCCTGGAGACTCTGTCCCCTCCTGCCAAAAAATGATCTGGCCTCAGGTAGTCCATGTCACTTCTCAGCTGCTCTACAGGAACATGATATTCCTGGGCATGATGCCTTCACTATTTAGGAAAAGCCAATTAGCACCAAAAACTGGAGCAAAATGAGTGTCTCCATTGCATATGATGCTTTTCCCTCGGGGAAGAGAATGAAAGAGAAACAATATGTGACAGTGCAGTTGTGTTGCTTAATGCACCTCTGGAAGGAACCCAGCTATTGTTGTGAACAGGCTTGTTTAAAGCCTCTGAGGAACTGAATAGTGTGCTTCACTCCAAAGAAAAAAAAAAAAGAAAAAAAAAAAGAGAGAAAGGGATGTGTGAAATCAGGCTTTGTGTTTGGTTTTCATTTTTGTTGTTCTTGTGTGGTGGTGGGTGTCGGGTTTGTTGTGTGTATTTTTTGGTGTGAAATCAGTAATTTCATTAAATACTTTGCATGAAGGAAATTCTTAAATACTGATTCACATGAACAAGCAGATATAATGAGAATTATTTTTTTTCTGTGTGTGAATTAAATGGTCTCATGCAGCACAAAATTAGCACCAGTTTCCTTCTTGACAGAAGTTGGTTCCAATTAGGTTTTTCTGTGATAATTAGCAGCCTACAGTGGTTGTAGCTGCAGGGTTGTGTGGGAAGCAAAACTGATTCTAAGCAAAAAATACAACTTTGTATCATAACCTAACTCTCCAAAATGGAGCCAACCTTCTGTGAAAGTGTTCCATCCCTGGAAGTGTCCAAGGCCAAGTTGGAGAGGGCTTGGAGCATCCTGGTCTAGTGGAAGGTGTCCCTGCCCATGGGGATACCCATGGCAGGGACAGGAATGAGATGATGTTTAGGTCCCTTCCAACTCAAACAATTCTGTGATTCTGTAGTTCTATGATTCTATGATGATTCTGTATTAGAAAAAGAAGTGTTAATCTTTCATTTATCCACTGATCCTCACATGGCACCTCTCTTTAGTGATGACTATTCACATTTTCAAGTAAATAATTTTTGTCCTGTTTTACATGTGTAATACTGGGAGACTGTTTTTATAGCATATTATCTGTGGGCATATAGTACTAAAATTTGAGCTGAGGAATGCTTTTACTTTATTTTTACATTATTTGCCATCTGCAATATTTCATCTATGTCTTGAATCCTAACATTCTTCTCACATTGACTTGATTTAGTGATGGAGTTGTTATGTTACTGGTACAATTCGGTCATGTTAAAGGGCTTTTCATACCCAAAGGATTCTATGACTTCTGTTATTCTCTGTTTTGTACACAAAGTAAACGTACATTTTGTTTTCAAATGCCAGATTTGCAAATCAGGAAGTGAAAGTATCTGCATCTTGATGTAAACCACTCTCCTTTTGCAAATTCTTAACAATGATTACAACTGCCACTATTCCATATTAAAACTCCCATTCCCTTCACTTGGTGGGATCAGCGGCTTTAATGAGCTTCCTTTAATCCTCAAGGGGCCTGCACAGATAAAATCCTACTGTGCTTGTCTCAGCCATGTCTTGTTGGGCTAGTCTTACAAGATCTCTGTAAAACAGGTGTTCCCTTTCTAAGGAACATCACTACTAGTTAGAAAGTACTGGCTCACAGTGACTGATATTGATGGAAACAGCCATTTTTTGATCCTATGAAAAGAGCAAAAGACTTTCCTTTGCAGGTGAAAAAAAGGTGCCATTGAAAATCTGGGCTTTTGGAATGGTTTGGGCTGAAACAGATCTTAAAGATCCTCCAGTTCTAACCCTCCTGCCAAGAGCAGGCACACATTTCACTGGGCCAGTTTTCTTCAAGCCCCATCTAATCTTGTCTAAAACACTTCCAGGGATGGGACATCCGCAGTTTCTCTGGGCAACCTGTCTCAGTGGCTCACCACTCTCACAGTACAGGATTTCTTTCCTAACATCTAATCTAGCCCTGTCCTCTGGAAGTGGGAAGCCATTCCCCTTTGTCTGTCAGTCCAGGCCCTTGTCCCCAGTCCCTCTCCAGGTCTCAGAGCCCCTTTAGCCACTGGCAGGGAGTCTAATGTTTCCTCAGAGCACTCTCTTCTCCAGTCTGAACAGCCACAACTCCCCCAGCTTTTCTCCAGCCCTCTGGGCATCTTTGTGGCTTGATGATGAAGGGCATCAGGTTGATGTCCTTCCCGAGCTGGGAACCTCAGAGCTTCATGCTGCTGTCCAGCTGGGGTCTTGTAGTGGAAGGGGAGAATCACTTTCCTTGACCTGATGGTCAGGCTTCTTTATATTTATGCATATATTTTACATATTATTTCATATCCCTGTACACACCACTCTTCTGAGCAGTGTGACAGTGCATCTGTGCTGTTTTGAGGAAATACTGATCTCTGCAGATCAGATCCAGCGGCAAAGACAAACCCGGAGGATTCTGTCACCATCCCCTGGCCACCGCTCCCTTCAGCCACGCGAGGGAAAGGAACAGGATTGTTCTGGCGTTCATTAAGGTTTGTGAGGTTTATTGCTGGGTGTAAAAGTGGGTCTGTGTCGATGCACAGCCCCCGGGAAAGGAGTGCCGGGCCCGGCGCGGAGGATGCAGCAGATGCTCGGTGCCATCTAGTGGGATGAAGCACGGAGAGCACCAGCAAGGCTGAACAAAAAAAAGTGCCTAATCTCGCAGGTTATTTCATGGACTTTTGCTCACGACAATTTATATTTCTCTGCAGGGCAGAAAGCCACGCTCCCGGGTGCATAAATACATACTCATAACACGCACATCAGCACAGCAAAGTTTGGTGCCGTGGCAGGGCTGGTTTTCTCACTGAGAGCATCCACTGCTTCTTATCTTGCAGCTCCAGCTCTGAAGTAGAGGGTTCTGCAGAGGTGAGCAGCAAGGATTTCTACCTGCTAGGCCTTTTCTGCTTCCTGGGAACTAAGATTAAAAGGGAAAAGAATGAACGAGAACTAAATTGTTTGTGTGGCTGTGAGGAAAGGCTGAGAGAATTGGAAGTGTTCAGAGAGGGGAGAACAGAAAGTTCCAGAGTGACCTACTTGTGGCCTTCCAGTGCCTGAAAGGGCTGCAAGAAAGCCAGAAAGAGACTTTTGAAAGGGCTTGAAATTATAAATGAAGGGGAGAAGTCTTTAAACTGACAGAGAGAGGTTTATATTAGATATTAGGAAGAAATTCTTCCCTGTGAGCGAGGTCCTGGCAGAGGTTTCCTGGAGAAGCTTTAGCTGCTGCATCCCTGAGAGTGTCCAAGGCCAGGTTAGACAGGGCTTGGAGTAGCCTGGGATAGCAGAAGGTGTGACTGCCCATGGGCAGGAGATGGAACAAGATGAGATTTAAAATCCCTTCCAACCCAAACCACTCTGTGATTCTATAAATCATAGCCTGAAATTTCTGGGAAAACATAGCATTATTTGGTGTCTGGCTAATAACTAATAAATAAAGGCCTCTTCTCGCTCTGAGTCTATGCGACCCTGTAGTGTAGCCAAATATAAAACACAGGAGAACTGGAGTCCCTAATCTTTGTCCTGTTAGAAAAGATGACAGAATAAAGTTAGAGGAAAACAGGAACACTGTAACTGAAATGGTTGCTAAAGGCCTATGGAAGAGTCTACTCATTTGCTCAGTATTTTCCTCGCCAAAAAAACTCTCCAAAGTCAGGGATGTCCTTTTCTGAATTGTTCCTGGAATTATTACAAAAAGTCACAGGTCTATTTAACTAAAGAGGCAGAGTTGACACAGCTTTTTTCTAAAACTGAAGGGATTATTTACCATGTTTATCTTAACCTCACCTGTAAGAAACAGAATAAGTGACATTTCCAAAAATGCCACCTGGGGTGGGGGAATATGGCAAAATACATCCCAAACATTAATTTTGCACCATATTTTATGAATTTTATGTTCTGTTTTCCAACTGTCTTATTATGGTATTTTTCAAAAAGTTTCACCAAACTTAGATCAGCCATGCTTATACAGAATTGCAACTTCATTTTGCGTTTCCTTAAAAAATAAAAACAACTCTAGGAAAAAGCTTCAACAGAACCACCTTACCAAGTATTTCTCTTTATTCCTCAGTCAATAATAGGAGTACTATAAATTTTCTAGTTTCAGAAAAGACTATCTGCATTCCTAAGCCCAATTAGTTTCTGCTCCTCTGACCTGTTCCCAGTAATATAACTGACCTAAAAGGAATAGTCCTAATTCCTGCCATCAGAACTCTCTTGCTCACTGCCTGCCTGCCTCTGTTGGGATCCCATTTCTGAGCTAATTCAAATCAGTCTTGCCGAAAACTATTTCCAAATGCATCTCAGATTGGGTCAGATTGTAAGATTAACCAAGATGCTCGAAATGCCACACAGAAGTGCTGGGGTCTTTGGGTTTTGTTGTTTGTTGGATTTTTTCCCCATTAACATTTTAAAAAATCTGAACTACTTTAACAGGCATAAGACTTCTGTGGCTTTATAAACATCTGCAAGTTACATATGAGGTGTTCTTTTTGTACCCTAGAAATCTATAGGGCTTGTTCATTCTTCAAAAAGCCTTTCTCTCAAAAAAGCCACCTGTAGCTGAGGAGCTGGAATTCAGCCAAAGGCAATTAAAAAAATTCAGTCAGCTGCCAAAGCAAATGGAAGCATGTTGGGGCTCAGAGTCCAGCAAGATATTTAGAGGTACAAATCTCTCCTATTTTAAAAAAAATGATTAAAAGTTGCTCCAGTCATTTGTGGTCAAATAGCTGAAATGCCAAAAAATTGGTGTCATGTCTCAAACTGTGGCACAGGGCCATCATTGACAGTTCCTGATGATTGACACAACCCTCTCTTTTTTCAGCACCCTCTGCTCTGAGAATTTCATTGCTGTACATCTCACTGTTGTGCTCAGGGAGTTAATTAAGGAGCCTACGTCAATTTTAGCAAGAGCCATGAGGAGAGAGTGTACAAATCCCCTCCAGAATAGCAGAGGGACCCCCAGGACAGGAAGAGAGAGATCCTTGTGCCAGAATTTCTGTCTGTCATCTTCATGTGTTTTCTTTGAGGACAGTTTGGTCAATAAGTGAATGAATACCACTGGGACTCCTTTTGCAGGTAAATCATGAAATCCAGGTTTATACTTCCTCTTACACAGTCTCTGACCATAAATTTGTGCTGCTTGAAAAGAAGCTGTTGGAGAGCTTCACCAACCTGGAGGTTAGTGGGTAAGATGTAATCTTAGGAAATAAAATCTTCTTTATCTGAGTGCATATTTCAATCCTTGTTTCCAACCAAATTTACTTAAAAGGTACAAAAACCACCAAAAAAAACCCCAAAACAAGCAAACAAAGACAAAAACCCAAACAACAAACAAACAAAAACCAACAAACAACAAAAAACTCAAACAAACAAAATCTCCCAAGCCCCACAAAAAAAAAAACCCAAACAAAAAACCCCAAACAACAAACAAAAAATCCCCAAACCAACAACAAGCCCAGAATAACCTAAACCCCACTGCCTGTTGCTATATTTCACTCATTATATTAGGAATACTCTGACCATGACCATAAACTGGGGCACACAATGGTGCTAACCCTGTGAATCTTTACTGTTTATTTACGGGGCAACATCAGTAAATGGATATTTTATACAGGCAGATTTCCATGAAAACCCTGGAATGGCTTATGCTGCAAACAGATCTTAAGGACTTTCAGAAAGTTATTTTAGTTATGTAAGTTTTTTTTAAATTGTTATTCTGAATTTCATAAGGAGTGTCTGTTCAGTCTTGCATTTCAGCATGTTTCTTTTAGTCTGGTTTTCAAAATAGCTTTCAACAGTTTGGATGCTGAATGCTCCTGAATATTGCTCCACAGACATCAGGATAAATTCCTGTATACCTGCTGTATCCTTTGAAGTTCAGTTGCAATTGGAGGGATAGAATGAATGCCTGGTCCAGGTGGGGTGCACAATTTTTTGTGGAATAATGCCGTGTGTGGGAATTACCGCTATTCATCATGGTGCTGGGTGCTTTGTAATAAAGGCATTACAGTGCATCTCTTCACAAATCTGCAGCTATGTGGGATCCCATTAACATCCTCAGGATGAAAGATCTGACTAGTCTGTGCAAAGAGCTCAAGTGCAAAGAGAAGGATTTACCCCTGCTCGCACCGAGGACAGCGGCAAGGACCACCGCTAAGGCAGGTACTTTTATCTCTGAACTTATAAATAAGGCAAGGTACAGATGAAAGACCAGAACAGCCAACGTGGCAAAAGACACTGCAAAAGATGCTGTGAATAAAAGGAGAAGGGGAAAAAAACCATCCTCCCGTGCGTGTGTCAGCTCTGTCTGCAGGTGGCTGCATCTCATCCAAATCTGCAGGTGTTTCCCTCAGAACTCCGGCACCCACAGTCTTTCCGTAGGGCCTCTGCCTTAATCAGAGCAGGAGGAAAAATCCAAGATGAGTATCACTGCTTATTGAACTCTGCAAGAAGAAGGGGAAAAAAAAAAATGAAGCCAATTCATTTAAAAGAGAAGTATAAAATGGAGAACACATGAAATGCACCATCTGTCCACAAATTAGGAAGAAAAAAGTTTTATTGCTGGAAACAGGCACTTATTGGTTTTATCCAAAACATTATTACTAAAAAATAAAAACATAGAAATGCATATATCAGTTGATCCAAATGTTTGGGAAATAAACATCTGTTCTGCTGAACTCTTTGAGGCAAAAATATTTTTTATTTTTTTGTTTTGAAAAGAATCTTAATTTTGCTTTGACATGAATATTCAAGTGAAATATTCTAATTATCTGTTGAAATTATGCTTTCTCAGAAATTGCATTTCTATTTTTAATTCATTTTCATAAAGTTTGAAAATGAGACAAGAAAAGCTGTCCCTAGATGAAATATCTTATTAGAATAAAACATTAAAAAAGAATTTAAAAGTTTGTGACAAAAAAAGGAGGAATTTTTCAAAATTTCACTCTTACCATAGTAATATCTCTGTTTATGTATTTCCCATGCTTTGTTTTAACACACCTCCTTCCTCTTTCACAAAAACCAAACAAAACAAATCAAATCAAAACAAACACAATGGCTTTTCAAAAGTAACTATGAGATGTACAATAAACACCAAAAATTTAGAGCCCACATGTATGAAGCACCTGATTTCTCATGCAACTCTCCTAACGATTCCCATCATAAAGAGAATAATTTTCCTACCCATGTAGTTGTAGAATCATAGAACCATTAGGTTGGAAAAGACCTCTGATCTCTGAGTGTAGCACACTGCACTGTCCTGATTAGCACTGCTGTGTATTTCACTCAGACATCCTTATTCACACAGGAGGAGAGCCACTGATCCTCTAAATCACAGCAAATCTTTGCATTTTAAATAAGTGCTGTGGGCTGAGTAAAGTGGAAATAAACTTTAAACCTCTGCTATGTCCTGCTCCAAAAAATTCAAGTTGAAAGGCTCCTAACAAAGTCCTGCTTGGGAAAAGACAGATGTGAGTTTGATTGTAATGGTGGTCTTTGTATGTCCAAGATGTACACTACGATGAAAAACCTGAGAGGTTCTAGCAGCTAAATCAGAAAATGAACGGGATACATTTCTAATGTTTTCTCCACTGTTGTGTGTGCATCTCAGACATAGATAAAATAATCCTTCCTGGACAGTCACAGAGGAGGCTTGGGACACAAACAAGCTCACAAAAAGTACCTTTAAAAAACAGAAAAAGAAGAAGTCCCCCATATAAAAATATAATTTTATTTTTCGTCAGTGGATAGTAGTGTTTACAATATAAGAGGAGAGTGAAACATCAGAGATCTTAAGGGAGCCTATAGGTTCCAATTAACTAAAGCTTCCTGTAGCTTCACAATATAATAAACAAGAGAAGTGTTGCTCAACCTAACCATGAAATTATCCAAATATAAACTTTCAGATTGTGTGTGGTTTCAACTCCCATTTTAATAAAAATATAGAGGAAAAATATCAATGAGAGTTTGGCAAACATCTGTCTCTGTCCTCCCACCCACACAACTTCCCAGGCACAGAAGATCTTTTAATCCTTCAAGTTCAAAAAATCAAAACATTCAGGCTTTTGCTAGGAACATTCAATCCTGCTCTTATCAGGGCTTCTGATACAGGGAGTTTTCATAGCAATAAATGCATCCCATATGCCTCAAAACTCTCCCTAATAGCACAAAGTGCAGACAGCTGCTGCTGCTGCCTTCAATTACACCACTGCCTTTGGGGTCTAAAGTGAGGGGAGGTCTTCTCTTTGACTTCTGCAAAATCCACAGCTTGCTCCTGGAGGAACACTTCTTTAGACATCTATCACCTGTAGGTGAAGAACACATCCTTTAGACATTTCAGCAAATAGCCAGTGCTAGGTGTGTGGTTGTCCTTTTTTATGGCGGTTTAAGCTACGGGTTGAATGGAGAAAAGATCTGTGTGGCAGGGGAGAGTGGCACCAACACAAGCAAAAATGAATCTTGAACAATCTGTCTAATTTGGTAGCTTCAGAAGAGCTTCCCACTCAGGTTGCACAGTGTCCTCACCACCAGGAAAAACTGAATTCTGACTTTCCAGGGCTTTGTACATCGTGTCTACTGGAACTTGCAGGCGAAATTCTCCCAGGAAGTCTCGAGAGAGACCACTGTGCTGTGTGGAAACTCTCTGTGGTGCATTCACAGAATCACAGAATGGTTAAGGCTGAAAGGACTTTAAAGCTCATCTCATTCTACTCCCTCATTCCACCTTCTGCTAACCCCATCCAACCTGGCCTTGAACACTTCCAGGGGTGGGAAGTCTACAATATTGTCTATAACTAGTTAAGAATAAGTAGGTTTGGTGGACTTTTTTTCTCCTTTTCTCAGACCTTATTAGTATATTCCTTTATTCAAATATTTTTTGATCTGCTTGAAATTTCTTCCAGGAGCAAGGACTAACAGAGATCCAAAATCTTCTCTTCACCCTGCCCTTTCTACTTCTGAAGGGAATCAGCTTTAGAGAGTCCTTCTGCATTTGAGGACTGACATGAAATGGCTATTGGGTTTCACCCCAGAAAAATGTGGCATAAAGTGCTGGGAATGAAGAGGTTACTTCCATTTGAAATGAAAGCATCTGGTAATTCTCCCATTTAATGTGTGCATGCCTGTTTATGCTTTTGTAGTAGAAGTGTGGTTTTTACTCTTTATCATATTTATAATAATTTCTAACAGATCACCAGTAAAATTCCTTAGGAACTGAGATAAACTAAGTCAGCAATTAAAAACACAAAGAAAGAGATGTAATTAAATGAGACATGGAAGAGTATTTTCACTATTTTGAACCCTTTATATGTCTGAATTTCAACCAGTACTTTGAAATAATAGCGGCATTCAAATATGAACAGTAAGATTTTACATGGAACAGCATTTCAATTTTTGTTCTTTTTTGTGAATTTCAGGCTTTTTTCTTCTTGCAGTAAGAAAAAAGAAAGGAAAATTCAGACAACATGAAAGAGAGAAATAAAGAAAAATAACTTCTTTAACAGGAAATTACATGATAAGAATTAAACAATTACATTTAAAAAGTGTAAAAGTGCTATATAAAACAATACTTATAAAGTTGACAGGTATATTTTTTAATTTTTTCATTTTGCTGCTTTGTGGTGTGTGTAGGTACATTTCATCAGTCCTCATGGGCAACCCTGCTTGTGCAGGGAGATTGGACCCAATGTGCCCCCTCTGAATTCTGTTGCTGAAGGGGAAGCTGGAATATATTTGTCTGTGATAAAATCTGTGATGCATCAGCAACATCTAAGAATAAATAAGATGAGAAGATCTCCATGTCTTGGCTCTGTTTTCACTGAGTAATTGTCATAGAAGAGTAACAAGGAGGTTAGAATTATCAGGGAATTTCATAGTAAAGGGAAATGTGAGAAACTTAGAAACGTGGCATATTTCTGTAAGGATTCATGGAATACTGCAGTAGGTTATCCTAGGCCTTATTAATAAACAGTTGCAGATGAAAGAACAAAATCAGAATACAGATAATAAATTAAAAAAAAAAAAAGTTGCTTTTCCATTGTCAGAGGAAGTGGTAAGGACTGCTGCAGTCCACAAAACAGAGGCTTGCCCTTGAAACTAAAAACTGCATCCATCACCATGAGGGCACCGGCCTAATCTTCACCCTACTAAGATGTTGAAATAATATTGGGTTAAGAAGGGCATCAAAATGGTAATAATTCTTACCCCAGCAAAAGATACACACACGCAAAAAAGACTAACTGCAAGCTGGTGGTGTGTTGAGAAGGAAAAAAATAGAAAAAAGAGACAAACAGTTCTTGAGTAGGAATCATGGCTTTGATTTAGAGACTGGACAAAGGACTAAGATAAGTTTTGAGGGGGGTATTTTTTGTTGGTTTTGTTTTGGTTTTCTTTTAGCATGAACCAGAATCATGTGTTCACTCTCTGCATTTCTGGTGCACCAGTAGCGCCAACCTCTCTTTGTAATTCATGGCCTCTCATTTTAACTCATGATGTGTCTCCAATAACAAGATGCACAGAGGTCAGTCTGAACTCTCTATCCCTCTTATCTTTTGATTGCCTACAGTCCCCTGCCTTCTTTAAACCATTGCTCAGATATGATAAATAACAGCTCTCCATACCTATAAACTTTTGACTCTAAGAAGACTCCATCTGGGTCTGTTTAGCAGCATTTCTTCTCTGGTTGTAAGGTCTGCTAATAATTTGGATGGGGAATGTAAGCAGATAGACAAGAGAGGTTATATTTTGTCTGTAAAGCTTACATACATAGGGTAAAACATATTGAGAACATAGAACTTTGGGGAATAAAATGAGCCTCAGATAAAAAACAAATGTTTCATAGCTGTTGTCTCCTGTGTGCTAGCTATCAGCCCTATTCACTAGCTGTGGATTCAAAAGATGGATTAAGGTTTGGACCACTTTGCCACTGAGCATTTACAGACCACTTAATCTGAAGTGTCTTGGAGCTCCAGTTGAAGAGACTGCAAACTTTGGAAATAAGAGTGTTATCACAGTTCACACAGCCTCAGTCTTCTCCTACTGTGTTTTATCCTGGGATTGAACCCTGGCCTCCTGAAATGTTCTCAAAGGTCAGGATATAGCAATCATTTTGTGGTGAGTCCTCTGAGGTTATGAGCGTTGCCCATGCCAGTTAATTTCAGCTGTATTCATTCACACAGTGTCAATATAAGTCCCAAAACATCCATCAGTGGAAAAGTCAGTTTTGTCAAGATCAAAAATTATCTCTGCAACAAAATTCCTCAGAGTATTCTTATGAAGGAGAAAGATTGAGATTTCAGTCACTGTTTCCAGCCAGAGGGAACCAAACCTGTTGAAGTAGACATGAAATATTTCTGTTCTCTTTGGTGAAGAGAAAAGAAAATTCTCTAAAATTGAATCTCATTATTTCACAGACAGAAATTTCCTTTTTTCTGGCAGACCTGCTAATAGTTTGCTTTCACGCTGGACAGCTGGCAGTCATCAATGGCAATTAAATCACAATTAGAGCAGACGCAATTTCCGAATTCTACAAAAATCTTTATATTTTTGTTAAAATGTTCCTTAATCTCAGGAAAACAGTAAATAGAAGGAACAGCTTTCAGCTTTTTAAATGTTATCTCTCCAGAAGAGCAAAAGAGTTAGCATCACCAGACAACAGCCCATCATGTCTAAACAATAATCACATAAAAATACAGCAAGGAAAATAATTTGAAATGTGATCCAGTGATCACTGGCCTCCTCTTTCCAAGACAATTTGGAAATATACCAAATCTTTTCTATTTGTTTTCTAAACCACAGTCTATTTGCAAGTCTGATGACACAAAATGTTGTGTGTTATGTTTCAGAATGGTCATATTTTATTTTTCTTAAATTGGACAGCAAATAATTTCCTTTTCTTTTTTTTTTTTTTTCCCCCATAGGGAGTATAGCGTCTTAGGACTTGATGTAACTTGAATAAGAGTTCACAGCCCCAGTGTCAGTGGGAAAAAAAACACTACAAAAACTACACAATTTATCAGGCAAGTGAGTTATTTGCAATGAAGATGAGGGCAAAAGAGTTTTATCAATACTGAGAAGACAATGGCTTAGCCCTGAAATATTGCAGACAAGCAAACAACAGTATTTTGAGAGTTGTTCACTTAAATCTTCAAGACTGAAGACCTTGCTAACCTGACACATACCTGTGCCTCTAATCACTGTGATGGGTGAAGAGAGATTTTGACATTTCCCAAGGCCCCAGCAGGTTTATGTGCCCTTGGGGTTGCCCATGGTTATTGAGGATGAAGATGGTTTAGGAGCAGACTGAAGAAGGTAAGTGTGTGAAATGTATTTTCTTTAGTTTGAAATGAAAGGGAAGAGTTCTGTCCTAGGTGTAAAAACACTCAGAATGAGAAAAATAGAATTTAAAATAATGTTTTTGCCATGAAGGTCATGGTAGGATCAGAGATCAACTATTGTATGATGTAGAAGTTGAAGAGAAACTTCCATACAGACTTAAGGGAAAATTTATGTAGAATAAGATGAATTTTTCTTGTTTTTCCAGGGGGAAGAGATGTCCTAAAGACAAAACAGACAAGGAAATCAACACAATAAGCCAAGGAATGGCAAAACTCAGAGAGAATTTAACTGTCAGCATCAAAAGCAACACTGAAACAGATAAAGAGGGAATGAAGAGTCTGAGGAATGACCAGAGCTCCCGGAGAGTGTGTAAGTATTGTCTGTGAAAGTATAAATACTATTGCAGTGAAAAGTCATAAGTGTTGGCCAAACCTCAAACAGTACTGCTTCTCTTCGGTAACACTCTGTGTGAGAAATATCTTCCTAAAAAAGACAGCATTAAAATTACAAGATAAACTGATATCAAACCAAATTCAGGATTTTATGATGCCAACCACTGGATTATGAATTGTTATTTTGCTCGCTTAACCGGGCCATGTTAATCAGTGCAATCTGTTAAATATGATGTAAAAATAATCTTTTAATTTACTAGCACCAAAATAATGAAAATATGCTGAATACTTTGATATAGCAGTGACCATAAACATATACATGACTTATATTTGCTTTAAGAAGTGAAAGCTTCTTGCCTAAAACTCTGAGACAGCAGACAAGAATGTTATACAACAGCTGCACAACAGCTTAAAGCAGGATTGCTCTACAGCTGTGGTGGTTTCAAGAAATAAGGGGTGCAAGGCTTTTGGAAGGGGATCTGTCTTTTTATTAGAGCAGTGTACTAGGAGGGGGAAAAAGGCAATTTTAGTTGTCCTTCTTTACACATGGGGAATTTGTATGATAGTTTGCTTGTTTTATTTTAATAGTTAAATAAAGAATTTTAAAAGCTTTAAGGGTTTACCATAAAGAAATTTAAAAGGTTATGAGAAAAATCCAACATATGCCAGGTGTTCAGGGTTTCTACTCTTCAGTCCATTTTTTCAGGAAACCCAAACCAAATATTTGTATTACGAGATTTTGATTTTCCCAAGAGCAGTTTTCACTTTTGCCAACAGATGGGAGTAGAGTCAAGGAAATAGTGAGCTCCTGGTTAGCTTATTGTTCAGAGCACTAAGACATATTTCTTAGAACTGCAAAAAAAAAGGATAAAATACTACATTCTGAATTTGAGGGAGAAATTTCCTTACCAAATTCTTAGAAGATAGGTCTCAGTCAGAGAAAACATGCAAAACAATACTTGATACCTTCAACACAGTCAGTTTTTTGACCTAAACTTCCTGAACTGTGTCTCATGTTGACACCCATTCTCCAATCATCCTATCGAACACTGTTAAGGAGCAAGGAAGCTCAGAACTCTCCGTCTTCCAGTGATGATCCATGAGCACAGAGTAGCCATCAAGGTCATCCAATCTGACTTCCTCCAACAATGACCAGCGAGGAAGTGACCTTGTGTTAAAAGCTTTTAATTACAGCAAACCAAACCATTTATATTCTCTTCAGGTGAATACACTTTCTGGTGCATCTCTTTGAATGATGATTACTGTCTAGTCCAAATGAAAGTTTGGGGAAACATATACAAATAACTTCTATTACAAGAAGATTTGTAAGCTCTGCTGCATCTTTAAAGAAAAATGGATTTTTTGGTTAAGCACAGAGCAGAACATCACAGCCTTCAATACTCAAATAATATTTAACTGTCCTATGTTTTAACTCTTGGGTCAATGTCTAGTCCCTTTTCCAGCACATGCCCTAAGAGTTGGGACACTCATATGGTACCTGCATTTCTCCAGTCACTACAGAGACAGGGTAGTTGGATGCATACCTAATTTATTCATCCCAAATATCTGATAGGATGGGATTGGGTCACAAGGATGTAGTCTTGACTAGTGAATTGATAAAAATTTTATCAGAATGTATCTGAGGACTAATTTAAATTATTTTCTTTTCAGAAATTGGAAAGTTTTAAAATCATTTTTATAGTCCATTTGTCTTAAAACTCTATGTCTAAACATGAGCAAAAAGTAGAAATTTCAGGCCGGTGTGATCTGACACATGCTTAACTAATAAATGCCTTTGTGAAATTGCATACTTAAAAAAATCCCTATCAAATTTATTGACAAATCTAGCACATTCCCTCAAAATATTTTGATTTAATTGAATCAACAATTTCTGGTGGAAGTATTTAAGCGTATCCCTGTCAGAAATCATTCAAGCGTCTGCTGCATTTACATGAAAGGACTTATGTCAGCACTGGATTACAGTAATGCATCAGAAACTTTTACCACCGCTGATCATTTTCCAGTGACAGATAGTGAAATAAGTCATGTCCCTGCCACGTCACGAAGCTGTGTAGTGGGTTGCTCACTCTTTAAAAAAGAAGCCAAGGCATCAGAAGGATTCCCTTCAATACTTCAGGAAAGCACTTGGGAGGATAATGCCCACAAGCAGTGACCAGAATTTCCACTTTGTCTCCTTGCATGAGGTGATCTTGACTGAAGAAAGTGTAAAATGCAGAAACATGGATGAACATGTCTAAAGTTAAGGTCACCATCATGGACCATTGCTCTTTTTTCACTCCTGTTATTAAGCGAGAGTGCCAGTGATTTGTCCTTACTTCTCAGAATGGATACACTGACTCTTAACTTTTGTTCCCAGAATAAAATTCTGGAACTATTAATATGAAAATCAATTTTTATTAGCAACTAGTGAAATTATATTCCTATTTTATTAGCACGTAATTTTGTGAATATGTCAAAAAAAACCCCTTCTTCCAGTTAATGATTTCTTTTCTGTGTGCCCTTAATATAAAACTTCCAAATCTCATTAGCAGAACCAGCCATTGAAATGAACAATGTTAATAAAGCACAATGGAAAACTGCTGATACAGTAAGTTTGGAGTACAAATGTAGTAACTTTTACAATCACAGTGGAAAATTGAGTAGTGATGGTGTATACTATTACCTTGACTAATATGGAAAATACCTTGGCAGATGAAAGAGTATAGGAATATATGTTTTGCTCCATGAGTTGAGACACTTCAACACTTTGGCGGATCTCTTAAAGACTGAGATTGTTTAGACTTTTTGCAGAGTTCCACTACTCAGGTGTGGCATTTGCATTCACAGAGATGATCCTGTCAATCCTTTAAGCATATTTTGTTGTTTTTTTTCAAGTATGTTACATAGGATTTTAGATATGAAATACTTTGTTCCATAGCTTGATTTGTAATCCAAGATTTATCTGGTAATCAGAGGGATTTAACCTCTTTTCAAAAGCTGAAGTCCATGAGCAAAGCCAGTTAATCTGTTTACACAAATATATATTAGCCATATGCACAGCTCTTTGGATTGCTTCCCATACTATTCCCTGGGTACCAGCACGGCAAACAGTTTTGGTAAGATTATGGAGAGAGAACAAAAATAGAAACTGGGGTGGGAATGAGCACGTGCAGTTGGACAAACAAAAGTGGGTAAAAACAAACAAATAAAAGTAGACCTAAACACCTGGGTGTCTGCAGGTCACTTCGCTACCAAAAAATCAGACTTTAGCCAATGCTGACAACCCATTTAGTTCTTAGGGTCTCAACGTCCATTTGTCTACACTAATGTCTCAACGTCCATTTGTCACACACCACTGGGTGATTCTCAGATCCTGAATTCCATCATCAGTGGGCAGAATCTCAGCCCAGATTTCTCCCATCTTATCAGCTTTCTCCCAGCTGGAAAGGAGCAGGCAGAGCCCATCACAAAGATAACAGAAACAAGGATGCATGAGCACCACACTCTTCCAGGTCTGAAAATAGGTTTTGTTCAAGACAGCCCTGGTTTGCTATGTGCTTATATCTTTTTCACAGACATGCCCATTTGTATGAATTCTCAGTAGAAGAGAAGTTTTTACAGCACTTTGTGTGAGCTGCAAAACAACAGAGCTGTTCCACATTTAAGTGACAACTCGTTGTAACATATATGATGTTCCTGGCCATTTGGAAAGTGTAATTTTCATTGCAGTACCACAGTTTTTGCTAAGCCTTCTGCAAACTCCAGTAAAGAGTTGATAAACCCACTGACTGATGAGCCCTTTGAGATATTGCTGAACCAAGGATAACAAATAGAGCCCAGTGAGAACCTTACTTGTCATCACTTTTTATTTTGGGGAGGCAATGTTGTGTGTGGCAGTAGTTCAGTTGTAATTAAACAAGAACTGATATATTATTTCCTTCAGTGAAGTACAGAACCACTTCTTACTAGTACAGCTAATTAGACAGTAAGGAAAGTATCATGAAAAAATAATGACCACTTTGCTAGTCCCTAGTTTCCTGGGCTGGGGAGAGGTAGCAGCAGATTGCGAATGCCACTAAGATATTCCACGCATTTTATGTGGGCGTTTTGAAACCAGGGCTAGAGAAATTCCATTTGTATGTAATGGCCCACATTTTCAAAGTTATGACTTGGCATTTCACTTGAGGTAGAAGATTTCTGGATTTCAAACTTGAGAAATCTAACTGATACTGTTTGCTTTTAAACCTGACAAAGTGACTGATGCTCTTTCCTAAAAGGAAGCTTCTGTGGTATCCAAACAAAACCTGTGAAAAATGTTTTTATACTGCAAATACCTTCATAATCATGTTGTGTAGCAGAATCTTGACTCAGAATATGAGCATACCCCATCTACTCTCCTGTCCTGCACCATACCTTGAACAGGTTTGTTGTTTTTTTTCTGATAAATGGATTAAGAGTTTGTTTCCAGGTGAAAAGATGACAACATTGTCCTCCTGACTCTGCCAGAGCAGGATTATACCTGGTGAAGTCACACAAAGGAAGGAAGTAATATTTTAAGCTGAAACCACAACATTTTCTGGGTTTACCTGACAGGACCCTGTTTCATAGAATCGTAGAAGAGTTTGGGTTGGAAAAGACCTTAAACACCATCTTGTTCCACCCCCTGCCATGGGTAGGGACACCTTCCTCTATCCCAGGGTACTCCAAGCCCTGTCCAACTTGGCCTTGAGCACTTCCAGGGATGGGGCAGCTACAGCTTCTCTGGGAAACACATCTTTGTCTCCATCTTTGTATATTCTCAAAACCCACCTGGACATAATCCTGTGCTACCTGTTCTAGGTGAACCTGCATTAGCAGAGGGGTTGGACTAAAAGATCACCGCCCTTCCAAACCCTCATATTCCATGATTCTGTGGTTCTATGACATCTTGTTCAGGAGGAGCCTGTGGATCTCCATCAGGTTTGGGAACCATCTCTAGAATGAGAAGCCTGATTGTGGAAGCTAGACATGCCAAGGTTATTAAATCCACAGACAAAATTGGTATCAACAAAAAATCTGCATATGGGCTACGTGTTCTGAAACCTTGGTCTACACAGCTGCTGAAACCCCTCTTGCTGGCCTGAGATATCCCAGGTCTGTTTGTAAAATACATTTACCCACAGAGTGAAAAGAAGCCCCAGTGGAACAGAGCATGGCAGCTATATTAGCATTGCAGCTGTACTGATACAGAGTGAAAGGGGCAGAAAGAGAATAACAGAGTAATTTTCTCTCCTGAAAAATCCCAGGGCAATTTAGCTTTGCAAGTACACTTCCTTACCCTACCCACTCCTGCAAAAACCACCTAGGGAATAAATTCTTTCCTGTGAAAAAGGACAGATCTTCCATGGTGACAAGTAGTTGGAACCCAGTTTTGTGCTCCAGCTGCAAAAACATTTCTAACTATTATTAAATGCTTTACTTTTTTTTTTCTCCTGACTGTTTGCTTGAGTTTTCCTTCCTCTGTGCCCCTGCATTCCCTTGAGGTTTCCACATGCTATGAATCACTGTCCCTCATCAAATGAATGCTTTATTATCTTACTTCTTAGTCTGTTATTTTGACAACTTTTCATTCTTTTTTCTTTTTTTTCAGTGTCTTGTGTTGTTTGTTTCTATAAATGAATCTATAGTAATTGGACTCCTTCCAACAGAAATCAACTACTGGTGCCACAAGCACTAAGAAGAGTTATTAAAGCTTTTCAGATGTTGAGAATTTTCCATTTCATGCTTTCTGTTTTTAAATATAGGATGAAGAGGTTATTTATTATTTACGGTATGATTTGTTTTATTATCCTTCATTACTCCCAACGATGGTAGATGAAGGCTGCAATGCTGGGAAGTCCCAGCGTCTTCCTGGACCACCTCTCCTTTTACCATGCATTATAAATCAGATAATGAATTACTAAAGAACCAATTTGTATTTTTCTGAACAAGTCAGACACTGGCGACTCTGCTGATACTCCTAATGTTCTCTTTAAAGACCAAAATGCTGATATGGCCAGGAAAGCTTTCAAAAAACTCTGCGGCATGCAAACTACGCAAAGAGTGACCTCCAGGTCTGAGATATGCACAGCGTGGCTCCTGCAGAGTCAGACAGAAAATGAAACCTTTTTGGCTCATCTGCCTTCAAAACCCACAAGATTCCCATTTTAATAGTTATATTTTATTTATAGAGCAGCTGCCTACAGGGCTAACCTTGGGTGTACCAGACACTTGGTGTAAGAATGTCTTCATCTTTTTTTCTTTCACTTCAGTAGGCTTTTAATCTTCCTTTGCTTGCCCCTTCAACTTTTCTCCCTTGGTTCCCACCTTTCCATCATACGTTTTTTAGCCAAGCACCCCCTAGACCTTATCCTAGTTTTAGGAAGGAAGTCCTTTTTTAAACAAAAATTATGATTTTAATGTCACAGTGGTTATTATAAATGCTGAAATGATGATGATGTCTTTCCTTTCTCAAAGCATTGGCTTTTAAGGAACAAACTCAGAGCTCCTGTTCCCAGTCTTTAAAGTGTTCTTTGGCATGCACTGTGTTTTTGGGGAAATGTAACCTGTGGTGTATATACACCACTGGGCTCATCACACTTCACTTCCAGTACCTCACTGAATCATGTGGATGCCCTAGGCTTCTTCTATTATCAGCAGTGAAAAATATGGGTATCTGCTTAGTATATTTTATTCAGTCCTAAATTTGGATTCAATTCCTGCCAATATGTCTTCAGTTCAGTGATAATAGACACTGTCCAGAATGGTCAAACTTCCCCCTGAGATTTCTTCAGCAGGTAGGATGATCCTTCCTCTAAGGGATCATCTCTCAGCCAGCCGGAGACAGCTTCAATTCCCATTGCACTGTCCAGGAAAAAAATACACTACAACTTTTCCTTTGCATCTGGTAGCTAGCAGCAACAGAAAGCAGAGAGGAAAAAAAATGTTCTGAATCCTCCACTATATTTAGCTATTTTTATTCCACACAATTATTATTCATAAGACTTTCTTAAATGGGAAATTAATAAGAAAATAATACATTAGACTCTTTTTGTCACAGAGACGTGGGAAGGGTTTGGTGGAACACCTCCAGCATTTGCCTGAAAACCTCACTATTTAGTGCACTTCATTTTAATACCAATTCTCTCCAGAAATTCTTACTGCAATTAATTCAAGCCATCTAAATTTAAAGTACACTAATTAGGCAGCTATCAAAAGGAAAAGTCTACCCTTCCAGGAAATTGGAGCCTTAAATATAGCTCTCATCATTTAACTATTTGGATTTTAAAGGGAAGAAAGGTGTTTTGAGGCAGAAGCTTCCTGGGCTGTACAGATTTATGAGCTCAGGCACCCACTTTCAAACAGGAGAAAGCTCTGTATTAGTCTGGGTATATAATATAATTTCTATCATATTTTTACCTTTTGCAGTTAAAAATTGTAAGTAGTATTGTAAAAGGTTCAGAAGCAACAGAACAATCTGCCTTTCCTTGCACAGAACTCATGAATTGAAAAGCATTGTGTTAAACTGGATATCTCAAATTTGAAAAAAAATAAGGGCTAAAGGATACCTGCAGCTTCTGACAAGGGCTCACAGGAGTTATGATGAGCTCCCAAACTATCTAATAGACATTTGCAGCACTGCATGTGGCCCATGAACTCCAAGAAATGAATTTCAGAAGACTGTGTAAGATCTCCTGTTTCATGGCCTTTGATAAAAAAAAGAAGCTAATGAAATTTAATTTAATTACAAATTTCTTTAAAAAAAAATCTTAGTTGCTTTTCTGATTATTTATTTTTATCCACTCATGGCCCAAAACAAAACTTGTGAGGACTCAGACTGAAACTAATGGGGTTGCAGGCTCTCCCTTGCACTGTAACACCACCTGATGAGGCAAGATGCAAGTTGGGAAACTTGCTCTATGACCTCTTTCTAAACCAGAACTTTTTCAAATTGCTTGTCCAAGAGGTAAGTGGAAAGCTATCTCCTTTCTCTTCCTTTTTGAGCAGTTCATAGAAATGGACATATGAGACACAATTTATATGAAAAATTCTCATTTTTCCCTTGTCCTGTCTCCAGCTCCCAAATACAGTCATTCCTTTAGAAACATGTGAAGAGCTCCACGATAGCTTAATATCAGTTTCTGGGTAAGTCAAACTGGGTTCATTTAAAAACTTGAATTGGAGGATGGTGTATTCCCATTTCCCCCTCTCCCAAAACCACAGTTATGTCACAATGGGTTGAGTGAATATGGTCAGCAGGACACAAGAAAACAACATCCAAAGACTCTTTCATTCAAATGAAGTTTGGAATTGAATTAGCTGACAGATCCGATAACATACAGCTATAAAGATACAGTTGACCTGCACCCTAACGAGGCAATATCAAGTTGGCTGAATATGTGATTTATGACCCAATCTCCTCATGTATCTCTCTCTTCCCAACATTCCCACAAAAATATGCACCAATCCATATCAGTGTTATTGAGCCTAATATGCACTGAGTTTGAGGAAGCAGGTGTGAGATCTAATTACTCTGCTCATCTGATGTAGGATACCATTGGAGGTGTCTGATTAATGTCAACCTAAAAGAGATACAAGCAATGTACAATGGCTTATTTTCTTCTACTCATCCTTTCAAGCTTTGTAACTCTTGAAAATTACAAGTCTTTATTCTTATTATTATTATTAACAATAACTATTTAATACTTTTCTATTTAGGGAAATACGTGGGTGTTTTTTCAACTTTTCCTAAAAATGTTCAGTGACAGATCTGAACAGTGGTTACATCAGATCTTTAGCTGTATATACACAGCATTAACATTATATTTTTTATCACTCAAATTGAATGACAAAACCACGTGTAGGAGCCTGCTGAACACACAGTCTGTTTGTGCATGCACACTGCAGGTAAGCACATCATGTTCTCAATTTCAGTGGGCAAGTGTGCTGATTTCAGCTGGGGTAGAGTCAATTTTCTTTCCAATGGCTGGTGCAAGGCTATGTTTTGGGTTTGTGCTGAACACAGAGCTGATAATGCAAAGATGTTTTAGTTATTGCTGAGCAGGGCTCGTACAGAGCCAAGGCCTTTGCTGCTTTTTGTGCTGCCGGGCTGGGGAGGGGCTGGGGGTGCTTGGGAGGCTGGGAGGAGACTCAGCCAGGACAGGTGACCCCAAGTGACCAAAGGGATATTCCAGACCCTGTGACATCATGCTCAGTGTGTAAAGTTGGGGGGTGGAGGAGGAAGGGAAGGATGTTTGGGGTGATGGTGCTTGTCTTCCCAAGCCGCTGTTACACGGGAGGTGGAGGTGACTCTGGAGGTCACTGAACAGCTCTCTGGAGGTGACTGAACGGCCCATGGCAAGCAGTGAATCCATTCCCTTTTTTGCTTTGCAGGTATGCATGGTTTTTGCTGTCCCTATTAAACTGCTTTTATCCCAAACCATGAGCCTTCCAGCTTTTACCCTTCCAATTCTCTCCGTGATCCCACTGGTAGGATTGAGCAGCAGTCTGCATGAGGCTGGGGGCTGGATGGGATTAAACCACAACAGGCAAAAAACCTGGTCATTTAAAGTCTTCTTCACACCACAAAACTCGTCAAAAACACACGTAGGGCTGGCACCTCTGGTCTTCTGTTTTGAAGTGCTACATGCATAAAGTGGTGTTGATATTTATGTCTCTGAAGTATTTTGAACCTCAGCAAAACAAAGGAGTAGCACTATTACAAACAACTCATGTATCTCTGAAATATTTCTTGAGCATAACCATTATGGAAAAATCAGCCTGAGCCCATTAAATACCAGTGACAGTGTAAAGTTTTTTTTTTTTTTATCTGCTTCAGTCCTTTCCTGGGATAAATCCTGATATGCACAATGAACAAATGCCTGGGAGTCCTTTGAAATATTTTTAAATTCAGGTGTTATAATTTCACCTTGTTATAACAAGTTATAATATAATGTGTTACCAAGCTGTCACTATTAAAAAGTATTTATGGATTTCCTGCTGAGTTGCCCTAAAATTTGTATACGGTAAGAACTTTTGTCAACCAGATGTTTAAAGCAAAATGGCCACCATACACCTCATTTTCAGCTCGAAGGTCTTCTTTTAATCTTTTGTCTTTTCTGTAGGGGAATCTAATAATATTAAAACTATCACAAACATTGAAAGAGAAAAGCAAACTTCTTTTTCTTTTTTTTAAAAACAATTCTTTTGTACACTAATGACATATATAAAGAGATAGTTTGATAGGAAACTTTTCTGTAAGTAGTTTTGTAGTCAGTATTTTTGACATCTGCTTTTTCTGTCTAATCATTATTCTGTTGAAACCAGTTATTGCTTTGCTATAGAATTTACCTTTATGCCACATCTATGACTTAAAAGAGATATTCAGTAAAGCAGAGTTATATCAAACTTTCGATTGCAACAGATTGAGAGATAATGTCTAAGGAAGATGAAATGATTGTAGTAGAATATATTCAGTGACAAAGTCATGAGCCAACGGTTTAAAATCATTGAACAAATTTATATTGAAACAAGTTCTTATTCATGCACATAATCCAGTAGATGATGACGGTAAATATGACTTAATATCTCATACGAGGAAAATCTAAGTGTATCCCATCACAGCTGTCAGAGCAGAAATTTGGAATCAAATCATGCCATTGAATTTTTACTTCTATTTCTTTTTTCAGCATTATTTTGGCATTTCCTGCATTTAGTCTCTGTTGCATCACCTGTTGTTCTTTTAAGTGATACAACTGCTTTACTCCTCAGTGAAGGAACCCATATGCTCTATAATCTGCTTCTCCCTGCCAGGGTTCTATCTTGGTTCTTATCTTACAGATTCAAGAGTCTTATACCCAGGTCTCTTTTAGGCAGATTGATGTCAGTGCAAATTTTGGGAGCGTATGAGCTAGATCAGGGAGTTATAAGTTTCATTCTCGCCATGCCCGTCTTGACTGGCAAGTTTAAAATGCTAAAAAAAACACCAAAGGAAACAAAAATCAACAAAAGAAGACTTGTTTTCAAATGTTTATGTAACTTAAAAGCAAGAAACAAATAACAACAATATTGCCATCTGCTTCATACATTTTAAAGAAATTACTTTTAGCGAAGGGAAAAATTATCAAGGAAAAGATGGAAGAACATACGCTTTGAGGATTAAACTTCATTCTCTGATACCTATAGACTAAATTTAGTGTGAAATGATTGATCTTTAGTTTAATATTTCAAATGGTTCAAGCACAGTATTAATCTTACCACAGATACTCCACTAGTGTCAATATAAAATAGATACAAGAATGTTTAGACAAGACTTTGAAATTGGAATGTATAAACTGTTTAATGGACTTGCTTACTTCCCTGTTACTTTCCATCAAAATGTTTAAATCATGTAAACTTTTCTTAAGAAATGAAATGCAAACGCTTATTTGCTATCAAAATAGATAATAAAATTTCTTTTTATTTAAAAATATGAAGAAATAATGCTACCCTGAAGATTTCTGTTAAAAAATAAAATAAAATTGAACATTGGTACATTCAAGAAAAAAAAAAAAGAGTTTCATAATCTGATTTTGGTAGCCAAACTATTATTGCTTAATGAAGTGATTACAGATTGTATTTATGGCAAGTATTTACAGAATATTTTAAAAACAACCCAGAAAATTAATATTTTGGAGGATTAATGCTATCCATTTGAATAACAAAATAAAAGCCAGCTGAGTGAAAAAAGAGCAGAAGGAAATTCAAAGGATACAATTTTAAGCTGTTTTATATTTTTCTTTCAATTTTTGTAAATGTTTAAATAAATAAATAAATTATTATTAATTTCAACATATAAATTATCTTCAAGTGTTTCTTCAGCCATATTGCTTCTCTCAGCCAACATATCAGTTGAAAAGACTATTGACAAACATGTTTTGTTTTCAAGCAATTGATGAGCTACTGAAAGATTAATCCTTAAAAAATAATATTTTCTTGAAAAAAAGGCTGCACAGTAGTCCACTGATAAAAGGGAGGACAACAATTAAAGAAATAATATTAGAATTTTAATTATTTGCATATTTTAAGCCAGAAGAAGTACATCTGTGTTTCCCTTATGGAATATTATAGCTCAACATTTGTCTTCGGATTGATAAAGTCAACAGTGCTGTTGCACTCACAGCTCAAATAATCGCTCTGGGCACAGAAGACCGAGTGGTCATCTCCCCTTTACCAAATATGCACATAGCCTCTTAACTGGAATATTTTGTTACCTGTAAACCATCAAAAATTCCTTGAGGGCACTTTTTCTGTCAATTAAACTCAGTTACTAAAATAAAATTCCATTATTTTTTCTGCCAGAAGATAAACCCAGCCACAGAAGCTTTCTAATTTATACCAAAACTGTGTTTTAGCCTGCTTCTGATGGAAGATTTGCAGCAACCTCTGTTGCTGAAGTCCTGGTGGGGTACATGTGGCCAGGACAGTGTTAGAGAGAAATGTGAAAGAAGCGTGATGTGCCTTCTAATTCTCATGTCTCTGAAAATGAATACAAAAGCGTTATTGAAGCATTTCATCTACCACATGCATATATTTGTGAAGGACAAAAGTACTAATGGAGAAAAAAGGACGTGAATGTTTCAGGAGCAAATGACACGGAATAAGAAGGAATTGCAGAAATACACAAGGAGCATCCAGCATGTCTGCTAAGATTTTCTTTTTGCAAAACCCGGATTGTTTTAAACCGCATTTAAAAGAAAACAAACCAACCAAACAGGAAAAAAAAAAACTATTTCACAATTTCTGCTTACATTTGGCGCTTTGATGATGTCTAAGACTTGCCTAATAATTGCTATTACCTACACAAGACATTGAACTGGGTAATAGTGACCACCAGAAACAACAGCTTCCTAAACCTCCTTTCAATGGAAAGTGATATTGAGAACAGCAGCAGGTGTTTTGACCTCATAATCTGTGCAATTTTGCCCTGAAAAGAATAAAATGTGAGACTACTTCAAGGACAGCAGTAGGAAGCAGGTTCTTCCAGCATAGCTTGATGTCCCTGATAGTGAGGCTCTCCAAGACTACAGAAATTACATATATATATATATATATATACACACACACACACACACACACATATATATATATATGCACACACTTAGGAAAAAAATAAGTCAATTAATAACTATTTATGTTTGTCTCATCTGCATAACTATTCATATGATATATTGGATAGGCCAGATTTTATTTTCAGTCTTATTTTAATCTGTCCCTAAATAAAAATTATGTTCATAAATGTCCTTTTTCATTTGATTTTTAATGGCTGACCCAAGGGTGGACACAGAAATTTCTCTTACTGTAAATGGAGAGAGAGCATCTTGGGAAGCTTTGGTCTCGTTTGGTCATTATTGCTCTAAAGCTGCTACCATTCCCAAAGCTGAGGTGTGGTAACCTAACATATGAATATTCTTGGTCTGCTTCAGTGCAATGTCAGATAGAACAGTTTAAATTCATCGCCTTTCTGATTTAAAGGTCTGTTAAGCTGACTGACCACACCAAAATTGACTAGAAGCAATCATTTGATCTGTTACTGTGACTCAGCTGGGAAGATAGTAATGAGCTAATGGTGGTCAACAGCAGCCTTAAATCTCAACAGCTGTTTTTGCAGGGATCATGTATTTATGTCTCAATTTCCTGGTGTTGAATGCATTCTTAATGTGTCTCAAGATAGGTTTATCTCTCTCCTTAGTATGTGTTATTAAAAATATCACATCAATTAATATTTATGCAGGTCTTTATACATAATGTTTTATAAAGACTCATAATCTGGTCAGAATGACAGCCTCCCATTTACAGATTACTGGGATATATTCCCTTTCTTCGCAGTTTATAGGAAATAAACAACTTAAAATATTAGTAACTATTCAGTAATTCTTCTATCAAAGGGCAGGACACTTCATTTTAAATTCCCCACTATGAGCCAAATTCGACTTTATCGTAGTAAAACTTGCAATATATCCATTATCTTCAGATTAAAGCTAAAAGCTTTTGATATGACAAGCAGGCAATTCATCCTGTTTATCATCTGACAGCTAATTCTCCTCCTCATGCTGCAATAGTGGAGTACAAGTGTTCATTTTGTCACACTAGCTTTACCCTGCCTGAATTTCTTCCCTTAATGCATGTTTGTATTAATCTCCAGATTGTCTTCAAAGTGAGAAGGTGGATGTCCCTGACAAAATTTTAGCACTTCTAAATAATTGATATAATCTCACTGGAGCTCAGAGAGAATTCTTAACCAATCCATCAATCTATTTTAAAGAGTGAGCACAGACTTGGGGAAGTGGGGGAAACAGAGATGAAAGGTAATTACTTTTAGCAATAAAATGTCTAGCTAGATTTTCTGTCCTTTAAATTCACAAATTTTCATTTGCCTTTAACTGCCTTTGTAGATGAACAGAGCAGTTTTCTGAGTGTTACACTTACTGTTTATTTCTATCTCCTCCCCTCCAAATCTGCCCAGACAACATGCAGAAAAGGCAAATGGCAGATATAACTTGGCCTTTGCAGCTCTAAATTCATTAGCTAAATGGTAATTTTGCTTGTGGATTACAGCACTTCTCACTTAAAATGCGCCCATGGATCTTCAACTAAAACTTGGGCTAAATAGTGGAAAAGCTGGAATTTATTTATTCATTAGTTTATTTTGGAGGTTTTTTTTCATGGAAAAATGTAAAAGGAGTCCTTAAAGACACGGATATATTTTTCTTACTGAAATGAGTTTCAGGTGTTAAGGGAGTCTTATCATTTTTTTATTTAATTACCTGTGGCTCAGATATAGAATAATATTTTTTCCACCGGTTTGTTTACCAGCTGAAACCAAGTTAAATTCACAGATTTGGATACAATATTAATTGAAGAACTATTGTCATAGTCAAATGTCAGGGAAAGTTTACGGTGTGGGGGACGAAATGTTTGTTCTTGAAGGTGGCTCAAACCTGATTGACACTGATGCACCCAGTGTCATGTTTTATTTCATTCCTGGGCTTTCTCTGAAATGCTACAAGTTCAACATTTACAGAGTAGTGAAAGAGTCCCAGCTTGTATCTGAATTTAAAATAAACTCAAAAAAAAACCCAACCAAAAAAAAAAAAACAAAAAAAAAACCAACAAAACCAAAGAAAAAAACAAAAGCGAAAAAACCCAACTCAAACCAAAATTTAAAAAAAAACCAAAAGGCCCAAAAAACCCCCACCAATAAAAACAAAAGAAAAAACCCCAAAGCAAACAAAACTCACAAAAAACAAACAAAAAAAAAAAAACCCAACAACAAAAAAATCCCACACTAAAAAACCCCAACAAAACAAAAACAAAACAAAACCAAAAACAAACAAAGAGCCCCAACCAACCAACCAACCAACCAACCAAAAAAGATGCAGAAAAAAACCCCAATGTCAGGATGTAGGACTGAGATCCTGGGGATGCCTTCCACACTGTTACTATGGATCACTTCATCTCATATTGATCCAGATGGAGGCATTATAAATTTGAAAAGAAAGAAAAGTAGGATGCTTACCCAAACATATACCATTTGCAGAAAATGGTATGAGAAAATGACCAAGAGTGTGGTATGCCCCAAAAACACGAGTAATGGCGTCCCCAGTTTTTCTGTGAAAAGTAAGGGACACAAAACTTTTAAGTATGGGTGCAGCTCCTCCCAACAGAGCAGGGCCCAGAGACCAGCCTTTCAAATACTACAACTTTTTTTTTTAATATGTAAAATATTCTTGTAATATGAAACCCAGATGACTTATGAAAGAAAGTCTAATTAAGAGAAGAACTAATTAAGGACATGCTAGGAAAGAACACTGGTGAGGCACTAGAACAGGTTGTCTGGAGAAGCTTGTGTCTTCCCAATCCCTGGAAGGGTTCAAGACTGGATGGAGCTTGGAGAAACCTGTGGAAGTAGAAGCAATGACAGGAGGCTGGAGTGAGATGGTCTCCAAGGTCCCTTCCAATGCAAACTGTTCTATAATTCTCTGAACTGGACCTCCTGAATCTACTTTATTAATATTTTAGGAGATATGTGGGATAAGGATCAGCTCTTAAATCAGAGGCTGTGAGACAACAATCACCACGGGAGGATTAAAATGGAGTGTAGCATCATGTTCTCAACTTCTAAGTGTCCTTACGTGGATGCTAATTCTGAATTTGAGGTACAACAGGAATCCTTCAAAATAAACAAGCAACCCTATTGTTTTCTAGTAGTAAGAGATGTGAGAAAACATGGGCTGTTGAGCTATTAAGTCCATACCTTTCTTCACATCAGGAGTTTCTGCAAGCAAGAGCAAAACCTAAGCAAGTCCCAGGATCAATTCTACTCTGGTCTGATGCATGAGGAGGCATTGCAGGGGTTGTGGTCAACATCTCTGGTACACTTACACAGCCTGAGGCTTTGCAGGGTGAGAGTAAATGGCCTCAAGTTGCACCAGGAAAGGTTTAGGTCAGATATTAGGATAATATTCTTCACCAGAAGGGTTTTCAAACCCCAGGACAGGCTGCCCAGAGCAGCAGTGGAGTCACCATCTCTGGCACATGTGTGGCACTTTAGGATATGGTTTAGTGGTCAGCACTCAGTGGTGCTGAGTTAATGGATGGACTCGATGATCTTAGAGGTGTTTTTCCAACTTTCACAATTGTTACTCTGATTCTGCTGGAGTAAGCTGCTCTGGCTTCAGGCATTCCTGGGGTGTATGCAACAGAGCTCTAGCAATTCAAGAATTTGTGTACTTCACATAAAATCCTTTGAGTCATTTCCATCTTAAAGGACATCTCCTTATTTTCCTCTCCTCTAAATCGTGTTGATGAGAAAAGATAGTCAGTCCCTATTTGAAGGTTTTATTTTTAATGCCCTGTTTTTTCATCTGAATGTAACAATGGAGGATGATTGAAGAGCTGAGACCCAAAGACTCTTCAATTTTACAAATTGGTTTAATTTGATGAAGAAGGAATGCTACATTTTGTTAAATTATATTATGATAAAGAGAAGCTGGTAGCTTCTCAGCATGAATCTGAAAGCAAATTATTTCCGCAAAAAAAGGATGATGTATTTAACCAGACAAGTAATTATGTTGTGGTGCTACTATCTCCCCTGCTTCAGATTAGAAAAAGAATTCAATTATCACTCCATTAGATCAAAAAATAATTTTAGTGATACATTCAAATTGAATTCATTTATTCCTAAGCATGCTCTGGATTAACCTTCATGCATTTGGCTGATTAGAAACTTCAGTCAATACTGTTATTCAAAAAATCTACATTAACTTGCTACAATTTTTATTTTATGTTAACATATTCTGTTATTGATTTTTCTGATGCATTATACCATAAATCATATTTAATTTTCTAGGTCAGATAAGTGGGTTTCTCACACAGTTTAATAAAATTTGGTTTTTTCTGTTATCATGCCTCCTTAGCCCACTTTCCAGATGGGCTGAGATGTTGTAAAGGTGTAAGTTCAGAGGCAACGTCTTCCCAAATCAAAAAGGAAATCTTATCCTTGTTTTATAAAGCTATGATTTTCCTGGCTTTTGAGTTTTATGTTTTGGCTAATATTTTAAGTGGTTTCCTGTCTGTTTCCCTCTCTGTCACAACGTAATACAGGAGACTAAGGTCCCACGTAAAGATAAAGCTGTAGCAAAGGAGAAATAAGAGTAAGGTGATGTTACATGTTTATTTCCATATACATTATTTGTAGGTGTAAGAGGTTGGCTGGGAGAGGTTTCCACACTGCCCAGGGAGGTACTTGAATGCTTTCTTAGCACATCAGTCCTGACAATTTTTCTGTAAAATCATGGTGTCTAGCATTTTAATGCATTCAATATCCCTGATACTGCAAAACCTTTAAGTAAAACATTGCATCAACAGGCCAAGGGGCTTGCCCAGACCTTTCAGAATCCTTAAAGCTAAGCTTTATGACCTTTTCTATTTTTTTTTTAAGAATCAAATATCATAGATGATATAGGCCTCCCAACTAGGATGAAGAGACAGAAGGAATATTTTGTAAGTATCTGAGAGAGAAGTCCCATGATCACTGGCCCTTGATTCTCCAGGGGTACATCCACTTAGGAGGTGTCTGCTGGAAATACAACACAGCAGAGAGAAAAGGTCCTAGGAGGTTCCTGGGGCGTGAGGCACAGGGCTTTCTGGTGAGTGAGACAGGGGAGGATCCTACTGGAGCTGCTGATGGTGAGCAGAGAAGGGCTGGTGGGAAATGTGATGGCTGTAGGCTGTCCTGGGTTCACTGAACACGATATGGAAGAGTTTTTCATTCTCAGAGATGTGAGGAGAGAGATCAGCAGAGCTGTCACCTTGGACTTATGGAGGGCAGAGTTTGGCTGGTTTAGGGGACTAGATGACACATTCCCCTGGAAAGCAGTCCTGGTGGCAAATGAAGTCCAGGAAGGCTGGATACACCTCAGGAAGGAAAACTCAGAGATACAAGTCCCCATGTGCTGAAAGGTTAGCAAGTGGGGAAGGAGACTTATCCGTCTGAACCAGAGACTGTTGGTTGGAACTTGTGGGAAAAAAGGAGAGTGTATCTCCTCTGGAAGCCCAGGTGGAAATTCAGAAAAAAATCTTTGCCCAAAAGGGTTTTCAAGATTGGAACATTCTGCCCAGGGCAGTGGTGGAGTTACCATCCTTGGAAGTGTATAATATTTGTAGATGCAACACCTAAAGACATTACATAGGGTTAGGCTTGGCAGCGCTGAGCTAACAGCTGGACTCAATAATCTTAAAGTCCTTTTCCAACTAAATGATTCCATGATTCTATGATAATATTCTCACCTCAGTAGATGAGTTTAATGTGTTTTATCATCCTTATATGAGAGAACATAAAATCTTGTGCATTTTTAATTACAGAATAGATGTGGGTACTAAACATTTCAGAGAGGAGTAAAAATTTTATTTTCTATAGTTTTTAAGGGTTACATATGGTCGCACGTCCCAAAATTACTAAAATATTTTTGAGTTACTTTACTACTATGCAGTGAAACTTTTCCTGTGGTGTTTTAAATTACCTCACCCATTTTCTGTGGTTAAAAAAATCAAGATAACGTGGAAGTTATGACTCTTTCCGTTTTGTTCCTTGTTGCCATTTGTTACCTTTCATTTCCATTTATTTCATTCTTTACCACAGAACTTAAGAATGTGATAGAGTTTTAGGAAAATAATCAACATCTTTGATAGCTGAATTTTGATTCTGACTAACATTGAAAACTCTTAGTTAATTTATGCTAATTTATTTCCACATCTAATTAAAGTCCTCATCTATTGTATTCATAAATTCTCTCTGATTTGGACTAATGGCCTAGTAGAAAGGAATTTTATGACGTACTATTCAGCATTTATTTTCCCTATTTAAAGTCCTTAGGAAAAAAACCCACACTTAACGATGATTTCGATTTGATAAAGAAAATAGTCTCTTTTTACAACAGTGCCTTACAGCATAAGAAAAACCCTGAGCCCTTGCCTTTTATACTGAATACGCTGTAACACAATTTTATGTGTACTTTAGAAAAAATCTCCTCTAGTTTTCTAGCTCCATTTCATGGCCTGAAAGCTATCTTTACTAAAAGATAAGTAGCAAGTTCAATCAGTTCACTGAAGCAGTGGGTGTCTCTGAGGTGTCATGCGCAAACCCTCTATCAGCTTTATCCCTTCTGTTCTTGTTACAGCCCAAATGCAACATCCCACTCAGGCAAACCATACCAACATGTCAAAAATGCTGATTTTATCAATGTAGTCTCTTCAATAAACTTTCTACTTCAACCTTCTTAAAAAAAAAATCACTAGTTTCTCCAGTTTGAGGGTTACACTCATTTATTCCTATTCTATAATTCTCCTGAATTTCATTTCACTGTATTAGTACCTTGTTTTCCTGCCCTTGCTTTGACAATTTTCTTGTCTCTTCATATGGGGAGATGAATTTGCCTGTGTGGAGATAAGTTATGCTTGCCCCAGTAGTTGCTGAGTTCTTTTTGCCATAACTTTGCCATAATAGCATAGTTCAACAGCAAAATCTTACATCTTACCCAGACATTGCACACAACACTAAGTGGTCCATAGAAGAAGGCTAGCAGGACTTTTTTAATCTCTCCCAAAGTCCATTAAGCATACTGTAATGTGTGGATATCCACAATAGAATGATATTAATTACAGTGTCTATCATCACCCATGGATTTATCAATTTCCATTTCTTAAAGAAGAAAAAAACATTATTCAGTTTCCTCTGGCACAGGTTGGCCAGGGAAGCTGTGGCTGCCCCATCCCTGGGAATGCTCAAGGACAGCTTGGATGGACTTGGAAGAACTTGATCTGGTGAAAGGTGTCCCCGTCCACAGCAGGGAGGTGAAATGATCTGAGCTTTAAGATCCCTTCCAAACCAAACCATTTTGTGACTGATTCTATAATACTTAAAACATGCAAGGCACTAAAACTTGTTTCCTAGCCATGTAATTTCTCCCCTGGATCAAAACTAGATTTTTGCTTTGCATCTCCTGAATTTCTGGCTTGCCACTTTGAAGAAAACATTCTACATGTGCAGACATCACAGCAATTTTTTCTTTAGTGTTTGTATTGGCTTCCAGCTGCTAAGTCTAACATGAAACTGTAGGAAACAGCCTCTTAAACTTCCTCTTTGTAATTCCTGTTCACGTATGTCATGTGCTGGCTTAACAGGGGATTTATTTGAAACCAACTTTTGGTGCTCAATTTTACCTTACCTACCTCCAGTGTTTGAGCACTTTTATTTTTGTTTTAACATGTTGTCCCACGTCAAAATTTCCCAATAATGGCTGATGTATGGATGAGTGTCTCACAGCTTTATTTCATCTGCTTCTATCAGGCTGTGGGCACAGATGATCCCTACATCTTTGGGAAAAAAAGCCCAGAAAACAAACCCAAAACACATAGGTACATCGTATCAGTTAGAAAAGCCTTCCCAAGCCACTAGGGATTCGTAGAGTCATAGAAGAGTTTGGGTTTGAAGGGACCTTTAAGATGGTCTCATTCCATCCCCCCACCACGGGTAGGGATGCCTTCCACTATCCCAGGTTGCTCCAAGCCCCATCCAACCTGGCCTGGAACACTTCCAGGTCTGAAGCAGCCACAGCTTCTCTGGGCACCCTGTGCCAGGGCCTCACCACCCCCACAGAGAATTTCTTCCTAATATGTAATTTAATCTACCCTCCTTCAGGTTAAGCCAATTCCCTCTTGTCCTACCACTCCATGCTCTTGTGAAAAGTTCCTCTCCAGCCTCCTTGTCGACTCCTGTAATGGAAGGTGCTATAAAATCCCCCTGCGCCATCAGACAAGAAAAGAGCAGCAACAGAAAGACGTGCAGTGGAGGAGGAAGTACAAGGGGAAGGGAAAGAAGGGAGTGTGATGGTGTCTTGGAGACAAGGGAGGAGTTTCTGCCCCTGCTGCCAGTGTGGTACAGCTCCTCCACGCTCGAGCTTGCTGGTAGTCGCTTGGAAAGGGCTGCCATTTGGAAGCTACGAGCAGCGTATGTTTCTTGATATGAGCCTGTGGAGAAACATACCGAAAGCTGATCAGTTTTAATGTACACACAGAACAGAGGGAGAGGCAGCACCAGAATCACGCACGTGGGGAGAGGCGCTCTGCTGAATCTCATTACAGACCCAACAAAGAGCTCTGGCTTGGTTTGCTTTTCACAGTTTGGGGTGTTTGACTTCATGTCCTCAGCAAGTAAGGAGGCAGTGGAACCCCCACACTGTCCAAGTAGACTGGTGGGCTCTTTCTGTTCGAGTTTTGATCCACAGACAGCTGAAACCTCTTCTGAACTTCTCAAAATATTTTAGAAATTTATATGCAAGAGCAGCTATTAAATAAAATGAGAATGAGCACCTGCGTATAATAGACAGACAGTCCTTCCTAGTTTTGTGAGTTATTCCATGTTTTAAGTATTTTCCCTTACATAACTCAGGTTTTGAGGTTTTTTAGTTTGTTATAAATGAGAGTGGAGTGATTTTTCGCATGTTGGAGTTGATGGTTGCTGTTGTATTGTTGTACCTGTTGAGTGGAGTTGAAAGTTTGGATTTTTGATAAAGTTCTAGATTGAAAAGTTAAAAAAGAGACTGTTTTAAAGATGTTTTAAGAGTGCAATGTTTCTGGGTAAAAGCATTGGGATATTAAAGTTGTTTGGAGCAAAATAAAAGGGATTGAAGGTATTTTAGATGGAAAAGCAGTTGAACCCATGTAACCCTGAGTTCAGAAGTTTTGTACCTTTTTAAAAATCCTTTATCTTTGTAATTTTATTTATGTAAAACTCAGTTTTTATGTTGTATTGTAAATCTGTAAGCCCATCACCCATCCCAATATTAAAGGCACTCTGCAGCACCCGAGCTAAAAATAGAAGGTTTGCACCTCTCCGCCCACCTCAAGTGGAATACTAATGAGGCCCTTTCCCGCCTTTGCAAATTACCCCTAGGCAACGATCCATCTATTGGTGGGGAAGGCCACCTCATTAATTAGTATTCCCAATCACCAGCGAGCGAGAGGGCGGAGAGGCTAATTCGGACCAGCCCATCAAAAACTTTATAAATTTGGCTCTCTTGAGCTGAGTCAGTCTCTTTTTTCCAGGTGCCTTTACTTCCAACAGCTGCAGACTCTGGTCTGTGCAGGGTGCCTGGTGTCTCTGTCTCTCTGACTAGCAGGGAGTCAGAGGCTGGGTCGGGTGCTGGGCCTCTTGCCCATTTTTATGGGCTATACTTAAAATCTTTTTTTTTGAACTTAAGATTAGCTTAAGTTCGCCACCCGGCCTGAGGGATCTCCGTGTCCTTGGCCACCAACCGGTGGCCAGGAGAGTCTTATTGCTGTCCTGGGACCTTCCTTTTTTTTTGTGCTTTTTTTTCTTTCTTTTTCCTTTCATTTCTCCCTCGGGAGATCCTGGACCTCGTGGGTTCAGCAATAAACACCTTTTGCTCTAACCCACGAGTGTGAAATTGTCTTTTTTTATGACAATTTCTTGGGGGCTCGTCCCGGATATCCTTTTTTTGCCCAAATTTGCCCAAAAATCCCGATTTTTTGGTTTTTTTCCAAATTTTTAATTTTTCCGATTTTTTCCTCAAATTTGGACTACTGCGGATACCACCTACGGTGAGAGGACTCCAAGACCATCGCAGGAGATCGGTGAGGCCCTACCCCTTTCTAGGGGACTGTAGTTAGGGAAAACCAACTTATAAAAAGAAAATTTCTGTTTAGTTTCTCCCTAGCGCCAGCCCTGATTGAAGTGTGAGTGTGGGGTGGGCCACCCCTGGTGTGATTGCAGAGTGAGTGAGACAGGGCAAGGAGCTGAGAGCCAGAGCTCTCTGACTCAGTTTTGGGGCAAGAGCAGAGAGAGTGAGCTTGAAGCGACTGAAAGTGGGAGATTCAAAGAAAATTGAAAATTTTTGTTAAGGGAAAAAGCCCAGCCCCAGAAAGAAAGAAAAAAAAAAAAATACCGCGCGGCCTTCATATATATATATTTTATATTTCTATCTACTCTGTCCCCTTTCTCTAACTGTCCTTTAGCCAGAAGCTTCTCCGGGAAGGGGGGAGCGGCCATTTTGAGTTCTTCTTCTTTAGCCAGAAGCTTCTCCGGGAAGGGGGGAGCAGCCATTTTGGGTTCTTCTTCTTCAGCCAGAAGCTTCTCCGGAAAGGGGGAAGCAGCCATTTTGGTTATCAGCCGGTGGCCATCTTGGTTCCTTATTGTTTAATTGTTCATTGATTAAGTGAATCATTTATAGCGGCCATTTTGGTTTTCAGTCGTCGGCCATCTTGGTTCTTTATTGTTTAATTGTTCATTGATTTGGTGAATCATTTATAGCGGCCATTTTGGTTTTCAGTCGTCGGCCATCTTGGTTCTTTATTGTTTAATTGTTCATTGATTTGGTGAATCATTTATAGCGGCCATTTTGGTTTTCAGTCGTCGGCCATCTTGGTTCTTTATTGTTTAATTGTTCATTGATTAAGTGAATCATTTATAGCGGCCATTTTGGTTTTCAGTCGTCGGCCATCTTGGTTCTTTATTGTTTAATTGTTCATTGCTTTATTTAATTGCTTGAGTGAATTATTTATAGCAGCCATTTTGGTTTTCAGTTGTCGGCCATCTTGGTTCCTTATTGTTTAATTGTCCATTGCATTATTTAAGTGCTTAAGTGAAGTATTTATTTTTCCCACGGGAAGTTATTATTGTCGGCCATCTTGGTTTCTTATTGTTTAATTATTCAATTGCTTTGTTAATTGTTTAAGTTAATTATTAATTTTTCCCACGGAAAGTTCCCATCATAGAAAATAATTAAGTTAAGTTAAGAACATCAAAAGATATAAATAAATTAATTAATTTAATTAAATTAAAAAAAAAAAAAAAAAAAAATTGTAAAAAAATAAATTAAATCAAAATATTCATATATTATTTAAGTGCTTAAGTGAAGTATTTATTTTTCCCACGGGAAGTTATTATTGTCGACCATCTTGGTTTCTTATTGTTTAATTATTCAATTGCTTTGTTAATTGTTTAAGTGAATTATTAATTTTTCCCACAGAAAGTTATCAAGTTCCCATCATAGAAAATAATTAAGTTAAGAAAAGAACATCAAAAGATATAAATAAATTAATTAATTAAATTAAAAAAAAAAAAAAAAAAAAAATTTTGTAAAAAAATAAATTAAATCAAAATATTCATATATTATTTATACATATATTATTTAAAAAAAAAAAAAAAAAAAAAAAAAAAAAAAAGGAGAGAAAATAAAATAGAGAGTGGGTATTTTAAATTCTATATTCTTTTTACTTTCCCATCGTTGCAGTTGAGCCAAAATGGGTCAGTGTGTAAGCAAGAGCCACTCTTCCCTGAAGAATTACAAAGTAGCACCTGACAGTCCCCTAGGCATTATGCTCAAAAATTGGGACAGTCATGAATTAACTAAGGGGAAGGATGCAGTGCAAATGATCCAGTACTGTGTCTTTGAGTGGCCTAGAAAGAAAATTCGAGAGGATGGACTCAAGTGGCCCAAACAGGGATCTTCAGAGATATGGCTCTGTAAGGCCCTTTGCTTATATCTACATTATAAGGGCCCAAAGAAATTGGAACAATTGGATTACGCACGAATTTGGTTAAAATATTGGAACAATGTGGAAACAAAAGACGAGAAAATCTTAACAGTAAAAGACAACTCAAAATTAACTAAACATGAAACATCAACCACTGACAAAAAAGATCAAAAAGTAAGGAAAGTTCAACCAAAGCGATGGGACCCTTTAGATGCCCTTCCACCAGTTGCTGCTAACCAAATTGATGGAGATAGTAGTGCCGAATCCTCAATAGAGGAGGAGGACACAAATAATTCCAGTCAGTCAGATGAGGGAGAAGTCTGCACACCAGAAAGAAAACATACCCTCTCTAACTCTCCTCGTCCAAAACATTCAAAAAGCAAAATTACTCCAATTGGAAAAGAAAAATCTCTCTCCTCAACCAGAAAACGAAATGTTAAATTGGCCTGCTCAATTTGTGAGGATTGTTCCAAAACTCCACAAGATAAAACAAAGGCTTTCCCCCTGCGAGAAGTGCCTATGGGTGGAGCACGGGGAGGAATTGGATATGTAGTTGCACCTCTTTCCTCCTCAGAGGTAAGAGACTTCAAAAGAGAAATGAAGTCCTTATTGAGTGACCCGATAGGGTTATCTCAACAATTCGATCAATTCCTCGGGCCAAACATATTCACTTGGCACGAAATGCAGTCCATCCTCCAGTCCCTGTTCTCCCTGGAGGAGCAATGTTTAATAAGGACTGCGGGAATGAAAGTGTGGGAGAGAGAAAATAATGATAATCAGGGCCCTCCTGGAGAACGGAAAATGCCAAATGAAGATCCAAATTGGAACCCAAATGACGAGGAGGATAGGGAAAATATGAAAGATTATAGAAAATTGATAGTAAAAGGGATTAGAGAGGCTGTTCCGAGGGTGAACAACATCAAGAGGGCATTTGGAAGTACCCAAGGTAAAGATGAAACTCCCCATGACTGGCTGGAAAGGTTAAAGAACAATGTGCAATTGTACACCCAATTGGATTTAGACAGCGACAGCGGGCAAACAATGTTGAAAGTACATTTTGTGCTATACTCCTGGCCGGATATTCGTAAAAAACTGGAAAAATTGGACAAGTGGCCAGAGAGAGATTTAAAGGAATTACTCGAGGAAGCTCAGAGGGTCTTTGTTCGAAGAGATGAAGAAAATTGGAAAACAAAAGCAAAAATAATGAAAAATGTTGAAAAAGACCCTCCCAAAGATACTACAATTGGCTCTCCTAAACCCACTCAATTTACTAGAGGTGACTCGAGGTCGAGTGACCCGAGTATGAACAAAGCAAACCACTATTGTACCTATTGTAAGAAACCAGGCCATGGGACCTGGTATTGTTACAGGAAGCAGAAAGACCAAGTAGTGTACCAGGAAACCCAGGCCGAAAGTGACTGAAGGTGTCAGGGGCTCTATCCAGTGGGGACCGATAAACATCAACAAGAGCCCTTGATAACTTTATTAGTAGGTCCCCATCATCAACCTGTAACGTTTCTTGTGGACACTGGAGCTGAAAGGACTTGTATTGCGGAAGTACCAAAAGGACTATACGTTACCAAAAACAACACCATAGAGATCTCAGGAGCGAAGGGTGACACTTTTACCGTCCCAATCATTCCAAATGTGGAGATCAGGGGAAATGCAAGAATTCATATTAATGACATCCTTTTTGTTCCTCAAGCAGGAATGAATCTATTGGGGAGAGACCTGCAGATTCCACTGCAAATTGGGGTAGTCCCCCGTAAAGGTAAAATGGTTACCAAGCTATTTGTATTATCAGTAAAAGATGAGAACCAGATAAACCCCATTGTCTGGGCCAAACCGGGCAACCGGGGAAAAATAGACATGACACCACTAACTGTGAACTTACTTCCAGGAACGAATCCTATTCGAGTTCCACAGTATCCCCTAACCAAGGAGAAGCGGAAGAAACTGAAGGTCACCATCGAAGAGCTGCTAGAGGATGGCATCCTAGAGCCTTGCAAGTCTCCCTTCAACACACCGATTCTGGGTGTCAGCAAACCAGACGGGGGCTGCCGACTTGTCCACGACCTGCGTAAGGTAAATGACAGAGTGGAAACCAGGTACCCCCTGGTTCCTAACCCATACACACTTTTAAATCAAATTCCACCATCACATGCCTGGTTCTCTGTTGTTGACCTTAAGGACGCATTCTGGTCATGTCCCCTAGATCCTTCCTGCAGAAACATCTTTGCATTTACTTGGGAGGATCCAGATACAGGGAGAAAGCGGCAGCTTCGATGGACTCGGTTGCCTCAGGGTTACACTGAGTCCCCCACGCTTTTTGGCCAGGCCCTTGAAGGCCTTTTAACTACCTTTGATCCACCAGAGGGCATAAAAATCACGCAGTATGTGGACGACCTGCTGGTGTCTGGGGAGCAGGAGGAGACAGTCAAATTGGCTACTATAAAACTATTAAACTTTCTAGGGCAGAAAGGGTTGCGAGTGTCAAAACAAAAATTACAATTCGTACTACAAGAAGTAAAATACCTCGGACATTTAATTGGGCATGGTACAAAAAAACTGAGTGCCGAAAGAGTAAAGGCAATAATTGACCTGCCACCTCCAAAAACAAAACGAGAAATTAGACAGTTACTGGGCCTGTTTGGATATTGTAGGCTCTGGATTGACAAGTACTCGCAATCCGTTCAATTCCTATACGAAAAATTAACTGAGGAGGAGCCAGTGCATTGGACAAAATCAGACGATCAAAAACTAAAAGATTTGAAAGACAAATTACTGCAAGCTCCAGTCCTCAGCTTACCTGCCCTAGATAAGCCCTTTGATTTGTTTGTAAATGTGGACAAAGGAGTTGCCTTTGGGGTGCTGACCCAAACGTGGGGCGGGTCCAGAAAACCTGTAGCTTTCATTTCGAAGATCTTGGACCCTGTATCAAGGGGATGGCCACAATGCATCCAGGCAATCGCAGCGTCGGCAGTTCTGGTTGCCGAGGCTCAGAAGCTGGTGTTTGGAGGGACACTCACAGTGCACACACCTCACTGTGTAAAGGCCATTCTAACTCAGCGGGCCTCAGAGTGGCTCACGGATGCCCGAATTGTGCAATATGAGAGCCTCCTAATTGAATCTAAACATCTTCACTTCGCCACATGTACCTCACAGAACCCAGCACAATTTCTTTATGGCTTACCACAAGATGACTTAGCCCACAATTGCATAAATGTGATCGACCTACAAACAAAGGTGCGGGAAGACCTAACTGACATCGCCATCCTCGAAGGGAAAAAGATCTTTGTAGACGGATCATCCAGGGTGGTACGTGGAAACCGATGCTCCGGGTATGCAGTGGTAGACGGGTTGGAAATGAAAGTAATAGAAAAAGGGAAACTACCAGGACATTGGTCTGCTCAGGTATGCGAGCTTTATGCGTTGGAAAGAGCCCTCCACCACCTAGCCGGGGAAATCGGAACTATATACACAGACTCTAAATATGCCTTCGGGGTGGTCCACACCTTTGGTAAAATATGGATGGAACGTGGGCTATTGAATTCAAAAGGGAAAGACATTTTGCACAAAGAAATGATTGTAAAAATCTTAGAGAGCTTAAAGAGACCAAAAGCCATTGCTGTGGTACATGTACCAGGACACCAAACCGGGCTCAGTCTAGAAGCTAGGGGAAATACTCTAGCAGATAATACAGCTAGAGAGGCAGCTATTGAAGGACTGTTCACAGAGACTGTTTTAAAGGTAACCACACGAGCAGCAGCGAAAAGACAAGAAACAACTGATGCAGAGGAATCGAACAAGACCAAAGAAACCTCCGAGGAGGATGAAGTCCCTAAAACCCTGGAAGCAAATAAGGAAGAGATACCATCAGCACCAGACCAACAAGGGGTAAGTGAGAAAAACTTACCCAGGCCCATTTTCAACAACAAAGAAAAAGAACAATTGGCGGCAATTGGCGGAATAGAAGACCAGGAAGGTAGGTGGCACCTTCCTGATGGTAGGCAAATTCTAAACAAAGCACTGACTCGTGAAATTTTATTTGCGATACATAGAAATTACCATTGGGGAACAAAGGCCCTAGTAGATCACTTTTCCCGGGTCTTCTGTTGCCTGAGAGTATACGAAATTGCAAACCAAATTACCAAAAATTGTCTAGTATGCCAAAAAGTCAATAAAAAACAAATGAAAAATGTTCCAAAAGGGGGAATGGACATAGCTTCTCGTCCATTCCAGAGCATCCAGATAGACTTCACAGAGATGCCCCTTATACAGCGGTGGAAGTACCTATTAGTCATAGTAGATCACCTCACTCACTGGGTGGAAGCTTTTCCTACCACCAATGCCACCGCCCACACAGTGAGTAAGGTGCTCTTAGAACAGATAATTCCCCGCTATGGAGTCCCTCTAAGAATTGACTCAGATAGAGGAACTCATTTTACTTCTCAAATCACTCTAAATTTAATCAATCAATTAGGCTCAGATTGGAAATTGCATACTCCCTGGCACCCGGAGAGTTCGGGAAGAGTAGAACGCATGAATCAGACACTAAAAAGAATACTCACAAAATTAATGATAGAAACAAAGTGGTCCTGGGTTAAGTGCCTCCCACTTGCCCTATTAAGCGTTCGAACACAACCACGAACTGACATTCAAGTCTCAGCGTATGAAGTGTTGTTTGGACTCCCTTATTTAGCTGGACAGCGAGAAATCGATGTAAAAGAGACTGGAAACATAGCAATAAGGGAGTATGTAAAGATCATTGCGTACAACATCCAAGAGTTAAAGGAAAAGGGCCTGCTCGTGCAAACACCACCTCTTGATTTCAATTTACATAATATTCATCCAGGAGAGTGGGTGTTAATAAAATGCTGGAAAGAAAAATCTCTAACCCCCTCTTGGGAAGGCCCCTTCCAGGTTCTTTTAACAACAGAAGCAGCGATAAGAACAGCAGAAAAGGGATGGACACACATTCGGAGAGTAAAAGGTCCAGTGACTCCACCAGAGGATGAAAAAGAGCTCCGAGAAAAAGGAAAACCTTGAACCGCAACAGTATCCTTTAAAACTAAGATCTAGTCAAAGAAATGTTACCAGTTACTGTAAATGTTATTGTTGTTGAAGTTAAAAGACTGTTCAAGTTTCAAATTACCATGTTCAACATTTGTTACATATATAAAACACTAACCTTGTTTCTCCCACTTCCCACTTTTTGTAGGAAGGAAAACCTGCCTGATAAGATCTGCCTCTTCTTCTAAGACCAAAATAATTTGGCTACAAATTAACGGACACACGTTCCTCACAGGAACTGACCGAGGCCAAGTAAAAATGAATCTCCTGCGGCCTGAGGGAGAGAACGCGCTTAGCACCAGTCCAGAGACTCCAGGAAAGGAATGCCAACCACCAGCACAAGCAGGAATAGAGCCCAAACCGAGAAAGGTCACCGTACTGCTCTTCCTGGCCGTGGCACTAGTCATCCCTGTGCCGAAGATCCTGGAAGCCAAGGCGGACATAAGGTGCAACAAGTGCTATCACACCATTTACCAGACCGCAGGAAATTCATTCAAAATAAAACACTTTTTCCGTGCACATTCCTATGTAAGCCCAGGTTGCTACAATATTGTTAACTTGGGAAGGTGTACGGAAAAAGGACAGAAGTATTGGATTGGGCAAAACATTGGTACTCAAATTCAAAAGATAAAAGGAGAGTGCCCCTCCGATGATGTTTGGCTTTGTTTCAATTTCAATTATATCACAAAAAAGGAAGATTTAATAAAAAGAAAAACCTTTGAATTGGACCTGATTCAAGAAACTGTAATTGAAGAAAACCAAAAACAACAGGAAGCTGGCTTATCAAAAGTAGACCAAAATTTATTTATTGATTTGGCGGAGAGGATAAGTCAGCAACTAAATTTAACAAATTGCTGGGTGTGCGGAGGAACTTTAATGTCCGAGTACTGGCCTTGGCGAGGGGTCGGGATTGGACCCCTCAAAATCATACAGCTGGGCAATCTTCCGCCAAACACCCGAACTGATAATGAAATTTGGCATTTAAGTAACACAGTCTTAGGGGAAGAGTGCATTTGGAGAAAAGCCCCAAGATTCTTCCAGAGGGTGGGAGAAACAACGTGTAAAAGATACCTGGTCACAGACGGGAAAAAGAGCTGGTGGCTGCCCACAACACCAAACGTATACTGGTCAAGTACACAACTACCTCATAAAAACTGTGTTTACAACAAAATCGAGAAGCTGTTCCAATGCTGGGAGGATGGTAATCCTTTTTCCACACTTCCTGCTTTCTCGAGGTATTGGACTCAGGCGAACTCAGTTAAAGACAGTTTCTGGGCAGCTCCAGAAAATTTGTTTTGGATAAGAAATGACAACTTTTCTGTAGCCGAAAAGACTCTATTTTGTTCCTCCAGTGTTGCGCATGAGTGAAGTGGGTACACTGTGAGAGTAATGCGAAAAATCAAGGTTCCCTAAGAAAAAAGAAAAAGGGGGGAGTTTGTTATAAATGAGAGTGGAGTGATTTTTCGCATGTTGGAGTTGATGGTTGCTGTTGTATTGTTGTACCTGTTGAGTGGAGTTGAAAGTTTGGATTTTTGATAAAGTTCTAGATTGAAAAGTTAAAAAAGAGACTGTTTTAAAGATGTTTTAAGAGTGCAATGTTTCTGGGTAAAAGCATTGGGATATTAAAGTTGTTTGGAGCAAAATAAAAGGGATTGAAGGTATTTTAGATGGAAAAGCAGTTGAACCCATGTAACCCTGAGTTCAGAAGTTTTGTACCTTTTTAAAAATCCTTTATCTTTGTAATTTTATTTATGTAAAACTCAGTTTTTATGTTGTATTGTAAATCTGTAAGCCCATCACCCATCCCAATATTAAAGGCACTCTGCAGCACCCGAGCTAAAAATAGAAGGTTTGCACCTCTCCGCCCACCTCAAGTGGAATACTAATGAGGCCCTTTCCCGCCTTTGCAAATTACCCCTAGGCAACGATCCATCTATTGGTGGGGAAGGCCACCTCATTAATTAGTATTCCCAATCACCAGCGAGCGAGAGGGCGGAGAGGCTAATTCGGACCAGCCCATCAAAAACTTTATAAATTTGGCTCTCTTGAGCTGAGTCAGTCTCTTTTTTCCAGGTGCCTTTACCACCAACAGCTGCAGACTCTGGTCTGTGCAGGGTGCCTGGTGTCTCTGTCTCTCTGACTAGCAGGGAGTCAGAGGCTGGGTCGGGTGCTGGGCCTCTTGCCCATTTTTATGGGCTATACTTAAAATCTTTTTTTTTGAACTTAAGATTAGCTTAAGTTCGCCACCCGGCCTGAGGGATCTCCGTGTCCTTGACCACCAACCGGTGGCCAGGAGAGTCTTATTGCTGTCCTGGGACCTTCCTTTTTTTTTGTGCTTTTTTTTCTTTCTTTTTCCTTTCATTTCTCCCTCGGGAGATCCTGGACCTCGTGGGTTCAGCAATAAACACCTTTTGCTCTAACCCACGAGTGTGAAATTGTCTTTTTTTATGACATGATTGTAGTTTATTTCATAGTTTCCCATTTTATGGAGTGGTGCTCTTTCATTTTTGGGGTTCTGGTTTATCCTTTTTAAGACAAGCAGCAGGCCTTGAGAATTTTGTTTGTTTCTTTGTTTTGGGTTGGGTTGGGTTGGTTTTGATTTTTTTTTTATTTATTTCATTTGTTTGTTTTTGGTTTGGTTTTTGGGTTTTTTTTTAGTTTAAGGAGTACCACAATGCCATGATTTTAGTATTCTTGTAGAGTGTGTTGACTACACAACATTGGCATCAATATACTGCAGGATATGGAGAAAACTACACAGACATTGCCACTATCCTTAGTAATTAAGTGTCTAAATGTTTGCATTTCAGTATTCTTTTTAGGGTGTTGGTTTTTTTTTTCTTTTCCAAAGAGGGAACATTCTCAGATCTCTTTCTTTAGACAGGTACCAGAATCCAAAATGCTGCAATTTATTTGAAAGAAGGAAGAAAATTGTAACCGCTGAGTTCAGCTCACACACAAAAAAGGGGAGAATTTTGCATTCATTGAGCTAACCACTCTTCACTGCACTGTTTCATTTTAATCTAATGCCATTCCACCTCCTCTTTCTTTTGTCCTGGCAGAGTCAATTATAACCACAGATTGCTACATGAAATTGCAGCACTAGGGAAACTGTTAGCACCTAGCTGCTCTGGCACAAGATCACACTAAACAGCTTATTAAGATTCAGCCATCAGCTCTGATGAGTTACATGCAGCAAAGGGCTGGGATTTACTTCCAACTCATTTAATTACAGAAATCAATGAATTCACAGAGCAAAGCCATGAACAGGAAGATCAACTCGACTTGGCCACCATTTCATTTGAGATCTCAAGATGTTGCAAGTGAGACAGTACCAAGAATCTGTTCGATTTTGGAGGTTTAAACAAATGAAACAATGGTAATACAATCACACATATCTTTACCATGATATCAAAGTATTTTCAGTATTTCACCAATAAAATAAATGAAATTGAACAATTTTTTTTTTATCTTACAAATAAGGGACAAAGTTATAAATAAGGGAACAAAGGTCTTTACCTTATAAAACAGGGGATTGTCTCATAAATAAGAGCACTAGTATGCTCTGGCAGAAAAGTATTAAAGAGTTCTGCACAACTGAAAATCCAACTGGTTGTGCTGAAGAGGGTTTTTTTCATTTGAATAGCTGCCTAAACACTGTCTTACCTCTAACTCCTCTAAAGCAGATAAAGAGAATGGTCAATCAAAGCATCCCATCTGACATGGTAACACCAAGAATCTGATCCAACCAGTTTTGGTGATGGCTACAGCAGCAGCTAAGTTATTTAAATTTCATCAAATGTACAGAGCTGAGGTAACCACAAAATATTCCTCTCACAGCACACAAAGTTGAAACAGCATAAAAGGCTGAATAAATGTTATAAAACATAGAGCAGTTTTTGTGGGATCTTGCAGTGCATCACCCTATCTCCTGACTGTCCCCTGTGAAAGCATGGCTTTTGTCCCATGGTTTCACAATTTACTCATTAAACTTTATTATGTCATATGCCTTGCTTTCCTGGTATGCCATTATGATGTGATGTTAACTACAAAACCAAATACTAAACAGAGCTTTGGAGAGAACAAGCCCTCAGGAAACAAAAAACCCAAAATGAAAACAAAAACAAACAAACAAACAAACAAACAAACAAAACCCCAAGAAAACCCCAACAAAACAAAACAAAACAAAACACCAAAACAAAAAAGAAAAAACAAAAAAAACCATGAGCAGGTATAACGGAACATGAAGGGGGAATAAGGACAAATCTTAGAATAAAAGTAACCACAATTAAAAAATGCAAACAGAAGTCCAAGATATGCTAATCAAAAAATGTCCTATTATGCAAATGTAACAGTAATTGCCGAGCATATGTATTTGAATCTCAAAAGGAGAGAAAAAAATATGTAACAGCTACTGATGCCATATTGTACATTTGAGTAATTTAAGATACTGATTTATCTTTTGGAGGTTCCTTCTCCTTCTTTCTCCCACAAAGGGCATCATTCCTGCATACAAATGAAAAGCTCCAAAGCACTTTGTCCAAGGTTAATAGTTTTGTGTTAAAATTTTTTGTACAGGTTTAGCAAGTCAAATAGTTGCTGAGCTCTGTGGCGTGGAATTAAAGCATCAGGGCAGTAGTGGAAAGAAAATTATCTGAGTGAAATGAAGAAATTGAAAAGACAGTGATTAAAAGAAGGATTATGATAGAAAGCTAATTTAATTAACTGGATAAGGAACTACAATAAGACAAAGACTCAGGTTTTTAAAAAAGTATACATTCCTTAAGGTAACAGTGTTTTAATCAATTCAGCATTATAATGAGGAGGGAGAAAAGTTCAAAATCAGTTTTTGGGGGGGTTTTCTTAAGATTTTTTTTTTTTTCTTTTTATGAGTAGGAAGTCCTTGAAGATGGATTAACTCCATGAAGGCAATACCTACAGTCCATGGAATTGTCTGTGTAGAGTTTGAACAGAATTTAATCTAAGAAAATATATTTCTTTCTTCTTCTAGTGCAATGTTACCATGTGGGTGAGTCAGCAAGGTCTCCAGAGGCAATGGGGAAGAAAATGTCATTTTCCTTATAATGAGAAACTGGGTTTAATGAACTCACTCTGAACAATTCTTGGCTTAAGAAAGGGTTAACTGCTAAGATCAGGTTTCATACACCAGATTCCACCCAAATACTGAAACAGGAATGGTATGTTTTCCTTCTGCCTGCAGCACAGCACAAAACATATGGGACCATCAAAAGTTTAGTTTTGGGGCAAAATGGCATGTAACTTGCAGAGGATGAATCACACTACAAAAATACAGATCCTGAATGTCATAATGAGAAATAAAAAAAAAGTGATGATTTCTAAAGGAAAATCAATTTCTGATTCAAAAGTTTTTTACAGAGAGAAGAGAGAAAGAAATTCTTCCTTTACCACCAAGGATTATAATGGAGATACCTGAAAGATTAATACTGCTCTGCAACACCTCCAGAATAAGACAGACATATAGATGCCTGTTTGTGAAGGAGATGAGAGAAATCTTAGATAAATGAAGGCATCCTTATAGGCTCAGTAGATATGACATGGGAAACAAAAAATCCCCTACACTTTTTGGGGGGGCGTGTATGGAAACAGTGGGGAATAGCCTGAAATGCCCACCTGGAACTATAGACCTTTGTGTATATATACATATTTGAGCAGTGAATCAGACCCTGAAGCGACCCCTGCCTCACACATTGGCACCTCTATCCAGGCTATTTAATCTCAAGCAGAATTCCACACCTCAAGCATTCAATATGAACACATATTGAGAGACCACATATGAAATGCGGTTTATTTTTATGAAAATTTACACAGTGGCTGAAGTCTGAAATGCAACCCTGAAAGCTGGCCGTGCTCTGGTAACGAGAGTGAACGAAACACTGGCTACCACAGTTTTCAGGGAGTAAAGTAAGTCCAAGCTTCCCCCCATGTGTTCTGCAATTAATTTTTGGTAATTGAATAAAGGAGAAAAACAAAGCAAGACAATAGTGTTTAGCAAGTGTATTCTGTGTAAGAGGACCCCAGTATAATCACACTGACAACATAAAATAAGAAATCATATAGAAAACTTTTTTAATTATTTCAAAAATTTCATTTAAAGAATGATGGGAGAAGGATTTTATGGAATCTGGCAGAAAAAAAATACCCAAAGACTGGATTCAACAGGTATGTCTATCAAGTTATTCTCTCCACCTAATCCTTTAAAGTGATTGCTCTCAGGTTACCTGGTTATCTCTCATCCAGCTGCCATGTCCACAATCAAGGGTGACGAGACCTCTCATGTAGGATTTCAAAGTCTTCCGTTGTTTTTTTTTTTAAGTAGAATGCTGCTAAAATATTTCTCATCAGTCCACACCTGCTTACCTATCCCAGTATCCAGATGGATCCCCATTACTTTTGTTTAGTGGAGGCAATATTACAGAAGTCCACTTTTGCAGGCATAATTTTGTTTCTGATGCAGCTATACTTTTCTGATGTAATTATTGTTTTTCCTTGTCTGGAGACAGCACCTCCGCAGCCATTCATTCATATGTTCTCCTCTCAGTTACCAATTCACTGCATGATCTTTTTGATCACACCATGGAAAAGCAATTGCGTATGGACACTTACAAATTTTATGGCCAGGGTTTTCTTTGACTTTGATGAGATGAGATGAGATGATAACCTGACCTGGATGAAATAACCACCATACAAAAGATGGAAAGAGATTGAATGAGGTGAGGTAATGCAGAGTGGTGGTGGAGTGGATAGGCCTCTGTGCATTCCAAAGATATCTCTATGGGTTAAGAGATCACCCTGGCCAGTCCAGATTCAGTACTGCACAGGCAGAGACTTCTCTCACCCGTGCTGGTGGAAGGCACAAACACACACTCACCCCAGAGCTTTAGATAGCTTGTGAGTTACCAGAGACAAAGAACTCAGAGAGCCCAGTTGCGTGGAATTCCAAGCACGGTTTATTCCCAAAGGCATCCGACAGCGAAAGAAGATGAATGACCCTGAGTGATCATGGATATAGAGATTCAGGGCCAATAGGGTCAGGGAGAAGGTGGGGACTACAACAACAACCAATAGGGAGAAGGGAGGGGTGGAGTGAGGGACCAGGTCAAGGCCAATCAACACAGGAGGATTAGCATATCTAGGGAGAGACCACCCGACCAACACTCAGAGCGTATTTCACACTTCAGAGATGTCCCACTAGCATGCCTCTGCTGCCTGGGGACCTCTTGGCTTCTCCGAGATGGTTTCGACCACCGCAACAGTGAGGAACCTTTGGCAATGTGCTGTAAACCTCTGAGATACCATTATTTGCAAATATGTAATGACAATCTCCACTGAGGCTGCCAAGATATAAAATTTAACCCTGCAGCATGGCTCCTCTTACTTGCTGCTGTTCAGTAGTGCTAAAACTCCTTTTTCTAAACTCGCTTTCAACCTTCAAGGATAGCATTGCCCAGTTCTTTCATTCCCTTCCAACTTACACCTTAAAATGGGATGGAATTTTTCCAAGAGGACCACAACAGGTAGGAAATTATGAGTAATGTTTGTGCTCTACACAGTGCAACTACAAGATTTTGTGGATCTGTTCTTTATTCTGGGATGCAGCCCTACAGGATTGTGGCAAACTGAAGGAAGGTATTTTGGTCCCTCATGTAAGCTTCCTGAGTAGGAGCATTTAAAATTCATGGACTTTGACTTCTCAGAAAAAGATACAAATCCAAAAATATTTTGATCGGCACATTATGTTCTGTTGGTGAGATAATAAACATTAGAGCAACTGCTGACCATCTAGCACAGAAAGTAAAGCCATTTCACCTTTCTACTAATTAAATCCTAGCTGAATGCAATTTGAATAGTTTTGAAAAACAAGATTGAGAAGGGAAAATTGGGCTCTAAAAGAGACATTGCAGAGCAGACAGGACAGCAAGTAGAACACTATAAGAAAAGGCCTTTTGCTCATGGAAACCCTTTGAAACATTTTTAGGAGTGAAATGTCATCATAATTTTTAAAAAATGAGAAAGAAGCCCCACAGAACTTGCAGGGAAATGATCATACAACATCAAAAAATAAATGTTCCACATGTGGGCTTTTAAAAAATGTGATAAAAATTGTAATGTGGAAGAAAAATAGAAAAAGCTGTGATATTTCTTGGTAGAAAAATGTGTGTGGGAATTGGAATCTAATTCCCCCCGGTGACAATGATCAGACAAATACATTCTCAGTACTCAGGTGCCTCCATACATCAGATTTAGCCCTTGTTCACCGTGTTAGCTTCCCACAGCAGCACAGATAGCAGGGCTAGAGGGCAACTCTGAGCCAGATGATCTTTGACTACCACAACTGTACCTAAACATCTTTTAGTTTTTTGGGTTTTTTTACAGATATATATCTAAGAGATTTTTAAAAATCTCCAGCAATGGGGCATCTACAACCTCTCTGTGTTTCCTTAAAAATCCTTATGCTAAGAATTTTTCCCTAATTGCCAAACTAAATCTCCTTTACTGCAATTTAAGGCCGTTGCTGCTTGCCCTCGCCCCAGTGGACACGAGAAACACTTTATTAATTTCCTTTTTGTAGTCATTTTTTACACGTTTGAAGGTACTTATGTCTCTCCTCACTCGTCCCTCCTCTAGACTAAACAAATTCCATCACGCTGAATATTCAAGGCCTCAGTGGCTATTTACAAAGTGCTCATATATCAGGGCACAGCAGACCTGAATGGCTGTCTAAACTCCTTGGTAAGTGATGGCTCTGCTCCTCTGTCCCAGGGGAACCGTTTAGGTTGAGGAAAAAAGAAATGTGAATGAACTTGGGGTACTTTATGAGCGAGTTCAGATGCATGCTGTGTGTTCATCCCTGAGATGTAAATGGATATTGTGGAACTAGCCGGCCTCCCCCAGGGGATGAAAAGAACGAAGTAGAGCCAAAGTGAGGTGGTAGCTTTCCAGGAAGGGGTGGGAAGGTTGTCTGGACTCAAAAAGGAGTCTTGTTGCTCCTACTGAGCCTGATTTAGAAGTAAGGAGCTGAACAGCACCTTTGTGTGTCCTGAAACCTCTTCCTTCCATCTAGAGAGCATGAAGGTTCATCTATGAAAGCTCTGTTGAGATTATAAAAGTCTATTATCTAAAGGTCATAATGTGTCCCTGAAATTGATGGACTAGCAGAAAACTAAGAGCAGGGGTCTAGGTTTAGGAGTTTAGGGCAGAAACTGAAGCACAGGAAGTTCCACCTGAACATGAGGAAGAATTTCTTTACTGTTTGTGTGACTGAGGACTGAACAGATTGTCCAGAGAGGGTGTGGAGTCTCCCTTGTTGAGGATATTCCAGAGCTCCCTGGACACAATCCTGTGCCCTGAGCTCTGGGATGAGGCTGAACGTGACCCACTATGGTCCCTTCCAACCTCACCCATTCTGTGGTTCTCTGATTCTCTGAGCTGCTGAGTTGTGCCAACACCAGATCAAACACCAGTTCCACAAACTGGAGAAGGATTTGCTACTCACCTCTCTTCTCTTCATGCCAAGTGTCAAGTCCTTTGTTTTATTGTATTTTATAATGTGTTGGTTAATGCAGACATGTAGCACTGGACATAGATGAAGAAAAGAAAATCCACACACCATCTCTCCCTCCTGTGAAGAGTGAACCACGCTTGACAGATGCTAATTATATCACTCGGCGTTATATGACAAGGTGCTCAGATGCTGTAGTGATGGGAATGGATATATAAATACAGTAGGTCTTAGATCCCATTATGCAATAACTCTATTTGAATAAAACCTAGACTGACTGTCAATGATGCTGTGGTAACTGAGTGGTGTGAAACAGGGGAAAGATATGGTGCTTCCTTCCCACATCTAATCTTTGCAAGAATTCTTCCAGATAGAAAATTCTGAGAGATTTACAGAGAATTTGTCTAAATTCTGCATTGCCTTTCTCCTGTTTCTAAACACAGCACCTGAATACTTTCCAGAAATATGAAGCAGTGTGACTAAGCATCTGTCAGGTGTTTGCTCTCTCATCTTCCCAAGGGCAGAAGTAGGAGTGTGTATGTAAGCGGAAGCAGATGGCAGAGTAAGCATATTCTGTATACATGGATATGGTGAATGCACTAATATTGTTTAAATATCAAATCCTCAATAGCTTTGCTTTAAATAGCAGTGTATCAAGCTAGGAAGATGAAAGTCATGGAATTGTTTTGAGGGAGAAAGCTGTGTAGGAGAGGACATGGGGGAGAGAGAGAGATGTGCGGAAGAGGATTATTTAGCAGTGCTGCAACCCAAAGGCACCACTGGATTAATTCTCTAATCTGCAAACAGAGAATCGATTAGGTACTATTAGCAGGCAAAAAAAAACCTGCAGTGTAGTTCAGCTGCTTTTGTAGGACTAACAGGAAAAAGCTGCCAGCTGAGATGTGAAAGAAATGTGCCCAGAGTGATGGTGAGAGGAGCAGAAGGGAGCCCAGGGTGGGGGAATGACAGCTCAGACCTGAGAGAGAGAGTGGGAGCAGAGAGGAAGGCACTGCTGACTGGCCTTGAGATACGGACACTTTATACTTCTTCTTTTTATCATACTTTAGGGCACTTCTTTGGGAGCAAAAGTCCATCAGATTGGCTGCCCTTAACACTGAAAAGCAGAAATTTCTGAAGAACAGGGGCAGCTTTGAATGCCAGTGGGATAAGCATGAGTGACTCTCAGGGCACAAGGTGGGTGAGTGGCAGGAACCTCATTGCCCTGATGGTTGGCAGATAGAGAACAGAGCCCTGGGTTGTGACAGCTCCAGCTGAGGCTTTTCACAGAGATAGAAAGCAGGCAGCATCCCTGAAGCTGCCTTATCATGGTGAGGGTAACTTTAAATGGCTACTGTAATATGTGAAAGCAGTAAGTAGGTCATTGTATCCTATCCAATTTCCTCCCTCGTTTTGTTTTCTTCTCTCCCTTCAGGAAAGCACACTTCCTTACACACTTGATTGCTTGTTTGCAAATGGGAAACGCTTTTTACAGAGCACCCAGATGGTATAACATGCTCAGCATTATTGTCCAAACATGAGCAGTTTGCATGGAGGCTCAAGGCGGTGTTTATTAATGAATCTTAAAAACTATGAAACCTCACCAATCAAAGACTAGGAAAAAGTTATAAATACGTCACACATTTCTTTTACTTTGTGAGTTCTTCTGCCATTATGCAAGATCCAACTTCCCTTTGGATGTTGCAAATATCATGAGCTGGTTGATGGGCTATGGGTGAGACATCAAAACCCAGGACAGGATATCAAGTTACTATAAAAATTTGGTTCTCCACTCCTTTTGGTGGTTTTTTTAGGGGGAGATAGTGATATTTTTAAATTTTTTTTCTTTTTAATCACAAAATGTAGTCCAGGTCTGGATTATTTTTATACTAGAGCTAAATATCACTAAGAGCTAAATATCACCTTTCTGTTTGCTAACCCTTTTGCAAAGTCTAAGGGAAGGTAACACAGAAGCCTGTGAGGTGGCAGGGGAGAAGAGTAAGAAATAGCAGACCAGTATTAACTAGCACAGAAAGTGGGAAAAAACCCCATTTTTAAAAGATTCAATTAGGATAAAGGAAAGCTCATTCACACGGGAAATATAAATACTCAGCAAGCATACAAACAAGGAGAGTACAGAAACGACAAAGGCTCTAGAACTGAGAAAGGAAGGAAAACAACAGAAACTCAATTCACATTTGTTGCATGGATAAAGATAAAAATTCTGTTTCTTTCATGTATAATTTTTTTCTGGGGCATTGTGGGGTACTGTATTTGAAAAAAATAATTTCCCCACTTTGCAAATAAACTAAAACTCATAAGCCTATGTAATAAGTCAAATACATAACACTAGGAGTTTCTTTTTTTTCTGCATATTATTTTCCATAGCCAAATTATCTATGTCTGTTATATCAAAGGGGTCAACATGTTAAAGGGATGAGTCATATTCATATTTTTATCATATTCATATTTTTAGGCTGCTCCATGAGAAATTGCACAGTAACAACACCCAAAAATTTCAGCTCTATCTCCTCCTATACTAAAGATTAAAGGTTCAAGAGTTCACGCAAGACAGATCATATCCTCAACTTTTTTAGGCTAGAGTTTAAATCTCTTTCCCTATATGCAAAACCACAAGAAGAACCAGCACTAGTGAAACATGTCAAACTGCAGACAAATTAAACTCGCGTGTCCTCACTTGAAAATGTCAGTGCAGGCAAAACAATGGCAAGTTGAAGACAAATTTCAGTTTCACTGCACCCTCTCAAAGGCAACTTTGCCGTGGGAGCCCAGTTGGGATTCTTTTTAGGAAAGACAGAAATGAATCTGAATGATCTTAAAGTGACATCATATGAGCCATGGTTCAGTGAGGTATTGAAGCATGTGTCTAATTTCTGTGGGACTGTCCAAATGCCTAAAGAGGATCTGCATTTCAAATCACAGCATCTGCTCCTCACATCAGAGGTAAACCTGTATCCAAGTGTCTTGACAAATCAGAGCCAAGCCTTACGCTCAGCCCTGAAGTCCCTCTGTCTCATTTTAAAAATGGCCTTAGAATATTCACTGTTTGAGAAGAAGCCCCATTTTTAAAAATTGTTGTTTATTCTCTTTTTACCTCCCATGATTACGGCCCTCTCTGGGGCTCCATGGCTGTGTCTCCTAAATTCCCTTCCTGCAGGTTTGCTCCACAAGGTGGCAAAATGTAATAAAACACACGCCTAAGTTTCTGCCCTGCAGTTCACCTTAAATAAAAAAAAAAAAAAAATAAAATAAAAAAAAAAAAAAAAAAAATAAATCCAAACTAGATTTGATTCCCCTTTCAATGGAGGCTTAAAACAGGAGAATCAGGGACTGCTCTGAATACTTTTCATGTGCTTGCTGTTGCCAGGGAAACCATTCCCCTGGCATTCCAGTGCTGAGCATATCTTGCACTTCTAGCATTCCAGTTCTCAGAAAATTAAGACTGTATCATGTTATCATGGTGTGGAGAAACTATTAGGAAATCAGGACAAATGCTGCTTAAATTAATAGTCCTGACTTCTAAAAATGAAACATTTATTGAGATCAGATTTTAAATGTTCTGTATATTTTCTTTCTTTCTTTTTCTTTTTTTTAAGGACTCAGCCTCATACTGAAATAGATTAAGGTGCAAGGACAGACCCTGGTTCATGCTGAATATGCAGAAGAGGCTGCTGGTATTTAGCAGTTATTTTCTCCACTGTAACACAAAATTAGCTGTGGAGTGTGTGGCAGACAAAGAAGACTGTGAATAGCTGTGATTTCTTGTGTCATGTCATAATAAATGTGATGATCACATACAGATTTTATGTATGGGTAAACACACTAGGACAAATTTATTTCTAATAAATCTATTGATTTTGCTAAATCATCCAGGGACAAATTTGCCATGGTGTTTCATGCCCAGACCTTTGATCCTCTAGAAGTTATTTATGAAGAAAAGAGCTAATAAAGTTTTCTGGGGACACCCAGACATATGATCAGATTTCAAATTAAAATCTCATATTCTGTGTCCACACAAGGCTGGAACTCACTTAAGTATTGTCCAAAGCATCTGTGGTAACATCAGAGTAAGGAAACATTCCCTTAATTTGAAGAAAAATAAAATTTGGAACCCATCACTGAAGGTTTCAGGTACAAATATCTTTGTCCAGTAGTCCTTTCTTTCCTTAGGCATCATCTACTCAATGGTCAATAGGGAACACATTGTCCCTGTGCTCAAGCCCTCACTTCCATGGATAAATTCAATAGGAACATCACAGGGCACTAGCAAGAATATAAACAACGTGGCAGTGGCAGTGAATGAATATGAATATGCCTTCTACAGGTTTAAATCATATTCTGGGAACTGCTTGGGTTTGCCAAGTACCACCAATAAGAAAAATGCTGCTCTTACCTCTGTGTCTGCTGGTCACCACCTGCTGCCAAGGGATACGGTCTCTGCTGGGACATCATTGTCACTGTCTAGGTTGGATCTTGGAGTTTCAAGGAGGCACCTTCAAGGGAACCTTGTCATCTGTTTACACAAAGCACAAACATACTCTTTAAAATAGGATGAGAATGAGTAAAATGAAGGGGGAACAGGTGAAAGTGTAAGGCAATTGGGACACCTAGGGTCTTACTCCAAGGAGAAAATTAGTAATTCTTGTGTATTTCCACTGGGACAACAACATGTGTTCAGAGAGCTTTGTAATAACATAAAATTATTTTAGGAAAAAAACCTTTTTCTGGGTCTACAGACACATTGTTCAGTTCCAAATTTAAGGATGGCTAGCATTTGCTGTGATCAGTTGTCATTGAGGGAAAAAAAACACCTCGTTACATCCATGAGAAACTCAAGTTTTTTTTTTTTTTAACATCTGTTTCAGAATAGATGTTGTTCATAGGATTATTGTAAATGTTACTTCGGCTACTTTCCAAAAAACAGGACGATATGCCTATTTGTTTGATTCTCTCAATCTATTTTTGGAACTAAACTTGGTCAGGGCCAGTGATAACCAGATAGGTTTATAAAGGGACACTTATTTAGTTATCATTCCCTAATAGCAATTGGATGCCAAAAATAAATATAATAATCTGCAGCTTTTCCTTTTCTTATTACTGTTTTCCAGTCATATCTCAGAGTATTTGAGAAGCTGATCTCAGGCTCCCTGAGTACTGCTTGTAGATAATGTACACAAATAAAGACTGACCCTGTGTTAGAGCTTTTAGAAGAATAGATAAAGCATGTGAGAAAGTGAGACTTATTGTAGAGCTGGGGAATTGAAACACAGAGAAATCCCACGAAGACAGACATACAGGCTTCATTTGAGGCAAATGAATAGTAGAATCACTAACTTTGTCCAAATAATAGCAGGGGGCATGGGGAGGTATCTCCAACTGAGTGTGGTTCTGAGGAGAACAGTTTTTTATTGAGGTGAGCATAATTAGGAGTGAATAAATGAATAATTGAACTGAATGTCTAGAAAGAACCCTTAACAATGCTTGCTCTGTGGGCACACAGAATATTTTCCTCAGGGGATTGACAGAAGATCTGGTCCTTGAAACATTCCAAACTAGACTGGATCAAGAATTGAAAAGTTTACAGTCTGTCCCAGAAAGAAGTGCTCTGTAAGTGCTTTTAATGTAGGTTTTACCTTCTTCCCATTCTGTAATACTGTGATTTATGACAAGCAAGCATTCAGATCTCTATTAGAATTAGAATTATTACTTAAGGGTCTGGTTTCTCATCAATATATGGGGATTTATAGACCTGATTTCAAATAAAGTTAATGTGTTTTGCCTCTGTAAATCCTTTCTGGGTGATGTGAGGCTAGACCACCTAGAATAAATTAAAAACAAAAAAAACAAAAAAAAAAACCAAAAAAACAAAAAAAAAAAAAAAGTGAGATTATTTACCTAAGAGATCCAAAAAACTCCTCTGGCACACATAGCAATTTAAAAGCTGCATCTGATTTACCTGATAAAGGATAACAGCTCCTCTGGTGCTGTTAAGGCCTGCAGGAGAAATAATTATACAGGTACTCATATTTACTTAAGGAAAAGTGCATACTCTTTAACTAATCCTTTGTTGTACAGCTACAAGAACTGCTGATGAGTGCCCAAGGCTGACTTTAGTTCTGCGATATGTATGGGCAGAGCCCGTTAAACAAAGAAAAGTGATGCATGTGCATCCAAATTCAGAAGTATTTAAACATACCTGGAAAAATTTCAAGCTTTTGAGTGATATAAAACCCCAGATCTTTATGGCCTGAGGAGAATATTTCTAGTTGAATGGAGTTTTCAGAATTGCAGCTTGAGGTTTAATTTGCTACAGAAATCCTAAGATGTATTTTAAATTTCATGTTTTCCATGATTTTGGACTCTCTCTGTTGTGAGCCACTTGGAGTGTGTCCTTCTGGTTCACATATTTCTTAATTTAAACTTTCTTAAGGTCAGGGCCGTAACTCAGGACCATGAGTTTGTGTCTGAACCATGCAATAATTATATAAAACAACATTCTTATAAATTCTTATTCTCACTGAAGGCAGGGAACGTGGTTGATGGAAGCAGCCCTCGCTGGAGGCTCACCTCCCCCAGGGCCAGGGCTGACTGCTGCACCGCACAGCCTAACTCACCAAACCCATTACAACCAAAGAGCAAGAGTTAAGGCTGTAAATCATGTTATTTCTTTTTAACTCTAGGGGTTTGTGCTTTCTCAACATCCTTTTTGATAAGTGTCTTTTTTAGGGATCATGTAGAGAGACACAGCTGATAAGTACAGAGAATTAACTCAATTTAAAATAAAGAATGTAAAGTTAACAAGATAGATGTTTGAACACTCTCATTTTGAAAAAAAGCTCATACTCCAAAAAGGCTGTTTGAACTGCTGTCACTTTTCTTATTCATGTAGAGTTTTGATCAGCTTCACTTAGAAATATTTCAATTTATCTTTCCTTATTATTTATCTTTACCTTTCCGTGTGGTGAGCAGACAAATTCTCAGGATATCCTTGTTTGAAGTAGCAATAGAGATATTCCTTCCCTAAGACTGATAATACATTATTCCTCGTATCAGTTTCACATGTCACATTGATTGTTATGGTAAAACTAAAAGAACCAAAGGCAACTGTGTTACTAAAATATTATTCAGAGGCTCAGGAGCAGGCAATTTGTATAATCTAGAAAAATTTTTCCTTTTTTTTTCTTTGTATTATTTTTTAGGCATATTTCACCTCCTTTCACTCCACATCTGTCTTACTCTTTTACACTAAGGATGGGGCTCCATCATTTGTACCAATGTCCGTGACTTTATATGTTATTGTGACAGAAATAAAATGTAATATGAGTGCCAGACAGTTTCCACAGCTGTGTCTCCAACAGGGGAAATAGAGAGGAGGAAGTTCTGTGGGTGTCTTTGTGTCTCAAATGCCTGTTGAGGTCATCAGGACCAGGATCTGGAAGGTGAGTCTCTTTTCTCTTTGGCCGTTTAGTAAAAAAATCCAAGATTCACACTTGGTGGCAGTGTTTGGCAGAAAATCTGGAGAGAACCCAGAAGCAGCATCCAGGATCCAAATGCGGGTCTGGGCTCAGGTTTATTAGGATGAAAGATTCAGTCTGAATTTGTGGATGGTATCTGTGTGTGCTAATCAAAGCTCTGTCAAAGTCTGCAGAAGTAATTTAAGCGACCATTAAAATAAAAAGAGAGAGGAGCTTTCCAGCCAGCCCCCAGCGCCGTAATAGATTCTTGCTCCGTGCAACTTTCCCACCTGGATTGTCAGAGCGCGTGAACAAGCAGACATGGGGGGGTTTTCTGAGCCTCCACAGCCACTGCTGGAGCTGCTGCTGCTGCCAAGCAGGACCTACGATCCCTCTCTCTTGTTGCTATCTGTGTTTGCCATGTTTATCTAACACAGAGCAGAGGCACCGGTGCATTGCGGAGAGAGAGGCTCTTGTAAAGGAGATTGTAGATAACCAGATGTCATTGGCTGTCAAGCAGCTGTGCCTACGTGTGTGCATTTGTGTGTGTGTGCAGTGCAAAGAATGGCTGGATGATGTACGGAGCAGGTTTTTATTTTCTCTTCTTCGGGTCGTGATTCTCTTATCACGCGTGTTTTACCTAAGCCGGGCTCGATGTGGAGGCTTCACATAATTAAACAAGATAAGAAGATTTGGATATCCTCCATGTTAGAAACAAACTCGGGGCTCTGAAGGCTGATCTTGGGGAAAACACCTTTGCAATGTCAAGATCTGTCTCTCGGTGGTGCACACAGTTTGAACCCAATGCTTTGGCATTGCTTTTTTTCCACTGCTAGCACTGGAGACGGTATCTATTACCATCTTATCTGCTTAGGAACCATCTGCTTATCAGGGCAGAGCTGTGAACTCTGGCACTGGGGTGACCTTTGCCCACTTTCAGCAGTCTTGGCCTGTTTGATGCAATAAATTATTTGTTACTTTACTTAGAAGAAGAAGCCTGTAATGATCACAGGGCTACTTTTATCCCCATTTCAGCTCTCTATTTATAAGCTTTCAGGCTTTCAGCCTGCCAGTAACACTGCTTATAAACTCATATGTATGGGAAATATTTCAAATTGAGATGAAGTAATTTCACTATACCCTAAAATATCGTAAAACTAGCATAGAGGTTTCTAGTCCCAGAAGATGGATAGATGTGATATGTTCTTGGAAAGTTATCACTCTAGTTTTCTCGCTTCATAAGTGTTTCTGAGGCAAAACTGAAATACTGGAACTGTTCATGTTGATAAACTGGAAGAATGTAAGTTGAATCAATCAATATATTTTGTTTCAGTTATTTAAGATGGATTGATTGAGGTCTGGGCCTCTCTAATTTTCAATTATTTAAAGTAATAGAATAAAATTTTGAAATTGAAAAGTCATTCTGCCACATCAAGAACACTGTATAGACATTTGGTACACTATATAACATGTAAATTCTGTAAGTCTCTATAGGTAGATGTATAAAAGTCCAAAACCCCACTTTTTACTCTGTTTATTTCCTGTGATACACAAAAAATGAATTAAAAAAAAAAAAAAAAAAAAAAAAAAGGAAAAAAAAAAAGCTGTTACTTCAGTCCTACAGCAGAAGTATTTATATTTCCAGGCTGGAAAACTGACCACTGACACAGCAGGGATCCAGAATAGGAAAATTATTTCTGGACATGGTTGATTAAGCTCCCCTGCATCATGAATGAAGAAAACCTGCCTATAAATTCAAAGAAATTCCCAGATGATGGTGTCACGACTGGGAATATCCAAGGGCTTTTCATTTCTTTACCCAGAGTAAGAGAGAGATGGGAACTGGAAATGGATGATCAAAGTCCCCTTCCAACTCAAACCATTCTAATATCAACCCACAGTGGTACTGCAGGCACAGGAGAATTCAGCTGGCAAATCCAGCAGGTCTAAAGTGAGAAGATACAAACAAAAATGTTTGGAGAAACACCAGCACAATACCATCTATGACCTGTGAAAATAATTTTTTGTGAGTTTAGTGGCTAGCTGGGAAATTCAAAGGACAGAAAGCTCTGCATGTTGAAAGTACATCCTTAAAGAGACATATAAATGCCCACAGGATCAGACATCTGAGCATTCTTGTGGTTTAAGAATTCACTGTGTGTCAAGCAATCTGGAGTAAATGTCTGATTGCTTAATCTTAGTTTATGCAAAATATGAAGTAATTTTGCATAGCTTAATGCATCACCAAAGATGATTAAGACAAATGGCACTGCCTTGTACTTGCCAAGCGCATGCAGAGACAGCTACTGAAAAACATTTGCTGTGGGTACCCAATTAAGTAATGATTAGATAGCTCAGCCTCAGGAACCTTTGAGAATCTCTAAGAAATGTAGCTGTGAAGATGTTTGGGAATTTAGAAATGAAGATAAGGTCTTTCAAAGCACTTTCTCTAAGGGCAGAATCACCATCCAAATTTCCTTGTCTGGCCGACAGCTAGGTAGCTGGTGAGCCAATTCAGGGACACAAACCAACATTCCTGAGGACCAGGCAGTGTCACCACATCGGCTTTCTTCTGGGAAGACTATTTGGGGCTACCTAGGGCACAACAAACCAATGGTAACTGTCTTTGCTCTTGTGGAACCTGACAGACAGTCTATTTGAGAAAAAAAACCAGCATGGGACTTGGATAACTATACCTTAATAAACTCAAACTGCATACATTTCCATAAAATAAAATGTTAGTCCTAAGTCTTAAACTCTCTGAAAATCCAGAAAGAAGGAAAAAAAAAGCATCTCAAGATAATTCAGGGAGAATACATTGTGTGGATTCTCAAAAAGTTTTATTAAGAGACTTTTGAGAACTGTTCAAAAAAATAACTGTGCTAAGTGACAGCGCAGGATTGTAGATTAAAATTCAGTAAATATTAATTAGAATAAATGCAATTATACATACATCTGAGAACAGAGAGGGAAATGAGGGAGACAAAGTCAATTAAATGTAAATTTAAATTTAATTGAAATTCTAGATAGTAGAGATATTTTTGTAAGCTACTGAGGAATCCCTGAGTACTTTCAATTCCTGATTGACATCTCTTGCACAACTAATGCAAACTAATGGATGTTTTTTCTGTGAAAAAGGGGTTTAGTATGCTCTGTACCTTTTGCTGGTAGTAGCGTCCTTTTCTGAAGCCACAATCTTCCCACAGAAGAACAACAGCATATACATAGGGTACTAAAGATAAGATTTCTGCAGAAGAAAAAGTACATATAAATACTTTCATGGATGTTTTCACGCATTATGACTGAAATCCAGTCAAATATTTACTTGAATTGATTTGTAATACAATCATTCCAGTTAGAAAAGTGATATATTCAATCTTGAAAAAACTCTATTTATTATTTTCATTCTTTTCAATGACAAAAAAAAAAGTAATTTCTTTTTATAAAAAAGAATGTAAGTGGGCAGACAATGTACTAGATGGAAGGGGAAAATAAACCTTTCCCATTAAAAAAATCCAAGAATTCTATATAACTTGCCTTTAAAAAGACTTAACTTTCAAAATAAGCCAAGATTGGTATTTTTAAAATTACATTAAAACACTAGAGGATGAAAGATTCTCAGTGTTATATGCAGCAGTCATGTTTTTTCAACACCTATATAAAAAAATTCACTTGGTTGGTACTTGTGTTTGAAAATATTTGTTTTTTAACAAAAGCCTAATATTGGTATCATAGTTACCTTACATATTGTAATATTATTAAGTACTGTGGAGGACAGTGGAACTTCTCAGTGAATTTCAACATATTGTGGAGGTAAGGCTGCCTTATGACAGATGGAATTCAACTGGGATACAAGCAAGGTTATCCTTGTAGACAGAAGTACTCTAAACTTCTCATATGTTTCTCAAGCTGCAGGATTCTCTGAGGATCTAAAACATTTGGAAACTCATGGAATGTTTGACTAAGATATCTGTTCATTATTTGGCAGCCACGGGAAAAGCAAATATGATTTTCGGTTGCATAACAGCAAGAAAAAAAAAAAAAGAAAAAAAAAGAAAGGATAGAAAAAGTTTATATAAGATATAATGCTTGGAATAATAATCTTCATCTGGAACAGGTGTGATTACAGGTTGCTTAATTCCCACAGCAGTATCTGAGTCTACCTGTATATCTGTGGTAAGAAAGACCATCCAGCAGCGAAGAGTAGGGATTTTTTTTTTTTGAGTTAGCAAGGGAATTCTATAATGAAAAACCTCAGGCGTATTCCACAGAGCAATCCAAAGTTAACTTCACACTGCATATCAACACAACATTTTTATCCATTTTACTCTTTTAAAGCTGCTTTTTAAGCGAAGTAAAATGCTAAGACATGAAATTCACAGAATCATAGAATGGCTTGGGTTGGAAAGGACCTCAAAGATCACTTCATTCTACCTCCTGCCATGGGCAGGGACACTTTCCACTCTCCCAGGTTGCTCCAAGCCCTGTCCAGTCTGGCCCTGGACATTCCCAGGAATGTGGCAACCACAGCTTCCCTGGGCACCTGTGCCAGGGCCTTACCACCCTCACAGGAAATAATTTCTTCCTCATATCTATTCTAAATCCTTTTCAGCTAAGGCCATTCCCTCTTTTCCTACCACTAGAAGCCCTCATGCAAAGTTCCTCCAGTAGGACTGAATATAGTGAAACAACAACAGAAATCCTCACTTACCCTGTGGGTTTCCATGCTTCAGGGACCCTTTATATCAAACATGAGTTTAAGTTTTTAAGAGCAAGATAAAACAGTCATTCAAAATGAGTAGTGCTTGTAAGTGCAGACAAAATGACAATGCAAAATGCCTGACTTCAAAATATATCTGATAGATTCGCAGCAAAATAATAGAGATCCCCGTCCCTAGGCTGCCCTTCCAATCAGTGGAGAGTCATGGAGGTCATGGCTGACAGGACCCCAATTCAAACACACCAATGATATCCCTGGGGAGCCTGTTCCCCACTCCCATTCACTGCAAAGAGAGCCTGAGAAACTGAGCCTTGTGTTTTAGGGACCGAGCAGCAGCCAAAAGCCAGGCAGTGTGAGTACACTTGGGCTGCAGCAGTCATTCTCACAGTAAAACACTTCACAGCAGGTGTGGTTGAATGACTTCTTCAGGTAAAACAATGTAAGTGTCCTCCAGGAAGTGTGAAGGGAATTGTACTCACAGTGTTTTGATTTTAGATTATTTTTTCCGTACCCTCAACACCATTCTGATACTATCAGAGAGAGCAAATAATGATGTTTGTATGCTGTTTGAATTGGATAAATGTTTCTTTTTATTTTAGTAAGGAGATTTATAATAATAACTCATAATAATAATGAGAATTTCATCTTCCTTTAACCGCACAAACCAATTAGATTACTGTAATATTAAGGAATATAAATGTAAAACAAGCTTAGTGGAGAATGAATATGAATGACAAGCTTGCTGTTCATGACGAGCTTGCTTAGAAGAAAGGGACACTGCCATAACCTGTTGGGTTTTCTGTTTTGTCCTTTGTTCTCATCACTCATCGAACTCAACAAAACACAGGTAAAAGTATTCTTTCACTGTTCAATGAGACAATTCCTTAAGAATGGAATAGAAGTGTATGATATGTTCAATTAAATGAGAAAACAATTTAAATTAAACTATTGTACTGAGGTCTATTTTGTCTATCATTGAAGTAAAGGATAGCTTCCATTCAGTTCAACAGAAAGTGAGCTGGGAAGAACTTCCATGCACTGCCATGATAGATCAGTGAAACTGATCTTTCTAATTAAGCTTGGCTGCAAGGTCGCAAGGACATTTTTTTCTACTTTTTCACACTCTTTTCTTAGTACGATTCTGGCATGAAAAATAATTTCCTTAACTTCCATTTGGTATGGAATAGCCTCTGCTTCAAGTTAACAGGAGATTAACACTGTGAGAAGCAATAATATTTTTGCAAATGATAGGATGAATACAGTTTGATTTCTCAGTCTTTCATCTCTTCCCTCTTTAGCACTGGTGTCCAAGAAAGTGTCAGACTTTCAAAGCATCTTTCTTGTACATAGCATCACATAACTTAAAAAAAAAAAAAAAAAAGCAATACCACACAATATTTACTAATATGTTTGTCTATAGTGTGGGTACTTATTTGTAAACCAACTTTAAACAGTCTTTGTATTTATTGAACTGATAGACAATACAGACAGTGAAATGAAAATACAATTTATCATATACAGGAAGAACATACAGTATTGTCAATGCTTTATTTCCTATATTTTAATTCCCTCCCTTGTGTGCAATGGAGTGTGAGTATAACATCCAGACTTTAACTCCTTCATGGCACTTCAAGTAAGAGTATTCTTTCTGGAGGTACCTATATTACCAAACCTTTTCTTCTGGGAGTAGTTTATGTGATGGTCTATATGTGTGGAACTGAGAAAATGACATATGACTTCAGCACCAGCCACTATGACTAAAATAGATGTCACTTTTTAGCCCAGAGGTGAAAATATTTGGTAAGAACAAAACACAAAGGGGTAACTTAAGAATATTGGAAAATATCTACTGTGGCTTAGTTCAGATTCCAGTTCTACCACAGAATTCATGTAGAACATGGGAAATGGGTGAATCATAGTAGGACAGGGGGGAAAGGTTTTGAATTGAAAGAGGGAGGCTTTGGATTAAATATTAGGAAGAAATTCTTCCCTGTGAGGGTGGTGAAGCCCCATCACAAGTTGCCCAGAGAAGCTGTGGCTGCCCCATCACTGGCAGTGTCCAAGGCCAGGTTGGACAAGGCTTGGAGCAACCTGGGATAGTGGAAGGTGTCCCTGCCCATGGCTGGGATGTGGAACTGGGTGATTTTTGAGGTCCCTTCCAACTTAAACCATCCTGTGATTCTATTACTTGATGAACATGTAAAATATAAACTATACATTTTTCTCTCCCTCACTTGCCATATATGTTTTGATTAGAATTTCTCATAAGCAGAAGCCTTTTCTTCTTGGGTTGCCAAACTTATGGCTACAAAAGTCAGCTGGAAATTCCAGACTGCAGTGCTGCAGGTGAATATCAAGCTTCAGACTTTTCTCAGGCGGTGGAATTGCCAGCTACGTCTTCAACCTTCCTTCCTTTCGTGACACTCATGCTGTTTGTGAGACAGAGCCTACCCTGTTGTGCAGCTTCTCTCTGGCTCGGGTTTCATTTCTGTGCTAAGTCCTTTGAAGATAGAGCTGCTTTTTAGTCCGTCGGGAAACAGAATCTAAACTTCATAGCAGTCTTTTGACTTGATGTGCTGGTGAAATATGTTAAGTTAGGTCGTGGTGCTAGAAGAACTGCAAGTTGCAAGGAGGGCTCTGCTGTGAAAATACTCTTAGCTGGGCTGCCAAATTCCACCCTTTAATTGCGCTGTCAGTCTCATAAAACATAATTAAACAAGGAGAAGTTTACGTCCACTGAGCATTTATTCTACTCCAATATTTCATGTTGATTTGTAGATCCTATGGACACATTTGTAAACTACTGCACATCTCTGCATGCTGGATTGCTTCCATTTGCACTTTTAAAAGCTGCTATATGAACAGACAACAGCTTTTCAAGCTGAAAATGAGTGTGAACTATTCTATAAGTTCACACAGGGAGTAATTTTTTTCTTTCTATTCATCAAGTTTGCTAGTGTCAGTGCCTCACCTTGTTCATCATTCATGTGTAAAATCATATTAAAATAGCATGAAGAGTTGAAACGTAAAGATGTGTAGCCCAGGAAATTCACGAAGAGTTGTGATCTTTTCTTTGGCTCAACCTCATCAGCTGGTGTTGCTTTGGTGTACCAAGTTTTGCCAAAAGGCTTCAAATAGGACATATCTCTACCCACAGTGTCTTCTGTTATATTTTAAAAAAACCCAAAAAAAGGAATCATTAAGGGAAGAGATTAACGGTAGAGAAGAAAGATATTGGATGTGTAATATCATCAGCCTTCTTACATGGCAAAGGGTTGGATAGACAAGGTCAAATCACAAGGGAAGTGTGGAGTACATTGACCACAGAGCCACAGAATCAGAGAATGGCTTGATTTGAAAGGGACCTTAGAGATCATCTTGCTCCAATCCCCTGCCATGGGCAGGAACACCTTTTACTGGACCAGGTTGGTTCAAAACCCATCCAACCTGGCCTTGAACATTTTCAGGGATGGGGCAGCCACAGCCTCTGTGGTTGGTGACAGTGACAAAGCCCAAGGGTACCGTTGCTCAACTGCTTCATGCTATCCCAGCATCTCTGGTGAACTCACCCACTCATAAAGAGAAATTAGCTGTAACTCTGAATGCTGATGGTGATTCTATCTTCCCAGACACACTGTGGCCCTTCACTTTATGGTCCTATATTTTCCATACAATGGACTAAGTATGCCTAAGAATAAAACACTGTTAGATTTGCCTTAATGCAGATAATGGTACAATTATTATTCTGAAAATCTCACAGAATCATTAAGGTTGGAAATGACCTCTAAGGTCATCGAGTCCAGACATTAATCCAGCACTGTCAAGTCCATGAAGAATAATGTCTCTTGATGTTTTGAGTGGAGGGAAAAACATATTTCTTCCCCCCTTAACTTCAGTGTTCCCAGAAAAATTTGTCTTTCCTGGTGTTACATTTTGAAAGTATTACAGAGCAGCACTGGCAGTGCTCTCTTTTCATCCAGTACTGTACAAGTGGCTACCTTGCACTCAGCACAACCTGATTCCTCACACAGAGTCTGCAGATTTGCTCCATCCTGGAAGGCAGTGAAGGCTGTGAAGAAAGGGAGTGAAGAGGATCATCTTGTTGTTCATCCATGCATTGCTGAGCAAGGACTTCCAGAGAGCACCACTTTCAGGTGGTGCAAGGTGACAGAGAAGCAGGAGAGGCCTTAACAGAGGCATCACAGAACCACACAAATCAGGGCATAACACTGGTTTTGTAGACAATATTATAAGACAACATCACATTAAAGTAGTGTCCAATAATTTTGAATTGCAATCCTTCTGCAGTAGAGAGACATCTCACCTGGCTTGCCCCTCTCTCTTCCAGGCAGCAACGCTTCCCCTGTTTATATGTTGTTATAACCCTGGACCCATTGTGGTTTACACTGAATTTAATCTAGGAGAAATGAAGGAATTCAAGTTTTACAGCATTTTAAAAAACACAACAATAATACGTATATGTACATAGTGAAACTACTGAACTCTTCACAGAGAACATAGCAGTAGTCCCTTGAAACAGGGAGGCATATTTCCCTCAGGGATAGCTCCTAAACACTTCAAGATGAAAATAATAATAGTAAAATTATATAGTACAGACTGGACATTGTTAACGTTGGCATACATAGTGAATAAAATTATTATAAAACTCAGGAGGCAAGCCTAAATATTAGAAAAAAATGCCTGCTAGAGGAAAGGTCTGCTGTAAAAATAGCATGAACTGGTGCTGTTGGAAGTTTAGATTATTCCTGAAGCCATTCCAGTCATTTCTGTGCACGTGGGAGATCAGGGGTTAAATCAACAGAGATGCAAGAATTTACAGTAGAGTTTCCTACCGAGGAATTGCATCTCCTTATGCAAGGGGCTGAATTTGGCCCTTGATTTTGAGGAATTGGCTTGAAGCTAAATAAGTTTCAGAATTAGTCACACATTTTCAGATCCCCGTGGCTCCTACATAAGAACAAGTTCAGTTGCCCCTGGAGGTGAGAATGTAGGAAGTAAATTAAAGCAATCTTTTGCCATTAAGCTAGTGTGTACATTGAGATTAATTTTTGGTGCCAGCAGGGCTTTGCTGTGAGGATGCTCTCAGCAGGGCTGCAGTCCTAACCTATGGCTGTTGCTATAGGGAAAAAAAAACTGTCAGAAAAGAGGTGCAATGGCACTAAAAGGGGAAACACTCCTTGATACAGCTTAAATTAATGCTAATTAAAATAAGAAATAGGTAGCAGGAGGGAGATGGCAGTGTTAATCAGCATAATATAAGGCAGGGGGCTGGAAACGCTCCACTAGGATCCGCGCCTGTACAGCTCGGTTTGTTTACAACAAACAAAATCTTCTCAGCTACTGTTACCGTAGCCATGGCAACAGTATTGAGGTTATATCTATCAACAAAGAGAGCAAAACAAAGATAAGGCTGGTGTTTAATAAAGATGAGCCATGATAATTATACACCAGGCAAAAGACGGCTGCAAAATGAATAGCCTGTGCCCCCAATTTACGTGACATTACCTCTGCAAAAACAGAAATTAGATAAACTTGTGACACCAGTGTCACCATTTCCCTCATAAGTGGTCGAAGGGCATTAAGCATACTCCCACTGCCTTTAAATATTACACAGGGATGCAAACTCCTTGCCCTCTTATTTATTCCATGTGTAAGTCATGGTAGTTTGGGTGCGACAGTGACATCTGAGGTTGTGCCAGAGAGCATAAGAGAAAAAAGGATTGTTGAGGCTCACAGGCACAATTTGTCCAACTAGAAGAAATAATATATTATAGAGAAATATCATTTATACCACTTGGGATTTACTCCAAATGCTTCTGAATTTTATCTGCCTATCTATTCCCAGTGTTCCCTTTACTTCCTTACACATTTTGCTATTAGCACGAAATGTCCATGTGGTCCTTTGTGAAGAGGTCATGTGTGATTCAGTTTCCTGGGAATGAAGTCAGCTTCTCTTCAGGATAAGAGGCTGAGCAACAGGAGTCTTCAGATGCCCTCCCTACAACTCTCCATTCCACAGCGAGGGACATGCAGGAGAAGCTGTGCTCCAGAAATGGAAATGAGAGCAGGAGATGAAAGGATGGGTGACTTAGGAAATCTTTTCTCCAGCTAGTCACATCTAACATATTGATCCCTATCTAATCTGAGAGGACTCCTTGTGAATGACTCAAGCTAAATTTCAGGAGGGCATTTTGTTGCAGGACTTCAGTTAACCCCTACAACAGGTGAAAAAAAAACCCACTATTCAAATAACTGGAGTAAAAGGAATGGGAAAAGTTCTTTCAGAGGTGTTTGATGGAATTATCTAGTTACCCATGCCAAAAATCCAGTCCATCATCCAGCCACCTGGCATCCAGGAAACTCTAAAGAAGGGCAAGAGTCCCTGCTGGTCCCAGGTCATATCTAACTGTCCCAGGCAGATTTTCAGGATGCCATAGGATATATAAAATGTAACACAGATATGGCTCCTATATTTAGAAAGATTAATTCCTCTCTCAACCACTATCAACCTGCTTTAGATTTTACAGCATGCGATTTTTTTAAAGATAGATTATTTAAGATCACTTCTCTTTAATCATCTAAAAGCTAAGAACTCAGCCTAAGAAATTAGTTGACTAGACTACCTCATTGGTAGCTACAGAGAGACCAGCCCTGCCATAAAACGACTCATCGCATCTAAAGATAGATGTCTTAGATGAGTCACCCTCTGAAGGTTTTCTGCTGAACAGAAAGACTAAATGACTAACTTAAAGCAAGCATATATCTCTAAGGTGGCTAATTTAAAGTGTGATAAATTTTAAGTACATTCATAAGTTCTTGTAATGATTCCTTAATTTTATATAGTAATGGTTTTATTATTTTTAAATAGTTGAAGACAGCATCTGGTGTTGTTTTCTTTACATGTTTTTACCAATCAGCAAAAATTAAGGTGATGCTGTTAAAAAAGAAGGCAAGGGTTCTTTCTCTGATCTTGAAGTCAAATGATAAAGTTTAGCTGAAGTCATTTATAGAGCATTGTTCTTTGTATCTAGGCTGTGTCCTGGATAGGACTCACCATCATGGTTTTTACACATAATTCTATTTTTGTATGATTTTTCTCAAAATATTTGACAGTATGAAGTTCTATTGCAGATGAAAAGAGAGTGGTACATAGCATGAAGCTTAGAGGTTTTGTTGCTTGCCTTTTGGTGTGTCATGAAGACATGAATGGTTCTCTCAGGAAATAATTTTAGAACTGTTGGAGTGTATGGAGATAAATGAAAAGCATGTCTGTGTCTTACCCATATAACCCATTAGAACTGACCTTTAAGTATTAATTCCCATAAATTGTGTCTCAAATATTAGGTGGCATGGCCAAAAAAAAAGCTCTCTGAGTGTGCAAGCAGTATAAATAAATGATGCAGAATTCCAGAATAGGCATTGTCAAAGCAACTATTGACTTCAATGACATAGCAATTTTTCCTCCAGTTTTTCTCGTAGCTTCAGAGAATCTGGGTGAAGTAAAGTGTGTTAAAACTAATTAAACTCCGAGTATGCATATATAGGGTAAGTGCCTAATGGTGAAAAATAAGTGTGGCAATGTAGTTTTGTAGTGCAACTACGTAACAGGAAATAGATGTAGGAATAAAACAAAGAGCAGCTAATAAAACAATGGGGGGGAAAAATCCACTGAGCACTGAAAAAGTGTTTTTACATTATATAATGAAATGTAGTGTCTCAGGGTGTTCTAGACAGATAAAACGCCTTTACCTTTCAAATCTGGCTTAACAGAAACTCAAATTTACCATCTGAAATTAGGAACCGTGAAATGCTTTCATTGGCTTTAGGTGTAATCATCCAAGTCTTTGGGAACTGCATGCAAGCCGCAGTTGCAAACTGTGTCCAGTAAATCCTCCTCCAGGAAGGTGAAGACTGTGAAATGATTCCTCTGCTCCTGTCTTCCTGGATATGTGAAATGCTGTAAGTCTCCAACACACAATCCCACTAAAAGGGAATTAAAATGTGACAGAAAATGCCAACATAAAAAGCATTTTTCCCAGTGCTTTTTACAGCTCTTGTTCGCCTGAATTTTTTTACACTTATTCTTTCAGGAAAAATTTAAATCAATACAGGACAATTTATGGCATATTTTATTGCTGATTGATCACTGTTCAGGCTGTAAGACAGACATGAATTTCCTATTTCCTCTCTCTGCTCCCTAGTAACTTGTATCTAATGATTCCCATGGGCAATCCAAGCTGGAACTGTTTGTGTTTGATTATCTTTTCTTTAATGAATTTAGAACTCCTGAGCATCTCAAAATATTTTGTTAAATATTTTGGGTTCTTGTTTAATTGTCAAGCAAGGAAAAGGTTGTTGATTTTTCACAATGAACTTATCCCCTCTCCACCAATTTCTGTAAAAGAGAGACAATTTTCAAACTTTAGGCAACCAAAGGCACCCTCTATACATGTATTCCTGGAGAAAATTTTAGTTCAGGTTGTGTCTTCATGAAAGAAGTTTTTCCCCTAAGTATATACAAAAACCAGTGGAACTAATTTTCAAAAATGAGTGTGAATTGAAATAGGAAACAAGCAAAAGAAAAAAGAAGTTCTGCTAAGACGAAGAAGACAGATGTAGTTTGGATACTGGCCTTGAATCTGGAACAGCTAATTTAATTACTGACAGTGTTACAGACTCCCTGGCTTGCAAAAGTCAATTTATCCCTGCATTCCAATAGTACATTAAAGCATGTTTTTCCATTTGAGTTTACTTTGTCTGGGATTTTTGTGGTTTGGGTTTTTATTTTTTCTTTTTGGTTTGGTTTGATTTGGGTTTTTTTGGGTTTTGGGTTTTGGTTTTTTGGGGTTTTTTTTTTTGTTGTTTTTTTTTTGGTGGGTTTTTTTTGTGTTTTGTTTGGTTGGTTGGTTTTGGGTGGTTTTCTTGGTTTTTGGGAGTTTTCTTGGGGTTTTTTGTGCTCTTTGTTTTTATCTCAGCCTCCCAAACAACATAAATTACATCATAATGTCAGTAAATTATCAGTAAAGGTTTTAATGAAGGACTTGTGAGCTTACACAAGTTTGCCAAATGGATAAATGGAGTTTCTGTGGACTGGATAAAGTTAAAACCCTCCTTTTTCCCTCTGTCACCACAGGATGCCTATGACCCTGCATCGTTTTTATGCCAATATTTCATAAAACATTAACAACAGGTGAGTCCAGATCTTGGAAAAGATGGAGAAAAGCACCTCTGCAGCTGCTCTCTGGCCTTAGAGGTGCTGCAAGGTGAAGCAGCAGCACAGGGGGTGTCAGCGCAGGTCACTGCTCTGAAGCTGCAGCTGTAGTCTCCTCTTTAGGAGCCCATCTTCACATCTTGATGGATCTGTTGGAGTGCAGAGCTCAGCCCAAACCAGAGGTGCATGTACGAGGATACAGCTTTCCCTAGCTTTAAGAGGCTGCATACCATGTAGAGTGAACATATGTCTATGTATAGTCTACATACAGCCAATTTCTGTCTAAGCTGCTGTTTTAACCTGTGGCCATAATTTTATTCTCTGTAACAGAAGCTTAGACAGCCAATTTGTGCACAGACCCATACAGCTGAGAAATAATCCAAGGCCAGGCTGAGCTCCATCCACTGTGCTGGAGAAAAGCTCAAGGCAAAAATGAAAGTTACTTTGGAGTTTATTAGACACAGATGTAGGTCTTGATCTGTAGGATGTAAAGATGAAGTTAGGTTATGAAGAAAGACCTGCATTGCTCTGCTCCATTACTGCAGTGACCCCCTTCAACTGGTACAGAGTTTAACTGTGTTCAGGCACAGAAGTGGCCAAAATCTCCTACGATACATACCAAAACCCTCTAGAAGATATATCTGTTTATATATTAATTAGAAAATACTTCCATTTTCTATTAGGTCTTTAGATCATAGAATCATAGAATCATAGAACGGTTTGAGTTGGAAGTGACCTGAAAAAATACCTCATCTCACCCCCTGCCATGGGCAGGGACACTTTCCACTATCCCAGGTGTCTCCAAGCCCTGTCCAACCTGGCCTTGAACATTTCCAAGGATGGGGCAGCCACAGCTTCTCTGGGCACCTGTGCCAGGGCCTCACCTCCTCAGTACAGAATTTCTTCCTAATACCTCATTTAACCCCACCCTTATTTAGTATAAAGCCATTCTGTTCCCCCTTTCCCATTACTGTCTGCCATTGTAAGAAGATCCTTAGAGATCATCAGGCCAGGAGTCAGGCTTGAATATAACTCTGCATCAAAACGACAACTCAGTTGGTAAGGGATAGTAAAAATCTAGAAAACTTGCTTAAGTCGTTCCCAGTCTGTGTCTGCCTTCCACCTTCCTGATAGTCCTTGTCGCCAAGGGCTTCGTGTTTGGGTTAAGAGAGGCACCTTGGACTGCCTTACCAGATGGCCAGGGGGAAAAAAATCTCCAAATGAGTAATGGAAAATCTAGGCTGAAACCAAGGGTGGTGAGATCTATTAGCATGGAGACTGATCTCTAGAGAGAAACAGTGGAAACTGTTGCATGAGTCATTTCAAAGTGGACTGAAAAAAGTACTGGAAAATATACCACAGGGAGTAATCTTGCATTGGATGAGGGATAATGTAAGTGATTTACACTAACAGGTCTTTTCCATCTTTAATTTTGATGAATCTATGATCCCCAGAAAAACAGGCTTATTTCCTCAGTTTAATATACCACAATCTGGAAGAGAATATGACAGAAGTGTTTGGGGATGTGATCTTTCATACAGCCCAGTAAATGCCAGAAATCGAGCTGCCAGCACACAATGCCATTTTGTCACTGTCACCAATCCACACAACAAGACAGACAAAAGATTTGTGATTCTGGGTCGATTTGAGGAGAGTATTCTCCTTTCCCCTCCTCCTGGCCCTCCCGTTATTAAGTGAAAGCTCCAACCGTATGACCCATGTGAAATCTCTGCAAAAAAACCCAGAAAATTCATTCCCATTACTTCCATTTCATGATACGTTGTTCCTCCTAATTTCTCTGACCCATGGTCTGTTTGCTAATGGGATGTTGTCTACATTGTCTGCAAGAACATTAAAAGGTACTTTGGCTCATTGTTTTTGCCTTAAGTGAGCACTTTTGTCACCCCTTTTATAAAAGATGGGAATCACCATCTGTAGGTTTTGTGGGTTTTCTATTTTTTTTAAAAACAAACAAATCAGGCTAAATCACTTGAGAGCTGCATTATTCTAAACAATTTATGAGACAGTCTGCCTCACTGTATTTCCCTGTAGAAGGGATTGGGCTGATTTTATAAATGATTTATTACTGTTTTCTTCTGTAGGCACCAACAGACTAGACAGAAAAATCAAAGTAAATTGAATGCAAAATAATCAGTTTTCTTTCTTTGGAGTGGGATTACACACACATCCATAGCCATACACTAAATTTTGCTAAAATGTGAAAGTAACTGGTTAATGAGAGAGAAGCTATAAAAATATCAACATAAAAATGTGTGATGGACTAACATTAGTTGTGAATATATAAAGTGGCAATCAAAGAAAAATTTACAGCTGCTGATGGAGAGAAACCAGCTTGTTTACTCAGTGGCTCAAGAGATGATTAGATCCAGGTGGTCTTTTCTCTTTTTTCTTTTCTTTTCTTTTCTTTTCTTTTCTTTTCTTTTCTTTTCTTTTCTTTTCTTTTCTTTTCTTTTCTTTTCTTTTCTTTTCTTTTCTTTTCTTTTCTTTTCTTTTCTTTTCTTTTCTTTTCTTTTCTCTTTCCTTTCCTTTCCTTTCCTTTCCTTTCCTTTCCTTTCCTTTCCTTTCCTTTCCTTTCCTTTCCTTTCCTTTCCTTTCCTTTCCTTTCCTTTCCTCTCCTCTCCTCTCCTCTCCTCTCCTCTCCTCTCCTCTCCTCTCCTCTCCTCTCCTCTCCTCTCCTCTCCTCTCCTCTCCTCTCCTCTCCTCTCCTCTCCTCTCCTCTCCTCTCCTCTCCTCTCCTCTCCTCTCCTCTCCTCTCCCTTTTTTTCCCCTTTGGAAATTCTCCCGACTACTGGTGGAGTTGCAGCAGGTAGTAAATTCTGATTGACTTTAGATTTGACCTTGAGTTAATATTTGTATTTAATCTCAACCAGGAAACAAAACCAAACCAAACCAAACAAATCCCCCACATTCAAAGGGGCGAAGCCCAAGATCAGTCAGGCTGGTCCAGACACGTAATCTTTACATGTATCTGAGATTCAAAAATCAAACTTATCAACAAGGATTATTTTTACCCAATAGCAATTTTGCCTGACATACTGAGAAAGGTGAATAATCATTTCGCTGTTAGTCCATGAGTTCCTACCCTGTATCCATTATATTTTGGCAGTTCCTAAACTAACTTTTTAGCTAGTTTAGTCAAATCTAGGAGACCTATTGATACAGATTTAAAATAAGGCTGTCACTTGGTAGTGTTGTTTACAAATGCCAATTATTTAATATGAATTTTAAATGAAGATATCAGTTAAATTCTATTTGTACTTTCATTGTCATGCTCCACTGAAAATACTTTACCAGAACAACACAGCCTGATGCCAAGCCAGGTTTTTTAGCCCCCATTTACAGAGAACAATGGCAGCTTGCTAATACAGCATCACGCCTGTGTCGACTGATCAGAAGTGTGCTGTTAAATGTACCATTTTGTCTGCAGTCCCAGTGAGCAAGAAACCACAAACTCATTTTAATTTTACAGAGACAAATTAAAAGAGTCAAGCGTCTTCATTACGGTGCAGCTGTCGTAAAAACTGAGATAGAAAACAGAAGTGAAAGTATCTTCAAATCACATCCATATTGGCATCTCACAACTGCAGCCTGATTGTATTGTTAATTAATTCTCTAAATGCACAATAAGCCAAAGAAACAATTTATAAAGCATACTTGTCATTTAATTAGTAAATTAACTTTTTATCTCAAACGTTTTTCCATTTAATTAGTGGATACTGAAGGCCAAGATAACACCAGCTGGAGTTTCTAGAAAGAAAAAAATAATTTCATTTATCTAGTCAACAACTTTTAGCAGAGTGATCTGTGAGTTCTCTTCTGTCTGGTTATTTATGCTTTGCCATTATAAAGCAGAATGTGGAAATAAAATTTCAAAGATGAGTTAATATTGTAATTCACAAGATCAAGTTTGTAATTATTCATGTCTTCAGTTTTTCTTAATTATACTCGACTTTTGTACTGCCATGTTACTCACATGAAGTCAATTAAATGTACAAGTGTTTTTTGGACCAGACCCTCTGTATAAATTAAGGAGATTTGGAAATTGCTCTCTGAGAAGTGACTTGTTACAAGATGCTCTGTTCCGAGCACATATGGAAATGAAATGAAAATAGAAATGACTAGCTTGAGACACTGTAAATCCTAAATGGTTCTGCAGTTTTGTGCAGACTTCTTTAAATACAGCCAAGTTGCTAAGGGCCACTCTAACTGAAGCTTTAAATGTCCCAGAGATGTTAGATGCTAGATTCACATCTTACTCACACAGGAATCAGGAATAGTTTCCTGTCTTCATGTTTTACAACCTTCACCAGAAGTTAGTTTTTTTTTTTTTTCTTTGAAAGCACTCACTGTGTTTCAAACTTCTTCCTTTATAAAGGCTCAAGTGATGAAGATGAAGGCAACTCCCTCCCATGCAGACTCCACAGAGCACTCTCCTAGGAAATGAGCAGTTTTCTCCACAGGCTGAAAAGATGCAAAACTATGTCTCCCTTCCAGCAGAAGGTTTTCTTAGTCACAAGGACAGGCATATCTAGATAAATCTGATGGATGAGAAGTTCTTCACGCTCCTCTTGTTGAGGTTGTGCCAGAGTACAGGTTTTCAGGATTTCAGGCTTGCTCAGAAGCACATTTAATTTATGTAAGTATCAGTTCAAGGTTCTAAGTATTTCTGGATGTCGTTCTTGCTTTTCACTGGTGTGAAGTGAAGATGGTATCTCCCTCCTATCTCACTGAGTTTTTGAAGTATTCTGGAGTGATAGACACAAAGTATATCTCTTTCCCCATGCATACTAGGTAGAACTTGTTGAAAAAAACTTATATTCCATATGTAAAGTATTAAAAATATATCTCTTGTTCTTCTCACTCTCTTTTTACATTCTGAAGCACATAATAATATTTTGATACTACCAATATTTACTGGGAACATTTGGTTGGAAGCAACTTGCACCTTCTGACTGTTCGACCTTAAAAGTTGATTTCCCCAGCCATGCACATAGCTGAAGTTAAAAAAACCCAAAAACAGATGAAAAACCACCACCCCTATGAAAGGAATAGATGGTCCTAAACCACTCAAAGATATGAGAAAGAAAATGTAACTTAAGAGAGACACACTGCCAATTTAAACTAATTCATTTCTTATATTTCAATAATAAGGTTTGAATTTATGGTGCTGTGGCTGTCACATTATTTTACAACAGATTCTTTCCCTTACAGGAGAAGGATCATGATGATCTATTCTTTAATAGACATTGACAAAGTCAAGGATTCCTGCTCTTAAAAGTCAAAATTGCCCTAAGAGGAAAATCTTCAGCTATAAGATATTCCAGTCAAACAAACAGAAAAATAAATATTTACAACCCTAAGGCAATCAGACAAAATGCAAAATTGCACATCAGATTGATTGGCCCAATTCTACCCAGAGAGAGAATACTCTCAAAAATGTTGTAAGTCAGTCCATATTAGTGTTTTAAATCTGTTAAAGAATTGATATTTGAAATACATTCTTCTCTACACATACACTCAGCCTGCTTTCAGAGCATATTCAAGAATTACTGCAACTGACATGTTATCAAGAAGGCAAAAAATCAGAATTTTGAGTTCAGATATGCCTTCTAGTTATTTTATAATTCTGCTAAGATATGTGTCTTATAAGCTACAGTTTCTGAGAGGCAAGTTTTCATCTCTCTCATCCCTAAATCAAAGCTGGAGGGGCTGTCCAGGGTCAAATGTGGCACAGGAGTCTTGCAATGTTTCAAGTTTTGTTACTTTTGCATATTTTGATTGAAGCACGCAATGAAATTTCTGGTTGTATTATACATAACTTTGATTTGGCTAGTTTTTATTAATTTACTTTAGTATTATCACTATTATTTTGACCTGAAGGCTACTCTGGAGAGTATAAAGTAATTCCAGGTGATAATGTTGGCCAGTTTTGATAATTTTGATACCTGTGATTGACACAGTCTGCTAAACATTATGAACGAAAGTTGGAAATCACAAGACAGATCACAGTCCAGCCAAGAGTGATACAGAAACCTAGAATGGGTTTGGTTGGATGGAACCTTAAAGAACATCTCGTTTCAGCCCCACACCATGGAAAGGGACACCTCCCCCTAGATCAGGTTGCACAGATCAATTTTTTTCCCCTCTATTAGTGTCATGATTCACCTCAGCTGGGGGAAACACCATTTTTGATACCTGACCAAAAGATGGTTCCTGTGAGTGCCAAGACAGAACTGATTTCTCAGCAGTTCAGAAAACCAGCACTCATTCCCTTCTCCCTGACTTTCACTTCTCTGAAACTGAAGGATTAGCAGGAAGTTCCTGAGGCAGGAATAGTGGAGCCAGAAGGGAGGTGTGAGAAGAGAAGCAGGATTTACTTCTGTTCTCACCAAGGACTACATGAGAAAGGTGTGACTGGTGACAGCCATTTTTAGCGTGGCCTTTTCCTGCAGCACCATAAACCTTCAGCGATGGTGCAGTCGTCTTGGAAGGGCTCCAGGGAAGATGGAATATTCGTGGTACTGTGTGGGGTCACTCCCTGCTTGGGCCGGGGACAAGAGGAGGATGGAAGGGTGGGAGTATAGCCCTGAGGATTATCTTGCGGTTCTCACATTTTCAGGGATATGCTGTAAAGTTAGAAAATGTTGGAAAAAGTATTAAAAAAAAAACCCCAAAACCAGGAAATGAAAAATTCATGTCTAAGTTTGATAGATTTAAGAAATGTGGTATTCTTTAATTTATCTGAGGGAATTTTAAAGGGGAAGATTTGGTATGACCTGTATACATAAACATCAATAAGAAAGATTTTTAAAAGATCTTCAGTATACATATAACTAATATTTGAATCTTCATGAGATAAAAAATATATAAGATGGCACTTTTTTTAACCTGAAGGAAATTTGCTGATAGAAAACAAGACCTGTAGATATGTGTTGATTTCTCCACCGCTTAAAGCCCTTAAATCACTGACTTGAATAGATTTTTTTTGGCAATTTATGTATATTTATTTCTATGGAGGAATGAGTTAGATTTTGATAAGCATGAAAGTACATGTATAAAACTTCTTAAATCAAAATGAAGTATTTTCCTGTCCGATATGCCCATTGGTTGAGGGAGAACCTGAATTCAGGTATAAGAAAAATGGGAGAGAAGGTTTTTCCGCAGAATGTCTTAGATGATCCAACAACACCAAGTTTTCTAGCTCCCCGTTGCAGCACATAATGTGTACCTCTAAATTTCCTAATCTGCATAGGTTAAAGATGTTTTGAGAACTCAAGTGATTTTGTTACTCAATAGGTATTTAAATCCTTCATCCTGCTTTAAATGGGGTTCGTATGTTAAAGAGATTTTATGAGGCCTTTGAAAGCTTTTGTATACCCAAGATCTCGAATTGTACAACTGTGAATGTCCGGGATAAAAAACTTGTTTACGAATTACTATCAGATGTTGTGTGGAGGTATTTGTTTTAAATCTGTGAATCCATAAGTATATAATTACAATCTTATTTGTTTATGTATTTGTTTTATTCTTTAATACATACCCAGATGGTGGTTTCTTGAAATCATGTTTGTTATTACTTAGGCTTATTAATTTGCCTAATTTCTGTGTTTTGTTTTATCTCCCATTTTGTATGTGCTGAAAAAAAAGAAACTCATCCTTCATTGATTTCTCTTCTAGAATTAATTTCCTTAAAAATTACAGAATTTCCCATTTAAGGATTTTCTTGTGGATTTTGAACCTAAAGGACTGTTCTGTATCTTACTATATCACTCTCCTTCCCTGTAAGATTTAAGCCAGACCATATTATAAAATACATTAGTGTAGGTATTGACAAAACCTCCTCTCCTAACTAGTTTTTGACTGAAGGAGGAAATTATCAGTATAAAATTTATGAAAAAAATGGCAAAAAAACCCTAAACTGTGGATGAAAATTATTTGAACATGAATTCATAAGAATTTTACAATTGCCTTCAAAGATAATGCCTGAACCAAAATATTATGAAAATTATTATTTATAATAATATTTAATTAAAAATAAAATAAAAATAAAAATAAAAATAAAAATAAAAATAAAAATAAAAATAAAAATAAAAATAAAAATAAAAATAAAAATAAAATAAATAAATAAATAAATAAAAATAAAATAAAAAATAAAAAATAAAAATAAATTAAAAAATAATTATTAATTAGCTCATGCTAATTAACTAACTGGTTAAAAAACTCTGCGGACAATAATGAAGTTTCTTTTTCAACCAAAATCTAAGCAAAAATGTGAATAATATTAGTTCAGGTCTTGGAAATAAGTGAATTGGATATCAAGTATATAACAATATTTCCATACATTGATCCAAAAGCTAGAAACTGTATTTATGATCCAGTTTATGTGTGGATATGTCATAGATTTGTGATTAGAAGCTAAGAACTAAAACGAGTTTGAATGTCAGAATCTAGTCTAGAAAAAGGGTGGATTTTTTTTTCCTAAATCCAAACCAATGTATCTGGACCACCTCTACTCAGCTGCCATCTAAAGTCAGAGGTACTGAGGTATTTTCTGAGTATTTTATTTTATTTTATCATTTTATTTAGTTTTATTTTATTATTGTATTGTATTGTATTTCTTTTTAAATAGTGTCAGATTCTTTTGAGAAGCTTCACATTTAGCCTTTTAATTTTAAATTAGTTGTGGAAACACCAGTGTGAAAATCAGCCACAGAGCACCATACCCAAATTGCACTTTGTTCAGGCTTTGTGGTCCAATGCACTTCGTTTTGAACACCAGACCAACTTCAGGGGGAAAAAAAAAGGCATTAAAAAAATTGAGTACTCAAAAAAAGTTTGTACCTTGCTGTTTAGGCCATGTCTGAGGTAGAAGACAGATGTGGTTTAGGTTTGTTCCTTATCAAGACACAGTTGCTGACCCTTACTACAGGAAGAGGACATGATTTGGCATTATGGTGACTATTCTTCAGACAGTAAAGAAGTGCATGTGACCATTGTAGAAGGGGTCTTGAAAATTCTGCCCATTTTCAAGAGAGTTCTGAAATTTGGATTGCAAATAGATAAAGCTCCATTTTGCATTAAAAATTTACTTATCTTGCTCTTTTTAACTACTTATCTGAATGGGGTTGGTTTGTACTCCTCCTTTTAGCTCTCCCTTTCCCCTGCATGCCTTATTGGAAATGTTGGATTCCACTCTAGGGTATGACTTCAACAGACACCAAGTAGCTTTTAGACTAAAAAGACCTTTCTGAATGACATGGTGAAAGATTAATTATCAAAAATCTTAAGTAAGATTTTGCAAAGGAATCTGTACAGCCTGTTACTGAATTAACTTAATCCTGAGGTACACCACATATGGATCCAAATCCAGGTAACAATAAGACATTTTCCTAAATGCAGTATCTGCTGTATAATTAGAATCAAAGGAACTACTTTAATGTAAGCTATTATGAAAGCTTAGTAAAGGCAGGAGAATAGACCTGACAGAAACCTGCCTGTTCTTTTCTTTTTCATTGTCATTCTTCTCTGTGCTAAAATCACATTATATTCATTCCAAGATTGTTATACTCTTATTTTCTTGCTTCTTTTTGCCAGCTCAGCTTTTCAGATTTTCTTTATTTACCCACTATTTTGCTTAATCCAAGTGAATTATCACATAAAGGGGAGCAGGGTGCTCTAACTAGTACCTACTAATCTCATTAAAAAGAGTTCCGATTTCCCAACATTTTTCCTAGCACACAAAATGAAACACTTCTTGATGCTTTGAAAGGTAGCTCTGTAAGAAAAACAACAGCTGAAGTGTTACACTTTTCAGAGGCAATTCAGGAGAATCTGTTCTATTTGAGCACCTGACAGAGACAATATGGTTTCCATAAAGAAATCATTTCCACCTTCAGTAATGGGAAGCCCTCGTAGACTGTACAAAGGTATCTCCAGGAAGCAATCTTGATTTTATGGTGCAAATACTGGATTCCTCCTTTTCAATTTGCAGATCCTTCCTGGAACCAGAACTCCCTGAACCCAATTATATAAGTAAAAAATTGCTGAACATTCAATACTTTTAAAAATCCCTTCTTTTTAAAAGGTCTTTGTTAATTTTAGTGCAGGTGAACTGTGGATCACTGAGGACTGAAATAACAGAGTAAAACAGAGCAGACTACTTCTTGGAACTTGACATATATGGCCTATGCTGAGACTGTATTTTTTAAGAATTCAAAGAAAGTATTCTTTGACTCCTCTTGTGAGATGTATTCAACTACTAGGATTTTTATCTGAAAGATTTCTTTCCTTCTGTTGAGAGAAATTTTCCTCTGTGTCTCATCCCATTACTATTAGATGTGTCTGTTTGTCACTAATAGTTTGTGATTGTTCCATCCAGAGAAAAATGTCTTCATTGATCAAAGACATAATTTTTCTTGTGATTACTCAGTCTGCACATGAATATTGTTTCAACACAGTTCCCAAACTTTATCACGTTCAGACTCTTCTCTACATCTTCAATGACTGGTACAAGAGAAGAGGAAACCAGGTTTAAATAAAATCAAACAAACAACTAGTTTTACTAGACACTGTTTGTCCTTCATTTTTCCTGCATTTCTTCCTGTGCAAAATATTATTTCAATAAAATTTCAATGTAACAGCCTACAGTTTATTTAAGAACCGCAGTAATTCACTGTGTTAGAATCCTGTCAACTGGCCTCTATCATTCAGAGTTCTTTCAAGAGATAACTACCTGTGCAAACAAATTACAACAAAAGGGGAGAAGAAAGGAGAAGGGACCACGAAGAGTTCCTGTGAATCAGCCCCAGGTGAGAATAAGATGATGTACTCAGATTTCAAAGAATATTCTGGATTGGAAGGGACACATCAGGATCGCTGAGTCCAAGTCCTGGTGCTTCACAGAACACCCCAACAATCCCACCCTGTGCCTGAGAACTTTGTCCAAACACATCTTGGACTCTGTGAGGTTTGGTGTTCCCTGGAGAGCCTGTTCAGTGCTCAAACACACACTAGATGAAAAACCTTCTTCTGATATCCAACCTAAACCTCCCCTGACACAATTTCAGGCCATTCCCTCAGTTCTGTCACTGTCGCCGCAGAGCAGAGATCAGTGCCTGCCCCTCCTCTTCCCCTCACGATGAAGCTGTAACTGCGGTGAGGTCTGACCTCAGTCTCCTCCAGCTGGACAGACCGAGTGCCCTCAGCCGCTCATCACACAGCTTCTCCTCCAGACCGTCCATCACCCTCGTGTCCTTCCTTTGGACACTCTCTAATGGCTTAATGTCTCTTTTATATTGTGGTACCCAAAACTCCACACAGGACTCAAGGTAAGGCTGCCCCAGCCCAGAGCAGAGCAGGACAATCCCTCCCTTGCCTGGCTGGCCATGCTGGGCCTGATGCCCCCAGCACAGGGATGTCCCTCCTGGCTCCAGGGCATTGCTGGTTCATGTCCAACTTGCCACTGACCAGGCCCCCAGGTTCCTTTCCCTGGCACTGCTTTCCAGCCTCTCATTCCCCAGTCTGTCTGCACATCCAGGGTTGCCCCATCCCAGGTGCAATAATTTTCCCTTGAAATGAACTAAGGTTTCCTAAGCTTTAGTCCTGTCTCTGCACAGTACAACCAACGCCACTCTATATAATGCTAACAGGGAAGATTTCTCTTTCAGAGAAAGGATAACACTTTGACTATGTCCTGATGTTCGTGGGTGCTAGCTAACAGATGGTTGTCATCTGTGAAAGTCCAGACAGCCTTGTCTATACATTTACACTAACTGTAAGTATAAAAAAAATGGAGCTTGTGCTTCTCTCAAAGTACACAATAATTTACAGTAAATGAAGGTAAGTGTGTTTGCTCAAATATCTGGGATAAAACATCCCTTATGAGCAGCCACACCATATTTAAGTTTAGACACCTCTTCTGTGTGTTTCCAGTACTTGCTATGTATGAAGATCTTTGGCATTCCTTGCAAAGAAAAATATCTTATAGAGTAAAATATTAAAATATTGGTCCCTTAGTTTACATATTTTATTTTTTCAGAAGATTTTGTCCCAGAGTAATTTGTGTACAGCAGTTAAATGAATGATTAATGGTCTTCTCTAAGTAATGATTAGTCTTCTGTTCTGGAAGCGTTTCCTTGGCCTCAGAGACAGAGCTGACCTGACCTGTTCATTACCTGTAAGTGTGATACCAGCAGAAGCAAAGGAAGACAAATTTGGTTTGTGTTTAAATATGTGCACACAAACAAAAAAGACAGCCTGAGTTCTGCTACTCTGGTTTCAATTGCCAGAGGAAAGTACATGGAATAATTTTTACATGTTTCTAAAGAAAGACTGTAATTACAGGATTCTCTCCTTGCCTTGAATATAAAAATGAATGCTCTTCAAAATACTGTTATCCACCTCTCTGCATTCATTTGCTGCTGGAGATCTGTACTGTTTGCTTCCATGAGGTTAGTATGGAGGGAGCTGGGAATGAGAATTTAATTGTATAGGAAAAAGGTCTGCAAGAAGGAATTTGGCTGCTCATGGAACCTGTCAATGGCCAGTGAAGCAGTGTGTTGGATAGGACCAGACGGGTTTGTCTGTCTGCGTGTGTGAAGGTATATTTGCGTTGTAAAACAACGGTCAAAGCATGGCCTTTTCTGCTGCTCAGTGAAAATGACCCCGAAAACCCAAAAAGAATTTCTGTAAAAGGAGAGTTAAATATGAATTTCTATTTGCAGGTGAAAATATTGAACCACACAACTCAAGATCAGGGAACAGCTAGCAGGGAATTCTCTCTGCTAAAAAGGAACTGAGAGCTACTGAGGATAACAAAAAAATTCTTGATGTTGTGAATGTGGCATATGATTTTGTAATATACAAAGACAAATTACATCTGTAATATAAATAATTACTCTGATCTACTCCACACTGCTGAAGTATTAAACTGAAATATTTGATGCAACTTGGACCCTACATATCAAGAGAAGCATGAATAATCAACGGAAAATCAACAAGCAGAACTATTATTTGGAGACAGTAGTCTGAATTTCCTGATGGTGTGCAGCTTTCCCAGTGGGCATCACTGACAAGTACTGTGTCGGGGAAGAGGACCATATGATCTACTGAGCTCTCCAATTCCAAATTTTCTGGTCTTGTGTTAAATGCACTTTCAATCTCTGAAACCTCTTTCTGCATATTCAGTTAATCTCCCTTTGTTGTTTGGTGATAGCTATGCTAATGTTCTTTCAAGGTGTCTCTTACTTTTTTTTTTAATTCAGGAACATCTTGACTACCCTTATTTTAAAGCTTCATTATCAAGTTTACCAATATGCCTTGTAGATTTCAGAGTTAATGTGCTCATCAAGCACACAGTCATTTCAATTTTGTGATGCAGATTAAATCTCTACTTAGCAGAAGATTTTAGGTACTCAAAGAAGAAATGAGAGGAATGGGAAACTTACACATTAGCTCTGATTACGACATTTAAAAAAACAACATGCTTTTCCATTTTCTTATGTGGAGTTAAATCAAAACTCTTTACAAAAGAAAAAAAATTAAAAAATGCTGTGTTCAGAAAATTCCTAATGTGAGCAATTACTTTTTTTCTTTTAGATTTCAATTTTTCTGCTTGACTTTTTTCCCTGAAATTGAAATACAAGTTAAAACAAAGAGATCCATAAAATCAAATTTTAATAATATATAGTATTAGGAATGCTTAACCCACCTTAAAAAATTATTTCTTTTCCTTTCTCAATTTATAATTGCCTGACTTCTGGATCTTTCCTCCTGGACTGAAGTTAGAGAGAACAAGAGGAAGAGGGAGAGAGAAGGCAAAGTAGATATTTTTCTACACAGAGTTTGAAATGTATTTTCCAGCCAGTTTTCCTCTGACCCTCCAGTGGTACCTCAAGTAGCCTGGCATTCTTGATGAGAAAGAGGCATGTGGCACGATAAAAATTAACAAACCTGAAATAAATTCAAGACTTCAATTGCTCTTGATTAATTGAAGGTAAAGTCAAGAGAGAAAACCTCCAAATCTGGGCAAATACTCTTGGGGATGATCCTGTGCAGGGCCAGGAGTTGGACTCAATGATTCTTGAGAACCTCTTCCAACGCAGCTCATGCTGCGATTCTGTGAAATTTGGTCCTTGGCCTAAGACCTTGTTAAGGCCGCCCTTGAATAGGGTGTTGCTAACAAAAGAAAACAGATCTTGGCTTCCTGGGTCTCCAGAGAATATGTAATCCATTATAAAATTTCATCAGCTACAAAGCCAAGATTTATGTAAAGTTAGAATATGCATTCTCATTTTATGTATCACTGTAGAAGTACTCAGGATATATGCAAAGACTTTAGGATTTCATGTGTTCCTTTCTAATGCAAATGTTATAGTTACCCTTGTAAAAGCAAATTTTATGGTACATGAACATGAATAGACTGACTTGACTTGGCTAAAAATGTTTGGCACTGAGCCTTGTTCATCACACATCATCTGAGTAGTATGGCTCTGTTAACCTCATTGCTCACCATCCCTTATTTTTTCATGTATAATTTAAAAGGATTATATGAAAAAGGAGCAACTGGTTAAGTTCGGATAATTTTGTTTCCAACTTTAACAGAAATATTAAAAAAAAAAAAAGAAAGAAAAAAGACAGCCTAGAAAGCACAGTACTTGATCATATTTTCCCTTTGGAACTAAAACTTTATTAATATTAATATATCTTCTTGTTATCTCTTTTCTAAAATGTTGCCCCTTAGGTATATATCAGAAGCTACTGCTTGTCAGTTAAATCTGAATATCTCAGCTGGTTTCCCATTGGGTTACAGATATAAATTATTATTTTATAACTCTATGTGTATATATTTATGTAGGGTTGTGTATGCATACTCTTTTTTATTACAGAACCTTTAGCTTGCAATAGATAAAGATATACATTAATAGCTTATTAGGCCTGTGGTAATTTTTTTTCTGTATGTGTTTTAATCTTGTATGCTGGCACTTTAATCCCTTAGTACCTGTCTTGCACATTAGCTTCACATGTCCTTTCAAAAAGGCAAGGCTAAAATTCCCTTCTTCTCATAGATGTTGAGAGCATTTCCCTATTAATAATTCCCCAAAAGAGAGTGAAAATATTAAAAATGTAGAGCAGGAGTATAATATCCATTACAGCATTTTCTGCCCCCATAAGTAGACCTTACTGAAAACTTTAAATGAAAACTGTTGGAATTTGAGGCTCTGATAATTTCTTTCTTTTTTTTTTTTTTCTGTTTCCTTGGTGGGGAGGGAAGGGGGAGAAAAAAGAGAATGAAAAAAAGACTTCTGCAGGAAAAATCAAAGAAGCAAAAAAAATCTAAAGAGAAAGGGTTTTCTAACCAGAACTATCTATAGAAAAAGATTCTGTTTGGAAGTTTCCATGAAAAAACCTTCCATGAGATAATAACATGTGCTGTCATGAGGTGTTAAGAATTCATTTCACAATCTGTAAAATTTTGGATGTGGCAAAGCCTTTGTGCTCAGAAAATGACTGTAACATCAGTGTTTTCTTATTTACATTCTGCTTTAATTTGTAGAATAAATAATTCATTACAAAGACATTAATGAGAAATTTTAACATTGTAAGTATTTTGATTTTTTTTTTCTACTTTAGACCCTTGAGCTTTTAATGTATTTTTATTTGGGAAATGATCAAACTTTTAATACAAGTAGGTGGGAGAAATAATAATTATCCAAATCTATGGGAGCAATAAGAACCTTTGATTTCTTTTGATTTTCCGAGAGGAATCCTCAGGATGCTTCCTTTGGTTGCAGGGAGCCACGGCACGGGGCAGGAAGGCTTCAACAAAATATTAGTTTCCCTACACTAGGTGAATTCCACGCAGACTGGGTGCTGGCAGAGCAGCATATATATATATACATATGTGTAATTTTTTTTTTTTTAATTTCTTTTTTTTTCTTTTAATGGTGAAATTCTCTACTACTGTCATGGTACCAGAGTACACTTTACTTGAAATTGCTATGAAACTCCCAATGGACTTCATGTAGTCTGTGTCATTACTAGAATTCCAGGATCAGAATTTTTGCTCAGTGCTGTGTGTAAAGCTCTTCACAAGGCTATGTGTAACCCCTGTGGATGGGTTTTCCCCTACATTCATGGAAAATCTACATTAAGGTTGACATTTAGTGCGAAGTATAAGCGGAAATTAACCTTAAGGCTCTAATTGAGTAGGAAAGTGATTCTGTAATAAAATCTAAAACATATCTTGATTGTAATCAAGAAACAGGGGGGAAAAAAGAGATTATACCATTTGGTATTTAATAAAAAGTAACACGTACAGCTTTAGGTATTCAATTTGCTTGTGTGGCATTAAAATGAAATACAAAGTGTATAAAAACAAAAAATCTTTTCAAGTGCCTCATGGAATCATAAATCGCAATGACATTACAACAAGAACAACATGATTTGCCCAGTCAAAAGCAATTATGTTAGGGTAAAGGGGGAAAAAAAAGAAAGCTGTGGTCATCATAAACATTGTCAGCCCAAATCTGCATCTCAGTGCCTTCTAAGCCAACTTGCTTTACTATTTTATTTTCATCTCAAAAAAATTATTTTTTTGTCATGATGAAATGGGCCTACCATGTCTGAAAAAATGAACTTTCTGTCTAGTTCATCTTTTTGACTCTTTATGATCAACACTTTTTTTTTTTTTCTTTTACTTTTTCCCTGAAATGCTCCTGTTGATTGCTACATATCATACTTCAGGGACAGGCACAAATGCATAATGAACTGATATAATCTAATGAGCACGTTAACCTTCAAACCAATAAAAAAGACTATTTGTCTCTTATACATGTCAAATGTACTGTGCATTGAGCTTCCTCTTGAGTTGTACTCTGGATGTGGGTTGTATTTTAATTGAACCTGTAATTAACGGGACAAGACTTCTTTTCCCTTTCAACACAATTGCTCCTGTGAGTCACAGTCTTGAAGGGTGCTGCACACCTTTAATTGGCAATCACAGAAACATCAGGGTGCTCAGCATCTCACAGAAGTACTCAGCATCTCAAAATTACTAATAAATAGCAAAGAGTTACAGAAGGCGGAAAAATCAAGCACTCTCTCTGTTTGATCAGACTGTGAAGACAAGAGAGGTGGGACACCAACTTAAGAACACACCCCAGGCATTCTGGTGAAGATGTGAGATTTTCACTGCTGTACTTAGGGCAATTAGCCAGGATTCATGCATGAGGTCAGCTCTCCAAAAACTTTTCCCCACCTAAGAACTTTAGTCACTTACCTTCCAAAACCAAGTAATACCATTTTGTTTTGGAGGCAGCAAGGTGCAGTGGCTGGAATGTCAACCCAGGTGCCAGACCATCCGTGCCCTTCCTTCCCTGGTTTGTTACCAGCTTTGTCTATGACCTAGGACAAGGGTCAGGATCGGCTGCCATGCTTTCCACCTGGCAAGACTGCAAGGCCTGGCTATGCTGGGAGTCTGGGTACCAACAAATTTCCCCCTTTTGCTGCTCCCAAGACAGCTTTGTGGGCTGGCGTGAAGACAACGTGAAGATAAGCTCATGAGGGCTTCAGGGACTACTCCTGCAGAACTGTCAAAACACATGAATTGGGTTCCTAGTAGCTACCAACTATCCAGTTTTTTTCAAGATATACATAATAATGGGTCCACCTGAGAGATACCTCTGCTAAAGTCTCAGTCTCTTCATGTAAAAAGGGCATCTTCCACTGCAAAATTTCTGTAGAATTCATACTGCCAAAATTAGAATATAGAAAGGGATTTTGCACAGATTTTATTCTGGACCATAAAAATAAGTACAACTGCTGATGAATAAGAAGTTTCCTTACGGGGGTTGCTCTTAAATACTGGATATGGTTTCAAACACTGTTAGTAACTGCTAAATAAAAGGGCAATGAATTTAAAGGAAATCATTCTGTGCTGAAGATGCTGCCAGCCACTAGAGGGATATTATGAAAGGGTAAGAAAATAACAGTTATCAGTCTTCTCTCTTGTGGAGGCCTCTCCGTGTGTTGCCCTGGTGTTGTAGTATATAGCAAAGATTTTCTTCAGAAGTGCCAAGAGCCCTGGCCCTGTCGTCACTCCTTCACAGCCTGAACACGACCTTTGCAAGATTCACTGAATGCATAAGATGTCAGTATTGCCCGTCATTTCTTAAAATACAGTGTATAGCTTTGACCTAAATGAGGAAAAAGAAATACCTGAAAAACAACAAAAACACAACAGAATCAAAACAGAAAAACAAACAACAGATCATCAAGCAAAAGCAAACCCAGGTCTACAGTGGTATTTTGCAGGCCTGTAGTGCTAGGAAAAATAACTCACTGAAAAAGAAAATTGTAGAATGCGTTGGTGAATTTAAGGTTTATAGGGGACCCTTGGAGAACATTAATGGGTACTTTAGATAGAGAAAAGCACTGGGGTCCAGCTGATTTGAGCTCTGCACCTTTATCTGTCACTGATATGCTCTATTCTCAGGAAATACATGTAACATCTGTATATTTTGGTTTATTTAAGTTTTCTTACGGAATCAAAGATTATAATATCAAACTTACAGAGATCTTAGGAGGCCTCTATACGTAATGGTGACACATGGATTTTCATCCCATGGTTCTGGCACCAAAAACTATCCTTATTCTGGAAATCATGAAGCTGTTATAATTAACATGAAGAAATGTGATGTTGATTTTAACATTTGTATTGCAAGCATCACAATATTTTTATTGTCTTCAAAACTGTGGTTTCAAGAATGAGAAAAATATTTTCCACTGCAATTTTCTCTAGAAAACAGGAAGAGAAGCAGACAAAAAATGGAATTCTAGTTAATATCAGCTTGAGAAAAGTTGATATGGATAATATAAATGTAACATACAGGCTCAAAAAAAAATCTAAAGTGAAATGTGTTAAAAGTGAAAATTTTAGTGGGACATTTTTATTATTAATTTTGAATACCTCCATTTAGCAGTGAGGTCACCCTCCAGCTTCCCCTGTAAATATTCATGTCGAAGATGAATAATGGTACAATTTTTCTCCACAAAGTCATATTTTTGACAGCACATCATTTTTCATGAGATTTCACCTCTTCATGTATTAACTATATTTGTCCCAGTCCTACAGACACCAGTTTCTGGACACAGCCTTGCAGCTCCACAGCAGTTAAGAAACCACTGTGCCCCTTGATGGACAGAGCTGATGAATTTTTAAATTAAAGGAAGTACCAATTGTTTTTGCTTATGTACAGTAGGTCTGGCACTCCGGTCAGCAAACCAACAACTGCACCATATAAAATCTGCAGTGAATAAAGGCAAAATTCATGATTGTCAGAATCAGACAAAACCCAAAATTGAGTGGGAAAAGGTTGAAAAAGACCTGTGAGATCATTGAGATCAGCAATTAACCCAGCACTGCCAGGTCCACCACTAAACTACGTGTCCAAGAGCAATCTATACATTTTATGAACACCTCCATGAGCAGTGACTCCTGCACTGCCTTGGGCAGTCTGCTCCAGTGTCTGAATACCCTTCCAATGAAGGCATTTTTCCCTATATAAACCTGCCCTGGTGATACTTGGCATAATTTTCTCTCCTCCTATCTCTTGTTACCTGTGAAAAAAGAGTGACTCCCCTCTGGTTACAAGCACCATTCAGGGCCCTCTGATGTCTACCTGGGGTCTTCCAAAAAGATAACAGTTTTTTCCTTCTCACAGGGAACAAAATAAGATTGCAATTACTAAAAGGATTAAGCCAGTTAATTCTATTGATATTGATCCAGCTACAGCTGAGCAACCTGGTCAAGTGGAAGGTGTTCCTGCCCATGGCCGGGGGTTAGAACGAGATGGTCTTTAAGGTCCCTTCTAAACCAAATAATTCTATGAATCTGTGACATCTACATTTTCTCACCCAGGGGCAACTTTAAGCCATGTAGACCAATTTCTCAGTAGGTGGAACTATGAGTGACCATCACCAAAGTCCTGAAAGTACCCACATACATTTTTTTTTCCCTTGAAAGCCATACATTGCTCACATTGCTCAATTCCTGAGTTGTTTTTGCTAATCGTAGGAGTCAATCAGTGTGTTTCAAATCTTTCTCAGTAGTTACTATAGAGAAACTGTGAAAGTACACATTTGGCCTTGAAAACAATATTTCAGGGGCCAGAAGGCATTTAATTCACATCATATTGCAAGGGCACCACATGTTTTGACAGGCCCTAAGAGAGGTAATTCAATGAGCATCACTTTAATGATATATGATTTAGACAGCTATTTTTTCCTTTTGTCCTCTCTGTGACCCTGCTCCTTCCCCCTCTCTTTTCAGTGCTGCTGCAGCCTGACTGTCACAAAGATGTCAAATCTGCAGCCAATTGTGTCCTTGCTCAGAAAATAATATGCAAAGGATAGAATTAAATGTGCAGATTATTGTACAGTTTGCAAATGGAGGCAAAAGAAATTAATTCAATTCTCTAATTCTGCTGTTTGTCCAAGACATAGGTTAGACATGCAGGGCCAGGTTTATCCTGCTGACAGCCCATGAAAATCGAGGGAGTTCAGCAGGAAGAAATTCTTAGTGCAAGCAGATATGAAGAGGGTGGAATAATTTGGGTTATCACTTAAAATTGGCTCAAACTCTGAACCAGATGGACAGGTAGATTGTGTATTTAAATGTGAAGAGAGACTCTATTTCTCCTTATTATTCTTGTCTTACCTGACTACTGAAAACCAGAATGGAAATATGAGAAGCACCAAGCAAGGACAGAATAAAAAGGGATGTCCCTATCCTAGAAAACTTCAAATTTGACTAATAATAAATGAGACATTTGTTTTTGTCTGCCTGAAATTCAAATGACTGGGGCTCCCTCTCCCAACACGTGATGTCATTCAAGGCATAAAAAATCTGAGCGATGCAAAAAAACAGCAGTGGAGAAACTTCTGAATCTTTTCCAGAGACCTGTGGACTCTGTTTTGAAACAATTGGATTTCCAATCCTTTTGCAACGCAGTTTTGACATATAAATTATTACTCAACCTAAATAAAGACGCTGAACAAGGTCTTAGAGCTGGGGTTGGTCAAGATCCATCACATTATTACAAACCTGCAGAGAATCAACACTTCTATGAAAGCAAATCAATAGGTATGGGAATGTCATGCTAGAAAATATCATTATTATTTTCTAGACTTCTGAAAGGGACAGGCTGCAGCATATCTAATGCATTTACTGAAAAGCTACTCAAAGGACCTTAGATATTATATCTTCAAAACAACTCTGATATTTTCCTTCTTCCCTCAAATATTAATTTAAATGAAAGATGGGGTGCTTATGGAACCCTTCATTATTCTGCATTGCAATTGAAGAGAGAATTTGAGTAATTTAATGTCATTTTCACCTCAACATTGTATACATCCACATGACTTAAGTAACACACTTCTCATAAGGTCACAAGGATAAAGAATTTTAAGAAGATAGAGTTGAAGCTTGTTTGTTTTGGCTTTGGGGTTTTTTTGGGTGACTTTCTGCTTGTTTGGGTGATTGGCTGGGGGGTAGTGGTGTTTGGTGGGGTCTTTGTGGAAGACAGAAGTTACCTTGTGGAAAATTTTGGTGAAAACCTCAACCAAGCTTTACTGCCACAGAGAGTAACAACAGGCCTTACAAGTAGGACCAATGTTTCAGTTCTTGGCAGAACTTTCAATATTTGTATCATATGTTAATTCTACTGCCCTCATTCCTGGATATAGCAGATTGCAAAAGACTTAGGTGCCATTGCCTCATCTCTCCCTACACAATCGCAAGTGATGTTTCTAAGCAACATTTGCTATGCCAAATAGCTTCCTTTTAATGAGGGAGGGTGTCTACACTGAAGACACCTGCACCAGAGAAATTCCTGCTATTTCATCATAGAACCATGGAAACATAGAACTAGCCATAGAATCATAGAACCAAAGAATCACAGAACCATAAAATCATAGAATATGCCAAGTTGGAAGGGGACCCACCAGGATCACCAAGGGCAACTCCTCGTCCTGGACAGGACATCCCAACAATCCCACCACATGTCTGAGAATGTTGTCCAAATGCTTCTTGATTTCAGACTGTCTTTGTGCTGTGACCACTGCCCTGGGGCACCTGTTCCAGCACCCAACCACCCTCTAGATGAAAAACCTTTTCTTAATATCCAACCTAAGTCTCCCCTGACACAATTTCAGGCCATTCCCACAGGTCTTGTCATTTGTCACGAGAGTGAAGAGATCAGCACCCATCCCTCCACTTTACCTCATGAAGATGTTGAAGACCACCATGAGGTCTCCCTTCAGTCTCCTCCAGCTGAACAGACCAAGTGCCCTCAGCCAATCCACATTAGGCTTCTCCTCCAGACCGTCCATCACCCTCGTGTCCTTCCTTTGGACACTCTCTAATGGCTTCATATCTTTCCTATTTTGTGGCACCCAAAACTGCACACAGGACTCTAGGTGAGGCTGCCCCAGACCAGAACAGAGCAGGACAATCCCTCCCTTGCCCGGCTGGCCATGCTGGGCCTGATGCCCCCAGTACAGGGATGTCCCTCCTGACTCCAGGGCACTGCTGCCTCATGTCCAACTTGCCACTGACCAGGCCCCCAGGTTCCTTTCCCTGGCACTGCTTTCCAGCCTTTCATTCCTCATTCTGTCTGTACATCCAGCGTTGCCCATCCCAGGAGCAGAATACAGAACTTTCCCTCTTTGAACTTCACAGGGTTGGTGATTTCCCATCTCTCTGATTTGTCCAGGTGTCTCTGCAGGGCCTCTCTCCAAGGCAATTGACAGCTCCTCCCACTTTAGTATATTTGGTAAACTTAGTTATTATTCCTTCCAGTTCTGCTTCCCAGTTGTTGAAGAGAACTGGGCCAAGGTTGGAGCCCTCTGGAACACCTTTAGTGACAGGTCACCAGTCTGATGTCACCCTTTGTGCCCAGCCCATGAGCCCGTGGCTCACCCATCACATGATGTGTTTATCTAGCTGTGGGATGGACATTTTTTCCGGATGGACAGTGTGAGAGACAGTATCAAAAGCTTTATTGAAGTCCGAAAAAGTGACATCTGTGGATTTTCCTGGATCAGTTCAGTGTATTACCTTGTTGAAGAAGGCATCCAGGTTTAACAAGCAGAATTTTCCTCTCATGAAGCTGTGCTGTCTGTGACTGATGGCTCCGTTGTCCTCCAGGTATTTTTCAATACCTCCAAGAAAAAACCCAAATAATTTACATGAATCTTATCTAAAGATTTTCCAAGTTAGTTATTTGATAGACATATCTCTGCAGAGAAGTTCTCACACGTACAACCTCTCGATTTGGAATGGCAGAAAGAGCCACTTTGCCTTCTAGCTGGCAGTGGAGCAGCTGTTGCTACTCTGGAGGTTACTTTGTCCCTCCCTTAGCTATGAGGAGGCCTAGAAACCCTGAAGACCTCTAACATCTTAGCCTTATAATTTCTAACAGGGTGACATAAGGAACATAACTCTCATTGTTACATTTTCAGGAATAGCCATGCTAGGAGATATTCCTAGGCTTGTGTTGAGCAAAGTGAAGATCACATTTTCAGCTAAGAGGAAATGGAATCAGCAATTGCCTCTGCACATTCTCCTTGGGCAAGGACCGTATCTGTTTCCTACCCGCTTCTTATCTATACTGCCTACAGAAATGTAGGATCATGGTCTGTGAAATACAAATTAAGTCTCTGGAAGATACAATCTCAATGCAGACTTCAAGAGGGCAGTCAGGCAATGATCTTAAAACCTACAGATAGGTTTGTTTGGTTACAAGAAAAGTTGTAGATTAGCTATGGAAGTTATACAGTCGGTATCAGTTTTGTGTGACATAAATTCAACTATGTTTTCTAATGTTTATTCAGACAGTTATCAAGAAAGCTGGGGTTCAATGTAGTAAATTTTCTTGCTGTGAAAGTGCTATGGAAATTTCAAATGGGCATTTATAATCACCCACATCAGCTTCACAGAGTAAATAAGTAATAGAGAGGAAAGAACTGAGTTGTGACAATACCCAAAGCACAAGCTCTGGGACAGAGGGAAGAAGCTGTTATTCATAACTCATGGGTTTTAGCCACAGGAAAGGGTGTGGGAATGTTCCTCTGCACCTCCTCAGGTCATTAGAGACTAATGAGCTGTTGGAGACCATAGGGAAATTTTTCTGTTCTGGAGATGGAGACTGTATACTTTTGCCCTTTTTCACATTTTTCTTCAGTGAAAGCAGCAGAGGCTCTATCAGTGCTGTTAGACACCCTGTTGCAACTGTTTTGTTTTCAGAACATTTCCTCAAGAGAAAAAAAAATAGAAGAAAATTAAGGACAATTAATATCTCTATAAAATTTTAAGTATTATCCTTATTTACTGTGCTCTTGCATGTAACCTTCTCAGCCTTGATTACAATTTTAAATCTTTTTTCCCTGATACTGATATCTCCACTGACCTCTGAAAATATGATGCACTAATCCACGTTTAAAATAAGCTTTCAAATGTCTGGGGAGTACGGGGACATTATACCCAGGCACTTCTGCTGGTCTAGATTATGACTTCGATGGCATCAAGGCAATTAATAGTTTCAATATCTAGATACAAAACACTCTTAGTTGCATATCAGTTCATGGAATAATCACTGTAGGGACCCATAAAACCTTATTGTTTGTAGAAGTCAAATTAAAGATGCAAAAGGTACTGGCAATAGGGATTGCATCACGGTTGTTACAATTCAGTACAGTTAGACTAAGACCAAATCAAAGGCACCTCATATTCACCAGTTCTAACAAGGGTGGGTTTTTAATAACATCTGTGTTTGTTTATGTGAGGAATAAATATTTAAATGACAGGGGCAATATGTCTAAATTTGCATCTTCTTCCCCCACTGTTTCAAAAAAATTCACATGACTTTCCATTTCTTTTTTCTTCCCATAAATAATTCTTTGTGTGTTCCGTGGACAGGGCAGCAGGTAGATATTTACAGTCCACAAATTTAATCTAAAGAAATGACTTTGTGTCTTTTTGACAAATAAAAGCAGACCTTAAAAAAAAAAAAAAAATCATTAGCTGGTAAAAAAAGGAAAAAGAATGTAAAACATAATTTGTAGTGTTGCAATTTGCACTGTTATCTATATGACTATAGAGGACAGTGGCCAAAACCAACCTTGGGATGGAGGTGTATGTTGGGTACTTCACAAGCCTAAAATGAGGCATAGTCCTGGTCTCAAAGCATTTTTTGTCTAAAGAAAGAAGACAAGTGATAGTAACAGGGAGATGTTTTTAATATAATTTTGCAGGTTTAGGGAGGGAAAAAACTGCAATAGAAAGACTAGGTTACTATAGTAATACATCCCTGATTTTATAATGACCTAAAACCCATCAAAATATTAATTTAAAATTATTTTTAAATGCCATGAGATTTTGATGATTTGATTATGTTCTTATTTTTTTTGTTCATTGTGTCTGTGTGCATGGGAATCCTGGAAAAATCTGAAAGACATTTTCAGTTCCTTAGATATATCTGAATTGATCAGAGTGAAATCCCCTCTGGATGTAAAGACTAACAGGAATATTAAATACCTATCCGAAACTGTGGTCAAAGTTTCATCTTAAAGGGTTAGATTTTCATATTTTCATTTCTTCAGGAAACAAAACCACTACAATTTTTGATAACACAAGTTTTGTTATATTTTTCCTTTTGCCATTTATATTTTTAGCCTGCTACAGCTTTCCTTATAGCTTCTTGTTAATTGCATTTACAATTTTAATGGGTCACAAAAGTTTGAAAATGCCATTTTTTGTACCAGCCAGGACTTCAGTGAAGCACTACTAATAATAGCAGCCTAAGCAAATTTAAGAGTTCAGTCACTGAGCGATCTTAAGACATACATGCTGCCTACAGTGAAGAAAATTATATCAGGCAGAAGCTCTTATTGTTCCTATGACCATGAATTATGTAAAAGCCAAGAGTGCATTTGAGGTTAGGCAGGATGGGGCTTTGAATGTTCCTAAATAAAAATAAAAATGATTCACATGTTTATGAAGGGAATAACACAAGTGATTCACTTGCCTGAAGTTACAGGGAGCAAGACCTGCCGACCCATGTCCCGTTCAGCCCCATGCTGATGCGATTTGGAAAGAAAGAGTGAATTGAAAGTGGGTTTCCCTTGCTACTGGAGAGTGTGCCAGCCCTCTAGTTTCCAGGTAAAAGGTGGGACAAAACTTCCACCTCATCCTCGTGTTTCACTGCCATGAAAAGTGACATCCACCTTCTCCATTATTCTGTTTCTCCTCTCTTTATACCTGTATTGTGATGCCTAAGATTTCTAGGGTTTTTATATTTCTTGTATGTTTGTGGCTTTGTAGATTGCTAAAACATGGCTGCAGCTTCTAGTGCTTTTCCTATTTTTCTTCCCTACATTTAGGGAACTAAAATACTGTTTAGTCTTATTCCAAGAAGAGAACCACCTACAAGGATGTTCTGTTTTCCAAACAGAATCTGGACCAGACATAAAAAAGGTAGGGCAAAAGAAACCTCTGGATCACTTCCAGTGACGCAGAACCCCAGGAACTATTACTTAACCAACTAACCTTTTAATTGGACAGTATATGATAGGTATATTAATCAACTAACCTTATAAAAATTGTAGAGTTACTGTACCATGAACAATTTTTGTCATATTGTGTACCTGAAAGATTTCAAGTAAAGGTTTGCTTTTAAATTCACTCCAACATTGCTGGAAAGGCCTATTCTATTTTCCAGGCAACAATAGGATGAGACTAAAGACTCAATCATTGCACTTGTATGACTTTCAAATGATGGAAATGGTAACTCAACTTTCAGAGTACCTGAAAATCAAGATTCAAATAATCTGATTTGAGAATGTTTTCAAATCAGAAAACAGTCAAATAAATATATGCTGACTATTACCTTGGTTACAAATCTGCTGCTGAATGAGATTTAAAGCCTCTGTAAATTTTGTTTCCTCACTAAATTCCTTAATATCTAAATCAGAAAACAGCAGGCCTCTCTCCTCTCCTCTCCTCTCCTCTCCTCTCCTCTCCTCTCCTCTCCTCTCCTCTCCTCTCCTCTCCTCTCCTCTCCTCTCCTCTCCTCTCCTCTCCTCTCCTCTCCTCTCCTCTCCTCTCCTCTCCTCTCCTCTCCTCTCCTCTCCTCTCCTCTCCTCTCCTCTCCTCTCCTCTCCTCTCCTCTCCTCTCCTCTCCTCTCCTCTCCTCTCCTCTCCTCTCCTCTCCTCTCCTCTCCTCTCCTCTCCTCTCCTCTCCTCTCCTCTCCTCTCCTCTCCTCTCCTCTCCTCTCCTCTCCTCTCCTCTCCTTTCTCTCTCTTCCAGTGAAGATATATTTTTAACAATTAAAGGAAAATAAAAATCTGTTTGTTGACTTTTCATCTACATGGCAGACCTAAATGAAACATTCTTCATTTGCACTTTGTCAGAGGATAGATGGAAAGTGCCATCTGTAATATAATAACTGTGACCAAAGTGATGCTGCCTCAGAAGCTTAGCAACATATTCTTTCAAACTGAATTTTCCTCTCTTTTTTTTTAAACATGAGGCACTTGCTAGAATTTGCAATCAATTAATTTAGGCTGGTTTTAGAAAATGTTGTACATTAATAGAAAAAAACCCCAACTTGAAAAAATCAAGGCAAAATATACTTCAATTTACTGTGTTTGAAAAGAATCTATTTTGTTCAAAATGAAATGCAACAGAAATCCATTTTCATGAAGAAGGAAATATTTTATCTAGTTGATCATATTTTCATCATTTACTTCCTTAAAATCAAGATATTTGAGCAGTAAAATCCTTAATTAAGAATCTACACCTGCATGCTTTGAATAGATGGCATTTATGTATGTAAACACATCACATGACCCTACAAAACAGGAAATTTTCTGTTAAGCTAGACATTTTTAGGAATTTCACTATATATTGTATCATGATTCATAGAAGTTAAAAGCTTATAGGTGGTTGGTGGTCCATAGCAGACCCCTGAAAATTAAGGTCCTGTTTATGACTAAGGGAGAGGATAAGAGATGTAATATTGTCTTTATGGTTTCTCTGCATTTAAATATTTTTGGAGAAAGAACATAATTTAAAACTTTAACCATGAAAACTTAAGTGTTCTGAGGAGACTAATTTTGATTCTGTCCAAATCTGGAGATCTAGAATGGGGAATAATACTTTCTTGAAAACAAAACTGTCCATTAATAAAAGACTTGTTCTTTCTTGAATATTTTTGACTTAAACCAAATTTATAGAACATAAATTCCTTCCCTCCACAGGTTTTCTTTTCAAAATTTGAAGGGAAAGTGGCAGGCAAAAGGAAGATATTCCTAAAATAAATCCCAAGTTTTATTTCATGGCTGATCCCTCAGACAGCAGTAGTTGATGTTACAGAATCAAAATAAATGGAACTATGTCAGTTTCCACCATTAAAAGGTCTGGTCCAACCTCTCTTCGCATCTTCACTCTCTCGCCCTGGATTGCAAAGGCTTCTTTTAACAGCCTTAACAGCCACAGTGCTGGGAGTACTTCAGGGTATTGCTGTGTTAGAAGTTGTCAGTTGTTGCATATTTCCACAGAAATATGGGTTTTTGAGGGGGAATAGAGACTCTCCTGCAAAAGAGTAGCTTTCAATGAGTGCATTGAAGCCGCTGCAGATTCACTGCAGGGCTGTCGAAGTGACCCCTGAGCCAGGAGCCTGTGTCCGTGCAGGGCACTGCAGAACCCATGCTGTGCAAATGGCCACAGAAGAGTCGTGATTTAGCTTTGCTGTGCATCTTCCTCCTGCTCAACATCAAAGCTGCATTTAAAAAAAAAAAAAAAAGCAGCAGAAGACCCTTACTCAAGGTTTTTAATAGCAGACAACACATATCACTAGCAACTGTCCTCCAGGGAGCAATGGTATTCTTTCAGAGGACTAAAGTACATCTACTTCTCCAGTTACAATCCATAATTTCTCTGCTACCATGGCAAGAGTGTCTCAGGGGAAATAGATAAAATTTGCAGTATGCAGTGGGCAACTTAAAATGAAGTAAAGTCTTGAGTGAGGGTCTTTAGTTGTTCTTTCAGATAATTATGCTTATTTACTAGAGCCTGCCAAAAGCAAGATTTCCCTTCTGATATTCAACATAGTCTAGTTTTCCTTACCTGCATAAAATGGAGATTAAAATTTCCTATATAATCTTATATATAATCTGAATATATACATAAAGAGTTCACTTTCCCCCTTAATTGTTAGTAAATGAAAGTTGAATGGAAAAGGAGAGGAGAGAGTATTTGCCAGCCATAGAGGTTTAATTATTATGCCATTATTGTGTGCTGAGACCATGAAAGCTTTATCTCATCAACAGAGAGATGCATTAGCCTTTGGATTGCAGAATAAAGCCACTGCAATACTGTGAAGGACTTCTGACTTACTGTAAGTTACAGGGTAGCTGGAATACATCTATCAAATGCTGTTTCTTATAATGAAATTTAAACTTTTGTCATTTATTTATCCATGTTGTTGTATATGAGCAGGAGATGAGTGAGTGTTATTTTCTCTGCACAGCCCCATGGTGGGATATCCAAGGTAATAATGTGGCTAGTCAGTGTTCTTCTGGGAGTTATTTTTGTGAACCAAATAGCAGTTCATGTAAGGTAAATTGTTCCTCTTCACTTTGTGCTGAGTTAGAAAGTTGTTACTTCAGAAGACGGTGCCATAAAATTTAAATATCATGGACTTCCTTGGCATTGTGATTCATGAGGCAAATAACAGCACCGTTAAAAAAGAGTGAAGTACTTATCCTATTCAAATACAAAGTTCGGGATTTGGAATACTTGAAATATGCTCATGAAACATCAGTGAAAATATCTGACTCTGGCTGATGGAAGATGGAGGGCACCAGAGATGGGCAGGTTATTGTTGTCTATTACAGCATTAGAGAAGTTGTTGGGAGGTTAACACAGCAAGAGGAGATGTGGCAGTATTGGGCAAGCTGATGGGTTACTCCTAAATTCTGAGTTTATCATGAATAATCAAGGACAGATATTCTGCCATTGCCTGCGGCAGTATGCAAAACAGGCATTTCATCAGACTGAAGCCTTTCTACTGAGGTCACCATGTAAACAGTTAATGAAGCAGAAACACTCCAAGGATTCATTGACTGAGAACATTTAGATGTGTTCTGTATAACTGTTCAATTGGCAGCAGTGGAATTACCTCCCTGATGCTCTAAAGAAACTGTGGACACTGTACTCCTCCAGCATGAAATGGGGTGTTTATAATTAATTTCTTATTTTCTAAGCCAGTGTAGCAGTTTGAGCATAACTTTTATTAAGCAATGCAAAGTTAAAAGGGGAGGAAAAAGCCTAGAGGTCATAAACTACTTCACACAATTTAGAGTGCAGTAAGGAGTTATTGCTGCACTAGTGCCTGTTAATGTGTCTGCAATTTTCCATCGGGTTAACTTTTTCTTCACCCAGGAATTGCCTTTAACCAGTTACTGCAAAAACTTATAGCACTGTGATAGAACTTAACACAAAAATAGTGTGAGATGTAATTCATGATCCTACAAATGGATGTTGTCTTGAAGCATTCTGCAAAATCCCAAATATTACTGAAGCTAGCACAGCATTTTTGGAGTCACAGGAGCATCTTCTTTAAACATGTTAGTATTTCCTGGGATGTCAAAACCTAATAAATCCTCTATCACATCTCCTCCAAAGAGCTCTGCTATGGTCAGATAAAGAGTAAAACTGGTAAAGCTTTCCTGGAACTGATTTGTATTCATGCAAATCGCCTTGTGAACCCTCAGGTTGGCAATGAACCGCTTTCCTTCACCATCTTCTCTCCATTACAGAAATAGAAATGCACATCCCATAAGAGTAGTTCTTTAGGAATAAATGCCAGACGTGGAGATTTTAGGACCAGGAGGAACTATTATGACTTTTGTGTAACAAGCCATTGGGTTTTTACAGAGTGTCAAGCCCATAACTTGACTGTGCTAAAAACACACATATTCATGTAATTCATCTTCCAGCGCAGAGAGTGTGAAATGTTTTGGTGCCTTTGTCACTCCTATCGCTCTTCCTAGGAACACACCTAGGGACCAATCCTCACGCTCAGATTCATCTGCCAGATTCCTCCAGGAGGCTGGGGGATTATCTGCCTGTCCTTCACTCACAATTGCTTCCTGAATGTACATTATTGCATCAGCGGCTTCTTTGAGCTTCTCCCACTTTAGTGACAGCAAAAGTCTCAATGTGCTCTTTCATGAGTAAATGACAGCTCCTCATACATGGCATCTGCATTTTACACTTTGAAAGTTTTAAAACAAGTGAAAACCAAACAACTAAAAGCATCCTTTATCTTTAGGCCATGGAAGCAGTGCCTTTGAAATCTGTGATATGTGTTCAAACACGTAAAGCTTCCTGCACTCATGGAAAGAACAGTGAAGAGTGGCATTTCCATGGCTTAGCAAAGACACCCAGTAGATGAAGTACTGTGTAACTCTTAGTGGGATGGAAACGGTAATGATTAATGTGTGGCTAACAACCTGTTTAAAGGAATCCTGCTATTCCAGTTTCACTCCACACGACTGCTCTTCTCATGCTGCACAATTGCGACTGTGCCATGGGAGATGTTTCAAAAACTGGCAAATTCTCTTTAGTAAGATTAAGCTGATAGCCTTGTAATGAAGGGTCTAAATGCCTAATAGGTAGGACTTCCTACTAAATTAGGCAATATTATTCATACATAAGTGTATTGACACTGGGCATAGTCCAGTATTAGTAAAAGGCAGCTTAAACATCGATTATGAACCAATTTGTTATGGAAATTTAAATTATTTTAGAATGCTAATTTAATGTATGTTCTTGTATTGATATTTATACATGTACATATGTGCAAACGTGTACATACCCACACACCAAATCCATATTGCTCAGATGTAAAATGTGATACAGAAAAATCACGCAGTACTTAAGAGTCTCATGAACGTTCCGAGCCAAGGGGCAGAAGAATCATTCAGGTCTAGCTAATCAGCATCTTGCTATCCAGCTAGTGCCATAAGAGAAGTCTGTCTCATCTGTTGGTTTTCAACAACGGGAAGGTTTTGATCCATCTGTCACACAATTCCTCCCATTTCTATTTAGAGAAATATGCAATCTGTTCCATTAATAAAATGTCGCGAGTCGTTTCCTCCTTCCATGCAGCTCTAAACCCGCTTGACAGGTGGATATTTTGACCTGTACATGGTGCAAAGCATTGAGTCATTTTGGTAAGTGTATGTCTCCACAAAGAAAAGAAAGATAGACACTAATTAAAACCTGGATAAGTCATCTGGAAGACTGGTAGCACACTGTGGCATTTGTTAATACAATACAAAAGTCACTAATTATAGTAGTATTGTTAGTACCATTGAAGTTATAACAGCCTGTCAGAGGAGCCATTATAAACCACTATATTCAGGTGTTCATAGCGACAACTATAAAAATTAAAGTAAAGCTGAAATTTGGCATGCCTAATTTTGGTTTGGGGTAATTTTTTTCCTTTAACAAACTGGTCAGGAGGGTGCTTGTGACTGCACATATTTTTATCTAACTCTGGTGTTTTAAAACCTTACTTTCAAAACCCCTTATAAAGAAAGTTGTTCATTTACTCCTAAAGCAAACACTTGGAGATTAAAAAGATGACAGTGTAAATCCTGTTTTTTTTGTTGACTGTGATCTTAGCCATATATCTTCCATTTTGGTCACATACTTCAGTATCTGTACATCTCTAAGAGCTGAGGAGTTCAACAGAAATAATCAACTAAGAAAAATACCAGGATAAATACTTTTGCACATCTGGTTATTAATTTCTCAGTTCTTCAGGTCCTGTCTTCAAAATTCCACTTAAGAGTCTGAGGAAGAAAATAATGTCTCCTTTTCTTGGCTCCTTTTTCTCCTTGTACACTGTCAGACACTTGGGGTAGTAGTTGTTCTCTGCTGATGTTTATATAGTGTTTGTCCCAGTGGGATTTCAAACCTCAGTCAGATAAAGCACAATGGGAACACCAAATACCACAGAAGAGAATGTTTGCAAATATTCCTCGTAGGGGTGGACACTTTTAGGGTTTTACAGGAAATCAATTCCCCCTGTACATCCACTAAAATAGGCCAGTTCAGCAATAACTGGAAAAATTAAAGATCCCAGCCCTTAGATTCTCATGGCATGTTAGTTCATAGACGTAAAGAAAGAAAACTCTTTACATGTTATATCTACATCAGTATGGTTAGATCCCATAAATTATGCAGGACACCATTAATAAGTTTCATTATGCATCAGATTACAATGTCCTCATTCCAGCAGCAGTCTCTGATTAATTACACAGCAATCACTGCAGAGCTGACACTGCCAGAGATGGGGGATTACCCTGTGTGCCCCTTGGTGCAAGCAGTCATTAATATGATGGCACAAGGATTTGGGATAACAAATCAACCTGCCTAGAACAGACCCAAACTCATTAAAGTTTAAAAGTTGTACGCAATTAATCTTTATTTTAAAAAGTAAACACAGGGGGGATTTGCCTGATAATAGTACCTTGGGTTTTCCTTTATCAAAATAAATCTGCTTGTGGCAGCAATGCAAGAAAATATCAAGATGACTTAATAAGATGCAGCAGGTAAGTATAAAACACTAGACTTCAGGACATTTTCTTCAACATTTTCTTCATTTGTTGCTTTTCTTCCCTACTTCCTTCTCTTCACACAAATACAGAGAAGAACAGTTATCACACATGATTCCAAATCCAGAGTTGAGGGAGTCTGGTTATGCCTGAGCCATCTTTGTCATCCACATCTTTTACAGTATCTTGATTCTTAGCCTAAATGGCATAGACTGTCCTGAATCCATGTGATCCCAAGGCTGTGGGATCTGAAGCATGGTGCTCTGATTCGTGTCTGCATTTGCCATCCAAGGGAGCTAATTGGTTCATTGTAGACCAAATCCAGTCTGAATTTATTTAGGGAGCACATTTAGGTATGGAAAATCAAGTGTCTTCCCTGCTGCTCTTTGTGGAACACTAATCTGAAACTCAAAAGAGTTCATGGTGAATGTATAAAATGAAAAATATAAGTAAATAAATATGAAGTAGATAAGAAAGTCTCTGAAAATGAAAAACCAAAACAAAAACAAAAACAACTCCCCCCAAAAGAAAAAAACAAACCCCCCCCCAAAAAAAAAAAAAAAAAAAGAAAAAAAAAGAAAAAAAAAGAAAAAAAAAAAAATCCAACCAACCAACAAACCAACCAAAAAAAAAATTGTCCTGCTGATGCTTATACTGCTAGCTGAATAACCTAAATGAGGGTATCACTCATTGGCAACTGCTAGCATGTGGAATGGATACTGGGATACTGGGAGATACCTGTGTATAGCAGCTTAGTTCTTCAGTGAAATAAATCATACTCTGGGAGTCCTTTTTTCATGGAATCACGGAATGGTTTGGGTTGGAACTGACCCTAAAGCTTATCTCGTTCCAACCCCCTGCCATGGTCAAGGACACCTTCCACTAAACCAGGTTGGTCAGACCACAATCCAACCCGGCCTTGAACACCTCCAGGGATGGGGCAAGCACAGCTTCTCTGGGCAACTTGTGCCAGGCCTCACCACCCTCCCAGGGAAGAATTTTTTCTTAGAATCTAATAAAAATCTCTTCTCTTTTAATTCAAAACCATCCCTTTGTCCTATCACTAGGTACCTATGTAAAAAGTCTCTCTCCATCTTTTTCATATGCCACCTTTGGTCACTGGAAGGGGCCCTAAGGTCTCCCTGGAGCCCTCCCTTCTCCAGGCTGAAAAGGAACACCTCTGTGGCCAAGTAACTGACAAGACTGACATTTCTGACCCCCTGCTCTGTGATATTTGGACATGGAGCCTGTAGGCAACAAGGACAAGTGATGATTCTACACTAGAGAGAAGTATTGGGTTAGTCTTGGTCCTGTGCAAAGTCTCACCACCTCCAGTGAGACTCATCTGAGATGCCCAGAGTATTCTCACCTAAATTCTTCAGGAAAGAAAAAATGCCACATCAAACTTAAACTAGACACTGAGGCTGAAATTGCCAGGGAAACAGACATGTTTCAGAATGCTGAAATGCTGCCAGGACATTTACTTCAATGCCTCTATTTCTTGAAAGATTTTTGCATAACCCTTTACTGGCCAGAAGTTTTGAGTCCATGAAGCTTGTGGAGATCACTGCCTTTGTTCATCTTTCAGAGACATGAAATAATACAATTCCCAAAGAAACAAAAAAAATTTGGGCAGTAACTCTCTCCCTTCAGAGCCATGTTGTAATGTATGCGACCAGCTGAATGAGGAAACACATCTTAAATGTGTTGAGGTGTTAGCAGCTGCTACTTGATGGAACATCAGGAAGGCTGTGCAGAACATCCATTAGATACTGAGTATTTCATACTTGTTCTCTGTGTTTTTTAAAGAGACGTCCTCCTAAAACTCAGATTGTTCATGATGATGTTCCTGGTCATGGCCCTATTCTTTGTTTTATTATTCTTTACCTGTTACTGCATTCCTCAAATATTTTAAAGGTTTAGTGTGGGACTGACTCAGGAAGCAAGGTTTTTTAAGAGTTTATGAAAATATACAAAAGTCTATGTCAAAAATAAATGCTTAATTTTTACAGTGTTGGTGTGGACACAGAGATGATCTGAGGCAGCTTATAGTCTGTCGGGAATTCTGGGGCAAGGGTACAGGACTTGGATCGCGGTCTCACTCAATCAGCTTTCCACAGAAGTGGTACAGGAAGCCAAGGTGTCCTTTAGCGTGTTAGAAAATTGCCCATTTCATAAAAATAGGTAATACAATATTTATTTTCAAATTGTTTACTCCATAAAACACAAACAATCACACAAAATTGCATTCATAGTCCCTTTTTGAGTTTACAGAGAAGTAGCCAACAGCACAGACACGGTTTCCTCCATGGTTTCAATAGAAGGCACAGTCAAACACAAACAAAGGAGAGAACAAACAAGTCTGAAGAGCCTCAGGTTGAAAGCATCCAATGCTGCTACTAATGTTTGTCAAGGATATCAGAGATGTTGAGAAACAAAAATCTTCCCTATAAAAAGACTCCTTGCCCAACACAGCTCACTAATGCTTAATCCTCTTCCTGCTTGCTTTATACTCTAAAACAGACAAAGCAAAAATATTTTCCTTACCAGTATTAGCCCATACCTGTATTTTTTTCAGTTCCAGGGTCAAAATGCTTCAAATCTTTGATGATATACAGGTTTCATAAGAATGGTGTGTCGCTCTTGGTGTCACATTAAACTCAGATATTCTCTGTGAGGTAGTACTTCCCAAAATCTATGAAATTTGAAGCACATGTTCCTCTGAGTAGGGAATAAGGGAAGCTGCTGAGCATCATTTTCCAGCTCAGAGCACCTCTGAATATCCTGTGTGTCTCCAAGTCCTCTACTCTGCAAACTCCATACTTTTGCCTGCCCATGCCTCTTTCATGTTCGTGACTGTTTTCTCCATGGTATTTTAAGGGAAGAAGGCTTCTTTCCTTGTGGACAGCTACAATCCTTGTAGTTTAGTGATAATTATGTTTCTGAGGCAAGCAGTCTCACTATCTCTATTGCTATAATCCCCCAGTGAAAGGGCTCTCAAAACAAGCTTGATTCCAAATTTTCATATCTCCATTGTGCAGGTGTAATTGCTGACTTCACTACATGTCTTTCTCTTGCTGTGTCTGTTAGGATTTCAGCTTTATTTCTTGGAAAAGTTTCCCCTTGCTGCTTTCACTTCCTACTCCAGCTGTCAAGCCCATAAAAACATCCTTTCAGACCTTTTTTTTTTTTTTTTTAATTCATTTTTGAGTGTTCTTGGCCTGTAAGTATTTTTATTATGTCCCCTATAAATTGGTCTCTCTTCAAAATAATGAGCAAGGCCATAGTCCTGGCAGAAAGGAATGCAGTAGTGCCCCTGCACTTACAGGAACAGATATAACCACTGCGGGAGCACTTTGAACTCATTCATAAATTGAAATTCGTCCTTTGACAGTTAGGCATCGTCACTAGGAGGGAAAATTTCAAAGGCAAAAGGTGACCTGAGAACAAAATAGCTTTTATGTTTTGGGATAAGGAAGCCCAAAGGAAGGACCAAAATGGCCCTGAGGTGACAGTGTTAGTCAGGTCTGCAGTTGCATCATATCTCTATTCAAACAGCACTGATAATGTCAAGTAGGTCACCTGATTAATCTCTGTGTGCCTATACTCATAATTTTTTTCTTTATGGGGGAAAAGAAAGCATGAGATTTTCCCCCAAAACATATATTCTCTCGCTGATGGTACAATACCTTTTCTTAGCCTTTTAATTCTTCCAGCATAAACTAGTCATAACAACACTTCCCTGTTTTTCAGAGGAGTTGTGGAGATATATACATTAAAGATCATAAGGTGCTTACCTCCCAAATAAGTCTTTCAGGCAGTGCCTACAGAATTCCCAAGTGTTCTCTATCTTAAGCTCTATAAAATTACTCTGCCCAAAGTTTCCTGCTGTACGTGGTCCTAACATTTGTCCCCATTCAAATGAAACGGGAGTAAAACACTCTCTGTTGGATGGCACAGTATTTTACAATGTCCCCCTGAGGACACTCCCAGCCTCCATGGCAGTGCATGATACAACAGTGCAGTAAAAGTGATGACAAAGAAAACACACCCATGAGAAAAGGCCTTATCGCTGCTTCTTACTTGGACTCAGAGAAATCACTAACATATTCCTTCAGAGAAGCAGTGTAGGCTTGAAAAACATTCGTGTTATGTAAGCTTGGAAGGATCAGAGATGACATCTTCATTGCTTCAATTTTCATTAGCTGCAGGCCATTAAACAGGCATTTGTGGGTGTAATTCTGTATATATAAAACCACTGAAACATTCATTACACACGAATGAGTGAAAATAGACCCCAGTCATTTCTGCATGTGACATTTTGTATTATAAAAATGACCAAAGGTTTCTCTCTTGCCCCCTTCTCCTGTTAGAATTCTGATGTATGCCAGTATTTATTTCCAGGCGTAGGTAAGCGTCTCGTGACTTTTTATCTCTTGTGATGTAATAGACTTTCCAAAGAGAAGTTATGTTCACCCTCAGGAAACTGCAGCCAGGCAATGATAAGGTATCAACCAATCCAATCAGTCTCTGAACCATCAAGGAATATCTTTTAATTATTTTAAAACTAATCTTGGTTCAGTTTCCTTTTAGTTTGCAGCTGCAAACTAAATAGTCTTTTATCAGTGGAGTGAATTGCCCAGAAAAACTGTGGCTGCCACATCCCTGGAAGTGTCCAAGGCCAGGCTGGATGGGGTTGGAGCAACCTGGGATAGTGGAAGGTGTCCCTGCCCATGGCAGGGGGTGGAACTGGGTGAACTTTAAGGTTGCTTACAACCATTCCATGATTCTGATAATTTCTTTTCATGTGACTCTTGGGTCAGTCAGCCCAACACTAAGCAAAGAGAAGGAGGAACTTGCAATGCTTATATATTTCATATTGACACTACAACTTTCAGCACGCATTAGTGGAACACAGAGTATCTTGTGTGGTGGAAGGGCATTGGAGAAAACCAAAAAGTAAAACAAAAAACTCTTGCAAACAGCATGTTTATGATAATCAGTTCTCCCCCAGATTAGCACATGGAAAAGACAGAGCTGCTGATGCTTGGTTGCCTACTTAGAGTTACAGACCTTGCACGACAAAGTTAGATCCAGTTTGCAGAGCTGTCAGTCTGGCAGCAGTAGCAGGAGTTTGTCATGAGGAAGGGAGTGGTGTAAATAATGAGCCTATGGGTCTCTAATCTCAGGCAGACACAAGTTTCTTGGGCCATTTTTTTTTTCTTTTTTAATAAGCTGCTACAGTTGGAAAGTGAAACCTTTATTTAAACAATTAGATAAAGTGCTAAGCTTTCAAAAACTCTTGATCATGTACAAAGACACTTCAGTGGGAAATGTGTCTGTGCCTGGACACATAAATCAGAGCTCTGTTTGGTGGATGGGTGCTAGGACATGCTAAAATTGTCTTCTCAATGGAGAAAGGACTTGAAACTTTTTCTAAACTCCAAGTAGCAATGAGAAAATATTTAGTTCTCAGCTTATGTAATCTATTCAAAGGCAGATTTGAAGGTCAAGAACTTGGGCAACATGGATTGTATTCATTTAAAGCTTGGAATTGTACATCCAAGACTACTAATATTGTAAAATTCCAATCTTTAGGTCTTCTATAGTCAAAAATTATGATCTTAAAAGCATTTTAGTAGGTTCTCAGGAAAGAAGAGAAAGGAAAAATAACAAGTTTTAAAAGATGTTATTCTTAAATGTTTTAGATAAAAGAACATGGAAGAAGCCAAACAATTCCTTCCTGTGCCACTGGGAAAAGGAAAAAAAAAAAGAAAACATACCACCTCACAATAGTACCCCATGTCCAGACCAGACCAAAACATATTCTTAATTAGAATGGAAAAAGAAAATGAACAGGAAAAAAGAAGTCATATTCCCAGAAACTATTGCGCTAGGAAAACATCAGGAAGAAAATGACACACATTTCCTTAATGCATAGTGCTTGGCTGCGATTTTGCTGAGAGGCATAAAGGACTTGGAGCCTACACAAAACATGTAAGGACATCAGAGCATATTTTAACATCCAAATCAGAAGTTATCCCTCTCAGTGTCAACTGGCATTTAGGGAAGCATCAGGAAGCCAAGGAGGTGAAAAGAAGAGCAGCAGTGGCAGAAAGAGTTTTCTAATAATTCCTAGAGGAATATAAGGTGCTGTTCTAACTGGGGCACTGGCCAAGTAAAGACATTTTTCCCTTGAGGGAAATAATTCCTGGCTTTTCCTCCTGCATTAAAAAATAAATCCCCATATAACAGTACTGCCTTAGACAACAGAAGTGCCAAAACTGCATTTGGAAAAAATGTCTTGGTTCCAGTTGGAAATATATAGAAGATCACAAAGTTTACTCTGTTGAAATAACTGTGTGTGGCAATATCAAAACAAAACCAGATGATACACTTTGGAATGCATTTAGTGGTTCCTCTACCTGCAGCCTTCCCATGGAGTCTCTATTTAGAGAGCAATCCCTCAAATACTGAAGGTGAAACTGACTATATTCATTTAGGGATGGTAAAAACAACAAAAAAATTCTTTGGCAGGTTGCTCTTAGCTGAAGGGCTCTCTCTTTAATTGATATAAATTTATATAAATAATTAACCAGCACCATACATGGATAACTAGGCATGATAATAGAGATGTTTCCTTTTGAGGTTAAGACTGTATTCTTTGTAACACCAAATAAACGAGGCAGCTTGTAGGAGCAGGTTGCTTCTTCCTGAATTGGACTGGAAATGTTCACAAATCATATTCTGCTAACCAAGACCCTCGGGGCAAGGAATGGAAAAGGGCTGTGGTTTCCAGGGGAGGAAAAGAAAAGACTGCTCAGCTTGTGTTTTTAGGACTGGTTATCAGTACAGCATATAAATATTTTCAAACTAAACTGGACACCCAATCTGTATTTTTCCTGTAATCTGCAGGTAAATGTTATATGTAGTATAATTTATTAAAAAAAAAAAAAAAAAGTTTAAAATACTATTGAGAGACAGAGCCAAAAGCTGCCCTGCATTATGTATGGCTCAGCTGGGTAGGATTGCATGATACTTGTATGAAAGAAACCAATCTGGCTGGGAGGATTTCCTGTAGTAATTTGTATTAAAAATATACCAGCTCAGATTTATGAAGCACAGGCAGAGCAGGGACCTCAAACCTGGCTCTGAGTTATTCCTGTGCCTCCATCAGCTCAGCTGCACCAGTCTCTGCTTCACTCGACTCTGTCATTACATGACCAGCACAAACAGCTGCAGACAAAACCTTCATCACACAAAAGACTGTTCTCCACTTCTGGGAAAATGGTGTTTTGTTAATTTTTGATCTCATTGCAACCTTCTGAGCTGACCTTCCTGCTCAGGGTAGAGCATGTGCAGACACAGGAACATGCACATGTGTGCTGCCATGTGTGATGGCTTTTTTCTTTCCTAGAAAAAAAGACATTGAATCAGTAACATAAAATAGGCTGAGTTAACATTTCCATGGACAGTTATGAAAGCATAGGGTGTTATTTCAGTGAGGCTTACCTCTTTCCAAAAGAAAAAGCAAAGACGTGAACATCTTTCTGATATTTTTCATTACACCAAATTTCACCTTAATTTAACAGGTTCTGCAGTGGTTGAAAATTGATTTGATGCCCCTCATGCAAGACACAATGGGACAACAAAGCAGATTTTGCACGACAGTCAAATTATCCCAGATAATGAGAGGTTTTCTCAACGAGGTACCACTCCTCAAGTTTCTGTGCCACCTCCACAGGGGTTTTGAGGCTCCTACAGGCTGCTTCAGATTTAATTTTGTGGTTTCACTCTCTGTGAGAAGTTCATGGTGTTCTCAATCCCTCATTCTATGCACACATAAAGGCCAGGGGATGAAGTCTTCTACAGGGTTTATGCATTCAAGTTTTGTCCAGACTAAAAGGAGATGCCTTGTGCCTCTCTTCTGAAAGCTCAGACAATTCTTATCTATCCAAATGCTCTTCTCTTTGTTTGATGAACAAAATTTCAGTGCTTCCTCCATTGGCACTCTACATTTACGAAAATTACCATGAATTCACTCTGATCAACACCTTTGCTTACAGCCTGACTTCACTAATTAGAAGATCAGGTTGTTTTCCGCTTTACTTGAGTTTCCCTGGTGCAGCTTATAATGATAACTTTTCATGCGTTACATGGAAAGTCATTCTTCACTGTTTTGAAGAATTAGAAGGGATACACAGCTTTATTCTCATTTTCTTCAAGGTGGTCTCCCTTGTGGCTTTATTTATTTTTCATTCATATCCTTTTCCTGGGCTGTTTGTAACAGTCACCCAGCATACCCATTACAATCAAGAAACAAAAGCCGTCTCCTCTACTTATTTGTCTTGACTCTACAATTTTTGTAAACCTTTCTGAATACCTCATTCCACAATTTACAAATTCAAAATACCAATTTACGTGGTCTCACTAGCGTAATACTTTAACCATGTAGTGGGAAAAAGAATCAGTACATCTTCCATGGCTGTTCATCTTTCTTTTTCACCTCTCACCTTTCCATTTGCCAGACCCAGGATCTCATCTCTTCTTTACCCTTGATGTTTCTCCATTGCTTAGAGACACACAAATCCTTGCATGTTTTCTTCAGGCTGTACAAGGGGATCTGCTAAACTCTCCCTAAAAACACAGTGTCCTGGGAGCACAGAGCTTGAAAAGACCGAAAGAGACCAACATGTTCTTTTTCCCACCAAAGCAGCAGATCAAATGTATCTTTCCCAAGGGCTTTCACTTTTTCTTTAAAACGTTCAAAACCACAGACAGAGCAGTAGCCTGTAGCCTGTTCCTATTTAACCTGCACAAAATTATGAAATTATGATCATTTGAGTCATTTCTGTCTTTGCTCCCTATCAGATTTGTTTATTTAAATGGCTATACAGTCAAAATTATGGGATTTCTATTTCCTATTGAAAAAAACCTGTCAATCTTCTCTTCTTCAAGCTAAAAACCCTTTTCCCTACATTTTCCATTCTAGTAGTGTTATCTAAATTCAGATCACTTTTCCAGGTTCTCAAGATCAGCTTGAATTCTCATCCTATCGCATAGAGTACTCGCTTTATATTTCTCCAAAGAGCTTCTTGTACCACCTACATAGGCACTCATCACTGAAGTAATTCATAATGAAATTGAATCTTCTTTTTGAAGACACTCCGACTCCTAGATGCAATGTCTTCACAGTCTGGCACTTCTCTGCTGATAGATGAATGTACAGATACCATGTTTTAAGAACAGTTGTGCAGCTAAACCACGCTTGAAATGTTCTTATTTGTTTGTGAGCATGTCACAAAGGACCAAGCATAAAGACATATTAAAATCAATGAGCCTCACATCTATCACCCCCTCTGCTTACCCACTGTAAGAAGTGTAACATCATTTGATGTTTTCCTAATCTGCTACAATAGTAGTCTCTTTACCATACAGAAATAAAAACACTTTTTTAATTCGATTTTTTTTTCTACAATACCTTTGACAAATCAATGTTAATATTCCACAAAATCTGCTTTTTCTTCCTTTCAAGGGTGCTTGTTAGGCTTTACCCCTTTGGGTTATCTAGACCTTCATTTTTCTGTAAGTTATTAGGTCAGAGATTGTTCTGTCTGGTTTCTTAGAGTGTTGTAGAAACTAAGAAATTAAATCACATCATTGCTTTCAGATTTGAATATTAAGCTAAAAAAGTAATTGAGCACTGCCTGAGTCCTTCCATGAAAACTTGGTCTCCCTGCAAAATTATCCTCATCTCTGTGTCATTTCTTTTTTTTAACAGATTCTTGCTACTGTTAATCCCCAATTTACACAGGTTCTTTCGTCCTCCATGAGATGTTAGACAGAGCCCTCTCCCTGAACTGACCCATGAGGCTCTTACTTCCCTTCAGGTTTCCCTCTGAGACACATTTTTGATTAGGTATTAGGAAGAAATTCAGGAATGTGAAGACATTAAGGTTCTGGAACAGGTTATCCAGAGAAATTAGGGATATCCCATCCCTGGAAGTGTCCAAGGCCAGGTTGGAAGGGGCTTGGAACAACCTGGGACAGTGGAAAGTATCCCTGCCCAAGGCAGGGGTTGGAATGAGACAATCTTTAAGGTCCCTTCTAACCCAAAACTTTCTATGATTTTGTGGGTTTTGGAATGATTCATTAAAAAAACTGACCAGTGAATATTCACTTAAGGCAAAGATGAGCATAAATGATGCTTGTCAGTATCTACAGCAGTTTTTTTATCATTTTACCTAACAATATGCATTACATTTTTTGTGAATGTAGCAAATATCTCACTGCTATTCAGAAGGAATTATATTCCTGAAGAGGAGAGCCAAAGTTGCCTATGTAACTTTAAAACCTGCATTTCTTTAATGACACCTGCAGTTACTTGTCTTTCCTGATGGATTTTTAGAGTGAGGTTATTAAGCAGCCAAACTAACTTTCATCTTAACTAACGTATAGCATAAAAATTACAGTTTGTTTGCAATATTTCTCATTGCACTTGAAATGATATTTTATCCACTGCTGACAAAAGAGCAAAGTATTTCTATTTCTGTAGCTCAGCTTCCTTGCTGGGGAAAGAAAACCTAAATTCTCTGCTATTTCAGCACTTGCTGCTAAATGATCCTAAGTGGCACGTGCCCAAAGGGGCTTCTGAGAGACAATGCTCAGAAGGACTGTAGACAAGAAACTGCCTCTTGCAGTAAAATTTCCAGTTCCAGGTTAGATGTGTAAATTCTCAATCAATGAATTATGTTGTGAATCCAAGATTTCCCTCCTTGTGACTGTTATCCACATCTTGGCACATGCCAGGTCCCAATCCTCCCTGTGTCCTTAATCACTTTCCTGTCTGTAAATGGATCCATTTTCAGCAAACATCACCCCAGCTTCAGAAAAGTACAAGCCCTCTGAACTGGCTGTTTGGAAGGCTCAGAGTTATTATTAGTCACATCCAGAACTACCAAACTTTCAAGGGTCAGTTATCAACAAGGTCTAATTTCCTGAGGAAACAATGTTAATGTGTTATTGTGTTGTTTAGAATTAAGTGATTTGACTACATTTATAAAACTTCTTGTTATTTACCTTCCTCTAATTCCTGTCCCACTGTCTGGCTATGGTTAAATACCAAGATTTTAGGTCCACAAATCTCCCTGCCTTGAATCTTAAAGTGAATCGTAACATGGCTGCAAATAAGAGAATAATAAATACATACAGCCATTTATAAAGATGTAGGAATAATAGAACTCTAGAAGATAGAAGAATAGACTCTAGAAGATAGTCTGCAAATGTCTGCCAGATGAAATGAATAGTACATGATAATCTTCCTAGTTATTAAAAGAGATTTCATCTACTTATTTATTTTTCTCCAGAGTAAATGAACCATTATAAGGGCAACTTGTTTTTGTGGTTTAATGTTTTCATCATTGATGTTGCTTACAACCTGAAGCCATTACAATGACTCACATGCTCTCAGACTTCAGAGACAAATGCATGCTATAGGTACTAAAACTTGGTACATATCATTCTTATCGTCCTAAATTGGATATGCCATAAGACAGGCTCAAAAAATAGCCCACAAAAAAAATTAACCGTCCTTTATGACTCCAGTGGTTGAAATCATAAGATCAAAACCAAAAATGCTTTGTAGTGATGTAATTGTTCTTTTATAGGCCTGGTTAATCTTATTATGGAGAACAAACACAGGAATATTGTCTTACTGTGGAAGGATTTGGGTTTCTCTTTGTGGATTGAGAAGCATGCCCAACTAGTTGTTTTCTGTAAAATTATAGGGGTGTTTTTTGAAATGGTCTATCAGCTAAAGCCCAACACGTTTCTTTTTCTACTTGTTTTTTTTAATTTTGTTTTGAAGAGTTTCCAAAGAAACTTTCAATTCAAGAGGTCAAATATGGGATTCCTGACCTTACAGATTAGGAAAATCCTCAAACAATGCAATAGCAGAATGATTGGGTTAGAAGTTTTGGCAAGATTTTCACACATGTTTATGTGGTTGACTACAAGTTCCTCAGGATCATAGTATGTAGAAAGGGTACAATATGAAACACCCAAACCAAAAATCCCAAAATAAGCAAAACAGCCATCTTCACTCACTCACTTACTCACACGTACCTATACTCTCATTCCGCTCCTTAATCGGGAAATCATTAGTTAGAAATCTAGATGGCTCCTGTGACTAGCAGGCAGCAGACAAATCTTTTCATTCTATAAAAAAAGGTGAATGGTTTATCAACATGTTCATCACAACTTACCCCCTTCCAGACGAAAAAAAAAATAGAGCTACTGGAAATGTAATTGCTCATCTGTAGTGAAATGGTGCAGTGAAAAGATTTCCTGGGCCAATATCTGACTTGTTTCATTATAAGTATTACCCTGCCTACCTCTATCGTCAATTCAGGCCAAAAAAATATTGAATTATATAATCATTAATGTTGGAAATGACCCCCAACACGATCAAGTCCAACCATCAACCAACACTGCCATTAGCACTAAACTGTTGCAGAAAGTGCCATGTCCACTCATTTTTTGAACCCTTCTGGGGATGGTGACCCTGATGTGAGCCTGTTTCAATGCTCAACTTTTCTTTCAGTGAGGAAAGTTTTCCTAACATCCAATATAAACCTCCTGGTGCAATTCAAGGGCAATTTCTCCTTGTCCTGCTTCTCATTCTCAGGAAGAAAAGACCAACACCCACTTGGCCTCAACCTATTTTCTGGCATCTGTGGTCAGGCAGGAGGTTCCCCTTGAACCTCTTTTTCTCCCACTACCTTCAGCTGCCCCTCACAGAACTTCTGCCTCAGAGCCTCCCACCACTCTTTCATTCACCTGGTTTCTCTGCTGTCTCACTTCTGATTGGAAATGGGAAGGGTTTTGTGAACATTTGTCTCTCTGTTCTGCTGTTCTGCACTGTGGACCCTGAGTGCCACGTCTGCCATTCCGGGTGTCACTTCATGCTGAGCAGCAGAGAAGACAACAAGGATGGGTGTAATGATTTATTTTATTAGTGAAAATAAGGCAGTAGTCTGAGCAAGCAAGAGTGTCAATGTGAGTTTGCTGACACCTTCAGCAAGGGAAGGGACACTATGATCTGAAAAATGGGAGTAATCTTGGCTTTTCATTGCAATAATGGCCTTTGTTTTAAACAGTGATTGGGAGATCGGGTGAAAATAACCTCCTCCATCTCCAAATGTGCACATCTGACATAAGGATTATCACTTCTTTTGCAGGAAACTGAAAACGATTGTTAGACGAGGTGTGTGAGAGGCCTTATAGCCTATTACCAGGTTTATTATCTTTATTTTGCTCTTGTTATCTGAAGACAATCTTGTGAACTTTTTCTTATTAAAGTTTTTAGTACATGAATGCTCCACCTGCTACTGATAACACCACTATAATTGAAACTGTGGACATCTGGAGTGAAATGCTCTATCTTTTTAAATGTACATGAGATTTTTATACCACTCTAAATGAAAGCAGGCTATCTTTCTTGCTTCCTACGAATCACACAATGTATTTACTTTAGGATTATTAGGTGTAGGGTAATGCCTGGAGGCACGTTTAAACATCTACTTAGTGACCCTCTGGTAAATTTATGAAGGAAAGAAAAATAAGAGATGAAACAGGCTCAGTGGAACAGAAGTCCTGAAATCTTCTATTCTACGCCTATTTTATGGACAGAAAAATTGTGGTTTCCTTCCTTTTCCCTATTTTCATAGGTTGTCTTCAAACACGTCACACTGCGATTTGTAGTAATAAATACTGCACCAAACTTGTCACCTTTAAAGATGAGAGAATGAAAACGAGAAAAAAAAGATTAACGTGAACGTCAGTCTTTCAAAAGGTTTGTTGTTTTGTTTTTTTCTTTACCATCTTATTTTAAGACCTAACATAACCTGCTCTAGTCTGTTCAAATTCTGCAAGTGGAAATTGAGATGTAAGAACCATTCGCTTTGGTGATCTTCTGTATTTGCCTGCAATCAGAGCAGCAGAGTAGGTGCTCTCCGTAAGGAAATGTGCCTTGTAGACATCTTTTGGGCAGGTTAATTCACCCAAATCTCTTCTCCTGTAAAGACAAGTGGTTTAATGTTCTGTTCAGTTTACTTCCAGTGACATAATTAGCAGGGGTAAAACAAAGACAGGGAAAGAGTACAAATACCAAATTACTCCCCCTCTTTAAGGAAGGCTTACTCCCTAGAGGCAGGTATGCTTTACATGAAAGCACAAGGAAGGCACTTCAGAGGCACAAAACACCCGTAAAACTGCTGGGTTCAGCCCCTGGAGGGTTTTTGCAGAGGAGGGTCCCTGAGCAGCACCACACACCCTCTGCGCCAGCTGTTCCCAGTTCCCCCATCCACAGCACAACACTGCGCAAAGCCTGGGTTTTCTTAAATCCTGGCATACCTGGACAACCAGGGAGGTTTTCAGCAGCCAAGAGCAAGCCACAATGTCTTGAAAAGAATTATATTTTATTCCATACACATAATTCTTGCTATGCAAAGAGAGATGTACAGGTAATGGAGCAAAGGGAGCTTTTGCTGTCACTGGCTAAGCAAAGTGACAGCTGCTTTTTTTTTTTTCCTTTTCCTCTGTGTTTCTTCAGTGGTCTGTAAGCCATCTCAGAAAGCCGACACATCTTCTTCTGTGGTTTCTGGAGATCAAGCAGTACTATATTTGTTGTCAGTTAAGCAAAAATACAAGGTTTTAATGAACACACAAACTCATCCTCCCCCCTCAACACACATCATACTGCATCATTTATGTTTCAAAAATTAGAGTCGTGAATGTTTTCCTGTAGAGCTTCTGTTTTGTAGAAACTCAAAACCTTATTTACTCAGACTGATAGGACTAAATTGATTTCAGATGGCATGATATTAATCTTTGCTGTCTGCTTTAAAGCCATGGCTCTAGGGCTAATTACTGAACTCTCGTGTTTTGGAAAACTGGACTCATTTTTTCGCCCACTCTCTGCCACCTTTTCCTCTCAAAATGAAGTTCCTTTCTCCTCTACTCTGTATTTTGAGATGTTCCCATATATTCATCTCCCCATCAAGGGCAAAGGGTTGTCTCCCAATTGATGTTTTAGCACACAAGTTCCTTCAGTGTCTGGATTACCCCCACACGCTGACAGATGAATTAGAGAAGGAAAGGAAAAGGAGTTTGGCACATAGCATGATAACAAGAATTTACCAATTGCCATGCAGCTGTAGTGGATTTCCTTTGTTGTGCCCCAGGGCCCCAGTAGATGTTTAGGAAGAATGACATTTCCTGACTTTTTAGTTTTTGAAAGCCTGCCTTGACTTGTCAGCTTGTGACTTCCAGGCAACTTTGGTGGCATCTTTCCTCTCTCTTCAGCTTTTCTGAACGTTTTCTGTGTTTTTGAAGAGCTTTTTCCATTGCTGCTTTGAGACATTTGTCCTGAATTCTTTATTCACTCTCTCCTTTCCCACTTGCATCTCTCTTTCTTATGAATAGAGCTCTTCTCATCTTTGTTTTTAGACCTTTGCCTTATAGAATCTTCCTCTTTTCTCAGTGGCTGTGAGCACATCATATTTTTCCCCATTAAGGAAAGCACCATTGATTTGTCCTATGTTTTGGTCCTTTTTAATGAGGTTTTGTTCCCCAAGAGAGCTTGAAGCACTCACACAGACGCTCATTGTTTTATATCTGAAGACACAAGGTGACAAAGAGGAGCAGCCAACATAGTAGGACAGAGATAACGCCTGCCCTGAGGCCAAGACATGGTCCCCAGGTCTTAGATCTGCAGGTATCTCAAGGAACACAACATAGGCACTGCTGGTCTGGGCTAACTGACATCAAAAATAGAAGTAAAAGCTCAAGGAGAAATTAATAAATGCCAGTATTTAATGAGAACCTAGTAAAAAACTATGCATTAAATAGAAGCAAGAAACCCACCCAGAACTCAACAAAAACACCTTAAGTGGAGTTTGGATTTTGAAGACAACTATATTCAATTTTGTTCAGAAGATGAATAATGTAAAGAGGCAAAGTGGAAACTTCTTAGATAAAGTCATTTAAAGTAGCTGCAAATCACAATCTGTGTTAGAGCAATCACGAATCGGCAGGAGAAGAGAGATTACAAATTATTGTGTACTTCCTTTCCTCCAGGTCCTCCACCAGAAGGTAGCTAAAATGTAGAGCCGATCTTAGAGATAATTTTCTTTCCTATGAAAAATTTCAATTTTTTTGGAAGTCACTGTAGGCTAAAGTGTGGGGGAGAAAAGGATTTTTTTTCTCACTAAGTATCATGCAAGATATGGTTCTGCCAAACAATCACACCACTATGGAATAATGCAAGAAAAATGCTACTGAATTACAAAGTCCATAAACCACTGTGGAAGAAAATATATTGGGCTTTGGCTTCAGTATTTCAGTCCTGGGCCAGAATACACTGTTTTTCAACCAAAGGCTGGAAGATTTTAATTTGTATGAGTTCATAAAGTTTCTTTTTTGCTACTTTTTTAATATTAAGCATTTCCTCAAAGCAGAATCTTGTTAAAAAAAGAAAGCCAAACTTTATAAACACTTAACTCTAATCAAGCTCTACTGTCTTCAGCCATGGTAAACTCTCTTTTATCTTCCCAATACTGTAGTTTTGTTGTTGTTCATTTGTTCAGTTGGCAGGTTCTGGTTGCTTTTATTTTGGCTTCTTATCTCTTTGTTTTTCTTTTCTTTTTTTTTTTTTTTCTGAGGGGGATTGTTGAAGTTGTTGATGCATTTCACTTGATAGACCTTGTTTACTTTTATCTCAGAGATAAACACCAAAAATCATGTGCTTATGGTATACACATATATGTATACTCACAGACACAGTGTCTCTCACACACATTTATGTATGTATTTTTATATAAAAACATGTATTTCAACTAATGGTATTCAATCTGTTCCAGGGACGCATATATTCAAATGTTTATTCTGCTGATATTGAAGAAGACTGGCTTTCCTAACAACAAAACTATTGTAAATGTCTTAAAATTAAACAACAAGCTTCAGGCAAAAAGATGTCTGCGCAGCAAAAAGCTATTACTTACAAGACCATATGTGCCAGAAGGCAAATACTCCCATGTTCAAAGACAGAATGGAGGAGACAACATATTCCAGCTCTGAGTCCTTTTAATGCATTTCCCTTACACACACAATAAAGATTTTTGGATCAAGCTGACTGCTTTCTTTCTACCAGAGTAATCAAGCTCTACATCATTAACCTTTCTGTTTGCCTGGCAGATAATCTGGGAGAGTAGCAAGTGACTACTCCTCCGGGCTTTGGAGGCAAGCCAACGCAATTACTCTCACCCTGTTCTTTGAGGTGGCAGCTGCAGAGAGATCAGGATGTAGAAAACAACCACGAAATCAAAGGGTTACAGACTTTGGAGCCAACTCTTCATTCATCTGCCGATCAGCCAGAGCTCCTAACTTGGACGACAAAACCTTGCAGCTCACTGTCCATGATGAGCAGTTACAAACCATCAGTCAAGCAAAGAATGCCTTCACAAAGGTCCAATGTTAGCCCTACTGTCCTTCCACCTGTCTTTATTTTCTGGTGGTGGTTGTGGCAGTAGTATGAATATGTAACAGAGCCAAAAGTATGCTGTCTTGCAGATTCTGTTCTCCTAATATGTCTAGTTGGATAGTGTTATTGTATAAAGTCTACTGACATTCTGCCAAATGCCAGCTTAAATTTTTGGAAATGGTTTGTGCTCAAAAATTTTCATACACAGACTAAAAACACTTCCCTACCAAAATGCTCTCACTACTAGATAGGGGATATGGCAGCTCCTTTGTTCTGGTGATGAACACAGTTTCGGAGAAGGCGATCACCTGTGAAAGACAGGTAGCAAAAGGAGGTGACACTTGAGTCATTGTCCAGGATCTGCAGCTTCATAGGAGATGAATAATTTCATTACTTGAGGGCTGTGATATCTTCAAAGGAGTTGCTGAAGCTTTCGGTAGGAGACAGAATAAATAAATGTATGAAGGGAAAGAGGAATACAGAAAGGTGAAGTAATTTATCCAAGTCATGCTAATCTTGTTGGGCAGAGAAAAGATCCCCAGACTCTCTACATCCTCAGCCTGTATCCCAGTTGCTAAGCAACTGTCCTGAATATGAGGGTGCCCAAAGCACAGTATATCAGATGTTATAACATTGGCACTCTGACACCTTCTGCTTTGATTCACGCTGTATCTGAGGTCTAATAAAGGAAAGAAATGGGCCTGCTTTCCTGTCTGTGGCTTCAGCTCTTCTGCATTTAGTCTCTTAAATGAAGCCCCCAAATTAGGGGGCCAATTGAACTGTAAGCTTCCCTACCAGCAGATGTAAAACATCATCACTCCAGTGGGTGAGTTGAGCCACATCAGGACTGAAGGATTGCAAGCAGGTCTCTCTCTCACATGTCTTAAGGAGGGAAAGAAGGGTGATTAGGGTGATTAGGCTCCCAGTTCCAGATGTGTCAACCATAGGCATAATATTACATGAGATGCATCTTGGCTTTTCTGTCTTAAAATTCTGATGAAATACATATTTCATCACAGTAAAAAAAAAAAAAAAAAAAAAAAAAAAAAAAAAAAAAAAAAGGCTGAAATGCTTAATATCTAGGAAAAAATAACTGAGAGTTTTCTGATGGACAGAAATGGATTCCTAAAATTACCAGGCCAATGTCTGGAATTCTTCCTTGACAGTGTAATTACATGGCACATCTGCTATAGCTGACTCCTGGATGATTTTCAGTTGGCAATGTGGAGGCATCCATCAACCAGCAAATATAGCTCATAGGCCTAAAATGACAGCCCTGCCTTGCCTGAAAGGCATCAAGACCAGGGAGATGATCTCCAACAATGACTTCCACATGAATTTGCAAGAGAGCCAAAGAACTGATGGTGAAAATGCTGAAGGGCATAGAGTAGAGTGGTCCAGGCAGCCCTGCTTAGAGTAAGGATTTGCCAAATGGTTTTTGTTGGCACCATTCCTATGTGTCGCAGGAGTCACAGAGCTTTCCAGGGCACCATGGCTGCACACAGTGGAGGAAAGGTAGAGACTGAGGTTGGAAGTCACCAGAGCAGAACATGAACTGGAGAACTGAAGCTAAGAAAAAAAGGATTTCTAAGGAGGTCCGTCAAAGTCTAGACGAAACCTGATCTGCATAAATCTAAAAGATTTCAAGGTATCATTTTCACAACCACCAAAACTTATGGGCATCTAAACTTATTAGGCATTTTTCTACTCAGTCTGAAGACCCATTCCTACGTGTACATCTGTAAACAATCACAAGGACCTGTCTTGGAGGAACTGTAATGGTAAAGCAGGGGGGGATGGCTCCAAACTGGGAGTAAATTTAGATCAGATATTGAGAATAAATTCTTCACTGTGAGGGTGGTGATGCACAGATTGTCCAGAGAAGCTGTGGATTTCCCATCCCTGGAAGTTTTCAAGGCCATATTGGATGTGGCTCTGAGCAACCTGGGATAGTGGAAGATGTCCACCCAGGGTGGAATGGGTTGAGACTTAAGGACCCTTCCAAAACAAACCTTTCTATGACTCTATGAAATCAATGTCTGCCTCCCACCCGCAGCTCCCTGAAGGAGTGTTGGGAGTTCTGCCCTTCATGTTGGACTTGATCTGAAACTGATAGTCCAGCTCAGACTGATTTGGTTGGACTTGATGATCTCGAAGGTCTTTTCCAGCCCTGATGATTCTATGATTGTAATTCTGAATATTATTTCTTGCTCCAGGAGTTACAATTGATTATACATGGGGCATAGTCATATAATAAAGAGATTTAAAAAATATATATACCTAGATATTATTAAATGAATGTTGAAAATAAAATACAGCTATTAAATTTGTACAATTGAAACTGAAATCTGACTTAGCCTCCTCTCAGGTGAATGCTCTACCAAGGCAGGCTTTTTTTTTTTTTTGCTGTGCTTCTGTGAGTACTGCTGCAGTTCTGGATGCACAGAGTCTCCTTTTCAAAACAGAGGACAGGGATGGCTAATACCTTTGTCAAGAAACCTTTGAGTCAGTCCAGGTTCAGCAGAGCCCAGTAGTTTCACTGGCTACTTCCTGGGATGATGACATGGCTGGTTTAGATGGATTCTGTGGAATGAAGAGAAAGAGAGGTCTGTACTTTGCTTATCTGGAGAGTGTGTGTGCCCTGGCTGCATATGGGAGTCCTGCTACATAAATCAAGCTGGGGATCACAGCCATCCAGGACCAGGTGGGCAGAACAAAGGACATTTTAACTAAGGGGTTTCTTTGCATTTGGTGACACAGATTTCCTTTGTGTTCTCTAAAAAGTCTTCTCCATTTACCATGAGAGGGTTTTATTGGTTTTTTTTAATTATAAGATTAGTTAAGGACAACTAAATATCGGAATAACTTAGATTCTCTGTCTACTTGAGCATCTGAGTACAAACTTCACAGCTTTCTCAGAGATGAGACCATGAACACATTAATGGTTTGATGCAAGATTATTCACCCTTTGTCTTGCAAAAAGCTCACCAGATACTGAGAAATTCCATTCATTTTTAATCTCCTTACTTACTTGACCTTCATTATGAAAGAGGTAATTGTCAGCTTAAGTGAAGCTACAGCACTTCCATCAAGCCAGAAATGCATCCATGTGCTATATATATTGTAGAAAACAAAATAAAAACTGTGGTTAAAATAAAGACTGAGGGTTAGAAAAACTCTGAATGCAGGATACTAAATTTCAGCATTTAAAATCTCATTTTGTAGAACTAAATCAATAACTGAACAAATATCAATGAGTTTTGTTATCACTGAAATTTTAAATAGTGCTAAAATGTTGTTTGTTTGGGGTTTTTTAAATTGTTTGGATTTGTTTTTAAATACTTGTCTTCTCTGCTGTTTGTTGTTTTCTACTGTCTGCTATTTCCATCATGATGCAGCAACAACATAACAATGTTGGCTGAAAGCCAGCTTGAGAATAGGCTGAGCCTTCAACGGATTTTTGATGCATGAATATTTTGAGGGGGCATTTAAATGATGTTTGTGCTTCTCACAGTGTGAAAAAAACAACACTGCCAGGTTTCTTTGATCTACTGGAAACAGGCTATCATAATAGAGAAATAGTTAGCTGAAATAAGTACATGCAGGTAGCTTCTGTCTACTTAACTGTGCATCATTTGCTTCTATTCTCACAAAGGAGGTTTTCATTCAGCTGGGGCAAAGTGCACACAGTTATTGGTGGTTCAAGTATTTACTCTTTAAAATGACAGTTCTGAAAACATATTTCTCTCACCACACAGAGAGTGGGAGGGCAGTGGAAAGGAGGAGATAATTGAGGGAGCTGGAAGTGAAATGATGTTCATGTCTGTCAGATGCCATTTCCATTTTAATGACTGCAAAGAGGAGTGTCACAGAACTGCCAGACAGCAGAGGTTTGGGTCACCACTCATAGTGTCAGACATTGGGGTACTCTGGGCTGGCATTCAAGATTGAAGGTAGAAATGTGTGTCCTTTGCTCCTTCCCTGGGATGGACTGATACTGCTCCAAGTTTTTGATGTTTCACAGCCTAAGGCTTCAGTGAGGTGGAAGCCATGTTGTGTTTCACAGTCTACAAACACAAGGACATTCATAATTTCTTCAGTTGGAAAACCTGCAGTCTAAAAGATAAATATTGATGGTTTGATGAAGCAAGAAGTCCAGGAGAGGGGGAGGACAAATAATAACGGGTTGTGCTAGTGTAGGCAGCCCAGCTCTGTACACACAGTTTAGAGAAAGGCATGTGCTGCTCTGACGGGACTGATATTTAATCTGCATAGCCAGGGTCTCATCTCCATGATTTGTGAGCATCGTGTCTAAAAGAATTTGGGACAGTAAACATGGGCCACTTCACAGATCCTTAGTGTCCCTCCTAAGTGGTCATGCTGATGCCAAGGAATTCTTCCTGGGTGTGTGGCTGCAGAGGCTGCTGGATAGCTGGAAACAAATATTTGGTGCAAAGCTGAAGTAACATTCTGAGTGCAGAGCATGAAGACTGATGCTCAGCATGTAAAACGCTCAGATATAGAAATCACATTTTGTGAACTACAGTATGAGCCACTAGGTCCTCAGGGTCTCTTTCCTCCGAAGTTCATGGGATTTGGGCTCGACTAGAAGAGCTCTTCAAAGGAAAGCTCAAGAAATCCAGCTTTAAAAAGAGAGCTTTCAAATACTTCCCAAAAAAATATCTGACCTTTTTATTTCAACTTTAGCAATTCATGTTATCTGTTTATATATTTATTTGAAGTGTCCTTTAGTTATCACTTCTGGTGTTTCAGAAGGTTCCCTGCCTTAATCACTCATTGTAGGAAAAAAAAGAGCACTGTTGCCTTTTATCTGTTTTGAACTTGCCAGCCTCCTTAATTTTATTGCACATTCTCTTGTCCTGCCACTAGCTGAGAAGAGAAGCACCTAATTTATCTTCCCTAAGTAATTTATTTTTATCCTTTCATTATGTCCTTTTGTCCCTCTCCTTTCTAAGGTAACTCTTCCCAATATTTTCAATCATTCTACATGACAGATTTTTTGTCTTTCTTTTTTTGTTCCCCAAGGGATCACTTCCATTTGTCAATTTTTTCCTTATTTTTTTATTATTTTATTTTTACAGTAGTGAAATTATACTTCACAAATTTTTCCAGATGAGACCACACTTTGATTTATAGGTTGGCTGTGTAGTATTTACTGCATCAATCCCCATCTCAGTTCCTATGAAGCCTCACATCTTGTTTGAATTTTTTTTCTTAAAACTACAGCTGCATATGGTAAAGAAATCTGTCTTCATTGATACCCAGATTCCTTTCCTGGGTTGAGACAGTGAATGTATACCACTGTCAGATGTACAAGCAGTTTAATTTATTTTTTTCCCCTCAGTATGCCTTACTTTGCATTTACTGGCATTGAACTTCGTTTGCCCTCACATGGTTTAGCTAAGTCTCTTTGAAGTTCCTCACGGATCTCTCTGGCCTGTGCTTGCTAAATAACTTTGTGTCATCTGCAAGTTTTGCTAACCTCAGTATTACCCTCCTTCAAGATCATTAATACAGATTTCAAACACGAGATCTAATGCAGAACAATGAGGCGAGACATCCCACTGTTCACCTTGTGCCACTGACTATTTATTCCTTCCCTTTGTTTCCCATCTTTCACCGATTTTCAGCCCATGTTTGATGCACTCCATGAACACATCAAATAAGTGAAACCATAAGCGTGGTTTAGCATCAGCATGCCCAGTTTTTCTCACTGCTTTGAATACAATTTGTGTGGTAAACACATTGTGGTTTTTTCCCCTTTGTCCAAGAAATCCCCTTTTCTTGGGGGATTTATTTATTTATTAACTCTCAGACATCTCTAGGAATTCCATTTAGTAAACCTAAACTTTGGCACTGTCTGAGGAAAAAACATGTTTATAGCTAGGTTAGTTATTACATAGTTCAACATTTTCAGAAATTTTCAAATTTCTACCTATAAAAGGCCTTTGTCATTTTTATCTCTGAGGAGCTAAGGGTTAGGGAATTACATACAAAGATATTTCATCACTTGCCTTTGTGAGAACATTACTCCTATCTCCAGAAACATCAGCACATGTGAAAGCATGAAAGCACATCTTTTTTGCATAAAAGATTAACCTTGATTTTGCCCCCTATCTTAGGAGGAGAATATAAGATAAGACAGCTTTCAGCTAGAAAGGATGTCCCTCTCTTCACTATCTTCTGGATGATCAGGCCTGTGCTGCTTCACTGTCTGAAAGCTTCTTCCTCTGTTTTGTACATCAAACTCATAAAAGTGACTCCTACCACATGAATACTCCCCAAAATGAATATGGAACTTTTTTTTTTTTTTCAAATAGTTTGCAATAGGAGCTTAAAATTGAGCTTGTTCTGCAAAGAATCTTTCCAGTTATCTAAATAGCCATAATATCAAGGGAAAGGGAGTATAAATGATGTATGAGTTCAGTCAAACCAAACATGTTTATTATTTGGAAGAATTGCTCACAGAAGATACTTAGTTACCTGTTTAGAACCTCTGCTCAGAAGCCTTCACAAAGTGCTGAGAAAAAAGGGAGATGTCATCACTCGAGTATCAGAGAGCTGACACATATATTGATCCTACTTCCTCCTTTTATCTTGGAAATCTTACTTTACAATAGCAATTTTCAATCCATAAACATTTAGGCATTGAGTTCTTGTGATGTTCCCTGGGCATGTGGCTTCTCATACAGTCATGTCTTGATTCTGAACCATTTATTAACATGTAGCTTAATTTTTTAGGCTGCTAGTCGCCGTGGCAAGATCCACAGAATGGATTATGTACGTGGGAGGAAGATAATTAATACACTTTTGGGGGCATTCTGTAGAGAAGTGGTGGTATGATCACCCTTGGAAGTTTTTAAAAAGTGTAGATTCAGTGCAGGGGATAGAGGTTAGTGGTGGACCTGGCAGTGCTGAGTTAATGGTTGGATTCAATGATCTGACAGGTCTTTTGCAAACTTCTATGATTCTATGAAATGCTGAGAAATATCCCTCTCACTTCCAAATTTTTCCATCTTAACTTTGCCAGTAAAGAGGAATATACTTCCATTTGGGATGTTCAAACATAACCACTTTGTCTTATGAAAACAAACAAACAAGCTCAGGCAAAAGTCTTTTTTATTATTATTTTTAAAGTGGGAATGAAGGGAATTAACTGTGTTTTTATGTCTTAAGTCTTAGATCCACCTTCCAGCGTGTGGGGGATCTGAGTTCAGATCCCCCCTGTGCCTGAGGAGATTCAGAAGCACACTGCTTATCTCCTGATGCTGAAACGTTTCAACAGCAATGATTCACAAAGTCTAATTTTCAAATATCCAATTTGTCTACAGTCTCAACACCCTGCTAAAAAGGTAAGACATCTAATTTTAAGTCCCTGCTTCAAAGCAGGCAGGATGATCCTTCTGTAACAGAACTCTTCGCTCACTGAGTTTTTTCCATCATTTACGATGGAGAAGGAGCATCTCTGGTTCCTCTCTGTTGAATTCTTTCATGTGCTCTGCTCGAGGAGAAGGTTAGCTATCTAAATAACTATTGATAAAGGGAGACAATTTCTGATTTTTCTTCCATATTTCCCACTAGAAGGACTAGGGGACTGCCACATAAGCTTGATGCTTTCCTTAAACCCAGTTTTATTCACTCTCTCTGTGTCTTCCGTAGGAAGCCTAAGTACTCTAACACTGGTGAGGTATAAAAAGTTCTCTAAAATTCAGGAAATTAAGCATGATTTGTCTTTGGAAACTTTATACTGGGTTCCCAAGTCACAACTTCAATCACAAAGTGACATAATGACTCCTGAGACCCAATTTAGTTTCAGGAATCTGTGCTTGTCATTTGTCGTGAACTTTATGAGAAACCGATGTCACATCTCCAGTTTTTGTCAAGAGTGTACTTTTGGGGAAATCTGATTGCTCCCAATTATTGCACAGCATGGAAGGATCTCAGAATCTTTCAAATCAGGCATAACTGAGAGATGCTCTGGAAAAATATACTTGATGTCTTGCAGAACCTGTTGCGTTCTAGTTCTTAGGTCTAGACTAAAGATAACCTGAAAAAAAATCTTTTAAAATGCAAAATGGCCATCAGCTGCAGCTGATTCACTCTGCAGAGCTTCTGCTCTTCCACCATACTCATTCCTTGCATAGACAAATTGCTGAACTAGAATAGATACCTCAGTTTTTGTGAGGTGTGTCCCATAGCTGCCCTGATCTTGCTAAAGCATGGCAATTTTCTTCTCTCAAATAGCACTGAGCATGCCTTTCTCGGTGAAAACCTGATTGCATATCACTTGATTGTAAAAGAAAAAAGTTCCTTGTGCAATCTAAATTGCAAAATCCCTTTAGCCTCTTTACTGGGGGAAAAATTAAATTTAAAAAAAAAAAAAAAAAGTTAATTCAAGTGCCAGAGAAACTATTAAATGTAGTTATCGAATGGTAGTTCCTTTTCTATAGGTTGAGAGTCACTTAATAAAGAATGGATAGAATCACTGAGATTTACAAAACTGAAATAATTTATACTTGGCAAGCTTCACAAATATTCCTTTTTTTCTTCAAATGCTCTTTTCACCACAGACCTCTTTCCCAAGCCACAATCCCCAAATTAAGAAATCTAATAAAACATATGTAGTCACTTCTCTTTTAGGAGTGAAACAAACCTCTGTGGGATTTATTTTTTTTTTCTCTTTTTAAAGAAAGAGAAATTAGACTGAACTAATCAGCATAAATTGTATGGGGAAAGTTCTGACTCATTATGAGGAAATTCTGCTTCATCTCGATTTAAAAAGAAATAAAAAATGAGGATTTTTAAATTTACTGAAAGAAGAGGAAGATTAACAGTGCTCTGAATGCAAGAGCTTTCCAGGAGACCAAATAAGTCTTCTATAAACTGATTTGCCTTTCTGACTGCGATTTAGTAGAGTGACACCTAATTTGTTCTGAGAGTCATTGATGCCTCCAACACAATGGAGGATGACAGCTTGCATAACCTCTCTTTCAGCTCTCATCTCATTTATTCCGTTTGAAGTCGAGTTCCGACAAGCGAGAGGCACAGAATTAATATTACCTTAGATCAGCTCAGTCTCCAGAGGGAGCAGCAAAAGCTTTTCTGGAAACAATAAACCCTTTAAACATGACAGGAGGAATAGGACCTTAGGAGGTATCTGAAAGTATCCATTATTAAAGAATGAAAAAAAAAAAATACATATATCTATGTGGGTCACTTTGATTGTGTTTTTTTTTTCACCTTAACAACAAAAGATGAGCTACTGCCAGTCTTACAAACAAATTTAAAGATGTTGGATACTTTGTGGTTAACATCTATATTATACACACACACACCACACACACATACATACATATGTTTTCTTTTTTGTTATTGTAGCAGAGTCCCTAGCCATGGATGGTATTTGTTTTGACTTTGAAATTCCCTGCTTGTTTGATCTGGTTCCTTTCCAAATTAAGATAAAAAAATCAGGAAGGGAAATTCCCATCACATCTGATAGTTTATAAGGTCAAATTTAATTATTGCAATTTGCATTTAAAATTAATGTAACACTTTTAAAGTGAATCAGAGGAAGCCAAAGAGATTATTTGTGCAGACAGCTTTGTAGAAGGAACAAAAATAAAGATGCACGACAATGTCTGTGTACACTTTAATCTGTGGTCTACAGAACATCAGCATGGATAAAAATGGCAGACTTTCATTCAAGTGATAAAACTACAGTGAATTATGCCAGTTATCAGTCAGTCCTTTTATATATATGTATTTAAAATATACATATATTTAATATTTATATCTATATATGGATAATGTGTATGAGTTTGCTTGACAACTGAGATACTTAAGGGGGAAAAAAATGTATATGTGAACATATATAAAGACTAGAAATGTTGCTGTTTATTTAAAATTTTTCCATCAAGCTACAGCTGAAGAAAGGAAAAAAAGTCCCCCTGGGTTTTTAACAACTAAGAGTGGGTAGTATTAAAACAAGGACTATCCATTAATAAATTATCTACCCAATGGATAAGCCTTGCAGCATTTTCTTTTTGTGAATTCTCAGTGGACTTCAGATTTCTATCAGCAGACATCCAATTTACATGTGAATCGCGATTTCATCATATCATATCCTGTCATTCCACTAGGAATAATTTCCTGTCATTCCACTGTGAATCATTTCAGGAAAGTACAGATGACTTAATAATTTACAATTAAATAGTTCATGTCATGCCGGAGCAAACCATGTGAAAAGAATCAGTGTATTTGCCACACAAATGCAAATACCTCTGGGAGATGCAGGGTGGAGAAGAGAAAAGAAGGGAGGAGGAAGAGAAGAAGAAAAGGCAATAATTTAATGATGGACAGAAGAATGGCAGCATGTAGCAGGACTGTGGAGTAGGAGCCCAATTTTAATAGAAATCAGAAAGGTAGATGTAAATGAGGATGTTAAGTAGACTGGAGAAAAGGCAGCCCAAATATCTCTGTGATGGGAAGGGTGATGCGAACCTTTCCTGTTCTGCTGAATACAGGAGAACACTTAACAACCTCAAGGGACAAGCTATAGGACTTCTCACTGAGCAATTTACTAAATGAATATCACTTGTCTTCCCCCCAACCCCTTCTCCTTCATGTACCCACCCCCATCATTTTTTTTTTTTTATTTTTAATAAGCTTTGAATTTCAGCATTTCGTTAGAAGCTCGACATTATTTGTCAGCAGCTTTGAGAGTTTCTACATATGGCTTTGTGCTAATCTATTCACTTTGGCTGTGCCTTTTATCTTATTTGTGATGTGTGGCCAGATCCACTGCATTCCCCTCCGCCTAGAAGAGAAGAGAGAGGAAATATATTCTTGTGGTCTTTGATACAGAACTATTAGTTCTCTTTTCTGGATGGGATTCATCTCCCTTAGCTTTAGACAGTTACAATACAGATGTCTCCATCTGAGATACTCATCACTCGTCTCTTTATGGTCTACAAAAAAAAAAAGTGCTTTAAAAGGAGACTCTTCTGTCCGATGTTAAGCATTTTTATTCAAGATGAGATTAATTTCACTCTAAAACTGCTTATTTCGCAGAATCACAGTATCATGGAATTGTATGGGTTGGAAAGAACCCTAAAGATCATCGATTTCCAGCCCCCTGCCATGGGTAGGGACACCTTCCAGTATCCCATGGTCTTCCAAGACCCGTCCAACCTGGCCTTGGACACTTCCAGGGATGAGGCAGTCACAGGTTCTTTTTTACCCCCATGGTAAAAAATTTATGTTTAATCTAAATAGACATTTTGTTTTTATAAATTTCTCTCTATAATTTTGGTGTTTGTTTGTTTGTTTGTTTTTAGAAAACGCAACCTATAATAAGAGCCCAAATGGAAACATCTATAAGCTGGGCATTCAAAAGTAGGTTCAATTAATACAATATTCCAAGTCAGTTTATTTTGGTAATCCAGGTAATGCAGGAGGGATGTGGAAAAGGGGTTTTGAGCACAAGTAGGAATATACCTCTGCAAAGCAAAGTAAACAGACAAAAGGTGAGCTTCTAACCAAGATCCGAAATAAAATCATTACCTACTAGACAAACATCCCTTGGGAAAACATTCTACCAGGGTGAATCACTATGAAGAAGGGCAAAACTTAGAACACAAAGGCAGAGGAAGGCAGACAGAAAAAATTAGTCCTTTGATGGCATATAATAGTCAGAGTAAATTAATTCCTTTCATTGCATTAATTTACTCACATACAACAAGGGCAAGGCAAAAGGTGTCATACATCTCTACAACCATACTTTAAACTTGTTCTTTAAAAAAGCTTTGTGTGTAAAAGGAGAAATAGTGAAGAGTCAATGAAAAATGTAATGTTTCACTAGGATAACCTTTACTGTAAGATTTGTCTCCAGCTTGTAAGGAAACTTGAGCAATCCTATGTATAAATTCTCAATCAATTTTAAGAGCAGAAATCATATGAAAAAGTGGTCCCTGGTTAGATACGTTTCTGAATGCAGGGTACATTGAATAGTGGAAAGGCAAACTAACTCCCAAGGGAGTTATCTTCCAGTTACTTCATGTAATGCCTGAAAATGGTCAAACAAGTTACACTAATAAAAGACCTCACATATTTCGTGGAATTTATACCAAAGATCACTGTAATTTACAAATAGCAATTAATTCTCATTATGTCACTCTGAGACATAATTGATAAAAGCAATTTAATCTTTGGGTGGACTCATAGCCCAGATCAAAATAAATAAGAACAAAATAAAATCCCTGGCTCTCATTCCTGTATTTTCAGAGGAGTACATACAGTGAATCTAAGTTACATTCTGTAAGTCTTTCATCTAGTTTCCCTCCAGAGAGTGAGATTGAAAATGTAATGATGGAAACTGTCTTTATAACAGTAACACTGTGGTTATAGAAGCCCTCCAGGACTGGGAAAGCTATGTTCAATTCCTCCCTGCAGGAATTTAATCTATTTTCCCTCCTTACATCTGAGGAATCTTGAAATTTTTTGTGCTAAATGACAAAGCTTCAACAGGGCACCAGGAATGTGCAACTGCTCTCCTTAATTCATAATAAGGAAGTATCCTATATGTTATTTTACGAATGGGGTACAAGCATTCTCTGCTCTGAAATAATTTTGGCTTTATAGGCATGAATTAAAGATAAATTAATTGGACTCAAGGAAAAAGAATAAAACTGAATGAATGGGTATGTCCTTGAATGTCCAGCTAGAAATAGACTCTAGTTCATATGCTTGATCCTTTATCTCACCCAGCTGATTAAAAAATCCCCTCTTATTCTGATTATTATCATGCTCTCCCAGGAACATGGAGATGACATTTGAAATATTATAAGAGAAAAAGGAAATTAAAATTGGGCCACCCATTTTTAAGGCTTTCTTGAATCACCAAAATTTCATATGAATGTCACAAGTAGGAATCTCAAAAAAAAAAAAAAAATAGAAAAAGAAAAAAAGAGTAATTGTAAATAACTATGTTCCAGAGAGATTATAACCATGATGTGCTTGTGGTACATTCCAAATACTGAGCAAAGTTTCTAAGATTCAGAAAAAGATAAAGTCTCAAATGTATATTCTTGTCTTTCACGCTTCTCAACAAAGCATGTAAGATGGTTTTGTTATGCAGCAGATCCAAATTCATTGTGCAGGAATCCTGGGTAGCTGACATGGTATTCCAGCTTTTTCTATTGTTTAGGATCTACCTACAAGACCCGCAGGCTCTTTGATGCCTCTTACTCTGAGAGTTTTGCAGTCCTACTGGCAAAGCATCTTCCCTGTGCCTGTACATCCATTTTTTACCACACAGTGAGACAGAAGTTATACAATCAGTATTTGCGAAGGCAAATAGGAATTACAGATAGAAAACTAAAATGTCCAATATGATATATTAGAGACTTCTGCCTCAGGTTCAGTCTCATTACTGCCTTTTGTGTGGTGTGGGAGCTCTTTCTGATGTATCAGTATCACCAAGGGTTATTCTCAACAGCTCCAGCTAGAATGCTAACTCATGGCCACCACATACAAGCTGGATAATTGTATTTCCTTTTCTTGGCACAGCCTTGGACATGTTATTTGTCTTATAAAATATTAGTATTAGTTGTTATTAGTATTTCACATCACTGTCCATTTCCTCATTAAGGGGTGAAACACTTAAATGCATGTACTCCCATTAATTTTCATTAATGATGCCAATTAGCAAGCAGTTATAAACTTTTAATAATATTGTAGCTATACAAATCTTTATTGGGATTAATTTTTATCAGCCACATAATCAGCTAAATAACTAAATTATTCTGCTGTGGATTTGTCACTTCTGTCACATGTTCATTAAACAATGTTTAGGGTCTTAAGCAATTTTCTCCCAAACTAAAAAAAATGAACAGCAAATATCTGGGAAGGGGAGAGGAAATGAAATTATTTGGTTCAGTTTCATTTTGGAAGGCAGGAAGAGATGGGAGGGTTCTATCTGCTCAACACCCAAAAACCCCTTTAGCACAGAATTCTTCAGCAACTTCAAACGTGGTGAATTGTTTCACTTTCTACATTTTTCTTTACATATTTGTTTCACAATGCAGAAAACAAAACGCAAAAAGAATAACAAAAAATAAAGAGGATGTTGTGAAACCTAGAACTTTGATTCTCTGGGTAATATTATGCTGCAAAACCTTGCGTGTCTCATGTCATCCTACACACCCTGGGCTTCCCCTTGCAGCCTCCAGCCGTCACTTTACAAAGGTGTTGGTCTTGAGTGGCTCCTGGGTTGCATCTTTCAGGCTCATGCAGATGTCAGACACTCCGGTGTTTTTAAATGGATCTAGACATTTGTGTTCGGTTCTCTAATCTATTGTGAAGAAATGAAACGTTTTGATTCTCTCAGTAAAATAACATATTGTGGATTTCTTTGAGAATTGTCCTTTTTTTCTCAGATGTCTCTTTTCAGGTAACTCAAATATATCTGTTTTGGAGGGTTTGGTGGGGAGTTTATCCCTGAAGTTTTGTCTAGGTTTGAGTGTGAGAACAAAGGATTATCCTGGAATTTCTCATTTCAAGCTTCTCTGTTTAAAAATTTTATGTGTTCAAAACTTACCAAGTTGATGACACAAAGGAGAGAATGGATTATAAAGTTTTATCAATGTCTTTATACCTTAATATCCATTAACCAAAACAATTTTACCACTGTTTTTCTGTAAAAACCAAACCTAGCAACAATTATTTTTTTTTAGTTAAAATTTCAGAGGGAGAAGAGTAAGAGAACCTACAGAAGTGAAGAAAAAGGCTCTGTAGAAGGCATGCAAGGCCACAGCTGGTGCTCAACAACTGCAGAAGACAGCTCTGCTTTATCTAACAGTAACCAAGGCAGTAGATTAGCAAGTAAGCAGAAAAATTCATGTCAGAAGAAGTGTGGAGAGATTTCTGAAAATATGCTTTAAATTATGGATGTTCCCTAAAACTTCTCACACAGCATTGCCATATCCATGTGAATGTTACAGCCTAATCCTCTCACCACTGAAGGAGCACAAAGACATAATGTTGCCATTATTTTTAAACATCACCACATTTTGTCCATTATCTAGGTTTCCTCTTTTCCCCACCATATAATTCCCCCATTCAGGCTTTCAATCCTGCCACCTTCAACTGGAAAAGCCAATAATCAAAATTATTCAACTATTTACACTGTTCTCCATTCACTCAGGCCATTTAACACCTGTAATATGCTTTCACCTGGTGCCACCGTAGCATCCTTTCTTGTTAATGAAACAAATATCAGCTTCCAAATGCCCCTGGCTCTGCAGAGAGAAATGGTGCTGTCACAATTAGCACGAATCAGTGCATCCAGCACTGTTCCACGTGCCTTGTTTTAACCCAATAGTAATTTTAATAATAGGGTTATGGCTGCCTCGAGCAATTGGAGAAATGCCTGAGTTAGTGCCAGCTGAGCTGATGTATCCACTCAGACGGGTGAAAAGCCACACTCAAGCACTCATTTGTGCCCCTGAAGCTGGGCAGCTTCATTAGGAAAGGTTTCCATCAGGTAGAGGGACTGAGTGATGTGGCCACAGCGTGTCCAGCTCCAAAGGTCACCCTGCCCACACTGCCAAGGAAAGCCTTTGCTCCCTCAGATGTTGTACATTTGTGGTTACATTTCTGATTAGGTGTTAATTCCTCTGCACACCTCTTGTAGAAACAAAGGTTTTAAGTGAAGTATGAGACAGGGAGCTTCATCTCCCCATCCTTTTTCCATGGGGCAGGGAGAGAGAGACGGTGCAGCTTCCAGGGGTTGAGTCACATCTTGAATGAAGGACATTGTCCCAACGATGCTGAAGGGACCTTTTCTCTCCCTCTTTATAACTGCAAAGGAAGCCTGGGACGAACAGGAGCACAAACTAAAGGCCTAAATTGGAAATTTGACGAGTTTTTTAATTTTTAATTGCCATTAAAGGCAATAATGACTGACAGAGCTGCCCAGTCTCAGACTGCTAAAGGTTTCTCCTGTGCAACCAGGATCTTTTCTTTTGCTTGCATTTGCTGGCTGGTCACCTGGCTTTAATTCAAGCTGAGTAGTTTAATATTCAATGAAAGAACGTGTAAGATGCCTTTTCCTGCCCTTTCACATCCTGCACCAGGGCACTGCCTGTTTGTTTACCTCGTTGGGAACTTTATGCATGTTTTTTAAGCATCACCAATTGCAATTCACAAAAAACCAGCGCATAATTGTGCGTGTTTTCAGATCAAGGCACAAACGCTCGTGCCAATACCTGTTAGATTTGATTGGACAAGGTCACACAGAAGAACATTAAGAAATGGAGACAGAGATGTCAAAGCATTTCCAACGGCAACAGCAACCGCCCCGCTCGTATCAACAGGGGGGAAATGGAAGCATAAACCAAATTGCATCCAAATGATTGCAATTGGAGCACATGTGTTATGGGAAAGGTTTGAAGTTAGCACATGTGCTGATATAGCAATATGACGATGAAGGGGAAAAAATTCCAGCATTCAGTGTCTTTGCAGCACAGATGGTTGGGTTTGCTTTGCTGGCCTGGTTGCTCATTAAAATGAATCAGATGAATCTGGCTATCCCAAACTGTTAGTATATGTCTCTGCCTTATTATTCTGTGCTTTGCAACAATGATGATACTATTCTGCCCATGGGCCAAATAATGCTTCAGTGTGGATCACACGATACACTGGTGGTGGGCTGCCCATGCCTTAACTAACAATCCACTCTGCAGTGAAACCTGTGAAAGGCTACAAAACACCAACCAGATCATATCTGGTCGAATCATCTTTTACAAAATAACTTGGTAGGTTCTACACAGACTGTAAGCAACTGTGTGTGATTAATTGCAGCATCACAAATGACACCTACGCTTGGGAATTTACTTGCCTTTCATGTTTGGACAGTACTGAGTGGATAACTCTAGCAGAATATCTTTTATTTTTATGTTCTTTTTCCTTTTTAATGTGGCAAAGGATCTGTATAATGCAAAGAACACCACAGCTTTCCTCTTTTCTTTTTTTTCTTTTTTTTTCCTTTCTTTTCTCTTTTTTTTCTCCCCTGTTTTTTTTTTCCTTTCCAGAGAATGAATAACAGTTATGAAGAGTGGGGTGATATATGGTCCCTCTACACAGTCATAAAGTGTAAATTTCCAACATGAGATGCCTGTGGGGAGGGTAGATTTTCCTTCAGCCTCACAAGTCCCACTGATGTTAATAAAGGAGGCATGTCTACAACACCCCTCGCTGAATAATTTACATCTGCACAGACAGAAAGTCAGAAGGCAAAGCTGGAGACACATCAGAAAGCTGGCTTTAAATCAAGTCAAAAGTTTGCCTGTGTTTGTGGGTGGTTTATTATTATAAAAGGAAATCAATGCAAATTGAAATTAAAGCTGTCCGCTCAGCTTTGAGGGTTTCAGGATGGGTTTTAATGGGAGAAGTAGGAAAGAAATATGTATGAGACATGGCTGAAAGATAAAGAGAGGTTTAAGGAGGAAAATGAAATGCAAGAGTTAAATGAAGAGTGAAGAGTGATACAAACTACAAAACAAAGTTAAAGTGGTTATTTTGGAACTTCTTTCACAAATACATTATTTTCTTCATCAACAAAGAGGAAAAAAATCCTGTAAGATTGTTGAAAATAATGGAAATTTGAGAATAAAGAATTATTTTGAGTTAGAGGCTGTGTTTTAGACCAAAAATTAGTACCAAGCTTTCAAAAGAATCCAGGTGCCAAGCCACAGACTTCCAGGGGCATCACTAAGAATACATTTTATGAGATTGGGTTCCTAGGGGCACATAACAAAAGAGGAACATAACATGATGGCACCTTAACCAGCCCTGAGTGGAACAGAAAAATAAAGCATATTATTCTGTCAGTGCAGCTAATTCTTACTGCTCTAAAGATGCACTTTCGCTGAATACTCAGCATTAACATCCTGCCCAAACCTTAGCTAATTTCCTGTGGGTAACTTTAAGTCACTATGAAGAGCTCTAGAAATGAATTTAAGTTGCTGGGTGATGAAGGTCCAGATCCCCATAAGGAATAAAGTGCTGGATGCCCTCTGCTGTTCTGGATTCAGGAGGAACTATTTCCTCCCTGAGGAGGTTTGGCTGATCCAGTCGTTCAAGCCATGGGTGACACCTGCAGTTTCTCAGAATACTTAGGAATCTATCAGTCACAAAACAGTCACCTCAGAGTCGCTTAAACTCTCAGCGTTTAAGCAAATACAGACCAAGAGCACTCATGAGAATCGCGGTATCACAGAATCATAGAATGAGTTACATTGGAAGGGACCACAGTGGGGTCATTGGTCCAACATCCCTGCTCAAGTCATCCCAGAGCACAGGATTGTGCCCAGAGGGGTCTGGAACCTCCCCAGTGGGGGACACTCCACAGTCTCTCTGTACAATCTGTTCAGGGCTCAGCCACTGCACAGGACAGAAGTTCTTCCTCCTGTCCAGGTGGAACTCCCTGGGCTCAGTCCCTGCCGCTCCTCTGTGCCATTGCTGGGCCCCTGGAGCAGAGCCAGGCCCTGCTCTGACCCTCCCTGCACACAGGGACACCCAGGGGTGGGGTCCCCTCTCAGCTGCGTCCTCTCGAGGCTGAGCAGCCCCAGCTCCCTCAGCCTTTCCTCACCAGGGAGATGCTCCAGGCCCTTCATCATCTCTGCAGCCCTCTGGCCCCACCCCAGGAGCTCCGTGTCCCTCTTGTCCTGAGGAGCCCAGAGCAGGACACAGCACTGCAGATGTGCCTCACAGGGATGGGCAGAGGGGCAGGATCCCCTCCTTGACCTGCTGGCACCCAGGACCCCTTTGGCCTTCTTGTCCCCCAGGCTCTGCTGGCTCATGGACAGCCAGGTGTCCAGCACGACCCCCAGCTCCTTCTGCTCAGAGCTGCTCCAACAGGTCACCCCAGCCTGTGCTGGTGCCTGGGGTTGTTCTTCCCCCAGTGCTGGACCCTGCACTTGCTCTGCTGGATTTCAGCAGGTCCGTCTCTGCCCATCTCTCCTGCCTGTCAAAGACCATCTGAAGGGCTACACAACCTTCTGGGGCCTGCAGACTCAGGGCAGACCAATATATTTGCTGCTGTAAATCAATTGGGTATTCAAACAGTCAGTCTCATCACAGGTTCATAGAATCATTATGGTTTGAGCTGGAAGAACTCTTAAAGCTCATCTCATTTCAACCCCCCTTACCATGGACAGGGACACCTTCCACTAGACCAGGTTGCTCAAACTAGATTTATTTACTGGGCTGGGCCTATTTTATCCAACTGAGGAGACTCAATATGCCAATAGGCTTATTGTTTGACCCATCTTATATGCTTGTCTTTTAACAAGACAGAACATTCCCCACAGCTTTTTTTTTTGGTTGCATGGTTGGTTGGTTTTGGGTTTGGTTTAGTTTGGTTGTTTTTTTCTGCTTACAGCAAGAGTTTTGGATAAATAACTTAATTTTAACTTAATTTTTAACCGAAGCTTCAAATATTTTTGCTGGAGACTGAGGTCTCACTGCTGCTAAACCATTCAGTCAATGCAGAGTTTAGTTAAATTTGTGGCTCTGGGATTTTGTGCTGTTGTCTCTTACTTTTCTTGGGTGCTGCTATGTCCCCTGAGCTAATGACAAAGCCCCTTCCAGGTGGGTTTCTGGATTGCTGCTGGGCTATTTACTGGAGTAGTATTGTTATAGAGTGGCCCACATCATCCTAGAATGGGTTGTTTGTTCTGCATCCCTCGCTCCAGGACTGGCTGTAGTGCTGTTACAAACACATCTGTGACAATGACAGTTCCTCTGAGACCTTGTTTCCACTACTCTGTCCATCTCAATTATCCATCCTGCTCTAACAAAGCTGTGTGAAAGTTTCTATGGTCTGTAATTTCGTCATGACCAAGGGTGAGCTCTATTACTTCTGTTCTCATCCTACATTAAGAAGTAAGAAAAAAATGCCTTAATCCAAACTGAAGTGACCATTGTGTTGCAAAGCTGACACATCCCACATAGCTCTTCTGTGTTAAGCAGAGTCATCTGTTTCCCAGTTCAGTAAGTCACAAAGTGATACTTTTTTTTATTTCTTTTTTTTTTAAAGTAAATTTTTTTCCCCTAAGATACCAAGCTTGGTGATAGTTTAGTTGGAAAATGCACGATCTGAACAGATGGAGGAAAAAATCTTTCACTGAAAATATATGCTTATTTCTTTAACTGATGTCTAAGATGTTTTTCACTAGGTAGGAACCTGCTGAATATTTAGAAAGATTATTGTTCTGCCATTATCACTACACCACTGTGAAATTATAGAGTGATTTTGAATGGAACAAAATGAACTTCACAGAAGTGTTGGGTGGATGTTTATGATAGCAAATTGTCTGACTGTTCTTAAACCAGCTGCTTTCAATAGGAAGTGGGTTGTCTTTCCTCAGTATACTCCTCTTTGGTTCAGAGCCAAGAACTGGGAAAAAAGAAAGAAGTTTGCAATAAATGCAGGAAAATGGGGAGGAGAAACTGAAGTTGAAAGGAAATTAAAATATTGTTTCACTATACCTCCATATTTCACTGTTTAGTTTGATGTCAGTGTCACATAAGCATGTTTGGTTCCTAAGAGGAATAAGAAAGAAAACCCTGGTAAGGAATTTATATGTGCTTTAAGTGTAATTTGATTTATTTACAAGCCTGGCATAAAATGGTCAAACAGCAGGCAAGATAATCTATTCTTCTTGGAATCTCAGCCTTGTGTTAAGTTCCTAGGAAGCAAAGTAACATTCATAGATAAAGCTAAGAAAGAACCCTAGAAGCAGGGGGTAATCTTTCCTTATGTTTTTACATCTTCTTGCTCCTTGCCATCTCTCTGTGATATCTCTCCATAATTCTAATTTAACGTTATTAGCATCTTTTCCACAGAATCATATTGTTTGTCAACCAATTGCAGGAATTTTGAGGTTTAAGTATTTTCAGTATCGATAACTACACTCAAACTAATCGCTCAAGATTGCCTCTAGAGTTTACGGAGAAAAATAACTGCTTGTAGGAGCAGTCTGTCTCAATCTATTTATTTGTCAGGTTGAGAGATGCAGCTTTGCAGAAAAATAGCTGGGAATCCTCATGGCCAAGAGGTTGAACAGGAGTCACCAGTGTGCCTGTGCAGTGAAGAGGGCCAGCATCGTTCTGGGCTGTGTGAGTAGGAGGGATCAGGGGCACAGAACTCATGAAATGTAAGGAGAAGGTAAAAGTTTCACCTTAAGGGAAGGATAAGCTGGATCTTTCTGCTGTCTGCAGTGACCTGAGTGAAGAACGTAGGGAAGCTCCAGTCGCTGATGCAAGTTAGCTGTGGGAAATTCTGACTATATATCTGGAAAAAAATCTAGATGGTAATGGAGGGGGGTCAAGCACCTTAACATGTTGTCCAAAGGGATGGTGAAATCTCCTTTGTTGGGGGATGTTCAAACCTTGGCTTCAAACCTACAATACACTGAGCAACCTCATCTAATCAGTTCTGCTTTGAGAGGTGGTTTGAGCTAAAGACTTCCAGAAGTCCCTTTGAGCACCTCTGAATCTATGATTTGTGCCCTAGAAGTTTGTGTGGGCTTTGCAATTATAAAGAAATCCAAACGACCATAAAGAAAATTACTCACTCCCATGTAAACCTCTCTATTTTACTACCTCCTCCATTGTTGTAACTTCAGAGCCAAAATTAATCACTCTTTTATCTCTGCACTTATTGGTGTGCTCTCTAAGCATCTGCCAGTGTAGGGGACCATAGTACCAGTGCATCTACACCATGACAAGCTGCTCTGTTCTTGGTTCTTGTATTTGGCAGTCAAACTAAGCTATCATAACAAGATTGCAAATAGAGATGTACTATTGTGGCTGAGACATAACCATTTTTCTTTAGCCAAGCAAGAAAGGACCAAAAGTCTTGAGGAAACAATTATTTTTACCTGATGTGGCTTCAAAACCCAAGAAAGAGCCCACATCTCGTGTGTGGAAAGAAACAATTCTGTTTCTCACTCTCCCAGTGATGCAGAGATGAGGCTATAACCAAAAAGGTGATTTCAATTTTACTTTATAAGCTTTGTTTCTTTTTTTTTTTCCCCTCAGCTTTTCTTATTGAAGTGAAACAAATTAAATGAATGAAGTTTCAGGGAGACAGCTCTGATTCAGGGGCATACTTATCTGTGAAATACTTTTCCAGTGAGTATAATAGCAATTCCTAAACTGAAAATATCTGCAATGAAAATCCTGTCAGCTGCCAGGAATAGATTATCACAGCTTGACTTGACTCAAAAGGCCCCCAGGAATTGTTGTGCTGGACTATCGGCTTTGGGTCTATGTCCCAAAAAATTCAGGGTTTTCAGTGTGTTGGTCAAGGATGGTCAGAGTACACTGGTCAGACAGGTGGAAGGTGGAGAATGTCTTTTACACGTGGAATGACTGAGATACATTGGAATCTCCAGCCTGAAAAATTCCAGCTGAAGGAAACTAGCACAGAGGTCCTAAAGCTGTGATATGGAGAAGCAAGAGTGGGGAGACTTCTACTGTATCTTACAATGTAAGAATTATGGGTATCAAAAGAGGCTTTCGAAGAAACAAAAGTTATTTCATCTTTGCGCAACAAGTATTTAGGGTGCCATGGGGTGCTGTGGGTGCTACAGGTTGATATCAGCTCAAGGCGAGACCAGGGTTCAGAGTGCTGCAAAAAATATCTTAAATACAAATATCTAGCTCAAAGATGTCCAGATCCTGAAGTTTCTAAGTTTCTTACAGAGTTTGATTTGAGGAAAGTCTCTACCTTGTCTTGTAGCCCATCTCTGGGTTTCTGGTTTCCAGTAATTGTTGGTGACAATGGCCAGATGGACTAGAATGATTAATCATATGACTAATAAGAGGTGCTACAAAGAGAATACAAAAAGCTTCTGAAAGGCTAGTATTTGCCTCAGAGACAAACGGATGTGGGAGAGATCGTTGCCTTCGTGGTTTTGAGATTTGATGTCACCTTGGAACACAGCTGCAGCTATTGAAAATTGATAATTTCAGCTATTTCAATGTCAGACAACCATGAGAAATATTTTCTTGAAAATATATAATAATGTGTTCTCTTTCATTTTCTGGCTGCCACAGTTTCTTGCCACTTATTAAAACTATGATGGTGAATAATCATATTGGAAATTAGTATTAATAACAGAAAATATCTACAGATCAGTCTTTAATCAATTCTTTACATAAATGATAAAAGAGGGCTTCTTTCTGTTAGTTGTGGGAAAAAAGTCAATACTGCTGGGAGTCAAAACACAGGATGAAAAAAATCCCTAAAATTAAACTTATAAATCCATATTTAGAAGCCTGTGTGTATACCATAAAATTTGTCAGCAACTCGGAGGTTCCCTGTGGAGTTGGCAATAGAATTCTGGAAACTGTTACAATACAGTTTGAGCTTTGAGTGGGCTCCTTCTTTTCTGAGCTGACTGTACTATTTCCACTGTCAGTCTCGTGGATGGCTCTACCACAACAGATGCCCTGAAAATTGTACCTATCTATAAAATAGATAATATTTTGAGGAGAAATAATTTAAGGAATACTCATTGATGCTTGCATTCCACTCATGCAATTTTAACTTCAATTTCATTGTTATTATTATTATATTGTTATTTAGTTATTTACTAATTTTAGGTCAGATTCCTTACTGTTGGGGTGGTGAGGCACTGGAACAGGTTGTCCAGAAAAGCTGAATGTCCCATTCCTGGAAGTGTTCAAATCCAGGTTGGACAGGGCTTTGAGCAATAATGGGAAAATGGAAGGTGTCCCTGCCCATGGCAGGAGGGTGGAAAAAAATGATCTCTAAAATTCCTCCCAACCCAAACCATTCTGTGACCCAGTGATTCAGCTTTCACAGATTTTTATCATTCTAAAGGAAGTCTGGTTTTTTTTTTTCAATGTTCCCCTAGATGCTCCTGTTACTTATAGCTATTGAGAGAATCATCAAAGATGTGAAACTTTTCTTTCTTTCTGGGATTTAGTATATAAAAAGGCAAAATATCAAATTGTAGATCATATGCCTGTGTTAGACACCGTAGGCTCCCTTTGCTGTCAGTTTGTGAGCAATCAGGCTAAGGCACCGTTCACCTCATTGTCTCTGGACGCTGAAAATGGATCAAATTAATCATTCTTTTCAAATGCCCATTTCTCCCCATTGACTTTATTGGACATCACAAGCCAGTGTAGCATACTGAAACTGTGTGTTTAATCCCTTGTCACCTTGCTCAGAGTGAAACAACTTCACTTTCAAAACCTAATATCTCATTTATTCTCTGTAATTTTTTTTACGCAGCATTATCACTGGAAGAATAAGCATAAGATACTGAGCACAAAAAACCTCAAAATTTATTTGAATTACTAGGCTTCAGTAATTTACCCCATTTCAATAATACAGTAGTGATCTTTTCTCCCCATGCAATGAGCAACAGAACCACAGAAAAGTAGTTGCAGTTGAAGCTAAGAGCAAGTCCAAGTTAGAAGGAAAGTAAATAAGATCTCCAAATTTTCTATTCAGCCAAAAAGCAATTTCTTTGCCAGAAAATATTCTTTAACATCTGCCATCTGTTGGTTTTAATTTTTATTGATTTTGAATGAAAATGACACTTGCTGTAAAGGATTGATGTTCAAATTTAGCAATACATAACAGAGCAGACTTTTAACTTGTTCTCTACAAAATGCCTTTTTTTTCCTTTTTTTTTTTTTTGATCTCTGGATGCAAATATTTTAATGGATTTATTAAGGCAAAGTCAAACATTTCTAAGTAATATTTTCATGAGTCAGAGGTGTTGAGTTCACGAATGTGATTTTAACTTTAGCCAGAGCGGTAAGTGACCTGCACTTCTGAAAGTCAAGCTCTCAAGTCTGAATTTCATTTGGCCTTTGCAAAATAAATAGATGAATTGTTTTGGCATTTCACAAGCATTAAAACAAACAAACAAACAGATGTTGTTTTGAATAAAAAATAAATAAAACATAGACTCTAGAGGAAGCATTTCAATGGGAATCACAACATTTTACTTTTTTTTTGTTGGAAGTCAAAAAATCTATTTACTTCCACATGAGGGTGGAAACATAAAGGTTTCCTGAAAAATTGAAGAAACAACCCCAAACTGTCATTTTCACAGCACAATTAAAGACATTTAAAAAGAGGAAATAAAACTGCATGATACTAATTCTATTTTCTTCGACACTCTCACTCATCTGCTGACCACACAGCTGTAAAAGCCATAACACTCACAGCACAATCCAAAAGCTCAGCATATAATATCCCAAAATGCTTGTTAAAATTGGGCAAGAGGGAGCTCCAGCCTTGCCTTCTGCTCTGGATTTGCCTTCTGAAATCAGAGTGTTGTGCATGTCATTTTGTTTCCTTGCATTCCACTGATTAAATATTTTTTGATTTGCAGAGGTTTTTAATTTTTAGATTGAATTAATATTTGCAGAAGATATTTCAAAGACCTTTCCTTGTAACTGTTGTAATATGACTTCTTAGTATTATTGCCACTGATAACAAATCCATTTAATAGCTACTTTTCATGTTATCTGCTCCATACATCCTGTTTTTAATAAAGCCTGTTTTTCAACATCCTCTGTACTACTTGCAACCCCAAAGAGCAGATATGATCTTTTTTAATTTCTTTGTAATAATAGAGGCTACTTGAAGGTATTATTCTAGACATGAAAAGAGATTTCAAGATCCTGATGTAGGTGTTTTTGACAATACTATCAAACTCCTTAAGCTGAGAACTAGGTTCTTATTGAGATTAATATCTGACCTAAAATTCTGATTATTTTTTGTTTAATGATTTTCTCCCTGTCCTTTACCTTGAGCATCACAGTCACAGCATTTGGGTATGTCACACTCAAGTATAGGTTTTTTCCTTCACAACTCCTCTAAGAAGGATGAATTCTCTCTGTTCCACAGAGGTATAAAATATAGTGGGCCAAAAGACTTGTCTGTAGTCATGTGGGCCATATTCAAAGATGAAAAAAGGTAAAATCTATTGTTATCCAATGTAACCCAACCTGCCCAGCAGCCAGGAAAAGAAATGAAGATTTGCATTAATATCTCCTTAGAAGTTTTTAAATAGATAATACCCCCAAAACACTTTTTAATACCAAGGTGTAAATTGTGTTCCTACACCAAGATGCTGGCTGGAGACTAGGCACTGTTGTTGCTCAGCTCATGTTGGCTGGGGACTAAGTTCTGTACCAAATTCCTCTTTGAGCACTGAAACAGAACTGTTTGCACCAGTGCCCTGTGCCTTCAACAGGGATGTCTCAGCTCTGACTGGTGACATAATCACAGAGATATATGTTTCATCAGTCTAGCTAACACAGGCAGCTCTACAGAAATCACCTCTGTATTCTGTGGAAATTTTCAGAGAGAGGAGTAAGCTGTGTGTCTGTGTTCACATGCATGGGATTTATATTTGCAGACAGCTGATACCTTTTGAGACAGTCCTTCTAGACCTTGGATGCCTTTGGATATTTGTACAGAAGCATTAGAAATATGGAATAGCGTTCTCCAGAGTTGAAATTCCATCTATGTCATTAGAACTACTTAAAAATCAAGTATTTGATCGAAATTAACTCATAAGGCTTCTCCTTTAGTCCCTTCTTTAGAGACATTCATGCCATGTGAAGAAGCCTCTGAGATGAACAGGATGAACTGACCTGTCAAGATGTTCTTCATGATGAAAAATTATATTCACCAACTTTCTGGAGGTAAAACTTACAGATTATTTCCACTTTGAGTGACACTCCAAAAGTTCTCTGAAAATTTAGCCTTAAAAGCACCTTGGAACTTGGTAAAAAATACCCTTTTTGACAAATTCAGTTTTCAGCAAGATTGTCTATGAGGCTCTTTATCATTAGGAAATAGCTTTCACAGGAAAACACATAGATAATATTTTCATAAGGTATATTTAAAATATCCAGTCAGGAATTTTCATGAAAAATTAATTTCAAGGTTAAGTAACATCAAATCTGCTTGAGCATTTGCGTTTTGTCATGGGAGGAATTTAAGAGGATATAACTTCAGGCTCACCTATTCTGTACCAAGGTAAATATAGACTGGGAAGAGGATTTGCAGGGAAGGTAGAAAAGGCTTTATTTATTTCTTAAACCAGGTTTATTATAACTGAAAACTGATCACTTCTCTTACTCCAGAGGCCCTTTTTAAAATATTTAGTCCTAGAAGTTTACTCAAAAGCTGAAATCAATTTGTAGGCTGGATAGCACACAAAAATAACCTCTCTTTGATACACACAGTCTTTTAAATAACATCCTCTATGAGGCACTAAAGCTTTAATATCAACAATATTCCTGAAATGAGGGGAGTGAAAAAAACAAAACATGAAGTGCAGAAACTGCTATCAATTCCATTCACAGTGGCAGAATGACTCTAATAGCTGAGACGTTTATGAGTCATAAATTACCATTTATAAATGCAGTGTTTAGCATTCATTTCAATGGACAACATATGGTAGCAACATTTCTAAATAGCTTGAACTGATAAATAGGCCAGTGAAGTGGCTCAATTTGTTAAAATGCTAACACATTAACTACTGCATGTGGTGGTGGCATGTTTGCATCCCTAACACTGCCTGTCTGCTTGGGCCTTATGGAAATAGACACTTGCCTTGAATTTATGAACTGGCAGAGTCAGTCTATTTTTCATAATGATTTATGAGGAATCACCCTTTGCAGACTGGGTGATCCATCTATGACTGTGTTAGCCTCGGTCCCACCACAGTACAGAGCACGACTGCATCCCCAACGCTATAACCCCTGGTGCCCTGTCTGGAGAGCCTCACTGATTTCTTAGGAATATTTGAATTTTATACTTTGTCTTTTTAAAGGAGTTGGGTAATGATTTCAATCTGATCATTGCTACAGTGAGATTGATTAACACAAACAGATCAGGTGAAGACTCAGCTGAGGTCATCTCTGCTTCTATTAAAATTGTGGTGTTTCATACAGGCCATTCACAGCTGCTCTTTCTTTCACCTTATGTAATAACAAAACTAATTTTCAGTTTAAAAATAATTAAAATAAATCGATGCTACGTCTGAAGAAAACAGAAATGCCCTAGTGACTGCAACATTACAGTAACACAAACTCTGACTAATATTTATGGACCCTTTAGGCTGTATATTTTTCTACTTTACCTGTATTTAATTAGCTTTCTTTTGTCCTGTCTATGATTTTTAAAAATGCTCTTGACATGTTTAAAGAGCCAAAGCAACCCCCCAGGTCTCCAAAATACAGTGCAGATTGGTGGGTTCAGATGCACCAGCACAACTTAATAAAACTACCCGGAAAGTCAACATAGCAATTTGTTGCTATGTTTTCCCTCTTTTACTTTTAATATTTTTCTTTTCCTTTTCCCTCCTACTCTTTTTTTTCTTTCTCTTTTCTTCTATTCTTTTTTCACTTTCCTTCACTTTTGTCTTTTTTATTTTTCTACCTATCTTCTTTTACGACAATTCACAATCACCTTTACTGCACGGCTTTTCTTTTGAAGGCAGAGGAGGGTCCTTCATAATTTCCTTTCCTCATTGCTGATTGTAGAACTACAATGACATGCAGTTTATGAAATCAAAACCACAGCGGAAAAGGTTTCTGCATCTTGATAACACTATAAAAAACTTCTCGCTTAACCTTTTGTTAAACCTTTTTTGTTTAACTTTTTGTCTCGTTTAACTTTTTTTGTTTAACCTTTGGGGTTTAAACAAAAAAGGTGCCTGAGTGCTTTGGGAACAGAACATCCCCTAAAACTGGCGGATTTCATCCAGCAGAAGCATCTACAGAATTTGCTGCCTCCAAACTTGTTAGGGACAAATTCATCTTAATCTGAAGTGGATTTATAAACCAGGTGGGTGAATTTCTCTTCGTAAACTATAAAAGAAGTCTAAAATTTGTGTCAGGCACCAACTAAGCACTTATTTGTCTTTTCTTAATAAGGTTTTTATGCTGATAGGACTTTGTTTTGGAATAAGGATGCTTTAATGACGCTGACATCTGCAACAATATTAATATGAATGATGATAATGACAATGATAATGATGATAATGATGAAGAGAAAATGCAGTGGTACCTATCTAATTATTTTATGCAGTCTGGATGCTATTGTGTCAGGTATCATAGAAACTTTGGGGATTAATCAAACATGCTAAGCCAAATCAGATTTTGAAATACCAACACACACACAAACAAAATGTGGGCTTTTTCTCTATGATTCCGGAAGGGAATAGAAGTGGAGTACATCCGTGCAATCACTTGATAAATCACCTGGTCCCATTTAGGTTTGCAATGGCAAAACTCTTGGTATGCGATCTCTAAGTGAGTAATTCAAAAGTCCTCTGTCCATCTCTACAGAGCATCTTTCAAGAGGAGGTGCTCTGGTAAACTTCTATTTTCATCTTCTTCCCAAAGGGAGCTGAAAGGCTGACTTTTGTTCAGCCTTTACAGTTTCAAAACCTAGGAATATGTAAGGATTGGCTGAGTTATTGATTTTGAAGCTGCAACCATTTGAGAAGTAATACTGTGCAACAGTTAAAGGAAATACCTTAGATAACTGTTCAATCTTAACTGCTAGAGAGAATAAAACAAGCAGAATTCAACCTTTCACACTGGGATCAGTAAAGCAAGCAATGAAGATGTCTATTCTGCACTACAACCACCTGCAAGCAGTTCTTTGTGTTGTCTCTTATGTTTAAAACAGTTTGTGTGGAAATCCCAAGCTTTCATGAGAGGCTACTGCTAAAAAAAACAATAAATCAGCTAATATTTGAGGAAGAAAATTTCCAGACTAGGAAGATGTGTCTGACCATCAAACATGATCTCAAATGTACCAATATGTGCCAAAATGCTTCAAGGGAAATACAGGCTTCTCAACAGGCCCGATGCCCTCATTTACTTGATTTCTGGAGAAGCTGGGCAGCTCACCTCTATTTTTAAGAAAAGCTTCTGATAGTAATAGCTGGTCAGCACTTTAAAAATAAGGCCCTGAAAACTGTCCTAAAAGCTGTCATACTGAAGGATTTAGAAGTTTACTTTTTATTTAAGCAATGTCTCTTCACATTACAGTTATATTTTCCTTTGTGGTTGGCAAACAGACAAGACAGGATTGTCTCTGCTGATCATATATAGCTCAAGGTGGTGTGGAGCTGAGCTCAGCCCAAATGTCTGAGAAGGAGTAAATGACTATGGAGAGGGGACTTTTCTCTCTTTTATACTTCATAGATTGCCCTATAGAGTCCTTTCAGATTGCCTTAACAGCTTTGCCACTATACAGCTCATTAGTTCTTGCTATTTCTTAACGGAACAGCCGGGTAAAACATGTTTAATTTATACTCAGCTTAGGACTGAAATATATTCTCCATAAAACTTTAAAAAGGAGAAAAATAATATAAAAAATGTTCCTTCCAGCATAACCATCACTAACAAATAATGAGCTTGTTTATCACTGCTTTTTTATGTCTGGTACTTCAGGCATTTCAGAGCCCTTTCCAGACTATTATCTACTGCCCTTCAAACTCTTCATGTTGTTATCCTGTCTTTTATATCAGTAATAGGTTTTAAGACTCATAGTAATGAATGCAAATATATGACTGTTTTAGGGCAATAAAATTGTTCTATAGCAGTTAACTACGCTCTTTGCAACAGTGAAAAGCATTTTAAATTAGCAGTTGGAGAAAACTAGGACATTGGAACACAGAGACAATATAAGAGTGCAGCAATCTATTGGCTGTTACCTAATGGAAAAGTTAGTTCATTAATGCTCAAGTCAGTTGTTGATTACTAAGGGCTGCAATGTAAAGTTTGACTTCTGTCTAATGTGTTGTTGTTAGCTGAAATGGTTTTCTAGAGTTTGTGTCTAGAGTTAATCACAAGTTTTAAAGTCAGGAGAAGAGACAATGTGATGGTTTTCCTTCTTTTTTTTTTTTTTTTTTTTTTTGTTTGTTTGTTTTCTTGTTTGTTTTGTTTTGTGTCATCGAAATGGCTGTGTTTCTAGAAGCTGAGCAGTTGTTTTTGTTTATTTTCCCAGGAATCCGCATCTGTAGTAACAACTTGCTTTTCCGTGTGGGTCCCTTCCAACTCAGTGCCTTCCATGATTCCATGTCTCAGTCCAGGATTCCATGCCTCAGTTGCAGGAAGCAGCTGGGAACATGCATCTCTAATTATAGATATGGGTAAGCCAGTTAAAGCCAAAGACAGTGTCTCTCCAGGTCCTTAGACAGAAGTCATCCATCTACCCATTCGGATAATAATGTTGAAGTCATAATGATGCCTAATGATTTTTGCTTTCTATACATTTTCATATATTTTAAAAACAGCTTTGTAAACGGTTAATACATGGCTCTATAGCTCCTGGTATTTTTCCTACCCTTTCTCCTGGATTTTAGAATAATAAGCTAACCGTCTAACACATTCCTGAAATACCGTTTAGTCTGATTTTCACGACGAGGACCTCCACAAAGCACATTTTGTTTTCCAACAGGAATCTGAGAAGACACAACAAGAAATGGAGCAAAGAAGCCCCTGGACCAACTCCAATGGGGCAGTACCTGACGTAAAATTGCCTAACCAACTGCTCTTCTAATTGGAAATAATATTTGTTACATAGGCTAAGTTGTTAAAATTATAAAAAATGTAGAAATCCAATGCCAAGTGTGCCCATAACCACCATGGCGGCACCTGGAAGCTCCCAAAAAAGACCTGTTTTTTATCTTATTATTTTAACACTCTTGCAAGAGTTTTGTCTCGATATTAGGCAATGACAAAAAGGAATTCAGTCTTGCTGCATTCTGGAGAACAGACGGGTGACCAGTGCAAAGATATTTAAACATACACTGTGGATCCCATTGCTCTCCATGCTCAAATTACTCTGATCTGGGGTGTCCATGAGAAAAATGACCTCGCAGTTCTTCAGAATGTTGTGTCTCAGGGTTGACAGCATCCCCACAGCACTGGGATGCTGCTGGGTCCATGCAAACAGGCCCTGCTCACCAGCAGGCTCAGCTGGCAGCGATTCAGGTCTCTCTGTACCATGCTTCACTGCACTGTCGAGATCTACAGCCCCAGATCCTCAAAAGAAAACAACCCCACGGGAATTAGAAACCTACTCTAAATGTGTTTAAGCTCCACCCTGTAAATCAGGGATAATAGATGGCACTGTCAACTGCACAATGGAGAGAATAAATATATTAAAATTTTGGAGCTACTAAGTTATTCTCACACTGAGGTTATTTAGTTCTGTTTCTCTGATGGATGGATGAACTTTAGCGCATGTTTTAATTCTTTCCTTGACCATAGTCAGTGTTGTTGGAAACTCTCCTCATAGCTGATCTGTCAGCCGACGATCTGTCTCCTGATTTGTAATGATCTATAATTTTGTTAGTGGGAAGATGCATATGGAGCAGCTTTTGCTTCATTTCCGTTTAAAGACACCACGCTGATGGATAGTCTATTTCAAAAGCCTCTGTGTTCTTATGGAAGAACTCCGCATTCAGACTCCAAATCTTGTCACTTATGTCCGTTTAATATCTCTTAAATGTGTCTTTGTTTTTCCCTCTACCTCTATCGCCAGATATAAGACTGGCTTAGCCATCGCTTCCATCGATTACTATTCTGCTCCTCTTGTTGGTCTTCCAGTTCTTCCCCTCACCCTACACGAGCAATCATTCATCTTCCCCTGTACTCAGACTTAGCTTTGTGTAACAACACATTTATTCTGTGTACATTTTCACTCAAAATGTTGCCTTTGGTGAAAAATGTGTTTAACCTAAGACAGAGTTGTCTGCAGAAATAAAATATTTATTCTCATATTTTTATTGAAAACATAAAGTGATTCCTGCTTTTTTCACAAACTAAACGAATAGGGGGTGAAGGACTGTCGCGGTTTGACCCTGGCTAAATGCCAGGCACCTACAACCTCTGCTCTCTATGCTCTCTCCTGCCACAGCTATGCAGAGGAGAGAAAAAAACTAACACAAACACACCGGACTCATGAGTTGAGATAAGCCACTGGTGGGAGAATGCACAGACACAGGGCAAAAGCAGGTTGGAGAAACTCAAAGTTGCAAAGTGATTTATTAAACTAACAGAGTCGGAGGATAAATCAGAGGAAAAAATAAGCTCTTAAGACCCTGTTTTTTCACACCACCCCTTCTCTCTTAAGGCACTGCTTTTCAGCTCAGCCCCTCGCTCCTTCCAACTAACCAACAGCTCTGGGGCAGGGGCAGGGTGTGGGTTTTTTTCTCTTAGTCAGTCTATCAGCACAGTTCTTCTACAAACACTGTTTCTCTACCCTGTTTCTCTACCCTCCTCCCAATCAAAGACACCATTTCTCAGCTCAGCCCCTCCCTCCTTCCAATAAACAGCTCCAGGGGTGGGGGCAGGGTATGGGGGTTTCCTTTGGTCAGGGTCAGTCCATCAGGGGGAAGAGTCCTCTACTTAGCCATGGGGTCCCTCCCACAAGAGATAGTCCTCTGCGAACTTCTTTGGCATGGGTCCAATCTCAGGAGCAGCAAACTCACCCAAATTTGCTGCAGCACCAGTCCTTGCCCATAGGGTGCAGATTTCCAAGCCAAGGCCAGGCTGTTTCCATCCCGGGAGCAAGGCCCTTCTCTCTCCTGCAAGGCCTTTGCAACTCTCAGTCTCTGCGACTCCCACTGGATCACAGCTTCCTGCAGGCATCACCTGCTCCTCTGGCGTGGGCACCTCCCCACAGGCTGTGGGTGGATCTCTGCATCCCCTGGACCCCATGGGCTGCAGGGGGACCACCTGCTCCCCCATGGTCTTCACCACAGCTGGCAGAGGGTTTTCAGCTCCGGCACCTGGAGCACCTCCTCCCCCACCTTCTCCACTGACCTTGTGCCTCCATGTTGTTCTCCCTCATATATTTTTACCTCCTCCTCCTCCTCCTCTGGCTAAAAGGAAGTGCGTGCTCACATTGTTTTGATTTCTTCTAAAATATGTTTTCACAGAGGTATGACTAACATCTCTAATTGGCCCAGGCTTGGCCAGCAACATGTCCATCATCTTCAGAGGCATCAGAGATTGGCTCTGCTGGACATGGTGGAAAACTTCCAGAATCTTCTCACAGGACACACAAGAGCCATCTTTGTACCCCACCCTAGTCACTAGCAAAAACTGGGCCAAGCAAAACCACCACAAGGACAAAAGGTGTATCTTGGCTGACCAATCGTCTCCAAGATTGTTTAGCAGTTAAATACCTAAGAAAATTAAACTTTGTATGTTTGGGATTTTCAATGACTGATTCATATAAAAAAATTCAGCAGAAGTGAAATATTATGCATGGGGTTTTTTTTTGTTGGTTTTTGGGTATTTTTTTCATTTCTTGACATATTTGTGGTACAATTAACATTTTTCAGAACAAAATACACAGAGAAGATTTTAATTCTATCACCTGTTCAAAATTCCTTCTTCAATCTTGGGCAAGTTATATGTTTGAGCAGCAACATTGTTCAAAAGTATGGAGGTAAACAGTCTCCAAAAGGTCATTCTTAAAAAATGGCATTTACTGTTGCTGAGAATAAGGGTATGTATTTGCTGTGAATTAGAATATTTTTTAAATGTTTGGTGTTAGGTTTTTTTCCTTGTAAATTTTTTTCTGTGGATTTTACAGTTCCTTCAAAAGACTCATTAAGATGAGGTGTCATGGCAGAAAGAATTTCAGGAACCAGATTAAGTTCTCTTGAAACTGAGGTAGTATTTGCTTTTAGACAATTCAGTGATGTTCTGGCATCCCTGAGAGTTCAGCCTGCACACTTTCTGCACTAAACGGTGTACAGGTAAAATGGAAATGTCATTATCCCAGTAACTACACAATTAGGAAAACTAGGCTGTGATCATTTCCATCATGTTTTGCCAGTCTTTAGACCAGCTAATGAGTCTGTGGACCCTAAGAAGAGATCAGATGTGACTATTTCTCACTTGTTACACAATCTCAGTGATTTTATTCCAGACCCAAAGGATCTACTTTAAGTGTTCTTGGGTTCAATGTAGAAAGTGATATGCTGGTTGTGACTAGATGAACTACCCATGGTATTTCTTCATATGCAGTGAAATGGTTATAAAACTGGACCATTCAGCCTATTCAGACAGCTATTTCAAATAATAAGGTCTGTCATAATATAAACAACAGAGAAAATGTGCATTAAAAGCATTAATGCCTCCAGACTTCAGCTGATTGTCACAAAACCTGGTTCCATCAATTTTCTACAGATTCAAGAAACAAGTGTGACTTCACAGACGATATGCTGTGGAAATCTGTGGAGCATCACTGCTGCTTTAAAACACGGAAAGACATCCTCAAGAATCTCTGCACGGAGCCAGCTAAAACACAGCAAGGTCAGTGCTGTGGCTGAGCTCAAAGATGATGTTATGCCTGAGTCACTGTGCCATGTCCCCATACCAAATTCCCCAGAACTGCTTAATTCACGAGAAACATGCAGAGATAGCCTGGTTCTGCATGGGGCTGGCTTGTGTCCTCTGTGCTAATTAACTTGGGCTCTGAGCACCATGAGAAGAGAGAGGGTTATCTGGTCTTGAAATAGCCTTGGAAGCAATTTTCTTTCACGTAGTGCTGCGCCAGAGCCAAAGCTCTGGTGGACCCAGCTGGCTGTCACCGTTTCTGTCAGACATGAGCTGGCTCTGAGAGTGGCATTCATCTCATTTAATGTTAGATGTCTGCGCTACAGACATCTACATCTCGATTAGTCACCCTTGTCTCCCTTTATAGTCAATGGAAAGAAACAAGCATGATTCACCCCATCCCAAAACAGACATCTCAAATGTGGATGAATCATGCCTCAACAGTGTCTGTTTTGTGCAGGCAGTGAGAGGAAATGATGGAAACACCAGGCTGATGTCAGGAAGGAAATTAGAGCTTGGCAGTTACTGAGTGGCAGCACCACAGGGGAAGGGTACTTGTGGGACATACAGGTAAGTGAAAATGAAAAAAGACACATAAACTACTTATTTATGGTCACATGGCAACTATTTTGAAAACACAGGAGCCAGAGCATTATCTCTGCGTCAGGAACGAAGGTGGTCACTTTGGTATTGGTTTCAGCATTAGTGATAAAAACCACTGTGTTTAATCAATGACCTGTATGCATCTGCCTCCTCCTAAGGCAGATCATTATGTATGATACATCTCCCCAGTATCACAACATTATTTGAGCTAAATGAGATACAGAGAACTTCACTGGGTTTAGTGATCAATTCTAACGCCATTTGTTGTTCATTATTTTTTTCTTTTCTTTCTGGTGATTTATCAAAAAGAGTGAAGCCAAGTTGCAGTGATGTCCCAAGGCTCCTATAATCCAGGCAGACTACTTCATCTCTCGACTCACTGCTTTTACAGCCTCCAAAAGTAAGATAACAATTCTCCTTTCGTTTTTGCCCAGTAACTTCCCCTTAAAACAAATTGTAGTATTATGTAATACTATATTGCAGCTGGATTTTCTCCCGTCTGGTAGTGACAGGGTGTAGTTTTTTTCCATACAAATGAGAAATCCTATTCAATAAAATTTTGATGTTCACAGAATTCTTGGGTTTGGGCAGCTTTTGCTTCTGACTTATGTAGTATTAGCAAGAAGCTTGGGGAGTCCTGTGGTCTAAAATAACAAAAACCAATGTGAAATAAAAAACCATCTAGACATGGCATTCTTCTACAGCTTGAAACATGAGCAGTTAGTCAGGGATACACAATGTGGTGCCCTCATTTTCTCAAAGTGGAGCTCTTTAAAGCTTGCATCCCCTGCCTTTCCTGTTGACATTCAAATTGACTTTCTGCATCTCGTAATGGTAGTTCCTGACTTGCTTTTCACTTTATCTGCCAAACCCACTGCTGGGTCTTTCTCAGATGCACAAGAGTCAGGGATAAAGCTGATGGAAAATGCATCACTTATTTCAGTCATTTCGCTAAAGTACACCCCAGTACCAGCAAAGACAGGAAATTATCAGAATTGGTCTGCTGTCATCAACTGCTATTTCATCAATTGCTCAGTTTTCTGACGAGCCCAAGTTCTTCTTAGCTTTAAGCCATTAAAACAGTAATAATAATAATAATAATAACAACAATCATAATGCATCCAGAGAAAAAACAAGGCAGCACTTTAGAGAGAAAATACCATGTTCTTGTGAGGGAGGGGTGTCATATCCGTGTAGCCTACCACAGAAATTACTCCAACTCACTGCTCCCAAGCTATTGCACTGCCAGGGTGCTTTGTCTGTGTGGTCTCTAGGATCCTTGGTTCTGAAGGAGTGAAAGGATTTATCTCAGGATCTGCTTCCTAAATTCCCTCCTGTCTGTTGAAGAAAGAATCAGACACAGAGCAACATCTTACTTGAAATGCAAGTGATGGTGAAGAAAGGCTGTACCCTCTCAGACCTGAAGGTGCAAATTCCTGCTTTGCAACTTCTGGGAAATTTTATAGCTCTGAAGAAACGCTGGCATTCCAGCCCCTGGCCCTGCACCTCTCCCAGCCTGCCCTGCCTCATGAGTTCTTTAGGCAAGAAGAATTCCCCCTTGTCTAACTGGACAATGTTCAGCCTGCATGGCTCTACAACAAAGAATCAGTAGGTGGATTTTGGAGCAGAAACCGCAGTTACTCTATTTTTACAGGTGAACCAGGCCAAATTGTCCTGTTAGCATCACCAGCCTGTATCCAAACAATCCCATTGACCTCAGCTGAGTGTAGCTAAGAGGGGAGCTCAGCCTTGGCGTGTATCCCCTACGGCTGTACCACTGTGTGTAATTATTGCTGTTTGTTATTTCTATTGCTGCAGAACCCACAGGATCAAATAAAGATCAGGATCCCAACTGTGCTGGGTGCAGTGCAAACATATAAGCAGTCATGGTGCCTGCACTGAAGAGCTTACAGCTGTGTCTCTTAGGAGAACATTTCTTCATCTAATAGACTTCTCTATTAAGAACTGTTAATTGCTTCATTCAGCCTAATTTTTTTTCTGTGCTTAGTTTCTTCTGTTTCTCCTGCCTAGCCTCCCTAGACCATCCTTAATAATTCTCCTTCCTTCACAGTATCAACAGCTTTCCACGCTGTGCCGACAATTATTAGTCCCCCTCTTGCTTCTTGTGTGATCAGATGCTTCTCCCCCAGCCACTTTCTGCTTTTCAATAATTTCTTTTTTTTCCTGAAAACAACTATTTGTCCTCATTCTTTTTATTGCAACGGTATCTCTGGATCATTATAATACCAGCATGGCTGAGTGACACTACTTGTGCCTCCTCTCTGAGCCATGATTTCATGTTCCCTTGAAGGACTCTCCAAAAGCACATTCACACTCTGCTATTCCCTTTGCCTGTCTTTTGCTACCAGAGAAATGGCTCATTGTCACCCTACAGGTTTCCTTTACTGTTGCAACCTAAATATCACATCTTCCATTTGCCAAATATCTGCTTCAGATTACCTCTTTGCACAGCCCTCTCCAGAGGCATTAGATGATAGGTTTTTTTCCACTGTTCCAGGCTGAATCTCATTTCACTGTTTCCTGCTCAGTATCTCTAAAGTCTCTTGGTCCCTTTGTATAACTTTTGTGCTTTAATTCGCACACAGAAATCTCAGCAGACCTTTCCTAGAAGAAGGTCTCTGGCTTTCAGAGGCAAAGTGTACCCACTGCAGTGCAGTTGCAACTGGTTTGTAGTAGAAGCATTAACTCTCATAACTGCAACTGTGATGCTCCACAGCCAGCATTGGTTTTCACTCCACTACTGGAAGAGCAAAACTCTGCTCCTGAAGGGAATTTTTTAGAAATTAAACGTTCATGTTGCTTATTGCTTATAAGACACATACAGTGCTGATATAGTGGTCACAATGAACAATTTAACATTCTGTTAAAGTTCCCCATAAAAACTCCTTAAAAGAAAGAATGTTCTTCAAATGCAATTGCTTCCTGGTCCAACCTTGCCTGCCAGACTAGAGCAGGGCAGGATTGAAATGGTGGGTGTTTTCTCTTCTTTCTATGCATTTTTAAAGGTTGAAAATCCATCAGACAATTTTAAACTTGTAGGTCATTAATCATGTGTTGTTGGCCATCTCTGACCAGTCAAATTTTCAAAAGGAAAACATGAACCATCATATCTGGAGATAGGTGGTTAGGCATCCCAAAAGGAAACTCTTGAATTACTTTCAGGTGGAGAAAGAAGTTTTCTTATTCTTTCACCACAAGCAGTGTCTGTCCTCAAAAGTAATTTTCTTGACATTATATAAGGTGTTGTCTCTTTCTCATATCTGTTTCAAAGGAAATCATGTAAGGATTAGGTGCCAGACACCCTGTTTAGTCTAAAAAACTGAACTAGCTTGGAGATTATATTGCCCTGACTGCCTCCACAATTTACCCTAATGAGAAAAAAGCAGGTGACCATGTTCCCTTTGATGGTATCTGAATTTAATACAAAGACTTTCACAGCAAGGATGTTATTAAGTGGGAGTTATTGTGACTAACCACTAATACCAAACCACTTCTATTACCAAAATTAATTTGCTAATTGCTCAACTGTTATTTTTAGCTGTTTCCTCAGAACAATCAAAAACACTGGGGAAGAATCTTCTTTCATCCCAGATTTTGACAAAGTTGCTTCAGTTTAAGGGATCTTCATTCTGTAATTTAAACTTGTTTTCTATACCTTATATGCAGGCTTTAACATCAGTAAATTTAAAGTTCTTCAGATGGGATTAACTTCTTCCCATATGTGGTAAATCAAATTACCCCTTATGTGCTGCAGTTAAGAGTATCATCATATAACCACAGAATCATTAAATGTCTTGGGTTAGAAGGGACATTAAAAGTAATTTCATTCCAACGCTCCTGTCATGGGCACGGACACCTTCAACTAGGCCAAGTTTCTCAGACAATGGATTGTGGCTCAGAGGATTCATGGTAATAATTAAGACATAGTAACTTAAACATGAGTTTCATCTCTTGAGTTTCTTGCAAATAATATCAGAGAAAACTAAATGATAGTGATTAGGGAAAAGAATTTGTTTTGCTGCATGGAAGTGTCCAGATACTTTCTCCTGCTCTGCAATATCACTAGAAAAACACAAAAGCAGTGGCCGAAGGTAAATCTCACCTTACCTCTGTTCAAACATTTGGGGGGTGGCTATCTAAATCGACTGCATTCTTCCTACTGTCACTAGGGGCAGTTTGACACTTTACTGTGAGGTTGTGCCATTTAAAACTTTAAACAGATTTGAAGAAAGACCTTCGTGCATAGACTTTATCTCTTATTTCAAGCTAATGAAGTTAAACTAGTTTCTACTGTTGAAAGAAATGCTTGACATTGTGCAGCTTCCTTGGTTTTGGGGCAAGATAAAGTAACTTCTCTGGAGTAGATTAATCAGTTCTTTATATCATAAGGATGCTTGTACTGATCAAAATTAAATAATGCTAATATCAATAACATGTCATTTATTATCTCCAGGCTCTTAAGCCATTTTGAACATAACATTTCAAGAAAGGTATATTATTCAGAAAACATAAGTATGAAGGGAGGTCAGAGGTGGTCTGGAAAAATCCCTTTGACACTGAAGGGATTCAGGTTGTTTAGTACAGAGAATGTATCCTGGAGGTGTTGCTGATAGTGGTCTACACAGTCTTCTTCTGTGTTCCTGAGCCTGCTGCTGACGAAGAAGAAATTGCGTATTCTTGACATCTCTGGCAGGTAGGTCAACACATAATTTCAACAAAAAAGTAAAAATGAGAGTTAAGGAAACTTGTATTAGTGAAAATAAAAATGCCATGGAAGAAAACATTTTGGAAATTTTTGAGTTTCCTATGTTAAAATCATGGGCCAGGGTAAGAAGGGTTACAGAGTGTTAAAACAAGCGTGCTACTCAGACCACAGGAGTGATATATGAATATTCCTACTTTGGCAAGGATGAAAGAAGCCACCCGAAGTACCCAGCAGCCATATGCATACATAATCTCACAAAAATCTCATGAAATCAAGATAATCCACTCGGTGGTATACTGTATATTGGAATAAGTCCTCAGATTCTGTCCCAAAGTTAATTGAACTTATATCTAGCTTTGTGCATTGTTCTGTAATCATAAATGTCTTTGTATTAATTGTTTATTCATTTTAATCCATACACATTAGGCTTGACCACCTTTTGCTCCAACATTTATTTTGAAATTTTTTTTGTTAACTTCCTCTTCAGGTTTTGCATATCTTTTGATTCAGTAGCTGTCACTAGATTTTGCATAAAAGGCAATGCAAAAATTAATGCAAATACTGTGAATACACTTTCCTCCTGTCTGAATATGCAGTCCTTCTCACCCTGGCCCAGTGCTATCACACTTCCACCAGCATGGTTTTTTAAGATGGAATCTGAAAGGGAGAAACAGCTAGCTGAGGAGCTGACAGATAGCAATTGAAGCAACAGATCCCCCGACAAGTTGTTTCAGCTGCAAGGTCAATTAGATATTTTGCAGTCAAATAAGATCCTGAGTCCCAGTGTATAGTTGATCAAATTGCCCAGCTTTCGTATCTTCCCTCTGCCTCTGCTTTAAACAGCTCTTCTGTGGCTGCTGCAGTGATCCTTTCTGGATGAAAACTCTGGGGAAGAGTGTCCTTCATCACAGTGTCTCAGGCTCATTTGTTTTGTCAACAAACCACGACATTTTTGAAGCTGCTGTGGGGACCACAGGGAAGATGTTAGAAACACAATAATGTATTGTCTGAGGAAGCATTTAAAGACAGCAAAGGAGTCAGATGTCACTGGAATATGTTGCTTCTTATTTCTATGGTGAGGGTGAGCAAAAGGAAATAATCCATGAAAAACACCCAGGTACACTCACTCTTTCTCTTTCAGTATGCTATACACCAGTTATAGCAAGAAGGGTTTTAAAATAATTGTTTAAACTGTGAGAGTTCTAAAATGGCTTCCTGCTGACAGAGAGTGTCATACTCTTACTGTCTGTCTGCCTGCATTTCTAAAGCTTATATTTGCGTAAATCTATTTTGGCATCTGCATGTTGACAGTAATGGAGAGTGATGATTATCTGCAGAAGATGTGGAGGCAGTGCAATAATCCCCATTGTCTCGCAAGCCCAGCTAGGTCAGACTTGAAATAGACTGGTCATCTCTGGGTGAAGGAAGAGAGAATATCTCTTTTTCAACTGCCTTTTTGTATTTGGGCTCTTCTCTGTTTCTTCCGATTTTTAAGAAGTTATATCTCATTAACGGGCACAGTCAGCAAAAGAACCTAGCACAAAATGCAGTTCTGTTGTGCCTTGTAGCATCTACCTGGCATAAAATGTAGATTGGTTTTTTTTTTTTGGGTTTTTTTGGTTTTTTTTTTTGTTTGTTTTTTGTTTTTTGGTTTTTTTTGTTTTTTTTAACCATGATGATGCTCTCTGATTTCTCCTGGTCTTTGAAACACCTCTCTCACTTTCCAATTGTGAAAAATCAGAATACTTCATAAAATCATAGAAAAGCTTGGGTTGGAAGGGACCTTTAAAGCCATCTAATTCCACCCCCCTGCTATGGGCAGGGACACCTTCCACTATCCCAGGTTGCTCCAAGCCCCATCCAACGTGGCCTGGAACACCTCCAGGGATGGAAAAGCCACGGATTCTCTGGGCAACCTGTGCTAGAACCTTCTTACCCTCCCAGGGAAGAATTTCTTCCAGATTTCCAATCTAAACCTCCTCTCTGTCAGTTTGAATCCATTCACCCTTGTCCTATCACTTCATGCTCTTGTAAATTACTTCTAAGCTGAAATAAGTTATTGCACTGTGTCCAGTTGTCTCGAATTTTTAAATGATCCCGGTTAGATCAGAACACTCCCTTCATGGACTTGTCACACAATATACAACACAGTTCAGTGCTCTGATCTTTACCTTTGGGATGTCTCAAGGTCTGCCCCAGTTATCTAAAACCCTTTTTCCTCAAATGAAAAGTCTGTTTCTTGGAACTTCAATTTACTCTGCTCTGAAAAGTGACATGGAACTGGGTATATTTTAATCAAACACAATTTAACAAAAAAAACTGGAATTTTTTTTACCTGACATGGTGTGAATAAAACTCAGAAAAATACATAAAGTCAATTTTCTGAGGCAGGCACTACATGATGAATCCGAATAAGGTAAGATAAGACAGGACAAGACATAACAGAAATTAGATGAACGCCCAGAAGTTTGTTGGCTTCCCACCGGCATAACCATTTCCATCTCACATTCATTAATCCTTCATGAGCTTCAAAAAACTGAGTTTATTAAACCAGGCTGAAGTCAAACCACCCATGGATTTTCAGCGTGCTTGTAATTCAGTTCACCCTTTTCACACAGCTATGAAAAATGTAAATACCTTGCCATGTCTGTGTAGAAAATTTGTGAAGAAATAGAATTTGCCACTACCTGGAAAACAGAGAATTAATTTCTTGCAAATCAAAGGTTAGTGTTTATTCCCACTCAGGGTGATAGAAATATTACACTTCTATAATTTGAAAAACAATTTTTTATAAGTTGTCTGGTTGGCTTGCAAGGGCAGAGGTGGAATTTTTCATTGTTATAAGCCTAAATATTAATTTGAACTAAAATTCCTGTTGAATTGGTACTTGGTTATTGATACAATCTTTATCAATGCTAGGACACTGTAGGAGTTAGCTTTTCCTGACTTATTTATGTACTCTAAATATAGCAGTCATGCATCAAATAAGCACATTTATGAATAATTTATGGAAGATGAATAATGGATTGTTATATGTCCTAATAAATGACTAATCAATCGTTATAGAATCCACAGGTCAGAGGTTACTTTTAAACATGGCAAATAAACTACATGAATAATAAGCTGTCCAGAAACCATCGTCCTTGCAACTGTGTAGAAAGCCATTCATATCCATAATATGCATATAACTAGGCTTGATGAATAATACAATAAGAAACAAAATGTAAAACACACACATTTGTGGAGTATACTCCTGCAAACAATTCATCTTATTTGTCTAGGTGTTCTAAAGCAGGCAAAAAACAAGGGGAGCTTGAAAATTGTCCATCAATGCAGAGTTACTGTTCTCCTCAAAAGCATATTCCTGGTTTTAAATGGGTTTAGGGAAGGTACAAATATTGTACAAATCTTTTATAAGATCAGTACGTGATTAGCACAGTGAGTGATGCAGGTTATTTCTGTACTGTTGCTACTCAGGATTCTTTCAGAGATCTATATATATTTGTAAACAGGAAGACAAGATTCCTCATCAGCAATTTCTTATGCTATACAAAACTTATTCTGTAGCACATATAATTGGTGGATGTGCAGACCAGCTATGAATGGCCAGCAACAAAGAAGGCAGAAAATCAAAAATTGGTGATAAAGAGGGTTGTAGGACTGTAGCCTGACCCCAGAATTGAGTACCTGAGTATGGTGCAATATCTTACATGACCATCCTGTAGAATGACATGATCTTCACTGTGTTCCTGCCCAGCAGAGGAAAGACACTCTCTGGTGACCTTCAAAGCCTTGTCCCTGAGTGGCAGGTCATATATATTACATAGCTTCGATTAACTACTCTTGAAGGTTTCATAAGGACCCAATAATGAAAAGAAAAGCCAGGGATAGGCAGCAAGTTATACAGCATTTGGAAAAATGGAAACTCTTAGGCTATAGGTAGTTGATCATTTTTCTTCCTGAAAGAGTAAGAATTTATATAAGAATAAATTACTCTCATCACACTTTTAATAAGATGATAGAATTAATTCATTGTGCAGTCATCCTTTTGTTTTTCTTACACACTGAGCTATTTCTGAGAGCCTTTAAAAGTCAAGAAGACTATAAGACGGTTTCAGCATGTTAAATAATCCAAAGGAAAAACCTGAAAGACAACTGAATGTGTCAGCTAAACAGTTTAAGCTCTCCAGCTTTAGTCTCTATAGGCAGCAATTACATTTCGAAGGAAAATGTTTTACAATTGTAATTACACATAATAGGAGGAATGTATTTTTTCCCTTTATCCTACTCCCATGGTGAGTCAATTTAATTTTTAAATACAAGAGACATAATTGATTTTAGCCCTAGATTAGTACTGAAAATGATCTATATGTGCTCTCACTAATGGAACAAGAGAATTGGCATTCCTCGGGGACCTTAACCCAACCCCGTTCATGGCAACAATTATTAGACCCTGACAGGTTAGCTACTAGGAAGAGGGGGGCATAGAATACCCTGCTGATTAACAATCTAGTGAAATAATTAATGTTATGCTCTTCTCATTTAATTACGGATTATTCACAAATATATTATTATTAGAGACCACAAAGGGAAGTGGCTGTGCAGAGTTTTGACTTCATCTGTGCTGCTTATAAGGCCTTTTGTAAAGGGTTTAGGGAAGCCTCTTGCTTTGATTTGCTTCTGAGCATATTTTAAACAAATGGGGAGCTTTTACAATTTCATTAAGGCCTGATTCAACAGTCACGGAAATAAAAAATTTCACACTGATATCAGTAGAATTATATCCGGCTTAAAAGTACTATATCAAGACTAGGTGTTTGCTCAATATATTAGTGTAATGGGTGAACAATCAACAACAATGCACCTTGTTCAGTTTCTAATACTTTTTTTTTTCCGTGTGTCATAATAGTTTATATCAATCAAAACTTGTCCTTTTACAGGCTGATATGAATAACAACAATAGGCACAGGACTTTACACTCTAAGTGTATTTTTTTTCATCTGCAATACCCTCAGTCATTTTAGATGTCAAGTAGTTTATTTTAAATAAAATGAAAGTGAAGTGAATGGGAAAATGTTTGTGGCATCTGGGAAATGCCAGCCCCTGTGGTTCACTGACCAGCCAGATTATTTATGGGTAATTTGGCTCACCTATAATTTCAAGTGACATACATACATGGGCATATAGACTAAACTACCTTGCTTTAACAACAAAAATGTGTTTTGCTCTGCTGAATATTTGTCTGTTTTCTGGAAAATAGGATCTCCCAAATATCACATGAGTTGCAGTTCTGTTAGTTTCCAGGTGGATGAATCCTGGGTTTCAACTTTATTTTATATTCTTTACCAAATTTGCACAAAGGCTTAGATATGTCATGGTGAGAAAAAAATTACCAAAAACAGCCCAGACTTTCAAACACGGGATTTCAGAGTCAGACGCATTGCTAATAACACTTGGTATTTGTAGTGACAATACAATCGTGTTGCAGATCTTCAATCCTTTCCACCCTCCAGAAACTAAGAACAGAAAAAGAGACTCTGAAGAAGGTGCACTGCAGGTTTTCTGACTAAAGTGTGTGGTCAGGATGTTCTTGTCACTCTTGTTTCTCTCCATGCAGGATTTTGTGTAAACAAATTATTGCCGAGTCCTGCTGACTCCAGGCTAAACAGGGCACCAACACACTTTCAGCCTGGAACATGTAGGCGCTATCCTGACTCCTTTCTCTGTGTACGCTTTTTATCCTTGACTTGCAGCTGCTGCTTGAGTTTTTAATGGAGAATATTGGCATTGTTATGGGCATTTAGTGAACAATGCAGGTAATAGTGCAAATCTTCATTCCTTCGGAGGGATAAAACTCATCTGGGACGCATCACAATGTTGAGTAGAGCAACTCAAGAGTGAGCAAACTGACTTGGCCATGCCACACGAGAACCAATATTGAAGATGTCCCTGCTCATGGCAATGGAGGGTGGAGTAGATAACCTCTAAAGGTCCCCTCCAACCCAAACCTTTCTATGATCTTATGATTTTATGAATATATCAGCAGGTACCACCATTCAGAGGCATTCTACATTATCAGCAAGAACATATATGCAAAGCAAGTGTGTTATGTTTTAAAGGAGTAAATAAAACTGCTTTACACCAAAGGCCACACCTAAGAATTCCTTTGATTTGTCCTCAAGTGAAAACTCTGCAAAAGCAGGACTATGTGCTACAAGCATCTCTTGAGGTACCTGGCAGCCAAAGGGCTACACGTGGCACTTGCATTCAGCAATATTTTGTACATCTTCTATGACTTTACAATTGCAAATTTGTGCTGTGTCTAGTAAAGATCACTCTCAGTCTTACTAAAACCAGTATGAATAACATGACCTGGTCTGGCCTGGAATATGAAAAACATTAACATTGTTTCTAGAAAAAAAGAACCAAAGTACTGTTCTGATGTGTGTGTAGCAGAAGTTTGGGAGTTTAAATAGCAACATAAAGCTCATCCCAATGTAATAATCTAAAATAGCTGCAATGGACTGTTGTCCTTGGTGTCTACCTAGCTGTCCTCATCTCTTCAGGATTACTGCAGGACTAGTGCAGCTTTGCTTATTTTGGGCTGGACCTAATCACATTTGACCTCCTCAGAGCACAGGACAAACAGATAGATGAAAAATGCCCTCTTCAGAAAAGCCAGCAATGTAGACGGTGTTTTACTGTCACTGTGTAAGACTACAAAATATTGACAGGGACAGTTCAGTGGTACAGCTTTACAGCATTTTGAAATCTGTTGAGGAATACCGACTGCTGACCCATTATACTCAAACTTTGTCCTCTCAACATGCGTTCTAATCGGAGACAAGCAGCTCCATAGCAAACATAGCAGCCAACACGTTAAACTCAGCAGGAGCCTATAGATGCACTAAAAGTTAATTGATAGCACTGTGTCAGCTGTTGGCAAAATTCTACATCGGTCATGTGTAGCTTTGCCTTGAAAAATAGGACAATGAGGTGTGTGCAATTGGCATTTCCTAGCTTGAGTTGTAAGATGTAGGACATGGTACGTAAGAGGTAGGACACGGATTCAACTAGGAGGGAAATTTCCAAGCACACAAATATTACCTGAAGAAATGTGGAGGTGTCTAGTGTGGGACATTTTAAGCTAGACTTTGTTCTGCTGAAAGAAATAAGAGATTGAGTACCAGGTTTTGTTTCACATTTTCTCCTCTTTTGGAGCTTGTCTCCTTTCATATAAATGGGGAGGCATTTTCTCCTGTGAGACCACTCTCCTGCCTCCTCTTCAGAGTGGTGCCCAGCAATACAACAGGAGGCAATGGAAGAAACCGATGCACAGGAAGTTCCATCTGAACATGAGGAAGAGCTTCTTAACTGTGCAGTGACAGAGCCACTAGGACAGATTGTCCAGAGAGCCTGTGGAGTCTCCCTCATTGGAGATATTCCAGAACTTGCTGGACACAATCCTGTGCCCTGTGCTCTGGGGTGACCCTGCAGGAGCAGGGAGTGGGACCAGATGACCCACTGTTATCCCTTCCAGCCTTGCCCATTCTGTCGTTCTGGGATCAGCTACCCCAAATGGTCATGCACTGAGTGCTCCTCTCGTGACATTTTTTGTGATTTCATCTTGAAGAGATGCAAGTGCGGTGCTCTGCCTGAAGCATTACTTGCTGGGGCACTCCTTCTGTTCCCATGGGACAGGAAATATGAGCCTTCTCAGATGGACTCACAGATTCAGACCCACACCCTCACAGCAAACTTTCACTAGAAACAGAATGGTTCACAATAGTGTATGCATGGGGAAGAACAGGTGCTGTTTATTCCTACATTTGCATTTGCACACACATCCTTACTATCTCACTCTCCAGATAAATGTGATCTTTCTGTGGCATGTCAGGGCCGACCAGCAGAGTGCAGCAACCATTTGAGAAGAAGGGCTTATAGATTACTCTTTTTAGCACGTGCCTGGACAAAGAGGAGGCCCCTGAAGGCAGATTTCAAGCCCAGATGTGCACACATGCCAGTTACCAGGGCTAGAAATTCCTCAGTGAAGCACTTCCAGAAGGCTGCTATAGAAAAGAAAAAATTGCTTTTCATATCTAATTCTGTGTTAATCAGTCTAAACCAGAAAAAAAAAAAAAAAAATGTGAGCAGATGATCATGCAGAACCTGAGAAAACAGATGCTAAATGCAATTTTTTATATACAAATAGCAATTAAAAGGTCTAAGTATCCTACTGTGAGCTCTCCATTGCATGGACATTTTTCATCCATTTATTTATGATCCGGATAATGATGAAGCATAACCTTACACAGTTTCAACAAGTAGAGACTCCTAGACGATGAGGGAGGCTCTGCTGCTGGAATGATGGCACAGGATGGCTCCTGGCTGTGGCATTCCAAGTTGGACACACCAAAAGCAGAAGTAAAAAAGGATGTTGAAAATGTTGCCAAGCCAGTGATCCCAGACAATGCATAGTAAACAACAAAGATAAAGTTGGTTAAAATTAAGTGGGCTACTGACTAAAAGACCAAAAGACAACTGTCCCTCCTTTTAAGAAATCATCTTGTTCAGTTTTTAAGCTGAAATGCAAAGCTGAGCAATACAAAGTGACTGGTTTGAAGAGTGATTCAGATAAATGCACCCAACGTGATTTCCCAGAGGGTTTGAATGTATTGTGAGAAAGATGGGATACCCTCTGCTCAGTTCCACAGATTTACCTGGAGTACTATCTAAGCTGGACATGACGTAGAGTACTGTAGGCAGTTTATAAAATTTAAAGCACCATCTTCCCTCATATTTGCTTAACGATTTAGCTTGCTGCAAGTTTAACACCTGGAAGGAATTATAGATGAGGTTTTCGGCATATTATGACAAAGCTGAAGCCATTCAGCAATTCCCAGAGTATCGTATGAATCAGTTTGTGTGGAATGCTGGATAAAAGGGTGGACAATACTTAGGGCTTCCAGCACTTAAAACACAGCCTTTGAAATACATGTAAGAAAAATAATTGTTTGGTATAAAAGATCTAGTACACATTGTGGTACCCAGGATTTAACTTTCAGATGTGAGTACTTATTATGGAAACAGTTATAGGGTAGAGAAAGAAGCTCTCAGATCATAAAGCAGCAGGTGTGAAAGAGTTCAAGTCTCTAGAATCTTTATCCACTCCTTCTCATTAAATTAGATTGCTTCTGTATACTTAGTGGTGTAAATATCAGTTTATCAACTAAATTCGTAGTTGAATTTCTTCAGAACCCTTCCAAGGTGTATAGATTCCAACTCCAAGAATTTGGTCTAATGTTAATTCTTGTCGTCCCTATCCAACCACAGACTTGTAAGTTTTCTTCCTGCTTCCTCCCTACTTGATCCTAGCTCCACAGGAGAGTTTCATGGCAGACATTTCACTTTGCTCCTTCTTGGAAAAAGCTCCTGCTTCTGTAACATGCAAGACTGGGTACAGATAATAGGTGAATGCTGGGCTGACCTCAAGGTCATACCTCCAGAAGCACACACACACACTGCCAGGAGCCTCCAAAGGAGGTTCTCTTACCTGTTTTAGTGCTTTGTATTCTTGTCTGTCACATTAATAGATCTAGTCTTGCATTTTTGGACCAGGAGGGGTATAATGCTACCCTCAAGTCAAAAATCCCAAAACGTTGTCCACCATGGTAGCAGTTTATTGAATGCAGCACTGCAGAGGAAGACTTGTGGGTAATGGCTGACGAAAAACTCACGGGCCAACTGTGTACACTCAGAGCCCAGAAAGCCAAATGTATCCTGGACTGCATCCAAGGGAGTGTGGACAGCAGATCTAAGGAGATGATTTTCCCACTTTGCTCCTGTGAAACCCCAACTGGAGTACTGTGTTCAGATCTGGTGCCCCCAACACAAAAAGTTCATGGAATTATTGGAGCAAGCCCTGCTGAGGAAGTCGTAAAGTTGATAAGAGGACTGGAGAATGTCCTTTACAAAGACAGGCTGAGAAAGTTGGGGCTGTTCAGCCTGAGGAAGAGGAGGAGAATAGAGACCTCATAACACCTTCCAGTATGTGAAGGTGGCCTAACAGGGAAGCTGGGCTGGGACTCTTCATCAGGAACTACAATAACAGGAAAAGGACTAAAGGGCTTTACCTGAAAGAGGGGAAATTTATGTTAGATATTAGGAAAAACATCTTTACTGTGAGTGCAGTGAGACACTGGAACAGGGTGCCCAGAGAGGCTGTGGCTGCCCCGTCCCTGGAAGTGGCTAAGGCCAGGCTGGATGGGGCTCAGAGCAACCTGGGATAGTGGAAGGTGTCCCTGCCCATGGCAGAGGGTGGAATGGAATGAGTTTTAAGGTCCCTTCCAACCAAACCATTCTGTGATTCTACTAGTCAAGAACCCTGGTTGTGAGAGTTTGATTTAGATCTGTTTGCCTAGGATACTTACCTATTTAACACTACATATTTACTTAGGATACAAAAGCCTTTATCTGAGATTCAGTGGAGCCCTACTGAATTGTGACCCATCAAGTGACTTTCAATTATTCTCTACCTGGATCTATTGGAAATATTTTGTGGTCACATCACCTTACCTAGTGATTATCTGTTCAGTTGATTGCTAAGTAGAACTGCATTCTGTTTGCTCATTGATGATTTTTAATTATAATCTGAACTCTGTCATGTGCTCTAATCAATAAAGTGCCGGGAAACCTCGGAAGCCGAAAGAGGGAGAAATAATCATTAGATGTTATTAAAGTGATGGCCAATAGAAGCACAATTCTTTGTACAATGTTCAATGTTTCAAGTGCTTATTGATTTGCTTTTATAACAATTATACTGCACTCAGGAAAGCTGGAAAGTTAGAGAAGGAAGGAGAAAAGTCAAGAGAAAAAAAAAACCACAGATCTGCAGCAGTTATTCATGTCTCAGAAGACACAAGTACGGAATATGCCCACTTAGATGACAATCTGTTCTCCTAAATCTTTATAAAGGAACCATGCTTTCTGAATGTGTTTTCTTTCATCTTTCATGTTAAATATTTTAATACTGCCATTGCCTACCGTGGGCCTACAAAACACAGCGTTAGCCATACTGTGATATCCCTATTCCATGCAATGTGATAATTCTTCAGACAGCTTTAATATGAAAAAAGTGTTCCCCATGCATGATTTATAACAGTTTTATAAGGTGAAGTAATTACATTATCAGATATCCCTGATGTGTTTGAGCAATAAGGCACCTTCATAATAACAGACGACATCTTATAATTACCACAAGGCAATTGCACTCCTGGGGAAAGGAGGAGGTCAAAATACATGTCTTGCCTATACAATGCCCCCAAGGATGTTATTATCAGGATATAAATAAATAAATACAAGGAAAAGAAGAACAAGGAGGAAGAAGCTGATACTGAATAATGTTGAGCTGTCTTATAATGTAATTCAAGATTTATGGGAAAGGGCAAAAGTGTATTTTCATGCTAGGATGCGATGTGACAGTTCAGAATATCTAACAGCAATTTTGAATGAGCAGAGCTAATCACAGAAGTTGACCCATCTCCTCAGAAATCTCCTTGGCCAATCAAAGCCATTTGGTAAAAAAATCAGACTGGACTGAGAAATACATTAAATATGCAACACGCTTTTATTGCTCACAAAACTGTTGCAGTATATGTTTCTAAGTGATTTAGCATGTTTGCGATTCTTGTTTCAAGGTTTCTGCCTCCTCCCAAATGTTCTTATAGGCCTGCTAATGGAATCCTGGAAACCAGCCATGTCCTGGGCTGCATCCAAAGGAGCGTGAGCAGTGGGTCAAGGGTGGGGAATCTGCCCCTCTGCCCCATTCTCATGAGACCTCACTGCCAGAGCTGCCTCCAGCTCCAGGGCCCCCAACAGCAGAATGACATGGAGCAGCTGGAGTGAATCCAGAGGAAATCACAAAGATGCTCCCAGGGATGGAGCCCCTCTGCTCTGGAGCCAGGCTGGCAGAGCTGGGGCTGTTCCCCTGCACAAGAGAAGGCTCCAGGGAGAGCTCCAAGCCCCTGGCAGGGCCTGAAGGGCTCCAGGAGAGCTGCAGAGGGACTTGGGACAAGGCATGGACGGGCAGGACAAGAGGGAATGATCTTAACCTGAAGGAGAGCTGGTTTATATTTGATATTAGGAAGAAATTCTTGGCTATGAGCATGCTGAGGTCCTGGAAAAGGTTGGCCAGAGAAGATGTGGCTGCCCTATCCCTGAGGGTAGGTTGGCCAGGTTGGATGGGACTTGGAGCAACCTGGGACAGTGGAAGATGTCCCTGCCCATGGCAGGGGGTTGGAATGAGATGATCTTTGAGGTCCCTTCCAACCTAAAACTGTGATTCTGTGATCTGATAAACCTACAAGTTTGTTTCTCCTTTCAGAAAACGAGGGGGTAAACAAAAGCTTTCTGTCATCAGAATCTTGCCTGTTATTTGTTTTAGACTATTTGCCTTATTTTTTGTGCAAATGCTAATTAACCGGATCTCTGGTATGTGTTATCCTCAGAGGTCCATTCCATTCTTCTCCATTCACTGCTTTTAACATATTTTTATTTTCATGGAAGGCCAAAAAAACTTAAGCCAGTGACTAATCTGATGGGCAACCAGATAGGTAAACTTTGTGTATGTTGAGAGAGGTTCCAACATCTGTTGATGGGAATTAACAAGATGATGTTCCCAAACTCTTTCCTCTGCTCTGAGGAACAGATCAGAAGATAAACACAGATTGTGGTGTGGGAAGGCAATGCAGCACTGTGAGAGGTTACACAAATTAAAATACTCAAAAGATTCAATTTATTTTCCTCTACCATCCCACATGCTTCTGGTTGAACACAGGACATGGAAATCAATTTATGTGCCTTTCCCACCCAAAAGTTGTTAGGTATTTTTTTCTCAGCTCAAAAGGATTACATGTCTGGTGTTGCTGTTTCCATTTTACAATTAAACTGAAGTGCTTAATCAAAGAAAATCATGTCTCAGCAGGAAGTCAGAAGTGGGTAAACAGGCTGGAGGGGGCAGGGAGAATACATAGCGTTACCTAGCAGTGCATGTGGCTCAAACATTACCCAAATAATCAGTAAATCAAAGAGGCTTTGTCTCCTGTACTGCATCAGGCAGAGCAGACCATTAACTTACTCACAGTGACAAATGGGGATGGATGGATTTTAGTTTCAGGTTTCATTCCTGAGGTGCATTTCACAGTACTCTCCAGAGCTTCACAATGTGCTTTGTTTCCCATCAGAACTTCCCTGACAACTGCTACTAAAGCTATTTATGCTTTGGAAGCTTTAAGGTGGAGGCAGTTTTGCCTGGTTCCTGCACGGCATCAGACCGGCAGCACAATGCATGACCAGTTAGAGGTGCCATGGCAAATCTTGGGAATTCGTCTGCGAACACATCAAACCTGTTTGGTACAGACAAGGTGGCAATTGTAGAGAGTCTGTTCATCCAATTCTCATTCCTTCTGCCTTCTTCTTTTGTTTATCCTTCTTCTGTCTCCTATTTTTCTTTGCTCCTTTCTTTATGTCTCCTTTTCTTCCTCAGTTCTCCCAATGTCTTCCTTTTTTTTTTTTTTTTTTTTAATTTGTCCTTCTTGTCAGAAAACATCCCTACGCTTTAGTATAAACAAACATATTTACCAAAACAAAATTCTTTCTGGAGTGCACAGAGTACTCTCTAATCTGATTTTAATGACTGTGTTCTAGTGTTATGATTCAACCTGTTGGTTAAAGTGCATAAATTTAGAGATTGCCATGTAGATAACTAAATGTGACCTCAGTGTGTGCATTTTCATTGCGGACAGGGACATGAGTCAGCAGCTTTGGCACAAAAACTGAATACTCTTTGAGATTCTTAAGGCATCCTTCATGATCTCCAGCTGACCAAAAGTACCCTGTAGATCCTGAGTAATATGTGCCATGGATAACTTGGGGCTCAACATGTTTGGAATGGCAGTCAGTGCTATGTGTAGGACGGAATCAAGCCCCAAGGTGTTCAGAAGGTGCAGAGATGAAGACAACCTGAGCAAAAGAAGACAATCATATGCATTTAGTCAGCTGAATGTCTCCACTGTCTGCAATAACTAGATTTCAAATGGCTACAGTGGAAGTGATGCCAGAAACATGTTTGTGAACACCTATATTCAGCCTTCTAAATTTTTTTATCCTAGTCTGTCAGTTGAATCCCAACTTTTTTGCCTCCTAAAACTAGGATTAGAATTCATGAGCAGTGTACATGCCACAGAGAAAGACAAATACAGGACTTTTGTTGATATTGCCTAACTTTTCCACCAAACTGTCAGATATGTACAAACAGTAGGGATTTGCACAGGTGTAAACAGGAAATTTGCATTTTTTTCCAACCACCAATACTTCCAGGCCTCTGTTAAGCATTTATAATTATTTACCCATCAGTAATTTTTTTTTCTTTTTTTTTTTTGCTATGACATGGACATATGTTTGTTTTTCAAAAGTAACATCTATTTTTTCATCTTTCCTAAAAGGTATTGGTCTTCCATGTATACTTATATATTATGTCTTAATTAGAACTAGAGCCTGTAGAAATACTTTAAGCATTTTTATTAGTTTGAGAAACACACAGCATACATTATGCTCTGGTTTTATATTTTTTTCTGATTTTTCTAATTTCTTTGTCTTTTGCATTCTCGAAATAATGCGATCTTGGTACCAGTTCAGTAAAAAGACTATTTCACGTTTTCCTTCAGCTTCCTGCAAGTTGCAACAAGAACACACATCCATAAAAAGTATAATTCAAACGCTAAGTTGAATATATCTATTAATGGTCTTATTTGAGAAAGTACTTAGTTCTTTCAGCTGACAAACATTGAGGGACATGGAAATGGTTGGTAAAAACACTAGTGATATAGCAGAAGGAAATCTGTAAGGAAGCTCATAAGACAAAAATCCTTCATCGTTAAAGATAACAAATAAGGGTTCACACAGTACACTCACAAAGAAGACAGATGCTGGATTCAATATCTGGTCAAAAAGTTATTTATCAAATCAAAGCCAACATCTTAATGGGTAGAATGTTCTCATTAAACTCTAATAAAAGTCTCAACCATGAGATAAAATCCATAAGACTTTATTTTAATCCTACTAAAGCCTGTCAGGAACTTTTGTTATCAGTATCACACACTATTCCCATAACTATTCCAAAAAGACTCTGAAGTTTCTATGCTCTGCATCATTTTTTTTCCATTAAAATTTATTCTTATTCTTACAGTAGAATAATATTACACAAATAAAACATCCAATAAAAATCCCTTTTAAGAATGTTATGTTACTATTAAACATTGCATAAATTTAATATGAATTAGATTCTATTAAATTTAATAGGTTTTGAGTTATTGAGTTTAATTCATTTTCAATAAATTTCAATTAAGCCCAATTTGTTTCAATTTTTTATTAATTCCAGTCACTATCAATTATCTTCAATTAATTTCATCTTGTGCTACATTTTCAGGTAATTCTCCATTACTTTCAATTAGTTTCTATTAATTTCAAGTGGGTTTTGTGTCTGTTAACTGATTTCATAAGAAACAAATGTCCTCCTTTAATGTGGGTCTATGCTATTACTGCTTGTCCTCATGCCATAAATGGGTAATTCAGAGCCAAACCCTCATGTGAGGATACTGGCATAGTCCCAGTAGTGTCAGTGTAGCATTGTTAAGCAAGAACAGTCAGAAAGATAATGTTTCCCAAGAACTAAAGAATGTCCGGGAACTTAAACCAATATGGATTTCACCTGAATCTTCCATGAGGTCTGGATTTCACCCTAACCTTTCCAAACAAGCATACTGGTTATCCTGCCTTACACCTCTCATTTCTCAGTAGCATTGTGAAACAGAAACTTAATGGTCAAGAAAATGTGACTCCTCTCATCCTAAAATAAGACAAGATCACCTTCATTGTAGAAAGTCCGGTGATTCTACATCTCTAAGCCCTTTTACCCATGTTGACTGACTCCTCTTATTACACTGAGCATTAAGACATTCAGTTAAGATGTAGACTTTGGCAGAGTAGAAATGTGAAAGTAGGTCAGATGATCATCAATTCAAACATCTATTGTTTGGTAACTAGCTTGATTTCCATGAAGGACAGATGAAAGATAAGGGAATGTTTCCAGTTCAGTTCTTGGTTTAAGCTTGTGATGACTATAATTAAAACTCTCAGTACTCTAAGTACATAGTTGTTTTGGGTAAAAACAATTATGATGGGAAAACTCCTGCAGTAGAACAGCATATAAATATTCTTTGAGAGCATGGATGAAGAGATGGAGTTTCACAGAATAATGGAATCACGGTTGGGGTTGAATGGGGCAATAAAGATCATCTAGTCCAACCCCCCTGCAATAAGCAGGGACATCTTCAACTAGACCAGGTTCTTCAGAGTCCTGTCTAACCTGACCTTCTATGTTTCAAGGGATGGGAGATCCATTGCCTCTCTGGACAGCCTCTGTCAGGGTTTCACATTGTAGAAATCTAACCTAACTCTACTCTCCTTTAGGTTAGAACTCGTTGCAACAGAGTCTGTCCCCACCTTTCTGTTTGTATAATTGTACTGATTTATTTACTGTCAAAGCCTCAGTTACCTCCAAGCAATCTCTGCAAAGTGAGGCAATCATCTTACAATTGCACCAAGGTCACCCACAATGAACTTTTAGTTTTATTGTGTCAAAATTAAATAATCTCTTTAGCATTTCTCCACAATAAAATTAATGAGAGATACCAGTGGGTTTTACACTCTAGAAATGAAATCTTCACATCATTCAAAAGTGAGGGAAAACTATAATGCAGTTTAGCTTGAATACATCTCTGTCTCCTCAGCTTGGTTTGAGCCTCTTCTCTCCATAAGCCACCTCTGGTGTAAAGTGTACCAGACAGCAAAATCTGAAGGAAGAGCCAAGGCTGGTGGGAATAATTGGAGGCTTCACATTTTCCTTCAGTGAGCTCTTGGGGAATGTCCTGAAGCACAAGCAGCCCAAGATTTTCGTGTTCAAACCTCTGTGTTTATTTTAGTCCAGTATTATGTACCCAGAAAGCTGAAACTCAAAAGGCCTCTTCAAGCACAATGTGTCTGACCATGTTTTACAGACTTGGTAACACATATGCAGGGAGGGACGATTATTTACTCTCAACAAACATATAAGCAAAACACACCTGGAGCTAGGAAGCAATTTCACTCCACAGCCATAAAATTGTGCAGTTTATTAAAGTCACTGACTTTAATTCTCACCTCCTCCAAAACTACTGTCAGCTACAGATTTCTTGGTGAACCACCCCAAAACAGTCCAACCTTTTCCACCTAGCAGCAGAACCTGCAAGAGATGCACAAACAGGATTCCCTTTTCAGCAGCCAAAAATGTGAGTGATAGAAGCACTTTTCTGGATTAGTATATTCAACCAAGATAATAACAGTTTTCTTGTGCAGATCAGTGCTCAGAATAAGTTACCACATTCAGACCAATTAGGTAGAAATATCTGAGCAACTCTTTCCTAAAGCTTTTCCTTTGCATGGTTACATTCCATGATTATTTCAGAGTGCACAGATGTCAAGGATGAAGAAGACTGCAAAATAATTACAGGTATGTATTGGAAATTTGCCTTTCCTTCCAGCTTAATTTATTACATTGGACTGCTACTGAGAAATTGGAGAATGAACCTGAAATCACAGACAAGAATTCTGCTTTTGAAAGTGTTTCTATCAGAAACAAAATAAATCAAACTAAACAAATATAGAAAGATGTTCAATAAACATTAGATTGAGAAGAGGAAAGACAGCATGTTATCCACTGCTGTGTCAGCTGACAGTCAGGAAGCTGGTGGTTTTTATTGAATATACACTGCTTTGGAAAAACGTATATCCATTTGCATTATAAAAGCTCATCTACAAATGTACTTTGGGTTTAAAATCCCATATGTTGGCTGCCTTACTAATATTGGTTCAAGCAAATTATGGCTTGGCTTCACTAAATGCACATATCTATTTCAGTTAGAGTGTTCTAATTTGGCAACAAATACTGTATTATTTATTCTGTGGCACAGATCAGGTTATATAAAATTAATGGCTGAACTTCATTCATATGGACTGAATTAAAATGTGTTGGTCAGAATGGAAATGAAGGGGAGAGAAAAAAAGAAACCTGGATTTGATTATATTTATGTCTGTTCCAGTACCAGCACAGCACAGTGATGAACAAGTGCTGGATGCAGCTAACACATACTAATTGAAAAAAAAAAAAAATTAGAAAAGCACTGGCATAGTTTTTGCTTGTGGACATTTTAATTTGCAACATATTGGGTTTTGCAGGTACTAATTTAATATGGATTTGTTTAAAAATGCCCAAAAATATTTATGGATTTTAAATATCACTGATTTGCTTTGGTTTTTATGTATTCAAGTTTCAGGCAAATATATTTTGGATGCCCTAGAATATTCTGGATGCTGCTTCTTTCTACAAAAAAATGTCCTTGTGTTATCTTATCCATGTACATAGCTCAGAGCTCTCCCGAAATGCTATACTAACCAGCTCTGCCCAGTAGTGGCACTCTTTCCCTGTGAAGATTCTGAGATATCGTGGACAAGAACACCAGAAACACATGAGCAGGTTTTACCCCTGGATCTGCTCACTCAAATATTGCCATTCCCGGAATACACTCAGGTTGTTTAGTCTCTTGGCTTCACAGTTAAAGAACAACTCAACAATTGAAGAACAATTTTTTTTGGCCAGAGCTCCGAAAAGCAGATGCAATGTTTTCTTTCCAATGTTATTCCCATTCCATTCGGGATTGCTGCTGTTTTCACATATCTAAAGAGAAGGTGTTTCCTCATACTCCCTGCACGGACTGTGGGCACCCAAAATGTCTCAGGCTCAACCCCGTTACTGCTGCCCTTCATTTTGTGAGCTCCAGCTGCTTCTTCAAATAATGACACACCTGCCTGCCCAGCCCCACACCTCCTAACTTTGGTGACTGTATCAAACTGAGATAGACAAGACCCTGTTAAGTAAAAAAAAAAAAATTAAATTAAATAAAACACACCTTTCAGCTGATGGAAAACACAACAATCCATCTCCTGAACAGGCAACAACTGGAAGTAAATTGGTATTTGAGCTGACACTCAAATTACTTATTATATGAAATCAAGAATTTTCTCTTCAGTTTCCAAAAATCCCATATTGCTTTATCCACATTATCGGAGAGATCGCAGAGGGGAGCTCCACTCCTCAAAAACTCTAGAAGGAAACTCATGAAAGAAGGAGACAAAGGTTTTTTGGCTACTGGACCACATTGTGATGGTTGCTTCTGGAACACATCAGGGAGACTGTAAACCTCAGCAGTTTCAGAACAAAATGTAAAACATTCTTCCATTGACCTCACTTTCCCACAATAACACTACATAAAATAACAGAGAAAGGAAAAAAAAAAAAATACAGAGTGCTTTATGAGTGCACTTTAATAAATCAATAGGGGGTTTAGATACCGCAGTGGTAGCTGCTGTATAAATACCCAGACAGGAAGATCCTGTCCTGGAAAATTAGAATAGGCAGTTCCTGAACCTGTTATTGTCCAGTTTTGCTTGAAGTAGGAGAAAGTGTTATTTTTTCCCCACCGTCAGAGAAAACTCTGTTCTAAATAAATATATCTCTGTGTCACTGGTGTTGGGTATAGCACTCAAGACATTTTCTGTGTGATCCAGTCAAGAGAAGAACTACAACTTGCTTATATTTCTGGTTATAAAGAAATACAGAAAAAGCACAATAGAGTTGAAATTAACTTTCATGTCTGTATGTAAGTAATGAAAGCAGAGAAAAAAAACAAATGGCTTAGACAGAAAAGACGTAATATTTCTGAGTTTCAGACAAAACTCAGAGATATTTTACACTCTTGATGATTTCCCTTCTTTTACTGATGCTTTCAACATATTACATTATTCTCTTCTGAGAGAATACTATGTATTTAGCTAAATTACCTGGTTTTAGGCTGAGACCTAAGGACTGACCATCACACAAATTCTCCACAATGCAGCACAGTGAATGCACTGCATTTCATTACACTACAGTGCTCTGTTTTAACTTTGAAAAGGAAAGGTGGAGTGGACACCATCTACACAGACACAGAGAAAATAGCCTTTATTAGCTGAGAAGCAGAGATTCCAAGGAGGGAATATTTTAAGGAAAACAGCTGAAGAGAAGGTAATGCAGAATGTGAAACCTGGAGGAGATCAGGGTAACAAACAGGCAGTGCAGAGTGCTACGGGAAGGTCAAAAGCCAATTAAGAGCATGATGGAGCAAGGGCCAGACTTCTCGCAGCAAAGTGGGTGATAATGTCAGGAAGGTGCTAGGAGGATCCCACTGGAAAATAGCAGAGCAATAATAATAGTATGTGGCTGGGAAAGGAAGCTGTGAAGAATTGGATGTAATTGGAAGTAGAAATAGAGCTTCAGTGGATGAAAGGGAGAAAGAGAAATGAAAATTAGATAGAAGATCTCTAGGAATGGATTGACCAGAGTCCGTCTTTGCAGGCTGAAAGATGAAAGAACAGGAAAAACTAGTCTGGGCCTTAATTGCCACTGTCATAGCTAATGAATTATTAACAAGTAAATTTTGAAATTGAGTAAATTCTTTCTCTGTCTCAGCCAGCTCACACTTCTAGCAGTCACCAGTGAAGGGCAAAGCTCTTTTAACAATTCCTTTCCCTTCTCTCATTCAATGGCTGGCAGCACACTGCTTGGATGGTTTCCTTGTCCGAACCTCTCCCATGGCTCTTTCGGGTGGAATTCTCCCGCTACAAGCCTCCACAATATGATAAATTCTTGATAAGGGTGTGCTAATGACATTACCACAGAAGATGTTCCAGTACTTCCATGGGTTATCTCAGACTTAAAGGTCACCACCATTATCATGAATTTATTTAAAACTAGTAGAGTAAGCCAAGCTTAATGATGTCAAGAATTGTGTTAGACAGACCACAATGCTGGATTTTGTTTTCTTGCTCAATAAATTTTCTTTCCAGATTATGGTGGAACAAGGAAGGGACAGGTACTTAGGAGCCCACTTTTAAAACTTCCATTGTTACTTCATTTAAAACTGACAAAAAAAGAACAAATTCTTACAGTATCCTTGAAATAAAAGTAGGCACAGAATTTTTCTGATCTTGCATATGGGCATCACACAGTCCTCTGTGTTTTGAGTGATGCTTCTGCACCCTTTTCCAGCTAGACAAGACAACCACAATTTTCTCATATCTCAAAGAAGGGACATAAATATGTACCTGCCACGGTTTGAAGGTAGAAGAGATGAGACGACAATAATTTCTTCCTCCACCCGTTCTAATGCAGTTGTAAGTCCTAAACATGAGAAATCCTGTCCCATTCTTTATTTCACCAGCCACAGTTCTGCTATCCGTCCTTCAAGACATAAAGAAATATATAATTATTTTTATTTTCCTAAACAGAGGAGAAACGAAAAGGGGGAAACCACACAATGTCCTTACCATGATTTTTCAGAAATTCCAGAAAAAGTAACTGCTTAACCTAAACACAGAAAATGTCCAACCGAAGTTAGCATCTTCTGTCTACAGTAAATTTTGCTCATTTTAATCAAAAACACTTTTCATTGGTGAGTTAATTTTCAACTAACATTTACTGACTATTTTTGGCCTAGCTGTAGGGCTGCATATCCCCGCTGCCATAAGCTTGGTATGGACATTAAATGCACTTGCAAAATGAGAGAAAGCACAGATGTCACTTAAGTGGTCCTTGAGGTGATGCAGGCAGAGAAGAGAATTCTGCAGGGCCTACTACACAAAGGCAACCAGAATAGACCACGGAAAAGATGCATGGCCAAATTTAGAGAATATGTAAAACATGAGGAGCTTCTGGTGGAAGCATAAATATAATTAACCCAGAGTAAGATCAGTACTTGTGGATCAGCAGCCACCAGAGGCTGGTGAAGATCAGACGATCTGCTGCTGCTCTGTTTAGCCTGCTGGGATCTGTTGCAGCTCACAAATTCTGTGTGTTTCCTTCAAAAGGGGAGAACACACCCTGAAGCAGTCACTATCTGCTGATGCTGACCAGAAACAAAGCTTTGCTGTTGTCAGCTCCAACTGTTTGGTATTTTGCTTTTCTCCTTGCCAGTTCTGTGAGCAGCTGTTTGCTCTCCTCCCTGATGTAAATCAGGAGTAGCTTCAGTCAACATGGTGCTGTTTCTCTGTTCATCGTGTGGTAAAGATCTAATACATTCTTCTTCCTGGGAGAGCCAGTGCAGCCAAGGGTATATGTTGGCTTTGTATTCCTCACTCTTACAGCAGCATGTAGCTATTATCATAAGAATTTTCTTTTTTTTTTTTTTTTTAAGTCAGAAACATGCCCATCTAGATGAAAATACGGAGGAATCAGCCCTATATGGTGCCACATTCCTGTAAGTACAATAATGTGAAAGTAGCGCAAGAATAGAGTGGGCAGTCATATTAAGGGATTCAGGATCTAGGAATATGCTTCTTGTGTATCACTGAGATTCCTGGTATTGATTGCAGCTATGAAGATTAGCTTATGCTGTGGCTGAGGTGAAGACTTCTGTGCTCAAAGCCAGGTAGAGATAACCATGTTCTCAGGCCCTCCTGCAAATGAGATAATCAGTGTGATCTCTTCGTGGCCAACTTAAATTCCCACATCCTGCAGCCCAAGTTGAGTTTTCTCAGAAAACTGCCAGCTCTGATATGAAAGGAATACCATATTAAATACTTGTACACACTGCCACAGTGCATGGAAGCATGTCTTCTGGCTTGGAAGACTTGAGAAATTTGAGGCTTGAAAGCCATACTCACTTAAGCTGATTTCACATCAAGGTATCAAACTCACCCTGACCATTATCAGTTGAAAACCAGAACCAGTTCAGAAACTTTCCAGAGGCAGCCAAATTCTGTCCAGTGTCAACACCCAGCTACAGTTGGGTGACAGGGGTTATCTCATGCATTAACAAGTACATATAAATAAACAATCCATGGTAAGGCCATGGGATGAAAAGGCAGCTGTTGACACTCTTAGCTAACCTTAGTTGAGGGTAACAGAACTCATGGAATCATAGGATTGTAGAATCATTTGGGCTGGAAAAGACCTCTAAGGTCATCAACCCCATCAGTCCCAGCACTGCCAAGTCCAGCACTAAACCATGCCCCCAAATGCCACATTGACACATCTTTGAAATCCCCCCAGGGGTGGGGACTCCACCACTGCCCTGGGCAGCCTGGACCAGGGCTGGGAAACCCTTTTGTTGAAGAAATTTTTCCCAATCCAATCCAATCTATACCTCCCCCGGGGCCACTTGAGGCTGTTTCCTCTCCTCCTGTCCCTGTTCCCTGGGAGCAGAGCCCGACCTCCCCCTGGCTGCCCCCTCCCCTCTGCACAGGGAGTTGTTCAGAGCCACAGGATCCCCCCGAGCCTCCTTTTCTCCAGGCTGAGCCCTTTCGCAGCTCCCTCGGCTGCTCCTCATCAGACCATAGCGTGCCCCAGCACACCTGGCTGTGGGTGACATGGACAGTCTCATGCTCTGTCGCAGACATTCCATGTGTGCATCTGCCTCTTTCCTGACCCCTCTCAGAGGACAGGGATGGCGTCCCCATGGCAGCAGTTGTAAGGTGGCTGTGTGGAGCAGACAAGAGAGGGTACGGCTGTCCCAGACATGGCCACTCCTGCCCAGAGTGACCACTGGTGCTGCAGACTCCTCAGCTGTCACTGGGCTGGGGACACTTGATGTTCCCCCCAGGCAAGACCATGTAATAAAGAAATCCACTGCTCTTGGGACAACACCATCCTTGTTTGGCAAATTTAAAAGCCATTCCTGCATGGAGTACGTTGTCACAGTTTGAGTGGTGCAGAAAATGTCTCCTTTTAGGAGTGGTTAAGAGATAAGGAAACAAGTAGTGGAAGCACATAACTTATTTTTGCAGTGGGGAGAATTTAGCAGATGGTTTCCCCATGAGCCACACTGTGCCCACTGTTCTTCACAGGATCCACATGTAATCTGGAAAAGGAACAGCACTTGCAGGTGTTAAAAATTATACAGGGCAGTCAAATCTAATACTGACTGCAAAGAGTCACAGAATTATCTTGTGGTACCATCTAACACGATAATATAATGGTTGAGAAAATTTAATTTCTATAAATGCAAAGTAACGTACATGTGGAAAAATAACCCTTACTATACATATGCATTGATGGCTCCAAATAAGATTTGTATCACTGTATTTCATTTATGTATTCTTAATGGAATATACTATCATATTGTCTTGCAAAGAATATAGTAGAACTGGAAGATGTAGAGAGAAGGTGACAAAGACAATCAAAGGCATAAAACACCCACTAGAAAATGAAAATAAACTGTTGTGGTTGATATAATAGAAATCTATTGAATCAGGAATGGTGTGAGAAAAGTAAGGAGGGGAAATAATTCGCTTTTTCACAGTACAATATCTTCAAGGCTCCAAAAGAAATGGTTAAACAGAAAATTTAAAAGGTGGGCTGTCTTTTTTGTTTCTTTTGCTTTGCTTTTGTTTTTTTGGGGTTTTTTGTGGTTTTTTGTTGTTGGGTTTTTTTTGGTTTTGTTTTGTTTTGTTTTTTCTTGGTTTGCTTTTGGTTTCATTTAGGTTTCTTTCTGTGCTGCACATTGATCTGTGAACCTTTGTCACAGAATTTTCCAGAAACAAAAAATTATCCACAGGTTCAAAGAAGAGATTAGACATCCATGGAAGTCCACAGATCGAGCTGCTATTAAATACAGCAGCCCATCTGTGGCCTCCAGTTCAGCGTTCCCTGTAATACTTACTGCTGGAAAGTTGTCCCAGGGGGATCACAATGCCCTTTTCACACACTCCAGGCTTTTTTACACTCTTCTGGGCATCTGTTGTAGCTACTATGGAAACAACATCCTGATAAATATCTGTCCTGATTCAGTATCTTACATCTCTATGTTGTTGGGGGAAAAAAACCATGAAAACCCCTGACTAGATTAGTAAGATTAGTATATTAATTTAACCCGGATCCTGCTGTTTGGTTTCTCACAGAAATCATCTGGGCCCGCAAAAATTCTGTGACCAATTGTAAATACAATTTGCATAAATGATCATGTTAATTTGCATATAGTTGCTTCCTTTGCTCACTTCCCTCAGGGACTGACAATCTGTTCCCTCTGCAGAGAGTTTGGGATTGCCTTGCACCTCTGAATTATATATTTTCACTTCCTTTCCTTTTTCCTCTTATTCATTTCTTACATTTTATCATACTTCTTTTCAGGCTGAGCTGAGTTCCCAGCTCACCATAGGTCTGCCTTGTCATCTGTCTCTTTACTCTTTCCAGGAAAATTCACTATTCTTTTTGATAGATATCTGAATAGTCCCTACAATGTGTAATCACATCAAAAGAAAAGATTAAGAACTTTTTTATCCTTTTGATGTACATTCAGTTTCTTCTAACTCAAAGCTGTAAAATATTTACAGACAATGTGAGAAACTGTTTGGTGTAAGGCAAATATACTCTTTCTTATTGCAGCCCTCCATTTTTTGAATTGTGCTAAAATGGCCCAAATTGTAACTTTCAGGAGAATGAGATTGGCAGGCACTTTAGGTAATTTAAGCCACCTCTCTCCCTCGAAAATCAAACTTCCTAATTCAAGCAGAACAAATGTGCAAACCAGACCCTGTATTTTATTTCCTTTTAGTGAGAAAATTTTAAAAAGAAAATGTCTTTCTGAACAACTTAGTACCTTTTTTCCAATTTTTAGTCCAGCTCTCAAGTAAAGCAAGATAAAGAATATTTTTATTATGAATAGAAGGGCTTTTACTGGTCTGCTGATCACTGCCCATAGATGGCTGAGGAGAATTAGAGTACACACCTGTCTTTTCTCCATCAAGGTGTGGCTGGTTTTTGTGACTGCTCTTGTCTTCTGCTCAACATTATTTTATATCTGCAATAACAAGATAATTGAAGATGTCTTAAAAATATGATAAAATCCCATAAAAAGCTGAATTTCAGACCAAAAAAACTTTAAGATTTAATCTGCCAATGCTTTCTTGCTCCACAGCACTATTAAGAAGCACTCACCAGGTTACAGGGATACCAAGCCTCATCTGAAGATTAAAACCTCCTGTCAGACAAGACTGCTCTGGATCACTGCAGCTATTTTCTGGTCATCACACACCCATCACAGAGGAGATAAAGTAATTTATAGGCTGAATACAATTAAAGGGCACTTCAGCCATAGGAATACAACCTTCCTGGCCTCTTTGCTAATGTGAAATTATGTAGTTCATGTGATTTTCATACTCTACTAAAATTTGTCTGAGGGATGTTATGTGAGGCTGTAATGGAGGGATGGACTTTAATTAAAGGATTGTTTTAGTGTTCCCATTCATTCCCTCCCAGTGACACCAGATGTGGGGCTGATTTTCTATTGTTTCGTAGGATGTGCAAATGTCTCCTGTGAGATATCCCTCTGTGAATGAGCACCTCATGGAGTGCCCACCCAGAAGAATTTGCCATGCCACGTGCAGGTATTCAAACACCAGCATTGGGATGTGAGCTGGGGTCCCTGGCATGACACATGCAACAGAATGAGATGGGATCCACTTCACAGGCAGCACAAGGGAAGCATGAAGCCACTGATCCCACAAGTCTATGCAAATGCATGGAGCAAATCCGATTTGGCTAATAGCCAGCCGAATATTTTAACCACCAGGCAGCCCTTTCTCTCCCATTAGAGGGTACAGTCATCACCTCTGCAAACCTAGAGTATCACTAAAAAGAGACCAGCTGAGCTTCCCTTCTGTTTCCTCAAGATGTGTGATGCTGTGAAAATACTACAGGCAGTGTGAGCTGGTGCACGAACAGCACCGTGGATTAAAGCGCGGCATTCTTTTCAGCCCTCGTGCTGGAAACCATCACATAAAGAGGAAACCAACAATGATAAATGGGCTCACTCTGTGTAAATCACTGTAGCAGAGGGAGAGAATATTAAAATGTGGTTGTATTTTGGGATAGCGTGGCCCAAATGTGACAATGTCTGGTCAGGTACGGTACCAGCCACGTGAACCACAGTGTGATTTCCAGGTCATCTCCAAGTTGTGCTGCATATCTTCTGTGGGGTGTTATTAGTTCATGATAATCACACTCTCTGCAGTTCCTTTACTGCTATTATAAAAATGCTTTTATGTTGGGTAGATGTGTTATTTATTACGTGCTAGGAGGAAATGAAGTTGGTAGTTCTGAATGTTGAACAGCAGTTGGAGCTGAGCTGCACAGTTCCCGGTCCCAAAGAACTCTGTCTCCTGTTTCATAATAATAATAGTGATTTATCCCCTGTGTTATTAAGCCATTTGAATGACTCCATGCAGATCTTGGGGCCAGCATTTTATTCCTATCATCTAAACTGTAGCTATAATAGCAAGGAATGACTTAATTTTTTTCCCTGCTTTTCTGATTTTTTTCTCTTTATCTTTTTCTTCTTTCTTTTTCTTTTTCTTTCTTCCTCTTTCTTTTCTTTCTTTCTTTCTTTTTTCTTTCTTTCTTTCTTTCTTTCTTTCTTTCTTTCTTTCTTTCTTTCTTTCTTTCTTTCTTTTTCTTTCTTTCTTTCTTTCTTTCTTTCTTTTTCTTTCTTTCTCTTTCTTTCTTTCATTCTCTTGTTCTCTCTTTCTCTCTATTTCTCTCTATTTCTCGCTCTCTTTCTCTCCATCTTTCTTTCCTTGTCTTTCTCTCTGTCTTTCTCTGTCTCTTTCTTTCTCATTATCTTTCTTTCTCTCTTTCTCTTTTTCTCTTTTTTGTCTTTCTCTCTTTATTTCTCTCTCTTTCTTTCCCTCTTCCTTTGTCTCTTTCTCTCTCCCTTTCTTTCTGCCTTTCTCCCTTTCTCCCTTTCTCTCTCTTTTTCTTTTTTTTTTTTCTGTTCAATTTCCTTCCTTCCTTCCTTCCTTCCTCCCTCCCTCCCTCCCTCCCTCCCTTCTTCCCTTCCTCCCTTCCTCTTTCATCTAAACATACTTCACGGAAATGTCCGCACTTGGGCAGATGGTACAGTTCAATATTTGTTGGCTCATACCCCTGTTGTGAGGACAGTTTTGAAGTTATTATTATGCACTAAATAAAAATTTGTTTTAAACTTCATTTAAAATTCTACTTTAACATTAGAAAAAATAGTTTGGTGTACATTAATTTGTATTTTTTTCCAGGACAATGATGTAACTCCAGTGAAATGGGACATCCACCTCAATGACAAAGAATTATTTCAGACCAAGCTTTTTAAACACCTATTGTTCCATGTGTTTTCTGGGTATTGAAAGTCTTAGATGAGGTCAATGGGTTAAAAAAAATCCAAAGAAAAAAATCTCAAAATAAAACAAAAGATTGCTTTTCTCTTGCTCCATGATGTAAAAAACCTGTGCTCGCATTTGCACATTAATCAATTCTCTGTACGTTATGTGGGCTTCAGCACATCTTAACTTCAGAAGTAGGACTCAGTTCACTGATTAAAGGTCTAAACAGATCAGGGTCTGTGTACGTAAATACTTTTCAGTCAGCACAGGTTTCATTTGGTTGCCCAGACTCCACGAGAAGAATCTCACAGTGATGTCTCGGGATGGAAGTGGGACAGTTTCCCTTTTTGTATTGTTTTCTCCATAGCAGAGGAATAGAGATTACTTCATTCTTTCAATGTATATGCCACCAACTGTGCAATGAAATTCCTTAAATTATGATGAAATTGCTCATTTCCTGAAGTGAACACAACAAACTAACAGGCACAGTAATTTTTAGTAGATTTGGATTCAATTCAATTTTCCAGATGTTCGCCTGCAATCAGCCTAGGAACTCAAATCTCAGAACGGTGCTATTCACACAACAGCTGTTGCAAATTTTTCTTTTGAATCACACCAATCTAAGTGTGGATTTGTTTACAGGCAGCCTCAGTCTTACATGAGGAACTGACTGATTACATAAAAAAAAAAAATCTCAAAAATGTTCTTCTGACCATTTACGCAGTTTCACTATTATTATATTATGGCTCTTTTTAAAGTAATTTTTCTCATGTGTTAGTATATTTAGTTTTTTTCACCAGTCAGTGAATTTTGTTGTTGAATTCAATTTTTTTTAAAAAGTTCTGGTTTTTGGGGGTTTTTTTTGAGTCAGCTTCCTATCAAGAATATGTTGGGAGGAAACAGCAGAGTAGTCATTGTAGATGTATTTGGAGTCCATTGTCATCAGTTTTTGCATAAACTAACCTGCTTCAAGTACTGTAATTAACAGACAGTCAGTCTGGCAAAGATTAACATCACCTTTTGTTAGAGCTTGCACAGTTCACACCTTAACATACCACCTTATATGCAGCTCAGTGTGCTTTTTCTGATTTACAGGGAAAAAAGTTATCCAGCACGTCTCTTGATAATTTATTCCAGCAGTCAACTATTCTAACTGTGTCCAAGCTTGTATTTGACTTCTGGCATATTGTAAATAAAGGTTATTTTTATTATGCCTGGATTTGTTTTATTGAAGCAAACATCTAACCTTCCCTAGGCCATCCACTTCTTGTAGTTGAAGAGCAAAACGATTTATATGTGTTTACTATTGTGCCCACAATTTACGTTCAACTTTTGTTGCCTTAGAGCAGTTTGTCTGGACTAACAGTCAATGGAGAGAAAAGTAGGGTGACTTTTGTCATATTTAAATCTGCCCCTTGGTTCCTTTGGATTCATTTGCATGTGTCCCCTGGCCACAGGAGGCAAAAATCAGACAACCATATCTGGAACATACTATTTCCACTTGGGTCTGTATGACTAAAATTGACATCTTCTACCTCTTCAGATTCGTGCCCCATCCAGAAAAGAACACCCCCAGATTTCCAATTCCAGTCTTTCCTTTACGGGGGGAGGTAGAGCCTGAATGCAGCCTGTAGGAATGCCGCTGAGCTGAGCAAATACTTGAAAGAGGCTCTTTGAAGGTGGCTCGTAAAAAAGAGGGAGAACAACTTTTACATGGGCAGATAGGACAAGGGGAAATGGCTTTAAACCAAAAGAGGACAGATTTAGATTAGATGCAAGGAAGTTCTTTACTTAGAGGGTGGTGAGGCCTTGGCACAGGTGCCCAGAGCAGCTGTGGCTGCCCCTGGATCCCTGGAAGTGTCCAAGGCCAGGCTGGACAGGGCTTGGAGCAACCTGGGACAGTGGAAGGTGTCCCTGCCCATGGCAGGGGGTGGATCTGGATGAACTTTAAGGTCCTTTCCAACCCAAACCATTCTGTGATTTTCTGAAATACCATGGGTGGAAATCTGGAGATGGCTGTAGCTGAGGGATTGATATGTTTATGACCATGCTCTCATTTGCAGATACCTCACTAATGAGGATTTGCAACTAAAAGGCTAACTAAATAGCTAGCTAAACGATGGTGGGCTTTTGAGCCTTTTTTTTTCTTTCTTTTTTTTTTTTCCCAAGGCAGAATAATGTTAAATTTTTGTATTTACAAGGAAATTTTCATTGTTAATGATGTAATCCAAGCAATTAACGCTGCAAATTCACTAGATGCTAGACACAAGGTAATAAAGGAGATTTAGCATCAAGAGTTCTTATAAGAGATTAATGAATCTAGGGTATATTTTTTTCAAGCTGCCTACAAAGCTGGTGTTTGACAGCACAGTATGTCTGGTGGCATTCTGGTGCAAGTGTCATCCTGATTGATGGACAAAAGTAATTTAGCTAGAATGTGAAGTGCAGAACCAGGGGGTTTATTGGAAAGGGTTACATACAGAGAAAAAAGCTCGAGTTACCTGAATTATACAGTATCTTTAATTCATAGTGCTACCGAGCCAAAGGTGGGGGGAATATGGTAGTGAATTATTCACATTTTCCAAAGTCCTTAATGTTTATACTGCTAAAAACTGTGCGATGTTTTAATAAGGAAGATTAAATTTGTGGGAGTTTTGCTTTTTCAGTGTTGCTTCTTCTAATAAATTTCCCATTTTTCATGTGGCTGTTTAGAAGGGTGAATTAGAGAGTGGGTATTTAACTGACTCATTCCATCTACTTACAAAAGATTACTCTTTTCCACATTTCAAGGCAATGGACACTGCGTTCTTCTAATACATCTAAACAGAAAAATACCTTTTCCTAAAAGTAAGTGGAACAATTCACTTTTTTCCAGAATATTTTCCTGTTTGACAAGCTGTATTATGAAAGAGCTTATCTGTTACCCGCTTCCTTCTGCTATGTTGAACTACCTAGGCCTACCATAGATAGCTGTGTTCTGTTCTGTAATATCAGAGACACAGCAATTTGTTAAAGCAAAAAGACCTGATTTTTGAGTGGATGCTCCTGAATAATTGTCCCAAATTGACTCACACATACAAACATGCACACATGCATGTTTATCTGAGGAAACTTTACAGAATAAATCTGCAGCAGTTAGTAACATTCCCCAATTTCCTCACAAGGGAATTGAGACTAGAGAAGAAATGCATGGCAACGAAATAAACCTGATTAATTTTCACATGGAGAAGTTTTCACCACTGAGGATTTTGGTCTCTGTTGTTATTGTTTTAATTTTTAACACATGCATGTGCATAGAAATAGCTGGAGTCTGCTTTAAAAACCACTGGAGTAATTAAATGAAATTAACTTGATGAATGCTATCGTGTGCATCCTGATTGCTGAGTACTGAATTTCTGTGTTCCTTTAATAACTTGGTAAGATAAAGCGATTTTAAACTGAATATGATACATTCGATTCAGCAGGCAGCAACTGGAGAAATCCAAACTCATGCAACAGATAAAGAAAACTGTATGGCTTGTGAAATACATGTTGAATTCAAATCATGCCCTCTTCATTAAAAAAAAGTTGTCTGAGACATCATCAGGGAAGTGACTTAGTTTCATTCAGGTGCGATATGGATGACACACATACCCAGTTGTGGCTACTGGAGAAGACTAATTACAGCTGCTAGGATGTGCCAATTCCTCCCAAGAAGAGGGAAGATTTCTGCTTTCTGCACTTTTCCCTCCTTTTCCCCTTCTTAACCACTGCTTTCTTTGTCTTCTCTAAATCTTTTCCTATATTTCCATCATCAGTTTTCCTCACTTTTTCTTACCTTCCTAAAGAATGTTCCCACATTTTCTTCTTTTCCTTCCATCCCAGCTCTGCAGATTCTCTTCCTATATCCTGGCATTGTTCATGTCCCCACTGTTTTGTACTTGCTTTTTTTTGCTGCGGAATGACCATTCCAGGAAAACAAACTATTATTTTCACAATTATAATTATAATGTATTATAATTATAATTATAATGTATTAATTCTTAGGTAATTAATACAGCTAAGTACCTCAGACTTCTATTAGTGTCAGTATCTCCTCTTCTCCTGATTGATTGGTGAAAATCAATGGAACTTCCAGAGTGTTCTAAAAGATGTGTAGATGTGGCAACTGGGGACATGGTTTAGTGGTGAGTTAGACAGTGCTGAGTTAATGACTAGACTCGATAATCTTGGAGGTCTTTTCTAACTTAAAGAATCCTATGATTATATAATTTTTTTTACTAAATAGAGCTGTATTAAAACCACTGCAATTCAAGCTGCTTTGCCTCAAAGATTTGGGATTTCGCAGAGTTTTTCTGTGTCCTATCATACTGCTTTTGCCAGACCCTGGACAAACTTGTGACAAACTCCTTGTGGAGAGCCACAAAAACAGGAATCCTGCTTTCTGGTACCCCTTACCCTCTGACTGGTCTGCTGAACATAGCCTGAAACCCTTCAGAGTCTTCACCTGTAAGTTTCTAACCAAGAGCTCAAGTAATCAAATAAGTAGGAAGAAATTCTTCCCTGTGAGGGTGATGAGGTTGCCCAGAGAAGCTGTGGTCCCCACACCAGGAAATATCCAAAGTCAAGCTGGACGGGGCTTGAAGCAACATGGGATAGTGGAAGGTGTCCCTGCCCATGGCAGGGGGTGGAATGAGATGAGCTTTAAGGTCTCTACCAACCAAAACCATTCTGTGATTCTCTGATTGTATTCTAAATTCAATGAAGTTGCAAGTCCTGGACAGTTCCCTTAGAGACACTTCAATATCTAAAACCCACTTTGGGTCATGCTTAAAATCCAAACAGTCAAAATCTACCTTAGAATAAAAACCTTGCTAGTTGTGGTGTAAGCTCATTTCAGATGACTTGTATTACACGCACAAAATGATTATTTTGTCCGTATGGCTGATGTTTGCAGTCACCAGCAGCAGCAGCAACTGAGTGGCTAGTGGGTGTAATTTAAGGGCTGAATAGAAAAATCCCAGACATGAATGAAAAACAAACTTTGATATACGTCAGCAAGTTTCAGAGTTTTTTAATCAAATTAATATCCTGTTCATTCATTAAAAAAGGTGGTAATATTTTCAGGGTTCCTCAGTGCATAAGTTCACTTGAAAATCAGACAGGGTGGAGGTGTTTAATGAGCAGTTGAAAATTTCAGTCTCCCTCTCTTCCTTGAATAACCATTAAATAATTCAAAGTCTCTGCCCCCCCCTTGTGAAATAGGGATAGCAGCACTTCCCTTACTGAGTAGGGAGAATAGAAGTTCATAGAATAAATATTATTCTTTAAATATTAATGAGAGTTATGTAGGCATTTTGAGTCAGCCAAAACCCTGTCATCAGCTATGAGGTCTAACTCTTCATTGTTAAGTGTTACCAACTTTTTTTCAGGGATTTTTTTCGAATGGGGCACTATTTTTTTTGCACAAAATGACCACCAGCAAAGACTTAGAAAACTATGATTTTCAAAGTTAGTGGTAAAAAATAGAAATTAATCACAATGGTGTTCCAGAAAAGCCTATTTTGCTATTACAGGAGTGTCTTCCATGAGAACTTAGAGCAGAGCGGAGACATGCATAATATATTTCTCAGTATTAATAAGTTCTTCTTCTGCTTGCACATAACAAAAGAGATTTTAATCACTGCAGTTATCTTTCTCTTTGAAGTGAATATCACATATTAATCTTTAGATAAAATTGGAGCAAATGAAGGTAAAAATAAAGAATATAAAAGGACCCTCAGAATTCTTATTGAAAACAATGACGACTCTTATTGAAACCATCATATTAAAAGATCCAGTTGTTTATTTCTTTTTTTTTTTTTCCACAGGAGCTCCTTATTTTCTGCTCTTGAATAGTATTTCCCTAAATAAAATTGCACCACACAAAGTGCCATTATGATTTCCAGCATTCATTTCCAGAGGGGCTCCTGCTAGTCCGTAGCTATAACTATGATGAAAAGGGGCTGTGGACAGCCTGTTGCAGTAATGCCAACACCCCATCTATCAACCCAGCAGATTATACAAGTGGCATCTCCTTAGAATAGAAACTCGGAGATATAATAATCAATGAGACCTGGCATGCTGAGTGCCTACATGAATCCATTGCTATAAAGGATGCCAAATTATTATTGCCTCACAAAACCTATGGAATTGTAGTCAGCGGGGCTGAGACCAGGAAGAAAGGTATTAAGGGTTGACTGAGTATTTCAGTCTCTGTTTTTAGAACACTATATGCCTTTATAGTGCATGGTTTGGAATTTCATGCTAGTTTAATGTTGTGATTTCATAAATCAGAGGCCAAAGCAGGGTCAAAAACAACGGTGTCCTTTCTATGTTGTTTTCTCCTCCCTTGATACAACCTGATTATTGACAGTATCTGTGTTTGGGATGGATAAGGAAGCTGAGTTTTCTCCCTCTGGTTCTGAAGGCAAATTTCTTACTTTTGGGTTATTGTCGTTCGAAGTATTGAAGGTTTTTAACCCAGACAGATTTCTTCCTGCAATGTGAAGGAAGAAACAATCAAAGGCAGAAAGGAGCAACTGTAACTTCTTAGTCTGTTATTCCCTCCAGACATCTCTGATCAAACCATACAGAATGCAGAATCTGGTAAGGTTTGATTTGCTCTCTGTAGGCTCATTCACTCTTCAGTGACTCTGCAAGACCAAGGACAAGTAGGATCTTAATTTAGCAATAGCTGCTGAGGGGCCTCAGTTGAGAGAGAGATGAGACAAATCTGGCCATCAGTGGCTTATGTTAGAGGTACCTAAGCTCCTCCAGACACCCAAAATTTGGAAACAAGATTGTGAGGACTGGACAGATCCAGGTTAATCAGCAGTTTAATTAACACAGATTAGAACATTCACACACTGGAAGTTTACACACTCTTCAAGAGATGATATTTGCTCCCATGGACTGTTACCTGTATAGTGTGTAACTTATAATTAGCAACTTATTAGGTGGTCAAGCTCAGGTCTTCATACACTTGTGGTATGCTCACTGTTACAAGTGTGCCTTGTATCTTGTCCCAGTGTTCCTGAAAACATATAGATCTGCTTGAACCAAACACAGATCTGCTTGAATTAATCATAGAGGTCTGCTTGAACTATCTAGATGAAGACAGTGAGACATTACACAACAGCACCCAAGAGAACTAAGTTCTGCTAAACTATTTCTCTTACAGAGGAACTGCGCTCTTGACTTTTCACGTATTTGAACTTTGCACCCCTTTAAGCCCATAATACCCCTTAAGTATTATGAAATAATACTAGAAACAAAGTAGGTGCTGATCCAAGATTCAATCCTACCCCAACACTTCAATTTGCCTCATGGTAATGTAAGTGTATATTAGAGAAAGGAGACTGAGGGAACACCTCAGTTTTTTCCTGAGGGGAAGCAGAGGGGCAGCTGCCCATCCCTCCTCTCTGGTGACCAGTGAAAGGACCCTAGGGAACGGTCTGAAGTTGTGTCAGAGGAGGTATAGGTTGGATGCCAGGAAAAGGCTCTTCACCCAGAGGGTGGTTGGGCACTGGAACAGGCTCCCCAGGGCAATGGTCATAACACCAAGCCTGAAAGACCCCAAAAAGAGTTTTAAAAATACTTTCAGGCCCATGGTGTGGCTATTGGGGTGTCCTGTGCATGTTCTGAAGTTGTACTCACTAATTTTTGTGGGTGCCTTCCAGCTCAAGATACTCTGCGATTCTATAAAATGTACTAAATGGACAGACCCAGCCCTCTGTTTCAGCAGGACCTGCAGTAAATGCTCCACAGTGCTGTTCACCACTGCTGAGGGTCAGAGCAGTTGGCATTAGCATGGCACCTACTGTCCTCAGAGGCTGAATACGACCTGCAGGGTATTGTCTGCCAAGTGTTTTTGAGACCAAAAGCTCATTCACTGACCCACATTGCCTTTCAAAAGGAGCAAAATATTAGGAGGCGTTTCATTCCCATAATCTAACATTAGATAAGAATATTTAAAATTCCTAGGAAAGGCTTTTGTTCATAGTCTGAGGTAGGGTTTTGAAATCTTTACAAACTCTCTCTCCGGGGAGGCTGTGTGGAGAGAGCCATCCTTTCAGCTCACCCTTGAATGCACTTTGAACAAGCAGCTGCTTTTACTGTAAGCATGTTATTAATGGTCTCTTTTCAAAAGCAGATATAGTACCCTGGAAAATGTTCTATTGATTTTTTTCCCTTTCCCTGTCCCTGTTTCAATCACACTCGTTTGAATGGCTTTCATTTTTAGCAACAACAAGAGATTTCTTCAAAGAAAAGTGGTGTCTAGGTGTAGCCTTAAATAAAATCACTGCTCAATTTAAGCTCTGAAAAATATTATTGATATTTTAATAGAAGATTGGAGAACCAATTGCTGGTTCAATAATAGCTACAAGGAGTTTATACATAGGAAACATGCACAAGGATCATTTTATTTCTTTTACTCTACGTGTTAACAGAAAACAGCAGCCTAAATCTTGACTCGCTGGATTATTACATGTCAAGGATCTCAGGAATATGGAAATATTTCATTCCCATTTTCTAAGGTGGAAGTGTGCACTGAGATACCTGTATGCAGAGTGCAGAATATAGAAATGCAAATAATATTGTACCATATATTTCTATATAATAAAATTCATGCAGAAAAATATTATGTAATAAATTGTTCACAGTTGGAGACACGATTTTGCTTCTGACTTTGGTTACTGTTATTATTGATTGGTTATATCACATAAAGTCCATATGTTTTCTTAACTGTTTTTGCTGGGGACCAAAGAAGAAATCATGACCCTGCTTTTGGAAACCTCTAAAGTGAGAACATAAAACCCACACTGAATTATGTTGTACAGTAATGTTTAGGGAGAGACTGGTGATGTCAATTGCCATGATGAGTCTCAGAGTGACTGATATTTATTGCCCATCCCTGGAAGTGTCCAAGGCCAGTTTGGACAGGGCTTGGAACAACCTGGTCTAACGGAAGGTGTCCCTGCCCATAGCTGGAGGTTGGAATGAGATGAGCTTTAAGGTCCCTTCAGATCCAAACCACTCTGGGATTCTGTAACTGAGATTCTCTAATATATCCAGTTAATCCTGGATATATTAGATGATGTGAGAGGTTTTGCAAGGAAGGATGGACATCAGGGCTGAGTAGAAAGGCAAGGCAAGGCAAGATGATCTTCCTTTTGTGGGAAGAACCTTGAAAATATATAATAAATGCACTTAATATTTAATTCCAAAATTTATACCAAAAATATATTTAAATAAATAAGCAGATAAAATATATATACATAAATAGAATATATAAAATAAATAAAGAAGTATCATTAAAACCAAAATCCATATAAAAGCCACCCATATGCTGAGGGAGATGGAATTGTTCAGCCTGGAACAAAGCAGGCTCAGGCATGACCTTATCTGTGTAACTCCCTGACAGAAGGATGGAGCCCCGTGGGGGTCAGTCCCTTTTCACAGGCCATAAGTGACAGGAAAAGCAGAAATGCCCTCAGGATATGCCAGGAGAGGTTCAGGTTGCACATCAGGAAGAATTTATTAATGAAAAGGCTAGTTAAACATTAGAAGGGGCTGCCCAGGGAGGTTTAGAGTCCCCATCCTTGGAGGTGTCCAAGGAAGGACTGGAGGTGGCACTCAGAGCTCTGGGCTGGTGACAAGGTGGGGATTGGGCACAGGTAGAGTTCTATGGTCTTGGAGGTCTTTTTCAGCCTAAATGATTCTGCCATTCTAAGATCTGATATTTTCATCAAGCTCCTGTCTTCCAAGGACTTTTTTAATGCTGGTAAGTGAAAAATTCTACCTTTATAGGAGCAGTATACTTTTTCAGATACAGTGCGTAGAGAAAATAACCCTCATGAATACAAGAAGCTGTTGGATATGAGCCAGAAGTTTAACTTCTAACTTCTGATCGAGATGCACAATTATGTTATGCATAAAATTTATACAACTTTGCTCATAAAACCCATTTGACAATTTTTTTGCTCCCTGAGAGCAGTTGTGTTGCACTTAACAGTGAAAATTAAAGTTCTTAGTTAGAAACCAAGACACACATTTGGGTATAGATAAATTACTTTAAAATTCAGCCATGATGATCTAAACTGTTTTTAACCAAGAATATTGATATGTCCTTTCACATGCAGAAAAAGTATCAACCAACAGAAAAAAAACCAACCCTCCTTGTAGGGCTGTCTTTGTGCTTTCAACCCTTTGCCCATAAAGACTTAGATATTTATCTGATGGCTGCTTGCCTTCTTTAACAGGCCGTGGTTACCAGAGTGAGCCTCGACAGGAGAGCTGTTACATTTTTATTTTAACACGATGTCCTACATAAAAGTTGGCAATAAGAGAAAGTACTCTATAGGATATGACTCCCCCATGGACTCTTCCTTCGCACGCTGACATGTTTTACATCAACAATGCTCGAGTGAAGACAACTTATTTAGAAAAAAAAATATACAAAGAGGAAGAGAAAAGAGGGTGGGTGAAGGCAAACAAAATAAGCTCAGGGATCTTCTGGTTGTGATAGTAATTCAGGTGTTTCTTTTGGTTATAACTAACAGATGAGCTTATGAGAAATTGATAGAGATTTAAAACAGTGAGTTAGGTGGGTGAATGCAGGTATGAAAATTTGGTTCCTCAGCAACATTAACTCTTTACAGTCCCTTTCCTTTGCCTTGAGTGTCTTCTTGCCAGTGTCAGGACAACTCAAATTAGATGCCTGACTCCACTCACTATCACAAGGATGTTTGCATGTACCTGTACCCTGCCTCTGCTGTCTCTTACAAAACTGATGTTAAAGTCCATGGTTTATGTTGTCAGTTTTTAATTAGACGGGTTTTCTGTTGGAATGTGATCCTGATCAGGTCTTCATAAATATTCCCTTTAGTTTCTGCTTTCATGTTGCAATATAGAGTTGGAAAATTCAGGAAGTCAGCTTATATTCTTTGTTACCTTAATACAAAGTTTGTTCTCCAAAACAATGCAAAGTCATTGGCTTGTGTTTAGCTTGTCATCCTTAATGAACACCTCACAGTGTCCTACAGAACTTCTATTAAACACATTATTTCCATCTTATATCTGATTATGTCTCCCAACTTATATTACCAGTTATTTGTCTCCACTGAGTTTCAATCTAATCATGTTTCAAAACATTTTCCCATATATATGCAGGTCAGTTTGAATAAAATTTCTTTCCATCAAAATGCATCAAGATTTTCCAATTTACCTCTGATCCAACAATTTATAAGTCAGACTTTATTTTACTATACCCCTCACTGATACCAGGAATTCCAGGGTAAAACTCAACTTCCTATGATCTTCTATTGACTGAGAACTGCTAATAAATCCTAACTTCTGCTCTTAGCATAGACAGATGCGCATTTAGGTTTCTTAGTGGAGATGGATAGATGATGCTGTTGTCAATCTTGCTTATTTTTTGTCATGTTTTCAATTGTCTAGCAAAAATCCAAATAAGTAGAACAACTATTTTCTCATTCTGTAAATGAGAATTTTTTGCATTAGATCACAAGAAGTAACACCACTGAATCAACACGGTGCAAGGTGATTTAAACTGCATTACAAAATTTTGTCATGGTTTTACTCCCTCAATTTTTCCCTTGCTTATTATCCTATATTACGTTAAGTGTTCTGATGACTATTTCATATGCTGTTTTGTTTGTTTGTTGTTTTTTTACCATCCTTCCTATTCATGAAAATTTAAAATAAAATTAAAATAAAATTATAAATTTAAAATTATAAATTTAAAATTATAAATTATAAAAATAAAAAACCCCTCTTTTAATGTCCTCCATTGCTTGTACAGTGTTATTAGTATTATTTTTTGCAGTATTTTACCATTTGTGTTCTTCTTTATCCTGGGTGCTATACTAACCATTGCTTAGTCATGACTATAATTGCTGCATTTTTCATCATGTGGTTCATAAATTCCATCACAGGAGGCTCATCACATTTGTATCTTAAGATTTCCTTTTATCTGATTAGTTCACCAAATGGCTTCGTGAGATCTATTGTTCTCTCTGGTCTGAAAAAAAACCCCAACAAAGCAAAACACCAAAAAGTAGCTTTCAGGAAGTGACAAAAATTGCTATTAAAAGTAATTGCTTGGTCAGCTATAGAATAATCCAAAAACAATGAATGTACAAGCCATGCAACCCCACCTGGAGACACTTAGAAAAAACAGCTTTGCTACACATACAAGATATGTTCAGATTTCTTTATGTTTTCCTGAAGAAGCAATCTCTCTGATAATGTACAGCTTATTATTCACCTCCCTACTGAATTAAAAGGTTCACTATTTCCTAAAGTCATAAAAGATAGAAGAAAAGTGTCATTTATTAGTAGAGTCCAAATACTCAAAAAAAAAAAAAAGGTAGCTTCTGCAAACACAATGCATGTAACTGTTTCTGCATTATGAACTAGATAGTGAAACAGGAAGTTTTAAACTGAAAAAGGAGATTTAGGTTTGATGTTAGGAGGAAATTGTTTACTCAAAATGGTAGCAAGTCACTGGCACAGGTTGCCCCGAGAAGCTCTGGTTGCCCCATCCCTGGAAGGCAAGCTTGGATGGGGCTTGGAGCAACCTGGAATAGTGGAAGGTGTCCCTGTCTATGGCAGGAGAGTGGAACTGAATGAGCTGTAAGGTCCCTTCTAACCCGAACCTTTCTGCAATTCAACATTTCTTCATTAAATATATTCTCAGCATTAATGACTCAATAAGGCCAAAAAGTCAGCATTATGAAACAGTCACGGAGAGGGTGAATATTAGAGTTTCTGGGAATGTTCTGTAAGAACAGTGAAATCCCAGGACAGAAATGGTGTTCTGGTAGAAGGACTTCTTTTCACTTTTTCAAATCTCATTACCAATTTAACAGTCCAAAGACTGATTCTGCACTTTACAACAACAGTCTCAATTTCCTCTGTTCTTTAAATAATGTTTAGTTGTTTCAAGAGGATATGACAGGAACTGTCCTGTCTCCTCAGAAAGCAGTGAATCAACACAAAGCACAGAGCAGAGACACCTGCTGAGCCTCTACCATTCCGAACATATTTTTAAACTCTCGAGTAAGGATGGCAAGTCACAGCTGCGAGGATCAACTTGAGAACTGGTGACACCAAGTGCCAAGTCTGTAGAGAGCTGGTGTCATTCTCTGCAGAACTCAACTACTATTTAGACAGTATTTTACAGTGTAGTAACTTCTTCCATGCTTCTGGCCAGACCCTTTTTTTCCTACCTTCCAATGGCAAGTCTTCTTTACCAGGACTATTCCCTTTACCCTGCAATTTCTTCTGTTTCACACAGTCTGTCCCTGTCAAAAACAGTCCTCAGATTTTCAGAAAACCAGGCTTTTCTTTCATTTCTCTCTACATCTTCTAAGAGAAAACTTTGGTAAATTTGGTCCTGCTTAGTTTTGATTCACCTACATTTTACAGGTAATATGATTGACCATTAAATGTTCAGTGTACATGTAGTCTGTGGACAGGCTCATCTGAATTTGAGTGGCTGCATTGACTACAGTGCAAAAGTCCTTTTTTTTTACTTCACCTGAGCATACACCGGAATATTTCAAGTCAACAGTGTTGCAATGATTTTTGTTAGCTGAGCTATCTATCACCTGAGCAGAGTATTCCATAGCTGCCTCAGATTTATGATTCCACACCTTCCTTACCATAAATTCCCTATGTGCTCCAAGTTCCTTAAGTTGTTCATATCTGTTCTCTCATCTTTTTCAAACAGGAAAACATGAATTCTCACTCAAGATGGCAAATGTGCTAGTGGAATCCCTTTTGATAAAGACTTTATTTAATTCTACTAATTAACATGGCACTTTGAACCTGTGTACTTTTCTTTTTCACTCCATGTTCTTTGCAACCTCCCTTCACGTGTCTAAAAATACATAAATGAGATACTGGCTTTCTAATGATAGTTAGTGTGTGCTGCTGAACTCCTCCCAGTGTGACAGCCTAGGAATGGTGGGTTGCTGAACACATGGGGTGATTCTTGGTTGGGCCCACACAAAACTAACTGTGGGTCTACAAAATACCAGGAAAATAGAATCATAGGCTCACAGAATGGTTGGGTTTGAAGGAACCTTAAAGTTCATCTCCTTGCATCCCTCTGCCATGTGCAGGGACAACTTCCACTAGACTAGAGCTCAAGCCTCATCCAGCCTGACTTTAAAAACTTCCAGGAATGGGGCAGGCACAGCTTTTCTGGGCTTGGCCTCAAAGCCAAGAATTTCTCTCTTATATCTAATCTTAACCTGCCCCCTGTCCTATCACTTCATGCCCTTATGAAAAGTCCCTCTACAGCCATTGGTCTTCACTCTTTAAATGTGATCATCCAGCCAATTCCTTATTTACCATGTGGTCCGTCTGCCAAATATTGTCTCTCCAACTTAGAGACAAGAATGCAGTGTGGGACAATGTCAAATACAAGTCCAAGCAGATGGCATCAGTCACTCTTCAGTCCTCTAGTTTTATGATAGCTTTTTGCTTCAAGATGCCAGGAACCTGGTGATAATGAGGCCTTCATTCTTCTAACCATGCTCGCAGTGGTCTCTCATGTACCCCTGGCCTTCAATCCTTCTTTTTCAGTAGATCTCAGAGCTTCATTCTTCTTAGATCATCTCCTGTATGGACCCCTAAGAGATATACTGTGACTTGCCTCCAGCCTTCTCCTTTGTGCTGTTTAAACACTGAAAGGTCTTCAAGTCAAACAGACTTTCTGAATCTTGTAATGCCATTGACCCGAAGACATTCTTCCACATCTTTGCAAAAAAAGCCCATCACCCAATAAGAGGATGCCTTGTACCCCCAAAATATAAAATCTATCCCCCTGAAAATATTTAAAGCACTTAATTTAACTTTTTTTTCTCCAGAGACTGAAAAAATAGCTCAATCCAGCTGCAATACAAGAGCCACTGGCACCAGGAGGAAGCACCTCACTGCCAGATGAGGGCAGGTTGCAGGACCGGCTCCTGAGGACTGACCTTGCTTTGTTTCTTAAAGAAGTTGGATTAAAGGACACAACAACTCTGGAAAGTCAAGGCAATTTGTGAGCTATGAGGAACATCTACTACCCTGCTCATTGGAGTAGTTAATCCTACATCCCAGGATGAAGCGAGAAGTCACAGAAGCTGATGAGAACCTGTCACTGCACAAATGGTGAAGAAAGGGCTGGGAAAAAAAATTGTTTTTTTTGCTTTGGAAGTCCCTAGTGAGAGATCTTCCATATCAAAAGTGAATAGTGTCAATCACCACTGATAGTGATATGTCTTTTCATGTATGGAGGGTCAGACTCACAGCCATTGGGTCGAAATTTGCTTTCATTTACATCACCTGAAATATGGGCAAAGCCCACCAGAATAAATACAAATTCCTTCAACTTCACAAGAAATGTCTGTGAGGTGTGTTGGCTCACAAACATAGTAATGGAGGAGGACCAGAAGCGAAGTGTATTCACACGTGTTTTCATCCTGAATTGAATAAACAGATGAAATCTTAAAATGCTTCATTGGAATGAAGGTTTCTCAGAAATTATATGGGAAGTGAAATCATTCATTCCTGGTAGTTATGATGTTAGCTTTCATCTCTCCAGGCAGTTCTGTGCTTCCTGGGAGATGTTCACCAACAGCTGAATGTCTCAAACACTGTTGAGTACATGGTCTTCACCTCACTGTGCCTGTCTTTAGGTAGGCACCCATTTGTGTGCCTAATTAAAGTTATAAAAGAGCAGGTCTGAGGATAAAAACCATTAGTAACAACAATTACCTATCTTCACCGGAGCTATGTGCAATTTATGCTGAATTACATTCAGGCTGAAGGAGTTTGTCAATGGCAGAGGAGTTTTCTCTGGAGGAGGAATAATCCCAGTGGCTCAAAACTTTATTCCCTTTCTCCTTTCTCTTTTAACCTTTATGTAGTGTGCATGAATAACTCTGTAGTCAAATAGGGTTCACACTAACAAGCACATCTGCTAGGATGAAACTGAAGACCTACAATATGGACAAATGACACCCCAGGACTGAAGTCTGAGTGGAGCTTATCAGTTCACTCTAGAGAAAATTTCATTTAATTGGGTGTGTGAGAACAGTCTCAAAGCTTATACATTTAATACTGGGTGAAAGAAAAGCCTTTAATAATGGAAATTACAGCACTTACTAGATGAGCACGTTGCACGAAGAACAAGCTGAGTGGTAATTCCTACTCGTCATTTTACACAGTTTAATCCGCACATGTGTAACCAGGCAATGCTGAGCTGAGATCAGGCTGGTTTCCAGGATGTCTGGCCCACTACAAGTCACCTTCGGAAGGATATTTCAAACCTATTGAGGAAAAAGAGTGGTCAACTACTTTTGTGGGAAAAATACAGTGTTTCTAGTCGGTGACAAAACAAGCTATAATTTCAGCTGAGGCAGGATTCCACCCTCTAGCTTTTAAACCTCTAGACATCAAGTTTGTTTCTGTACCTAAAAGCCCAATCAACACCAACAGGGAGCCTAGATTTTGGCAATCGGGGCAGTTGCTCATTTCCTGCACTCACTCTTACCTGTTGCCAACACTCTCCAGAATAACAAAGAACATAGGACAGCTTGGGTTCTGCTTCTTTCCTGTCTCAATGGGAAAAAAATCCATCTTCTATTCTTTTTGGGTTTTTTTTAATATTCATGTGCAGCAAAATCAAATTTGATTTGTCTTGCTCACTGGCACACACTACTATCTTGGAAGTAACTCCTCTCTCTGCCTTTTGCGCTTGCCTCTGGAGGTATCAGATACACATATCATATCTGAGCTTTTTTTATGATACCACAGCACCTTCACTTACACCATTTGCAAGGCTTTTGAAGGCTGTATTTGTGCAAGGAGAATGTGCAGGCAAATACTCATCTCCAAACCCCATGGAAATAAGAGTCTTCTAACTGCAGTAAACAAAAATTTAGGATCTAACCTGCTAGAGGACAGGGGTAAACCTGTGGCTGGGAATGAACATTTTTATTGATTCAGACTCTGTGACAGGTTCACAGGATGTGTAGGTAAGTTAGGTTCCCCTCAACAACAATTTTAAAAAAAAAAAGTTAATTTGTGCTATCTGGCCTTTTGATTTCAGAGACAACAATGATGTATGTATTCCTTCAGCGGAAATTCTTCAATGGCAGTGGCAAGTGGCAAAGAAGAGAAGCAAAGCATCAGAGGGTGAGATACCTTTTTTCAAGAGTCATTCTTTTAGAAAGCACTGGTTGGTTGTCCTTGTGAACTCCTACTGTAACTTCTCTGAACAAGTTACTACACTGCATTTTATACATCAAAGTTGAGAGCAGATTTCTTAAAATAAGGGGAAAAAAAGACTGACCCTGTTGCAGGGTCAATTTTTTTTTACCTGAACAACAGAAAACCCTGATCCATGGTTTTCATTAGACCGGAAAAGAGCAAAATACAGAAAGCTGTGATCTTTTGGCAAATGTTGCTTACTTTTTTCCTACTGCATTTCTGAACAATTTCCCTTGAGTCAACGTAACTCTGGGAAATCATTACTACATGTAACCAATGTACGGTATGTGAATGAAATTACCAGCTCTTTTAGTGATGGTACCCAAAACTAACTGCTGGGTTAAAGCAAAAGGTAGAAAATTGTGCATATGGAAGACATGCTTCTTCCAATAGAGATCACAGTGGTTTTGGCACAGTCAAAACTCATCCCTTCTCAATAAGAATAACTAATGTGGAAATCATTTAGTCCCTCCAGATTTTAGAAATGTGGAAAACCCTATTGGTGAAAGATGTTTTTAAAATTTTCCCCAAAAGAAGCACCTGGACTGTAGCTTACAATGAATGCAAGTGACAAGTCTTCTCTTACACAGAAAGGCTGAAATCAAGGTACATGGGAAGACCACAGAATTTCAGATATGAAAGCTGACCTGTCTTAGAGGTACAGTGAATTAATGACTCATACAAAGGGCCTGAGTACTCCTCATACAAAGGGTATGAGTAGTCTTGGATGGAGTACAGATACCACTGGAGCAACATTAAAGGGACTGAAGCAGAGCCCAAATAAAATTAATTTTGTTTGTTCAAGCCTGTCCTAAAAATGCGTTACTTGGGTGCAAAAATTCTGTTTAACATCACAGAAACTTGCTTTGGATCAAAACCAAAACTGCTCAGTTCCCCTCTCACCACTATAAAACTTCAAATAAATAAATAAATAAATAAATAAATAAATAAATTAATGTGAAATTTAGCTTCAATCATGATGCTGTTCCTTAGGGTCTCTTTCTGTCAAGCCCAGGTATCTGTGGTGTTTAAGAGGGGAACTGTGTGTATATATATATATATATATATAAAAAAAGTACATGTGTGTGTCTGTGTGTGTGTGTGGGTATGCGTGTGTGTATATATATATAAATTATTTTGAGGTACTCCACCTTAATGTTTTGTAAGTGCTCTGCTTTCTGAAGTGTTAAGCAGCCAGTTTGGCCTCAGTTCAGTGTTTCCATATGCACATACATTTTCCTAGTAGTTTTTTTCTTTTTTTTTTCTGTGATAGCTTGTCTGCATGGGGAAGTTAGATCAGTGTATGAATTACACTAGATACTGCATATGCTTGAAGCATGGGCTATCCTGAACCCCACGAGCTACAAGTTTCTTTTCAGCTTCCTGAAGGCCAGGAGAAGCTAAAATTAGTAACAACTACAGGAGAATCACCCCATTTTATGTTTAGTCTTGCCCAAGACTAATTAATTAAGACAGAATGGAAGATGGCTTGAGCTCTAATTGAGATGAGAAAACTCAAGTTGCAATTACAAATGTCTGCCAAGGATGAAAGATTTTCAAATGACGTTCGGGACAGTGGAGAAAACAAACAGAGTTTCAGTTTCATTTTCCACTCATGGAAAAGGTGATGATAGTTGCATTGTTCTGAGGACTGTGTTGCCTGTAGAAACTACAGGGGAATTGTTACGAAGATTCAGAGGTGGCATTTAAAGAAAGGATGATGTGCCAGGATTATGTATTGGTACCATTGTATTTTCCATCAACATACATGGAGACACATCTGAATTTGGTGTTGCTAACATCAGCAAAAGGGCCAGAAGGCAGACAAAACAGAGATGGTATCAAAGTTTGACCCTGGCTAAATGCCAGGCACCTACGATGTCTGTTCTCTCTACTCTCTCCTGCCACAGCTGTGCAGAGGCGAGGGAAAAAAAACCTAACACAAACACACCAGAATCATGAGTTGAGATAAGCCACTGGTGGGAGAGCACACAGAGGAAAAGGGCAAACAGGCTGGAAATACAAAGTTGCAAAGTGATTTATTAACCTAACAGAGTTGGAGGAAAAATCAGAGGTAAAAATACTCTTAAGACACCATTTCTCAGCTCACCCCCTCCCTCCTTCCAACAAACAGCTCTGGAGTGGAGAGGGCAGGGTAAGGGGATTTTCATTTGGTCAGGGTCAGTCCATCAGGGAGAAGGGTCCTCTACTCAACCATGGGGTCCCTCCCATGAGAAACAGTCCCCCGCGAACTTCTTTGGCGTGGGTCCAATCTCACGAGCAGTAATCCGCCCAAATTTTGCTGCAGCACAAGTTCTTGTCCATAGGGTGCAGACCCCCGAGCCAAGGCTGAACCAAGGCCAGGCTGTTTCCATCCTGGGAGCAAGGCCTTTCTCTCTCCTGCAAGGCCTTTGCAACTCTCAGTCTCTACTGGGACTCCCACTGGATCACAGCTTCCTGCAGGCACCCACCTGCTCCTCTGGCGTGGGCACCTCCCCACAGGCTGTGGGTGGATCTCTGCACCCCCTGGACCCCATGGGCTGCAGGGACCACCTGCTCCCCCATGGTCTTCACCACGGCTGGCAGAGGGTTTTCAGCTCCGGCACCTGGAGCACCTCCTCCCCCACCTTCTCCACTGACCTTGGTGCCTCCATGATGTTTTCCCTCACATATTTTTACCTCCTACTCCTTCTCTGGTTAAAAAGAAGTGCATGTTCACATTGTTTTGATTTCTTCTTAAATATGTTTTCACAGAGGCGTAACTAACATTTCTAATTGGCCCAGGCTTGGCCAGCAGCATGTCCATCATCTTCAGAGTCATAAGAGATTGGCTCTGCTGGACATGGTGAAAAACTTCCAGAAACTTCACACAGGACACACAAGAGCCATCTTTGTACCCCACCCTACTCACTAGCAAAAACTGGGCAAAGCAAAACCAACACACAGGGATAAAATATTTTTCAATTTCCAGTCATTCTTCAACATATATGGAGATAATTGGGAAATATTGTGATAATTGTGAAAACTAGCAGCCGTCCAGTATCTGGAAGGAGCCTAAAATGAAAAATTGAGAGAGACTATTGTAGCGATGGAATTGAAAGAGAATAGATTTAGATTAGATATTAGAATTAAATCCTTTACTGTGAAAGTGTTGAGGCCCTGGCACATGCTGCCCAGAAAACTGTGAGTGCTGCATCTCTGAAATTTTCATTCACGGCCAGGTTGGACAGGGCTTGGAGCATCCTGCAGTAGTGGAATGTATCCCTGCCCATGGCAGGGAGCGGAATGAGATGGACTTTAAAGTCCATTTCAACCCAACCTTTTCTATGATTCTGTGAAAAATCAGATGTTCATATAAGAAACTTCATAATGAAAATGTAAATTTTATTCTTTTTTTAGCCAATTACCATTTTCCTAGATGGCAATTAAGAAGCCCTTTTTAGTCCTATTAATTTTACAGCTCACCTACAAAAATATAAGTAACCATGAGTGAAGAATGAGTACAGTCTATTGTTGTATTTTGGTCCATTTTCTAAACTCAGTAAACCCATGGAAATCAAGAAAAATTGAAGGCTTTATTTGAATCTGGTACAAATGACATAAGAACATTTCTCAAAGAGCTTATTCTGCAAAATTCCTGCATGGATGCACAGAGGTAGCTTAAATAAGGTAAAATTAATTTTAAAAAAGATCTGTGTAAATGGACTTGTTACAGACAAACTTCTCAATTTTGCATTTCAGTTATCACAAGCTGTCTGCCTGTTGAACTAGTGGTGAGATTTAAAGTAGTCATGGATTTTTAGGGAAGGATTGAAAACAGATGGTCTCTGATACCTTTTTCATTATAACTTTCCTAAGTTTTCAGAAGTTTGTAGATTTGTCTCCAGGTCTTTCCCCTCTTCAGCCCTTGACTTCCTATCACTGAAGAAAAAAAATGTTAATATTCCTTAAACAGCTGAGGTGCCTTATACTCCAGGAGTTGGCAAAGCTTCTTATCCCTTGGAGATGAAGAAAGAGACAGCTGGAAGATACTAGAGGGTTTCTGACAAGGGAGAAAAGAAAGGCACTTCTGTAACAGAACCTGTTTATTGAGAAAAAAGAAAAGAACTCCCAAGGTAGGTTCTGTAAAAGACATGATACAATGGCTGTGGTTAAATGGCTTCAGGCCAGGCAAAGAAAACAGACGAGAGAGAGATGGGTTAACTCTGCTGCTGCAGATGGTAAAGCGGTGGGATGTGTATTGTCTGCCCCAGCAGTGGAGTGAACCCTCCCAGACGCACAAATCCTGGTGAAATATCAGTGATGGCCACTGGAAAGTTTACTGTATCAAATCTGCTCAGACTGGAGGGCCCCTGCCAACAGCTGAAGGACATTACAGCCGATTGATTTCTCCAGTGTAGACAACACCTGAAAATAACCTTAGCTGTCTGGAGTGAGTGGCTCTGCGTTTGCTAGTTTTGTCTTTAGTTACTGCGTCTTTTATATGCCTTTTGTGGTTTGTTCACCTGGAAGTTGAGTACTTTCTTGCTTACTCTGTCAGCTCTTGTTTTTTCAACCCATTACAAGGTCACCTAAGAAAAGCTTTGAAGGTTTGACTCACAGTCATGCAACGAAATTTGTTTCAGGTGGTAATGTTTCCCAGTAGGAAAGTGTTTGGGTTGTTGGAAAAGCAGTTTGTTATGAGAACATAAAACCGTTTTCCAGGATGAACAACTGATTTTTTTTGTTCCTTTGCAGTGCAGTTAGTGAGCAATACCTGGAGGGAGTCAACTCTAAATCAGGCTGAATAATTCCTTGCTTTAATTTTGATATCCTTTTGCCTCCATCCAGCCCTGGTCTACAAAATTATGTTCCTTTTCATATATCTAGCTGGGGTTTGGAAGACTAAGATCAATATTGCAAGTGTGTGGGTAACCAAGTGATATGGGCACACTTCCTATGGTTGGGTGTGATGAAAATTATATCTAAGGTGGTTCCTTTACACTGGGCCTCTTTACAGATATGGGTTCTGTGAGAAGCATTTGCCAACCTATCCAAAAGGCAGATGTCAATAGACTACTGTTAATATTCTGTTTTTACAAGTGCATGCTGAAACTGGAGTCATGCTCAGATGACTGCAGCTTATCCTCTTCTTCTTTGGACATGAGAAATTTCACTTGCTTTATTCTAATATCCTTGCCTGAAACAGTAACTCAGTGAGCTTATTCACCTTTGAAACTTACAGTATCTAGCTCTGTTTGTCAGAGGAGATTGAGCATTGCTCAGATCAAAAGTATGATGTAATAATAATTGCTACTACTCTGTGGACAAACAATGCACTGGGGCAGCTGTGCAGATTCACTCATATTGCCTTCAAACGTCAGGATCTCTTCAAGCCCTTGAGATTAAGTGACTCTGAAACTAGGCTAAAACTTATTTATAATCGATAGAATTTATTTGGGGATTAATACATTCAGTGAGCTAGCCAGTGTCTCTGGCACTAGTGCCTGAAATTGAGTAGCTGTGTCACCGACTTGAATATTTAGGCCAGATTTCTTAAATGGCTGCAAACCCAGTGGAAGTCCCCAGTTCCAGTTCAACAAAAGTATAAGTGTTTGAGATACACACCATTGAGAAAAATGTCACAAACAGAATGGATCAGGACATGGATTACACTGGCATAAAACACAGTGCATCATCAAGTAGGAATCAAGTCTCTGCAAGAAGCTGGTGTTCTGTCTGCTTGTATACAGCCTTGAAGCAAAGCTACTTAAATTACTTAAATCAAATCTGCATCTGAATATATAAGGGTTGGATGGAAGGAATCTTACTGAATTTAAACATATAAAATCTAGGAAGAGAACGTTAACAAGTTTACTTGGTTCCTTCTATTGCGGGAAGGTGTGCTGTGTTCCTTCAGAGACATCTAAACTTTACTCCTGTCTTGAGGAAGACAATACCTGTGCAATACTGTGTCAAAAGAGAAAACACAAAGGCTGGGCACAAATTTACTGCTCATGAGAGACTTTGCACAGACATGTGTGTTATGAGCCAGCACAGAGAATTGAAGAAAGGAAGGCCACATGATCCCAAAAGGATTTCAAGCTTTTTATGTCAGGCCCCATTCTTTAGTCAAGGAAGAGTGATTTGTGTCATGATGGGCAGTCCAGAAGGAAAGTAAAGCACCTTACTTCTATTAAATTTGTGATCTCTTCCTGCCACGCTGTGAGAGCTTATTTGGCCTCATTCCTGTTTAAACCCATTAAGTATCCCAACAGAGCACTTGCAAAGATAATTTTATAGTATATACTTTGCAAGTCCAGCTTCGGTTGAAAATGGAAATTATGGTAAGGGATGGAAAATCCAGATTAAGTTTTACTGGTAGATCACTTGGTTTGTGTATGAACATACGTAAGGATATACTTTAAGCAAACCAATTCACACCTCTAAATTATAGATTGACATAATCTGTTGGTATCAATTCTGCTCCTGAGCTATCCTGTTGAGGATACTCATACATTTATGCCTCTTTTCTGACTAAACTCATAATTCATTATAGTTCTGTGTGATGCCATATAGACTACCAGTTCTGGTGGATGCTAACACAGATTTCAGTAATCTCCACTGTCCCATTTAGATGTGACATTTTGAAGTGTGTGCACCAGCAGACTCATTACAGGCCAGGCCCATGTTTGTTAACACTCTGGGGACATGCAGCTATAATACTTCTTGTGGAACAGCATTGGATTTCTAATGTAATATCTCTGGAACATGATCCATCTGAAATTTCTTGAGCTTTGTTCATCATTTCAAGGGGGAAAATACTAATTAAATCTGACAGCATTTGCATATAGGGTCTAGCAATTAGATGAAAGATTTCTCTCTGTAATTCTGGAGGGCAATAGCACAAATTATTAAAGAAATTTGAGAGCTACCTGGAGTAAACAGTCATCGTGATAAATAGCAACCATAACAACCACAATTTTAATTTGCATATAAAGACGGCTATAAAGTAACTTCTCATCAAAACTGGAGATCTAAATTAAGAAGCTTTTTATTTTGGGCTTGAGCCAAATTTTACAGGAATTGGTGCATTTCTTATATTGACTACAATGAGCTATGGATCAGGTTAAAATAAAAATTTTCTTGGTAAGTGAATGAAATGACTGAAAATTGTGAGAGTCCCTCAGAATCCAGATCTAGAAGGGCTTCAGTATTCACACATCTGACAGCCAAAGAGAATTTTTCATTACTGATTTTGCTCAAAACTTTTTTTCACTAGGTGATTAAAGAAAGGCTGACAACCAATTTCTGACAAAATCATGTCACAATTTCATGTTGGCTTGGAAGCCTACTCCTTACAAAAAAGCCTCCTCCTGACAAACCTGAAGAATTGATAAATCCTCAGTGTATAAATCTCTGCTGTCCTCTGCGGAAGAGTAATACAATGGCAGAGACATTTTACATGCTTACAATTTTTTTGCTCTGAAATACCCTAAGGTATTAAGAATTCACCAAAGATCTAGGAATGTCCAACCAGCAATGTAATTTAACAAAGAAGTTGCAAAAATGCTGTCTTTCCTCTCCATAAACACTTTGGTGAAGTGTTCAATGTACTGCAAATGCCTTTCTAGAACTCATTTTTTAAATCATAGAATCTAAATCACGGAAAATATATAAAAAGTGAACAATAAAAAATCCTAGTTCAACCGGTTTAAAATGCTGCTTAGGCAGAAACCTTTTGCAACAAGAGTCAGTAATAAATACAGAAACATAACCATTAGAAAGAAGGTTCTAAGCTATCTTCCACTAGGGGTTAGTTCTGCTTAGAATTTCCTTAGTCAAGGAAATAATCCCCACCATGTTTCTGTTGTGAATATTGGGCCTGTTTTCCAAAAACTTGTCTGTTCTAATTTTGTCCTCCACAACATCCTATAACACTGAATTCCTAAATACTGTTGAAAAAAAACGAACCACCAAACAGCCCAAAAACAAAACAAAAACCCCCCAAACCCCTAATAACTGTTCTTCTGTTGTTTTGCACTTACTGGTATTTTACCATATTCTTAACCTATAATAAACAGCAGAAACTCATTCAGTACTTTGCTCCAGTTGTCAACAATCAGTTCTAAGATTTTTTAAAATCCTCTCATATATATCCTTCTGAAGAAAATCCCTGATCTATTTAGTCTTTCATTTAGAAGCTGCCACAATCATCCACTTTATCATTCTTTGGCACAGACACTGTAGTTATGTGTATATGTACATTTAGAGATTTTCATTCAGGCTAAGTTTTTTCACCCCCAATGTGACATTTTGCTTCCTCTTTTTGTAATAAAGCATTCCTTGGTTTATTCCTCATCCAAATCATTACAAGTGAAAAGTATTAACTGCTGCAGGCAGCCATTATTAGTTATTTAGTTTATACAGGTTTTCAAGAGATGGGCAGTCCAGTGATGTTCATTACTTTTCGGAGATCGTTCTTGCTGTTACTATAAACCTTCCCTGCAGGCAAAGTAGTGGAGGTTGTCTTGAGAATGACTGTTCGGTGAAAAGCAATGAGCACTGAAAGATGAAAAAATGAAAGTTAATATACCCTTGTTCACTGTGATTCATCATTTTAGGTGAATGGTCAACAGTATCGTTAGTTACTACACAGAATATTTATTGTAGTCCTCCAAAGACGGGTGTACAGTTTCTTCCTTCAGAGAATAACAGATACTAGGTATTCATTAGCTCATTGAGTACCTCTACTTGCCAATGCAGAATTATTCTCTGAAGTAAATTTCTGAGGGACCTGGTAAATACCTACACACACACGACATTCTGGTCAAAACTCAAGCATAATTTTACATGATACGTGGTTAGTTTTAAAACACCTGGAAATTCAAAATGTCCTTACTTTCTCTTGGATTTATATTCCTGGTGTTTTTCTGTTACTTTGGAAGTACAAGTTTGCACTATTCAGTCTGTACTTCCATACAAGTCTCTGGCGTGAGTTTTTGTGGTTATAAATGCAAATTACTATACGAGTGCAAAATAAATAAAAATAGAAATATCTTCTATATTTTCATGAACAGTAATGATAATAGATTTTGAAAGACCATTAGTTCAGGCTGTAAAGAAAATCTACTGCTGCTCTAGGAATGAAGGTTGAAATTAATGTGATAAAAGATAAATATGGCCCACCATGTCTGTTTCCAGCTAATCAACACTGCAGACCCATTGACATGAATTCCTAATATCAGGGATATAGTTCATGGAAACATGCAGAAATTCAGTTGTGACTAGACCTGTGTAAATCACTTAGTCCAATCCTGCCTAAATCCAGGCTAAATTCAATAAAAGACCTCATTACTAGTCCAGTCAAGAGTTTTGTGAATGATTTGTGGACAGGAGCCCAGATTCCTCCCTGGGCTTCTGTCCCCATGGTGAACCACTGTGGTGGGAAGTATTTTTTTAATATTCAGTGGAAATGTCCTTTGTTGCAACTGGATTTTGGTGGGCCCTGCTCTTCCACTGTGTGTGAATCTCTGGCACGGTCTTTTCCACAGCTCTTCGTGGTAGAGTGAGAAGGACCATGATAAAGTTTTTTCCAAACCTACAGTCAATCTTAAAATGAATCTTTTGCATATGTCCAAGTTTCTTGATCTTCATTGTTATTGGTTGCAATGAAAGCACAAAATAACTGTATCAGTACTGGACAGTGCAGGGCCAATATCTAAAAATGCAAAAATTTATCTGTACCACAGATGATTCAGCTGATGTATCTATAAGCCCTTACTCTGACAAAATCTGTGAAAATTTACTTTGATTTCTGTTACTATTTCACAGGTTAGAATCTCACAAAAATGTGAAGCAGTTGCTGGAATTAATGAAACTTTTCAGGCCAAATTTCTTTTGGCTGATGGGTGGAGTTGAATGGCACTTGAGAAGCATGCACAAGTAATGACCGTGAATGTAGAATAAAAAAACAGCCAACCAAACAAACAAAATCCTACATTCTGTAACTTTACAGAACTGCCCTCTGCTAAATTAGCTGTGATCACTGAAACCACTAGACTGATGATAGTCAACTCTAATAGTCTGTGTCCCAGTAAAGTGCCTAGAATATGTACAGCTCTGCACCAAATGACACTATCCTGAAATAATTGAGATAATAGTGTGGCCAGGTTATTCCAGGAACATTTGCATGCATGTTTTCCTTGGAATAAATATTGGAAAATGTGCTAACAAGAAGTGCATATCTTTAATGGCTCTGGTAGCCCTGTCACCAACCTGTTGCAGTAATGTTACATTTAGTGATGTTCTGAACTGTCTCCGGGTGCCCAGCCATACAAGAATTAGATAAGCAGTTCAGATGTCATAAGAAGGAGCGTTTTTGGGTTTTTTTACCATACATCTAAAGAGGTTCTTTATTTTTTTCCTGTTTGACCCTGCTGTGAAATCAGGACTGGCTGCAGAAATGTTAGAAGTTTTGCTCTCAGTTTTGGTTTCACTTTTTTACTCCATAACAATATATAATATTTTAACAATCACACCATGAGTTATACAACCAGGGAACAGGGAAATAAACATTTTTGAGTGTAGTAGTACTGGAGTGATTAAAAACTCCAAATGTCTTTAAATGAACCCAAATGTTTTGGAATTCATATACCTGCTGTAGTGCTAATCATGCAAAATTTAGGATCAGTTCTCTAGTCTAAGCTATCTACATTTTAATTACCCTCTGTCATCAAGAAACAGAAACATCCAGAGATGAACTCATCATGCTACAAGGGTCTGAGAGGTCTATATGTACACTGTCTCTCTATGCCAAAGATGGAGAGTGTGAGATGAGCTTATACCATGTTCTTAACATATAAATAGCATGCTGAAGAATTTCAATCTTTAAAACAAAAAAAAAGAAATAAAGTACAAAAGGGAAAAAGAAAAAAAGCATGCTTTTAACTGAGCCTTCACTCCCCATTATTGCCATATTTTTTCCCTTATTTCTCTGCAATTTCATTAATTATTTCATAATCCCACCATTAACTGGAACACAAAGCAAAATACACAGTTTCTTTGTATCAAAAGAGGAATTGTAAACATCCATTTTTTTTTCCTGTTTTTTAGATGGCTACTTTCTTTACATTTAGCTCAACCATTAGACAAAGCCTTTCTTATAATATGCATTATCATCAAGCTGTTTATCTGGTAGTGCCTGTGTGATGCTCCTCCTGGGGTCCAGGGCTACCCAAAGCTTCAGAAGCATCTTTGAGTGGTCACAGGTGTATGACAAGCATGTACAAGAGCTCCCACATCAACAGTATTTAGAAAAATCTGATTATTGTCCCATCTCAGACTCACCTTTTATGAAAATTTTGCTGGACTCATTGAAGAACTTTTATTTCACCTCCATCTTTAATTTCATGAACAAAACTTTCTTTTATCGAGGTTATTATTCATCAAGTTCCTGCAGAAACATAGGCCCTGAATAAAATTCTACTCTGTCACAAATTTTTCAAAGGACAGCAATATATCAATGGCTAGCAGTGAATGCAGATGATCTTTGTCTTGTTAAAAATTAACACTGAATTTCTCATGCTCTGCACTGAATGACACGATCCAGAGCTGTCTCACTTCCACTTGCAGTGGAAGGTGTCCCAAACCACGGCAGGGGTTTGGAACTGGATGATCTTTAAGGTCTCTTCCAACTCAAATCATTCTATGATTTTATGATTCTACAAGTAAAAATGTATGAAATTATTAGGAAAAAAAAAATCTGCCACTTTACATGGGGAATATTGAGAACTTTGGCAAAATCAGGCTCCTCATAAAAATTTCACCAGAACTGCATAGGCTTAGAAAAGTAAGACTGAGAAATAAAGAACTGAGAAAAATAAAGACTGAGAAAAATCCTACTACAGGTGTCAACACAGGCAGTAAGACAGTTTCTGTCTATCACCTGTAGGTACAGCCAGGTTTTGGCAGGGTTGAGGAGGAGGCAGCCTGTGCTGCTCATCACCTTCTCAAATTCAGAGATAATAGGCACGATTTGTCTGCTTTTACTTAGGCTGTTACAAGTTAAGTGTTTAGAGTCAGTGAGTAGATCCCTCAGGTCCATTTATATTCAGTGGAGGAAAATAGTCATGTTCAGAAAGTGATTCATTGCATCTTACGAGATGAAGCATGAATCACCTGCTGGGTATGCCAATTTCTCTCTATTCACTTCAAACCCAGCCTGGGGCGTCTGGCTCAGGCTTACATCTCTAATTCTTAGACAATGAAATTTAGGCGAGCAGAACCCACCAAGGCAGGGTAGAGTGCTATGACACCAACAGCGTCTAAGTTAAGCACCCTCAGCACCCAGCTTGGATTGAGCCCATAGTCCCTAAAAAATGTTGCCCAGGTCTGAGAATTTTTTCTGACACTCTGCAACATCTGAAATTATTAACAGCCACAGGTTTCAAGAAAACCAAAACCTTAAACTTGGATTTTTGCTTCAATGATGTTTGTTTCTAGGTGGTTTTTTTGCAGATCTTGTTTTCACATTCCACAGTCGACATAAGAATCTCTATAATTTTGCCCATTTTTTTTTTTTTAATTACCTTCCTGACGGTGTTTTTTTTAAAAAAAAGCCTCAAAAAAATCCCTTGCATTTCATATGACACTCAGTGGAATAGTACATATTAAATATAAAAATTCAACTTTTAGTATGCATGAAAATTCCTATTTCCTAATCACTTGCATTTGTTTTATGTGTTTGTATCACTATATAAACCATAAAAAAATCAAGAATTTTACATCCCAAGGGAGATTTTTCAGGAAAAAAATGAGCTTAAGAAAAACAAATGAACAAACAGAAACAGTGAGGGTTTTGGTAAAGGGTTATTCCCTGTTTCTGTAGACCTTAAGGATTAATGAAGATAGAGTCAATGTTTACTTAGGCGCTCCAGTTACTGGAGTGCATCTAATATCTGCAAATTTTGCTTTTAGAATATGATTACTGTGTTTTAGTGTAATTATGAGTGTTTTAGAAGCAGAGCATTTTCACTACCTCTTCACCTCTCTGATCACATAAGTGTATTTTGGGATGCCTGTCAAGAAAATTTGAGCAATGCATTTTAACAGCAATAACCTTTGAGCAAAAAAGCACTTATGAAAAGGCACATAAAACCCCAACTTTTCAGGTACTCAGAGATGGTTAAAGAATTATCCTGAAAGAGCCTGACTTGAGAATTTGAATAAAGACCTCTATTTGGAGGAACCATTTCTTTCTCTGTATTTTTCTTCAGGAGTAAAATCTTGGATTAAAATTTTGCATAATGACAGAAGAATTGTTAAGTATCCTTAACAGATGTTCAAACAAGATACTGCCTGTTTTGGTTTTCGGAGCTTTCATTTTGAAGGCTCTCAAGTTGCTATAAAATCAAGTTTTACCTGGGTGGCTGGTTAAATTTATGTCATGGCCTTGGTCTGAAGAAGTAAAAATGTGTGATGGGGCTCAGGCTGAAGTAGGGCTCAGGTCTTACCTCCCTCAGGTGGAAAGGGCACAAACATGGTGCTGGAAAGCAGCTAATAAATAGTTATGTAGAGCTCCACCTTGACTTCTTATCATCATGCCCAATGTCTGGAACTTATCTTGGTAATTTCTTTTGTTCTTTTATTGGTTTTGCAGTATCTGATTTCTGCTTCCATGGAAATTTAGCTCTGTTTGACAGGATTTATAGGTTGGGTTGGTGCCACCTTTCCATCCCTGGATAAATTCATGCATAAGAAGCAGGAACCAGGTACAGAATCAGGAAACTAAGTTTTCATGTATATTTTTAAAGTTAGCTATATCTTGGTTATGTATCATACCCATAAGTAATAAGTGATTCAGTTGGTTAAATCTAGGTTCCAATTGCTATTTGAGCTGTCTTATTGTGTGCTGGGTATCTTCAAGGCATTACTCTATATTTCAAATGACTTTCACACACCCAGACCCTCCTAGAATGCCATATGGTGGTCATGCAGAACATCCTAGAGCTTCTGAAACAGTACCAGTTATCTGCATAAGCAACTCAGATGGTCCCTGGAGATGTGTGAGGCCTATGGACTACTGACCAGCCAACTAAGGACAAGAGTAATGCCTAAGCATTAATATCCAGTGTCATCTGACTCATTCTCTAATCTAAATTGACTTTATTAGATAGATCTCCATCAACTCTCATTGTTCACGGTGACCTCGTTGCAGCCTTTCAGTGTCTGAAGGGAGTCTACAATGGTGATGGAGAGGGACTATTTACAAGACCAGTGACAGGACTAGGGTGAGTGGCTTCACACTGGGAGAAAAAAGTTTAAACTGGATATAAATAATTTTTTTTTCCTTGTGAGAGTGGTGAGACACAGGTTGCCCAAAGAAGCCATGGCTGCCCCATCCCTGGGAGTGTTTAAGACCAGGTTGGATGGGGCTTGGAGTGGACTGCTCTAGGGGAAGGTGTCCCTGATCATGGCAGGGGGCTTAGAATGAGGTGGTAGTTAAGGTCCCTTCCAACCCAAGCCTTTCTATGAACTCTAAGTGATCAGGCACCTAACTCAATGGCACACAAGTTTTAATCAGCTGAATTTATTTTCCTAAATCTGGTGTTGAAGCCTGCTGCATGTGTCTCTCCTCTTCTGGATTGCTCATTCAGTGCAATTACTAAAGGGTTCGTGATCTGGTCCGTAGCTCACCCCTGTGAAAGCAGCTGGGCACCTTCTGAATCTGGGCAAGATGGAAAGCAAGAAAACAGCATTCACATGGCTATCCATCTTAGCAAAAATCCCCGGTCTGACCCCATCTTTCCAGCGCCATCTCAGTTCCTACTATTATGGTCTGATTAATGCTGAGTGTAACAAAATAACCAGGGGGTTCTTTTAAAGGTGGGTGTAGGTGTGTCAGATGTAATGGCCCTTCATATTGGAATTTCTGTACCCATGTTTCTCTCTAATCCCCTGGTCTGTACATGCATTGTTCCTTCTCACCTGCTTGTATGAGTCTGGATGGATGGTTCAAGTACCAGTAGCAGGGTCGTATTATCAATAAGAAGAAAGAAAACAAAGGACAGGAGTGACTAAAGGAGACTCAGAATACAGTCTATAAAAACTAGTGATTTTTTTTCCCCCCCAGAATTCTAGGCGTAGGATGTAACATCAATTTTCTTTTATATTGCATTTATTTTTTTTTCTGAAAATACCTGGAAATAAAATCATATCTGTATAAATATATATATCCTACAATAGGGTTAGAATTGTTGTTTTTAAAGAATGTTTTACACCTTCCAACAGTAGCCAAGTAAGAGCCATGCTTCCCTCCATGATTCATGGTTAATAGCATGCTTCCTTTAGACACCTTTATTTATCCTACAATAACATGAAAAATATGCCTGAACTGGCTTTATTTTTAGGCAGTTTTATGTTGGCATTTCTTTTACAGCACATGGAGGGAGGGGTGCAGAGGGAGTCAATAAAGAAGAATGTGAAAATGTGTCCTTCTATAAAAATCAAGCCTGAAGTAGCAGTTGGACTTTGGCGTATGTGTGGCCTATTAGTGCCTTCTGTCGTAATAAGCCTTCTGGCAGAGCAATAACCTCAAGGTGTTGTTTATACACTATAAAATGTTAAAATGGCATTGTAAAGATTAGCTGGAAGGTGAGGATTGTTTCAAGGGCTTGGTTGTTTTGTTTTTGTTTTCCTTTTCCTTACTATTCTTGTGACCAAGAAACACTGCACATGAAAATTGCCTGCTTCAATAGTTTCAAAAATTCTTTAATGGAAAAAAATGTTACCTGCAGAGAGGCAGTATGGCCCATAGCCTAAAGGGGCTAAGAAGAGCAAGACTTTGTTTGAATCCTCAGTCCTGCCACAAATGTACTTTGTGACCCAGGTTCACATCCCTTCAGTGAGCCTCATACCTCAACCAACGTTTGGTGCAGCTGAGAGTTCAGGCACTGAGAGCCCAAGAGAATTATTAAATCCCGGCGCTACCAAACAGTTAAAGGCAAGAAAAACATCTATATTATGGGGCTTCCATTCTGACCTGTTTTTACCCAAGGGATAGAAAAATAAGACCACCAAGCAGTGTCATCAGAATCATCAGTTTAAATTTCTTAAACAGAATGAGTTCAATGTTTTTGAGCAGTTCAGTCCCTTGTGCGTGTGAGCTGTCTACGACAAGTTTCTTACAATGAATTACCATTAAGAGAATTACCATGAGGGCTTCCTTGTACTACCAGACGTCTCCATGATTGCAGGGACAAAAAAATCATTACTCGGGAACATGGAAGAGACTTTCACCCTGGGCTCAGCCCAGCTGTCCACTGAACAAGGGATTCTGCAATACCACTTGAGAAAATTTAGGGAGCTGAGAACACCATTGCAGAGCTCACAGATACGGTGCAGAAACTATCACCCTCTTGTTATGACAGCTGGAGGATAACCAGGATAAGGACACAAAAAATTGTGAAGTTAAGCATCTGTGAGTGAAGCCTCACATTTCTACACCAGCATTTCACAGATAAATGAAACTGCCTCTGTCATCAAAAAGACTTCCTGGGATGAAGAGATTGAGTCCATTTTAAACCCAACCTTAAAGGCTTTAAATTGACAAGTTGGAAGGTCTGAGATACATCTTCCAGAATGCTTTCTCAAAATCCAGAACTCTGTGGAAGAAATAGAGTTGAAAGTCATAATTTTGAATTTCTAAACATTGAGTACCATTTTCCCAGCTCTCCTCAATATTTTGACTCCTCTGTAAGAAAAATTCCTGTTTCCCAGCTGGCATCTGAAGAATACCAGGGAATGGGAATGTATTTAAAACCATGATGTTAAAATTGAAACCTTTCCTGAAGAAGAAATCAGGGATAACTTTAAATAAACTTATGGGAAAAAAAACAAAAAACAAAACAACAAACTACCCTACATTTTATTTATTTGTATTAATTGCCATTATTACATTATTTTGTGTAGAACATATCAGATGATTTTTAGCACTGGTTCCAAATTCTGTGGGCTTTCCCTGTCTCTAAAAGTCCCTAAGCAACAACCTGCTGAGATCTGGGAAGATGTGCCAGTCAAGCAACCACCCAGCACTTGTTCTGTTTCTTATATTCTCTCCCAAAACATCTGTTACTGGTCTCTGTCAGATGCAGAATACTGGGCTAAATTGAGTTTTGTTCTGCCCTAAAGATTATGTCATTGTGTAACAAATAAATATTTCCATGACACGAAGCGCATGTATTGATTCCTACCACCTTCTTCTGATGAGGTTCCAAATTCAGGTGGATCCAGAGGAAAGCCATGGTTTGGAAGAAGTCTCAAGGGGTTATCCAGCTAGGTCCATTTATTTCTATACCAGTTTGGCAGCTATTTTTCTAGCCGGTTTGGAGCAACCTTGAGTGAAGGACCACAGACTCCCTGGAGTTCATTGCCCTAATAGGAAACTCTTTCCTTATCTCCAAGCCATATCTCCTTTCCTAAAATTTAAGATGAGGCTGGCTCTCTTATCCTCAATAAACATGGAAAATGGATTATTCCTATTTTCTTTTCAATTTCTTCCCCCCAGCTTTAAGGGTTTTACAATTATTTCTTGCAATTTCCTTTCTGAACCAGCATCCTCATCTGTATGGTTTTTGGATAATCTTTAAGGTCTCTTCCAGCCAAAACCATTCTATGACTTTATTATCAGTGTTTCTTGAGAGCTCATGGTTTCTAATTGAGGACATTCCTATAGCTCTCTTCTTGATTTTCTCCTGTTATACTCTTCAGTCAAAAATCTAAGGTCCCAAACTGACGACAGTACTGTGGCTGAAGATTTATGCCATTTGAAAGTGACAAGGGAAGGGATCACTGTTTGTGTGACGCTTGCTCCTCTTGGGCAGGTCTGACTGTGCCACTAATGTCCATGGGACTCTTTCCTTCAGCAAAATCAACCCAGAGTAATATTTCAGATCCCAAATAAAAAAATAACTAGATCAAAGAAATAGATTCTGAAACAAAGCATCAAAGAAATTATCAGACATCGTTTGCTTTATTATCACCATCATAACAAGGCAACAGATTTCACTTCACACTTCCTTCTTGCAAGAGGTGAATTATGTTTTGTGGTTTACATATATCCCAAGCAGAAAGCACTGAGAGACATGGCAGCATTTTAATTAAAATTGATAAAGCCTCTCTGAAAATTAGTCTGGGGAAAACACATCTTGTAGAATACAGAGCTGCCAAATTTTGGCTGGAGGCTGAAGCGGGGTTTGCAGGGACTGGAAAGAACCTGTACTGGGCCAGTGGGAGACTGGGAACCAAATCACACTGGTACAATCACTTCTGCTGAATGAAAAAGTGCTCAAGGAAACAAAACAACTTTAATTACCAAAATGCCATCATGTGCAAACAAAAAGGAATTGAAGAGCTCGTCTCCTCTGTCATCTCCAGAAAATTCCTAATTCCTTAGCTCATTTTGCATGCATTGCATGATGGAAGATAGCTTGGCTTCCCATGCCTTCTCACTTCTGAATTCTGAACAGTATGTTCTCTAGAGCAGGAAGAATTCCCCAATAATTTTTTTTCCCTAGTTCTCTAGTATTCCCTACATAATACTAATGTGGCCTGAACTGTAACCTCTGTGTACCTACTCGATGTCCTAATAACAACCCATGAGGCTTGAACCTAGTGGAGAATAATGAGGTGGGGACATGTACCTGCTACTGCAAGATGAGTTTGGGCTAGGGCTGTAATACAAGGAATTTATGTTGAAAGGTCTCATGCCATGGATAATTTATTCAGCCCTGCACATGTTGCCATAGCCTGGAGTTTTTTCCAACCCTGTGACTGTCTTGTCTCTTCTCACCCTCAGTATCAGTTGTCTGGAAGTTATTTCTCTGTCCTAAACAGCCTCTAAACTTACATCAGACCAGTGGGAAATGACAATTTTGTTATCTCACGGATGTGGAAACCCAGAAGGCTGTAAGGGACCTACAGCTCTATAAGTAGCTCCACCTGATGATGTTCATTATAGCTTGTCCTGCAGGAATGGTGTGGATCAGAAGATGTGGAGGGTCTGGGCAGAGAAGTAAGGGGAGAGAGAGCTGCTCTGCCATCCCTACTGCATCTCTGTCTCCACTTGTGTCAAACATCCCTTTGGCAGAAGCTCGCAATTGCTGTGCAGGAGCATAAAGCAGGAGCTGTGTGCAGGAGGCAGAAGATTGGCAGGCCAGAAGCATCAGCTGTGCTATAAAAATTATGCTAATGTGCTAAAATGGAGTTTATTTGGAAATAACCACATTGCATTTTGGAGGACTGAGTTTCCTGGACCCTTAGTTTTTTTGTGTGTGTGCCTCTTTCTGCCACCCAGCTACATCTTGACCTGGTTCCTCTAACCTTCTGCCACAGACACCTGGGGCCAAGTGCAGAAGATGGGGTTTGTGTTAGCAGCAGCCACCAGTTAGCAGAAATAAACTACCTACCCCATTAAAAGCCTGTCACCTCTACTGTCAGCTTTACAGAAACTTTAAATCCCAGTAAAATGAAACACTAACAGCTGCCCGTTATTGCATATTGTGTCCTGTATTATTCCGTCTGTGCTGCAGTGAGGTTTAGTGGGGGAAGAATAAAAAAAATATATATCACACTTTCCCCCTTGCCAGAAGCAACATGTGCATCTGGAGAAATTTTCCCAGTGAGCAAAAATTGGATACAAAACCATATTCTGAGGAAATTGCATTTTATCTCATGTTTCCCATTCTGCATGAGCAATTATTTGTGTGGACATACAATTTCTTTAGCCAGCGTGTGCCCATGTCTTTGACTGTAGGTGACTTCAGAGCAGTGTTAGTTTTGTGCTGAATTTAACTCTAGGCACAGACTCCGCATAAACAAATAAATAAATAAATTAAAACACATTCACCCAGAAAAACTACACCATCACTAAGCAAAAAGCCCCTTTTGTCATTTTATATGTAATAGCTCTGCAGAGAATAGCCTGCTCTTTGTTGCCATCCAAAGAGGTATTATTTTATTTGACACCCATGGAGCTGCACAAATGAGAGTCAGCAGGCATCAAGCCGTCCTCTTGGAAAAAGAGTTGGCATCTCCCTCTCTGGCACATCTGGTGAGTTTGAATGGCATTCACTGGCACGGCTTTGCAAAATTAATTACATTCCAAAGCCTTGTCACAAACAATAAACCCTTGTGCCAAACGCTGATCTTTTGTTTTCTGCCAGATGTAATGCATCTGCTTCTCTTTATCAGGTTTAATCCTATTTGGCTTTTGCAGCGCAGTAAACAATGCTGGGGAAGTTGGAAATGAAAAGTGGAAGAATGTGGAAAGGCACTGAGCAGAAGAGACGGAGATGCCACGTGGTTGAAACACTTGGTCTGGAACAGCTGGATAATGTGTTGTCATGAGGCACAATCATGGTGAGAAAGGTCTTTCCTCCTCAGCGAGCTTGCATTGAGCAAAAATGTGAGGATAGTTCCACAGTGACCTGTCAGAAATCCCTCTGAATTGGCTTGGTGTTGAATGTCTTATTTCACATGTCTAGTTTTTCTCAATGATTTCACCATATAATCTGGTGCAGGGAGATCTCTCTCAGTGTTTTCTCTCAAACTCAAGGAAGGCTCTGTCCAAAAACAGAAATAAGGTGCCAGTAAGCTGCTGTCCCATTTTCCTTATCCTATACTTAGGACTACCAGACACCAACCCAGCAGTCAGAAGAGATGTCACTGGCTGAGGTTGTGCTCAGGCTCTACCAGACCTTTACACATTCTGTGCTGCTCACTGGCCAGCCAGATCCAGGCTCTTGCCTACATCACAGACCTGAGGTGTGTCCTCTTGTCCTCACCCAGTGAAATGTCCAAGTGGGACTCTAAGACAGAAAATAAACTGAGCTCAAAGCCAAAAGTGAAAACAATTCAAACATTTATTTTTGACCACATCAGAGCTTGATTATTTGTTAATCTTCAGAGAGAACTGAATGGGTTCAAAAGGAAATTGAATCCACCTGCTGCTGCCACCAGGCATGGTCTCAAAAAGTCTGTGATTCTACCATGTAGAAGGGCTTGGTTTTGTTATTCCTTCCCTCTCAGCCAGCCTCATGTACCTCACTGTATAGAAATACCCATGTCCTTCTGCTGCTGTGCTAAATATATTTTCAGTGGTGCATGTAGTTGCAAGCCTGTGACCCCCTTCAGTCCTTACACTCCATCTCCTGCTGTCTTTAATTTTGCTATGGCACAACAGGGATCTGAACTCAACAGCTCAGTTTCTCTTAAATTCCTTAAATTAAGCAAGCAGTGGTATGATTGCCACTACTGGGAGCACAAACCTTGCCTGGGCTGTGACAGAGGACCAGAGAGAAGCAGCCTGAAGTCCCTACTTGGTGCAGTTTGTGGTCTCTAGGGATGCCTTTGTCGCATGGACTTTTCTTTTTTAAATGCATTTTTCGAGAGGGATAATTTCTAACTAGTTCAAGGTTAGCAATTTCTGACTCATGTGAATTGGAAATAAACCAAAACAGTTTCAGTCACAGATGAGCTGGAGCTGAAGTAAAATTTACTGATTCAACGGTCTTCCCTCCAGGTGTATTGAAATCAAACCTGTATGACTGAAAAAAGCAGAAAGGAGAATGAATGAGGGAGCAGGAGACTGAATTTCAATTTGCCTGCCTAGTTTGCAATGTTTCCTCTATTTCAGTTCAAGGCTATTAATGCCTCAACTTCCTGATGTGAAACCATCTCGGAGGGACCGAGAGGTCCCAGAGCAGCATGCTGATGGACAACTCGGAGATAGGAAACGCCACCTGAATGTTTATTGGATAGTCTGTCACTAGATATGTTAATCCTCCTATGTTGATTGGTTGTTGTTGTATCACTGACTCCACCCTTCCCTTCTCCCCATTGGTTGTTGCATCATTTTCTCTGCCCCTCCCTTCTTCCCATTGGTTGTTGTTTTATCTCCCCGCCTTCTCCACAACCCTATTGGCCCTGGACCTCTATATCCATAGTCACTCAGAATCTTTCACCCTCTTTCGTTGTTGGACACCCTCGAGAATAAACCATTCTTGGAACTCCACGCGATTGGGCTCTCTGGGTTCTTTGTCTCTCCTAATGCACAAGCTATCCAAAGCTCTGGGGCGTGTGTTTGTGCCTTCCATGGGCATGGGTGAGAGAAGGCTCTGCCTGCACAGTACTGAATCTGGACTGGCCGGGCTGACCTCTCAGAAAAGCCGTAGAGACACTTTCGGAAAATGCAGAGACCTATCCTACCCCACCACCTCCCTGCGTTACTGATGTATTTAGAACTCTTTCCCCTCTGGCTCAAAACTTTCTGTAGAATTTTAAAATAAGGACACCAGTTTGGACACACAACTGCTATTCATCTCCACAACTTTATTCAAGCTTGAACGATAATGGGACATTTAAGCATGAGATCTCATTCCCTGAGATCTTCTTCTCTTCCTGTGCGTGAGTTTCAGGGATCGGTCACACCTTGGGTGTCTATGACAGTTATTGTTTCTGAGACAACCCAGATCTCACACTGGGAACTAACAAATGGAAGAAATAGGGCTGAATGAAACATCTCTGAGGGCCTCCATTAGAAATGTTCACAGTCCAAAGGAAACTCTCAAGTCAACAGCAGGAATTGGAAAGCAAGGATCTGAGAAGAAGCTAGTGAGAAGACTTTACTGAAACATGAATTGGAACTGGTTGCCTAGGGAAGTGATGGAATCACCATCCCTGGAAGTGTTCAAAGAACATGTGAATGTGGCTTTTGGGGAGAGGGCGTAGTGGTCAATATGGTGTTTCTGGATTATCAGATGGTCTCGAAGATCTTAGTGATCCTTTCCACCTAAAAGACTCTAAAATTCTAAGTCTGCAGAAATTACAAGAAGGAGTTTGTTTTATTCCAAGCATTTTAAAAAGGACATGAAAGGGACTTAAACTTTTCAAAGCTTAATTTTGGAAGACAACTAAAAGTTTAACAGTGATTACTGCAAGTTAACTTCTTTGCTCATTGTATACAACTCAATGCCACCTGAATTCCCTTGACAAGTTGTTCAGTTTGGAATTAGAGAGTTGGTGGTCACCGTGGCTCATCCTATCACTCCAAAGATCTGATCTTTGCTATCGTCACTGTGACAGAGTCAGCCAGGACAAGTAATTTTATTGCCATGTCTTACAGTTTTTCCCCATCTGAAACATGTAAATTGTAATAATGGCTTCATCAGCCAATTGCTCTGAGATCTCCAGATGAAAATTTGCTGTGCAATGGTGGCACTGTATGTATGCCTTGCTGGTAACACCTACAGCCGTCATGGTCATGGCCTTGGAGGGTTACCCATCCCATGGGTGTGTGAAAATCATGACCATGGGGCTCTCAAGATTCTGCAATAAATACACAGTCACAGAGGCTGGATGTCTGAGAATTCCTTAATTACAAATTACTACAAAATGACTATCAATAAAACAAACAGTCAAACAAAATCTATATATATACACGCCCACACATAAACATATAAAATTTTAGAATCATAGAACTCTCAAGGTAGAAAAGGATCTCTAAGAACAGCATGTCCAACCATCAACCTCGGATCACCGCCATGCTCACCATGAGACTCTGTCCTCAAGTGCAGTATCCACATGTTTTGTCAACACTTACAGGGATGGTGAGTCCAAAACTTCCCTGGGCATCCTGTGCCAATGTTGCACAGCCATTTCTGTGAACAAACTTTTCCTAATATCTGATCTAAACCTCCCCTGGTGCAACTTCAGACTATTTTATCTCGTTCTGTCACTTGTTAACTGGAAGAAGAAACTGATATCCACCCCCATACAACTTCCTTTCTGGTAGTTGTAGAGAGCAAGACTGTCCCCTGTGTCGATATATGAGATATGTTGGAAGCTATTATAAAATTTCAACCAGTGAAGTAAATATATGCTTATGAACCTTTATCCATGTCAGTGTCTGTAAATACATATGTGAAGTGTTACAGGCACAACTTGCACCAAACCATTCCCAGAATTTGGGGTTAATAAAAAAGTCTCACTTCAAAAATTACCTGCTTCATGGAGTCCAGAGTCAGACAGATGTCCCCCTCAAGGGTCCTGTCTGTCTGGAAGATCTCATACAGGGAAGATCTTGCAGAAAAGTTAATTTTGTGGAGGAATTAAGTTATTTTTTATACTTTTTTTGGGGTAGACACAAGTGAAGAGGAAGTTGTGTCAGGGGATGTTACGGTTGAATATTAGGAAAAAGTTTTTCACCCAGAGGATGCCTGGGCACTTGAACAGGGAAGGGATCACAGCACCAGCCTGGAATAATTCAAACAGTATGTAGAAAATGGTCTCAGGGACACAGTGTGGGGTTCTTGGTGTTGCCCCATCCAGAGATGGACTTCGATCCCTGTGGTCCCTTCCAGCTCAGAAAGAGATTCGATTCTATTCTATTCTATTCTATTCTATTCTATTCTATTCTATTCTATTCTATTCTATTCTATTCTATTCTACTCTACTCTACTCTACTCTACTCTAATCCATTCTACACTGAAACTGATAAACTCTCTAATAATATCCATAGTAATTACAATAAAGAGTACAACTTCAAAGTGAATCCCCAGCCATCTTAATTTCTACTAATAATATTATTAAGCAGATATATGAGGAAGCTGCAACCTATCTGATTTGTGCTAATATCTGTGTGAAATTGCCATAAAAATTTTGCACATGTGCAGTAACTCACAGCAGGTCATCCTAGAACCTCAGGGTCATATCAGACCCACAGACACATATCTGCTTCCAGAGAGAGAAAGTGAAACATCTTATGCATTGTCTGAGGGGTTGTAATCCCAGCTCTTCACATTTCCACTTTTCTTTACAGAGTCTGTTCCTATTATGCATTTTTAAATAATTGCATCTGTACTCAACTGAACTGTGGTCTTTTCCTCTTCATTAAGTATTCTCTAACACTGTCCAGGATGAGATAATTATAAAGTTGACACAAGATAATTACAAGTAACTAATATATTCTGACAGTGACTTTCTTCTCCCCATCATGCCTTTCATAGGCTCTGTTTACTGTCTGTTTATCTTTATCTATCTGCATATCTAGAAGGTATTGTCCTGGACACCCTGTTGCAATTGTCAGCTTTACAAATTAATGGAGAACAAAATAATCTTTGTCTTTTTTCAAGTTTTGTTACTTTTCAACTATATCAAAGATATCTTACTTTTCCATTAAAAAGGTTTCTGAATCATTCTAGGTATACATATATTCAAATTATTCCCTTTCCTTAATTTAGGTTTGATTCTAAATCCATTGAGGAGCATAAGAAGACAACTAAATCTCACTGAAGCCAGTAGATATTCATGCTCTGTAAATTGCAGTTTGCAGTGACCTGTATAACTCAATGTATGAGTAGTTGATTTCCCTGTTGTCACTTCCAGACCGCTGTATTTCACTCGGCATTGTTAGCTATACAATTTTCTTGCAATAACTGAATACCTTTAGGAGTTACATGGCACGGCACTTACAAGGTTTAAATATTTCTTCTTCCACTGCAGAAAAGTTAATTGCACTGGGGCTGTGCTTTGCCAGCACCAATTAACACAGAAGCTGAAACTGCAGCTTAACATTCTGCTCGTGTGCATGGGTCTGATTTGGGACATCTCAAGTACCTGCCCTCCCACATCCCTTGTTCCTTCCCGAGGCTTTGTAGGGGTTCTTGCCACAGTTTTCAAACACTGGGGTTTTGTTTAAATGGTACGAAGCAAAAGCATTGTAAATAGAAGGAGATTTTAGAGTTTCATGGAGGTTTACAGTTGAAGAATCTCCTCCTGGTTCAATTATGCTTGAACAGCACAGTAACCCTACCCCAATTCCCCAGCTTCCAGGAACCTGCAGGTATCCATTGCTCTGCCTTGCTGAAAACAAGTCAGGATTTTGGCATTTACACCTGTATAATTAAAAGAAAATTTAAGAAAACCCTACACTTTCCTATTACTTTAAGAATGTTTCTAAACAAGAGCCTAAAGGAAATGACAGGAAGAAGAAAGGAAGAGTGTTCGTATCTCTTAAGCTTGGTAGGTGAAGTGGAACTGTTGGGTTTTCAGCTCTGAAACAAGTATATTCTTGAAGCAAACAGCATGGCAAAATCTATCATCACTGTAGTTGACTTGAGCAGCCATCAGAATCCCCATCCTTGTATCATGGTCAGATTAGGAGGAGAAATGGACAATGCAATCAGTTACCTTTGATTCTTTCTTTATTTGCTTACCAGAACACATGTTCTGCTTTTCCTGAGTAGAGTTGAAAACATTTGAACATTCTCATACTCACAGAACAAAGTTTATTTCAGGCAACACCTGTGTCTCTGCCTTCAAAACACCTTGGAGAAACTTCAGCAATATTTTCCCTACACTAGGTACAGGGAACTGTTATGTAAAGAAAACTAGGTTTAGATTTACAAGCAAGGCTTAGGTTTCATCACTGTAATAACTAATTTTAAGCCACCCTTAAGCTGTTCCTTCCATCTGCAGGAACAGAAGTTCACGGAATTAATCTAGCTCAACATTTTATCGAGGTAGGATGCTAGCCAGCTACATACAGGAACTGTACTCTCCTACACTCCATACTGGTATATTAACCCTTATGCCTTGATCCTTCTGTGGTTTCACTTCTTCTGGAAAATAAAGAAACATGCCTGAGTTTTTAAAAAATAATCTATGTTATCGCTCAAAAAATAAAGACTTACGTGTATATATTCTTAACCACTCTTAATATTCCTACCTATGCACTAGCTGTACCTGACTATCACAACAGCTGTAGTCCCAGCCCCCAAAACAAATATTAACATTATCACACTACTTGCCTTTGTGGGAGTTTCACAGATTTTAAACCTTTCAACTTTTTTCTTATTGTTTAACTCACATATTCCAAAGTCCAGTATTTATTAAATACTTCCCACCGTCACCTTCAGTTATACCAGTTTCACTCCTAAAGTGTTTAACTCCTTAACTTCTTTAACTCCTTGGGTTCTTAATATAATGTATATAATTTTCTTTGTATTCATCATACAAAACTGCTACCAGCTATGTCTCATCTCATCAGTAAACTAAGGAAGTTTTATGTTTTTCTGAGGAATAAGTTAATGATGTACCCCACTTCTTAGAGAAAATAACAATGGAATGAAAATAGGGAAATTTGACTACACAGTCTTTGCTTAATCTGTGAGATGATTCTTTAGGAAAAGGTGGGTAAAGTGAATTACCTCTGTGAGATAAATACACAACCTAAAATGACTGGAGCCGATAAGCAGTTAGCAAAATGCAGGACATTGAAACGACAAATCAGTCCCCAAATGTTAGTATAATTCAATGGAATCAAGTTGCTAACTCTCATTAAATCTTTTGTAAATATTCCCCAAAACTGTCATGTAAGAAGCAGCAGGCTGGGTTAGCTCGGACACACAGGGAAACTCAGGATAATGCCAAGTGGGCAGTGGCAGAGTTTCAGTGGCATAAACCTGAGGCAAAATATAGAACCAGGTCTTCTGAACTCACGACAAGATGCAATATCAATGTTTCCACTGAAGAAGTCATAGTTTCTCCATTCACATCTAAAAAAAGTGAAAGAGAAAAAAAAATCTGTAGAAATAAAGTAATTCTGTGGATAGAGGAGGCATGTGGGCTTTTGAGGGCTCTGTCATTATTAACAACTACTGGACAGAGCCAAAACTTAGAATGACCAGACTGACCACTGTCCAGTAAGTGACAGATCATATAATTACTGAGCTACAGAGCATAAAAACAACTGACTGCTTCCAATTATGATGTGAAAGGGCAACTTCGCAGTTGTGCCACTTAGTACTGCTGGGGGAAGGCAAAGGAAAATGTGTTAAAGGCCTAATGAGGTGTGTGGGTGGAAGTTACTGCCACAGTTTATGGCGGTTCAAGTTGTTATTTCCTACCATGTGTCACTATCCAAGGGAAAGAAGGAACGTGAGTGAGGCAGAGATGGGAGCAGAGTGTGGGAAGGCATTTTCTCACTGGGATACCTACAAGTAAAGATTTCCTTTCTCTTACTTCTTCCTGGACAATCAGACAATACATTAAAAGAGACATTTAAGACTCCCAGACAGTTCCAGGAATTGATTCAGCATTTTTACAATCCAGGAGACACATTTGTTTATTCTACAGAGCCTGGAGAATTATTCCCCCAAAGTCTTTAAAAACCACATCAAGGAAAAAAAAAAGAAAAAAAAAAGAGGTGAGGGCCTCTGTACACCTGCAGGAAGAGACAGCCCAGGGAGAGACAGCACTGTGTAAAATGTTGGGTGAAACTATAACCCCAATGAGAAACTCTCAAGGTGCACTCAGTCCATATAAACTTCTCCCCTTGAAAGGCCCACAACATCCTCCACTTCATCACAGAACACATCTCGTCACTTATAGCTGGCACACACAGCTGAGATGGCAGAGAGTCAGCCACAGCATCTAACTCATTTGGCACTCCTTAATTTAAGAGAGAAATTACTTCTGAGTAGATTAATTGGTTTTTCCAAGGGGTATTTGCAGCTTATCCTTTTGGCAATAGGGTTTTCAGCACTGCCTTTGCATCTACGCTCAAGGGGTGAAGGTGTCAGCAGCCTTGCTCTGTGCAAAGAGGATGCAAAATCTGTAGAGAAATACATACAAATAGTTATGTGGTGGTTTGTGATGACATCAAAATATTGGCTCCTTAAGATTTCATTCAGAATATTCAGCCCCACATGGTCCTTCCAGGCCTGACAAACTGGGGAGGCACTAAATCCTGAATTATTAGGAAGTATCTGGCATTAAAGGGAAGAGAAGAAGGAAAAAGGCACAAAGAGACATTGTTATTTTCCTACTTTTCCAAAAAGAATGACTCCTGAAAAACCCTCAAAACCCATAACTGAATGTTGGATGAGAAGAGGGTGCCTTGCTTTAATTGCTAGTAGGGCTACTGCAGAATTTCTACTACTAAACATTTTGGGTTGTTTCTGGTTTGGACTCAATTTTTGCAAGTTTCTACAAGATGATCCAAGAAAATAAATAATCAGCCTGGAGAGAATTTAGGTGACATTTAAATAAAATAACAATTCAGATATTCCTCCCACAGCTGGCTTACATCTTCTACAGATAAACACCCCCTTGTCCTATCAATCCCTGCAGCCCCTGCTGACCCCAAGGGAATCATTCAGAGGGTTTTTTCAGGAAAATTCAGGTGTTAAACCTTCCCTTCCCCTACAACACCAAACAACAGGATCCAGTAGCATTTTCATATCAGTGTGTTTCCTATGCACATTGTAGGTGAGAACAGCAGAATTTTCACTCCAGCTCCCCCAACAGATCCAGACATGCTTCCATCATTTTACACCCAATTTTCTCAAACATGTGGATAGACTTTGGATCTCCTGCTCCCCACAACACAGAGGAAATCACAAAACTCCCTTGGTTCCAGGTGACTTAGAGGGGTCTCAGCCAGGGAGCCCTCAGGAGCCAACACCTGCTTCAAGAGTACTCATTTCATTTTATTGTGTATCAAATGTGCAATGCATTAAAAATTGCGAAATACGAAAAGCCTATTTAATCAATCAGCTCTAAATCCTTCCCTTGAGCTGTAGCAGGAATCTTTGTATAATGAAGGGTTCAGGGGTCCACCAAAAATGCTCAGCTAGGATCTGCCAAGGCCTCCTCTGTGCCTCCCCATCCGTCAGTTATACTTCTATTTTCCTTGAACATAAAAAGAAGGTATTTCCCCAATTAGTACACAAGCTATGTGTTCTTTTTCTTGTTCAGAGTGTCACTGCTTAGTTCCTACACAAAAAAGAGATTTTTTGATCTACAAAAATTAGATTTTCAGTCAACAACAAGCATGTTAGCACAAATCTTTCGTGCTTGTATTAGTACTCTCTATGTCGTGGCATATCATTTTGCACACTATCAATATCAATGTAGTGACACCATGGAAAAACATTGGAGCTACTGTTCAACTTCCAAGAAATAACATCAAAATAAACCAACCGACCAATCAAAGAAACAAACCAAAAAAAGTCAAGTGAAAAAGTGAATTAAAGTGAATTTTAGAAGTTTTTTCTCTAGTTTATCATTCTCCTCGTGGAAACCTTTTTTCATGGAGAGAGGATGAAATATTTTTATTCTTATTTGATGAAACAACTATGTTTGACAGAAAGCTGTCAGGAAAAAAGTGATCTGAGTTTCTCTCAGCATGAGAAGGGCATCTCAGCAGAAAAGGGGCATTGGTCCTGGGCAAGGAGCAGAAACCTCTGGAATCTCTGGGAGCCAGCTTGGGGTGAATAGAGAAGAGGAAGAACAAGGATTTATCGACAGTTTCTAAGTATAATCCAGAGAAGCAAATGAGCTTAGGGAAATGTTTTGTCCATAGAGTAAATCTGACAGATGTAGCTGAACATGGGTTGTTTTTAAACCCTGATGAAAAGTAGTCTGAGACATTTGTTTCTCCTGGCTGTCGTGGCAGAGGTTAGCTACACGCTTCTGTTTGTCGTGACATCCAAGGGTCTGGGAAATGTTAGTTTCTTTTCCTGAGGAGAGGGTGCTTTGGAAGCAGGTTTGTGGTAAATCTCGGTTTCAATTAAAGCAACCATGCAAGAATTTTCTTTCCCTTTTTCCTTTTTCCTTTCCTTTTTTCTCTTTTTCTTTTTCTTTTTCTTTTTTTTTTCTATTTCTTTTTCTTTTTCTCTTTCTCTTCCTCTTCCTCTTCCTCTTTCTCTTCCTCTTTCTCTTTCTCTTTCTCTTTCTCTTTCTCTTTCTCTTTCTCTTTCTCTTTCTCTTTCTCTTTCTCTCCCTTTTTCTTTCTGATTTTCCTTTTCCTTTTTTCTCTTTTTCTTTTTCGTTTTTCTTTCTCTTTCTTTTTCTTTCTCTTTTTTCTTTTTCTCTTTCTTTTTCCGGTTTGACTGACCTTGTCAAAGTGGAGGCATTTTGACATGGCATTGTGGCTCTTCACCTTGCAGCTGGAGAAGTCCTGCTTTAGGATTCCACATACTTGAGAAAATGATGTTTGAATTTCTTGTATGCACTTTCTGAGATGAGAAGGGGGCTTTTCAGTTGTCTGAAAGTCCTAGAGAAGCACATACTCTATTTTGCAAAGTTTTCAATGGAGGCAAGAGTTTTGCGTTAAAGCACTGGAAAAGTAAAACCCATTACATCTGCAAAGGAGTTATTTTGTCATGAGACTCAAATCACAGAGGGATGCAGTGTAAGTCACTCTTTCCCCAGCCTATTTTCTTTTTAAGTGTTGTAATCCCAGAAGTGGGCTGGTGCAGGGATTGGAGGTGGCTCTGCTGTCGTGAAAACTGTTTTATTAGATAGAGGAAACTTTTCATAAAGAAGTGTCTTCAAGAGAAATTCTTCAGACCCTTTGAGCTACACCAAGCCACTATATTTTATTTTCCACAGGGGAAGAAAGCTGCAAGTAGGACTAAGTCTGGAGTGACTTTTGCTTCCACAGGAAACTCTCCTGTTGAATGTTTGATAGCGCTTGTATATGGCAATTCTCCTTACTAGTACTTCACAGAAGAATAAAATCACTTTCCTCAAATCAAAACTCCAGCAGAGAGGTGGCCAGATATTTTTTCCCCTTTTTTTTGTTCTCTCAAAAAAAGTTCTGAAATCTCACTCTAACCACCCAGGTATGTATCAAAATTTGCAATTTCTAGCTACTATTTTTCTTTGGTATAGGAGTCTTTGACATTTCCACATGACTGAAACACTCACCACAGCTTTCATGGACTAATAAAATGGCATCACACTGAAATGGAATTCATGCCATAGTTATGGATGTGGAGCACAGGCTGTTCCTCGACCATGAGCCAGAACAGGAACTGTGGCTTGAAATTTAAATCAAGTCTTAAGTGTCAAGTTAGGGAAAATATTGCATATTTAAGTCTGTTTATCTTCCTCTTGCAGATTAAAATTGTATGGGTGCCTTTGAGACAGGCTATTATTTTATCTGCTTTAAGCCACAGAAAATAATTTTGTCTAAAATGTACGTGTACAAACTCTGCTCTAACATTAATTCTTTTTAACTCAGAGGTATAGCACATTCTTTGTAAAAAGAAAAGACATTTTCTTCATGAGACATCCACACATCTTTTTCCTTCAACACGTGTTGCACTAAGAATCAGATATTTTGACCCCTGTGTGCCAGGGAAAACTCTACCAGTCTTGTCAGAATAGATAAAATTAACTTTGCCACTTTCTCCATATTTATATAGCTATGATGAAGTAAAAGATTCCCAAATGTTTTTTGAGAAATATTTTTTCTAACATAGACAAAAGTGAATTTGTACTTACTTTCTCCTTGTCTTTGGCACTGGGAATTGAACATTTCTTTCTTCATCTGTATAAAGCTCTGGGCAGTCTCAGCCATAGATTAAGGGCTTTTTAACTTATTCCCCTTTAATAAATCTAAACACTGGCTTCTTATCAGTCCTGTGTGCACAGGAGAAGTGGTAGATTCTGTTCATAATGCATATTTAGACAGGAGGGATTGTAACGTCACTTTTTCCTCTTATATGCTCCATCTCCTCATAGCTGTCAGGAAGCCATGGTCCAAAAAATGTGTATATCTGCATTTATTACTGCTTAGAAATGAAGCAGTGACTTGTTAACACTTAATTATTTTGGTGAGATGCAGCTTTAATTTCATATGTGACATAAAACTGAGACCTGGAAAAGCCTCGCTGGACTATTCAAACACCCTTTTATTACAAGCAAAAAATAAAGAAACCAAAACAAACTACACGAAGTTTCCACGGGAAGCAAAGAACAATCCAAAAGGCAGCAAGCCAGACAGAAAACACTCAAAACATTAGAAACAAAACAAAGATTTTAAAAAAAAAAAAAATTCTTTCAAAGACAAGTGCACCAATTAATGTCTAAGCAGTTTTGCATTCTCCTGAAGCATACCAGCAACTTGATTGAAAGGAATGGCAAACACAAACCTCTGCACTGTAGGTGGTCTTCGACAAGATTTACTGAAGTAGTGCTTATGTCAAATAATATGGAAAACAGACCCAAAACCAAGCATTTATTTTTAATAATAAGCTTAGAAATGAAGACATAGGGAAAACAAAGGAGGATAGTCTTGAACGTATTAGGAGTAGACATGGGAAAACTATCCTTTTCCCATCTCTGTCAAACAGTCTTGGTGTCTTTGGGCTTGTGGATGAAGATCTAACCCTCACTATGCCTCAGTTTTCTATTTTAGAAACAGATATTAGTTTTAACATCTTTTTTAAAAATAAAGGCTTTTAAAAGTATGATCTCTGAGACATTTGGAGTGGTACATGTTTTTTGTGTGGCTGCTGTAAAGTGCCAGGGACACTGTGGAATTTGATCATCATTACTGCATGTATACACTACAAAAATAAAAACAAAATATATGTTCAAATTTCTTATGTCCAAATCTTTACTCTTAATATAGACCATTCTGTTCCCCAAGGCTGTGTATCACTTTTACAGTTATCAAGATACTGCATAAGAGTTATCACCTGCTGGAGAAAATAGGGCCTCTGCAGAGTATTAGACTTGCTAGCAATTTTTTTTTTTTCAGATTTCGACTAAGATCAGGAGTACTACCAGCAGTTCTGCAAAAGCTTCAGCAAACATGGAAAAGAACGGTTTTAAAAAAAAGCTTTAAAACTTCTGAAGCTGATGAATTTGAAGTAATGTCATCACACACTTGCTCTAAATAGAACTTGTTTGTTTTTCACAGCTCTTCAACAATTAGCATTTGGTATGGTGTCTGCATGTTTGCATAGATGATAATCCCCAACCTTTCCTAAGAGAGAGATTCCGACACCACTGTCTGATCCTCTGGCAAGATGCAGTTTGCAATGGAAACACCCACTCTGCTTTCAGCCTCAGGCAACAAATCTATCTCCTTCTAAACACTAGGCTCCTTTTGAGGTTGTCTTTTCCATACATTCTCCTTTCCAAGAGCACATTAGAAAATCAGGTGTATGTGTAGGATGAGAAATAGAGCAAACTTGTGCATGCAGTCGCTCGTGTTTGAGTTCCTCACCTCTGTCCAGGTCATCAGTTTCTGGTAAGATGGAATCAGAGAGTGATTGAACATAGAAACGTCGAAACATAGAATCATGGAATCATGGAGTCATAGAGTCATTGAGTCACAGAGTCATAGAATCATAGAATGGTTTGGGTTGGAAGAGAAGGGGCTTAAAATATCATCTTGCTCCAACTCTCCTGCCATGGGTGAGGATGCCAATCACTGAATCAGATTGTTTCGGGCCCATCCAACCTGTCCTTGTACTCTTCCAGGCACCCACAACTTTTCTGGAGAGCCTGTGCCAGGGCCTCACCATCGTCACAGTGATGAATTTCTTCACACCATCTAACCTAAAATTGGCCTCTTTCAGCTTAAATGCCTTGTCCCCTGTCCCATCACTCTCTGCCCATGTAAAAAGTCCTCTCCCTCCTTTTTATAAGCCCCCTTTAGAGGAGGGAGAGCACAGTATGGTCTCCCCAGAGCAGTCTCTCCTCCAGGCTGAGCTGTGAAAACTCTCTCAGCCTGTCTCCACAGTAGAGGTGCTCCAGATGTCTTTATGACTCTTCATGTTCTTCCTTGCCATTTCAGAAAAGTGTCAGCAACTCTCCCCTGCCCCCTTAGCCAGCAGAACAAGCCTTTTAGTTTAGTTTCTTGTGGCAAAGAGCTGATAGCCTCTCTCTCTGCAGTCCACAGATGCAAAATTGTCTTCTATTCATGTCCTGGTGACATTCGACATCGAGGTCCAAGACAGCTGTTTGCATTGCTTCCTGTAGACATCCTGTTTTAAAGCCACAGAATCACGGAATGGTATGAGCTGGAAGAGGCCTTGAAGATCACGGAGGTGGAACACCTTCCATTATCCGAGATTGCTCCAAGCCCTGCCCAGCCTGGCCTTGGACAAAGAAAAACTCAATCTTCACTCAGGTCTTTCCAAGATGCATAAATGTCCATGCTTGGAAAATGAGGTCTGAACTCAGAGCACAGGGACATACTCACCTGCCAGCCTGCGGCAGGCATCTGTGACCTGCTCCTGGCCCAGAACTGGCATCAAGGGGAGTCTGATTCTCTTTCCCTCACTGTAGTCACCATATTGAAGGACCTAATTCTACCATGAACTGTATAGGTGGCTCTTGTCCGTGATATAAATGCTCTGTGTGATAAGTATCAGGCTGCACAATGCAGATCACATTAACTTAAAATCTGTTTACTGAACCTCTCCTTCCAGTAAATCTGTGTAGCTACACAGGCCGAATTCCAGGTTTTGAAAATTTCTCCAGGTATCCAGGGCATGAAAGCTGAGCCTTGCACATCATCAAATGTCAATTCCACAAAATGGGAATTCGTCTCCTAAAATACTGTAACTTTTTTGAAAGTGTTCATTTTGCTTTTGATTTATACACAAGATCTCTTTGGAAATCCTGGGGAGGTATTTACACTTGAATTATGTTCTCCTTATGTTGTGCCATTTGAGTTGCCTAAGGTGTGTGGCTTTTGCAAAAATAAATCCTTTTTATTGAAATGAAGATAACAACCAGATCATGAAATAGGAAGAGAAACTCTAACGATGCTTAAAAAGTGATCTATTGCTAATGGTATGAGGTGCATAAACTTTTACAGAAATGCTTTCACTCAGACATGAATTATTGATACCTGCTGTGTGCAAGGTGTAAAAAACAGATGTGATAAACAAAAAAACAACTGTGACAAGCATTTTATTGTTCGTTATTTTATTATTATTTGCCCATTTATAAAGATGAAGAATACAGGGCAGCCCTTGTCACCAAGCTTCAGTAGAAATCAATCTGAGAAATAATTAAAATAATTTAATCTTTGCAATGTTTATTGAAGCAGTCTAAAGGCAATTGAGCTGAAACTGGTTCTCCGCAACCTGTATATCTCCATACACTTCTGCTCTAAATTGAATAGATATCCTCTGGGCATGAATTAGAGGGATGAAGTGATAATTAAAATGTAGAAACCTGAATTAGGATCAAGGCTGTATTTCTGAACATTCTACAGAAATGTAAATAGAGATAATTCGGGTCTTTGCCTGCCTATCCATTCATCTTTCCTCTTTAATATGAGATTAAGGGAATATCCACCAAAGGTGGACTTAGAATCTAAAATATGTTAAAGAAAAAGTATTTCCATACTGTGCTCTGAAATTGGTGGCAATAATTCCCCAGTCTGTTATTAAAGCCAAGACTTTCAGAGGATTACAAAGGGTCTGGCACGTATTTAGATAAAATATTCAGAGTTCTGGAAGGGTCAAAGCTCTTGTTCTCCTTGGTGTGTACCAACTTTTAGCTACTGAGACTCAAGAAGAAACTTTTCTGCCCTTCTGAGCAGACTTTGCTTTAATTGCAAGGCCTCTGGCCTTTCAGAGCAGGTGGCTCCGGCCCCCTCTGGATGATCATACAGCTGCTGCTTCTGCTGTTCCACAGTTTTATTGTCCTTGGAGAAGAAATTGTTTCTTGATGAGCTTCAGCCTTTTAGAATTGCGTGTATAAAAATGCTTGGTTGTAATACGTTCTTCTTTACTGCAAGAATTACACAGCAAATAATCAGCTGGAGCTGAGGAATTTGCATGCATAATTAGATCACTTGTATGCACAGTTCTGCATACAGCTTGACGCTGAGGCTGATAACTCTGAAGAACCAGACAACATTCTTTTGGTTGAGTTCCTCAGGATTGGTGTTAGCCAATCTCTGTTTCTGAAGATAAGGTCAGTATCTGCACATAAATCTATTGAGGAAAGATCAATAATGACACAAAGACATATCCAAGCTGATTTCCAGCTACAGCCCCATATCTGCCTGATGGAATCTTGGAGGCTCTTAAATGAGGGACATTAATTAAATCTTTGAATTCTTAGTTGTTCCTGTGTCCTCCTCTGGCTAAGCCTGAAAGTTAAAGTTGACATTAAACTGTCTGACTAAGACCGTTTAAAGTACAGCCTTTAGTGTAACACCCTGATACAGACTGAATATATGTTCTGGACACTCACAGTCCCCAGAAAAGATTTGCTGTCCACAGGGAAGCTTTCACATTGCTACAACATTAGGTTTTTCCAGTCTGTCTCACTGGGAACTGGCCCTTTACATTTGGAAACAGCCTTTTAGCGGCTGCCTTGCAAACAGCTACAGTGTTTATTTATTTTAGTCACTCCCTATATTTGCTTCCCATCACTTTTTCCTTCTGATTTCTTAAGAAATGGCACACGTTTTCTGGGGGAAGCAGTACAGCCTACAGGATTGGACACTGACGGGATGAAAAGGAAATCTTGATTTTCTTCCAGGGCTTCTGTGTGTTGTGAGTCACTTCACTTCTCCATGCCTCTATTTCTAGCAGTGGAACGGATGATGTTATATCATTTCTAAAGCCCTTTTCAGATAACTTGATGAAAAGTGCTCTGTCAAAAGTAGGTAATATCTTGCATCTGCAAGTCCTTAGTGTTGTGGGATGTAAGTTAACTGTGTGCTGTGTTTGGCAAAAGCCATTCGCAGCAGTTCTCTCTCCCTTGGCATTAGGAAAACAATGAAAATAATTAACCTCCCTTCCTGAACTGTCCTAATAGTGTTTAATTTCTTTTTACATGCAGACTGTACTTGTAGGTTTAAGGATTTGTATTGAAGCTTTAGAGCTCTGACACCAAATATGTTGAGATTAGTAAAAAGATTCTAAAGATTTCAGTAGGGTCTGGAGGAACCCCACTTTTTATTCTTTTTTTTCTTTCTTTCCTTTTTCTATCTTCTTTTTTTTCTTCTTTTTTTACCTTTTTCTATCTTCTTTTTTTTCTTCCTTTTTTTTCCTTCTTTCTTCTTTTTTCTTTTTTATCTTTTTTTTTTTCCTTCCCTTTTTTTTTCTGTGAGAAGAAGGAATGTGGGTGCTGCATGGACTAAATTATCTAAATGGAGATGTCTTCACACTGGAAATTATAAGATTACTTTGGAGATTTTTGCCAGCAGCATTTGGACTGGACAACATCCTGCTACTTTACTTTCCATGCCTTATTTGAAAACATTTTAAGAGGATGAAGAATTTCCTCTTATAGTTTAACAGACTGCAAAGAAGGAAGGTGGAAAAATCTCTTTCTGTGTATAACGTGAGATGTCTATTAGTAAAACTATATAAATAGCCCACAATATATCTTTCCCTCAACAAAAGTACTCAAATAAATGTAAAATGTTTAACTTTCTTCTCTTTTCTTAATTTTTAATTTTCTTAAAAATAATTAATCCGGCCCACTTCACTCTCAATTCACTCCAAATAATCCCTAAACACAGTTGGAACACAGTTAGAACTGTAATTTAGTTGAATTCAAAACTAATTTTCCATTTGTAGTGAAAAAAAGGTTTGTTTAATAAAACTTATTAATATTTTGGAGGATTTATTCATTCTTTTTTTTCCTAATATCCCCAAGCTATGGTGGCTGAAACAAACATAACCTCTACATGTGTAAGAATAAAATTTGTGGATGTGGATGGAGAAATACACAAAAAAATCTCAGAAACTTTGCATGCAAAATAACCAATCCAAATCTTTTTTGTATATTAAAAGTACATAGGAGTTTTCCACAGAGATAATCTTAAACGTGTTATTAAAACATCAGAAACTGATTCTACCTTTTTTCTTTCCCAGCTTTTTTCAATAATGTTAAGCTCTATATAAGAATTTGTCTTGATGATTTGTTTCATCTGTATTTCATTTAGTTTTGTTTCCAACTTACACTCCTCTCTATGTGTTTTACATTATAAAAACAGTATTATTATATTATAAAAATTATATTTTGTGTATATTTTGGGGGGGGGTGGGGTTAATGCTTGTTCAGTATCATCAGGTCTTTCATCTGTGAATAAACTCCACAAAATCAAGTAAGTTTGGTCACATCATTTTGATTTGTGTGCAAATTGTCAACCTAAAATCATACAATATCCACCTCTTTATCCACAATATCCTTAGCAGTTAAAGGAGTGTTCTGCTCACTGGGTGTAGCCATTTTGAAGAACAGATATGGTGTAACATCTTCTGGGAGCACAACTGATCTTCTCAACTCCTTAATGCATTCCTTCTGAAATCTTCATTTCTCAATACGCACATGTCTGTGTGCACACTCTTTTTGGTACTTTCCTACAGTGAATTTGCTTTACAAATAAGTGAAGCTCTGTCTAAAAATTATGCCCTGCTTTGAGATATTTGTTCCCACATTATATTTGATATTACATGTTGCTTGAATTCTATTTGCATTTTGGAATGTTTGTCTTTGAATATTCTGCATTCATTTTGCCTCCGTTTCCTTCTGAAAAATCATATTTGTTCTGGCTCTACTATGCCTTCATTGAAATAAATTTTTAAAAATTTAAATCAGAAAGAGAATATTTTCTTTTTTCATTGAGAGAATCGGATTTAAAATCTGATTTTAAATTAGAGATTTCAGATTTCATGCTGTGAATATTTAATATTTTTTAATATTCTTAATGTGCTACAAATCTCAAAAGTTTCCTCATTTTTACAACCTCATGAGAGTCTGACACCACCTAATTTCAGATCTTTTCAAGTAAATATGTTTAAGGCACTCAGGTAACCTTTTAGACTTCATCATGTAGTTATAGGTTATTAAATGCATCCAGTCCTTTAGCCCAGTGACAGCAAAAAATTAATTTGGAACATTAGGCCAGACTTTATAGTTATCAATATTAAAAATCAACTGGGTTAATCAGTTCATGATGGAAAATTTTATGACAAAAAGAGGAAGATGTTTTTGAAAGAAAATGTTTCCCTGTACATTGCTGCTTTACGTGGACGTAAATGTAATGATGTAATTTTTCTGCAGGAACTTGGGATTTTGTCAAATCTGTATTTAGCATTTGCATTCTCCATTTGTGGAGTCAAAGCCTCTTGAACCTGCTTTGAAACTCTGCAAACACTTCAGCCTACTGTCTGAGGGGTTTGTCTTTTGTGCAAAAAACATTTTAGGTAAGCAAAAACACCCTTCAAAATGCAGAGGCTGTCCTCAGCATGGAAAACAAAGATGCCCTTTCAACAACTCTTAGAGAAGGTGCTGAGAGTTCATAAATAGACCCACAAATAGATCTGGGGATAAAGACCCTCCATTCTATTAGCACTGAAGTGTTGTTTGGAACTTCTTTCTTTTATTAGTAAAACCACCAGCCTACAAAACAAAGCTTTGATCACTTGTTCTTCTGACAGACTGTAGACTTCATTTGTTTAGACTTCATTCATTCATGTGAATTTTGCAAACTAGAGATCATAGTTTTATGCAGAACAAAAAAAGTAATTGCCTCGATATTTAGAAATTAGCTGTTATTCAGGTAGGAATAATATGCTTCTTGTCATTGTGTTGGTTTCATAGATAAAGCCTTAATAATTAACTTATGAAATTACTCCTTTTTATGCCAAGGTCTCCAAAGAGAGAATCACTTCTTAATAAAAGCACTGGATATGTATGGTATTCCAGGTTCTGGTATGAAATCCCTCCATTAACTTGGATAATCCTGAATCTGTAATATTTTTTATTCTGAGAAGACTTTTGCAAAGCTAAAATCATTAGTGTCTGTTCTGTGTCTAGGTAATGAAAGAATTAGAACAGCATAATACTAATAGAGGTATTAGCCTTCTTACAAAATTTCAAAGCTTTTTGTAAAATGTGTGTTTGCATTGGATTAAATCAAACTCATGTCCTCCTCTCCAGATGGAAGGCCTGTGTTTTAGAGAAATAAATAATATTTGTTGGTCCAAAATGCTTCTACAGTCAGGAGGAATTCCCTGGCAAGAGGGAAAGCAGGAACTTGGGTTTCCTGCACCATGACAAGCTTCAGACCAGTTTGCCATTTTGCAGGGTGCTCTATCCACCGTTACTATCAGGGTAATTAGGACATTAGGACAGACTTTCAGCTGAGATAATTCTGTAGAGCTCCACTGAACACCAAAATTTGGTCCCATGCCAGCTTACATTAACTTGAAGATACGGCCTTCAGGTGATATGTTGTTAGAGGCAACTTATTCCCATGGCACATGGAGTCCTGGCCATTAGCAGAAAATTTACTGCTATTGACTGGTATTATATTTCCAAAATTATATTTGTGTTACGAGATTAGTTATTGTAAATCATTTGAAACAGCCATATAAATACGTCTAGAGTGGTATGCTCTGGAAATCTAATCAATATGGTGTCACATTAAACAGTGAGGAACAGAGGAGTAAAAGAAAAGATAAATAATTCTGTGTAACTATTGGAATCATGGGGTGGATGTCGCATAAAAAAGCCAAATGTAAGCACAAAAATATATTTTTGTGTTCCTAGTTGTCAAGAACCTGAGCTGGTCATGGACCTGGCCTAATTTTCAACCCTCTGTTTGGCTGCCAACTTGTTAGATTTGCAGACTACCACCGTTCCTTCTCTACAAACTTCCTCAGATTTATCACAGGACATGTCTGAGGCCTGTGCCTGCTTTAGCTGCATTCCAGCCAGCATCTCACTGCAACCTGGCTGCCTTGCATCCTCTGCAGGCAAGGCTGCAAGTCCTCTGAAGGTCAGTTGGTCCCACGGCACCACTGACTAGGAAAAAGTCGGTTTGCGGTTACTAAAATCTAGCAGGAGGATACATCAGCTGAACTCAGGTTGTGGCCAATTGTTGTATGACTTTAGGATGAGGATCATTCTGGGGAGTGTGGAGGGGAACTGGTCAGAGCCACTGCCACACTTCTGTCCCTTTACTTGATATTTTAAAAGCTATGTTATGGAAGTAGAGCAAAAAGGAAGCCCTGAATCCCCCTTTAGTCATAGATCCATGGAATAATTTAGGTAGGAAAAGTCCTCCAAGTCCATCAAGTTCAACCATTAACCTAACACTGCCCAGCGCATCTCTAAAATGCTTCCCCAAGTGTCACATCTTCATGGCTTTTAAACACCTCCAGGGATGGGAACTCCACCACTGCCCTGGGCAGCTGTGCCATGACTGGACAACCCTTTCCATGAAGAAATTTTCACTAATATCCAATCTAAACCTCCCTTGGAGCAGCTTGAGGCCATCTCTTCTTATCTTGTACCTGTTCCCTGGGAGCACAGCCTGACCCCCCAGCTGTCCCCTCCTGTCAGGAGCTGTGCAGATCCACAAGGTCCCCCTGAGCCTCCTTTTCTCCAGGCTGAGCCCTTTCCCAGCTCCCTCAGCCTCTCCTGGGGCTCCAGACCCTTCCCCAGCTCATTCATGTCACACATTTCCTGATCTCCATAACTACTAATCTACCAGATTACATATTTCTTGATGATTTAATTCTTCCCATCAAACCATTAATTCCTCAGCTGTGTCATTTTCATGAACCCCACAGCTGTTAAGCACTGCTTTGGTAGAGTCTGTTTATCTGATTACCAAGGGATCACAGATAGGATCATGATCTCCCATCTGCCATGGATGAGACAGAATGAGTGAAAATCCATAAAGAATCTGGACCTCAGAGTCTATATAAGAACCAGAGAGATGTGAGTTTGACATGAATATATTATCTCACAAGCTCATTTGCTTGCTTCCTGGGGCTTTGCTTCCACCACCGTCTTCATCTTCTTCCTGAGACTCATTTTTCATTTTTTCCCTTTCAGGAATGCTTCCTTTTTCCCTTTCTCCATTTTTTTTTTTTTTAACAATATATTTCTGTTTTATTTTATTTTTGGAATCACCTCTTCTTCCCAAACACACAGTCGCCAGTTTTCCAGTCTGTGTGAAGAAGCTCATCACACGAACAGGTTCCAGACTGGTGTATCTGTCTCACATCTCCTTATGTAGTGGGGGATTCAAGAAGCACCACTTCTGTTTTGTCTAGGTGTTACCAAAATCTACAAGCAGCCTGTGCCAGGTGGAGATAGAAAGTGCCTGTGAGTTCAAAAGCTAATTTTGGGTATTGCCAGATATGCATGAATGTGTGTGTGCATGTGTGTGTATATATATACACTCAATTTTTATCATCTGCATTCACAGTGCAAGACCTAATTTTTTCACCCGTGACAACTGCCAATAGAAAAATATCAGAATTTCATATCACAGAGGAAAAAAAAAGACTCCCGAAAAACACTGGGAGTTTATTTGTTTGAGAAAGATTGAAAGAATGCATATAAATTTAAAGAAAAGTAACATTTATAGGTATTTGAGATCACAAACGTTCAGTTTTCCACTCTGGACCAAATAGTAAAGTCAGTATAAGGTACAAATGGAACACTACAAGAAACAAATGGATCCGTTTAAATCTCTTTAAACAAAAACAAACAAAAAAAGGCCATGTTTTAGTAGTTCCTACAGATGGCTCATGGGCTCTGGCCTGAGCCATTTCATAACATTATGAACTAGACCCAGATCTGCAAAGGTGCTGTGTACCAGCAGCATCCTTGGGTGCTAATAAGACCATGTGCTAGTGCAGAGATAGGAATATGTGCGTACTCACAGATTTGGAGCCATATGCTCAAGTTCTTTTTGTTTTGTTCTGTTTTCCCCCAAAGAGCACAATTTTTCCCTCTCTTCTACTCAGCCATTTTTACTGACATAAGTGGCTTATTGTCTGTTCTGATCTCTCCTCCCAGTTTCAGAGTCTTTCTTCTTGAGATGTCAGAGAAATGCAAAGGTTAAGTACCCTTCCTGAGCAGAGAGGCACTAGAGCTACTTGAAAACTGTCAACAATTTCAATAGGAATCTTCTTTTCACAGTGAAGGACCGTGCATGTCAAAGCAAGCTGTTCAGCAGCTTGGATTCAGCCTACTTGATCCTGTCTGTTTACCTCTTAGGATCCCTTGCAGGGTGGGTGTTTTCTGCGCTCTCAACTCTGACCTGCACTTAAAATGCTTCCAGGTAGAGCAGGTGTGTAATTCACTCTTGATTGTTACACTGAAGATTACACCAAAATGCTCAGTGTAAGCGTGATTCCATCAGATGGAGGTGCCCCATTTCTCAACATGGCTTATTTTGATTTCCACACCAGCAAAAAAAATACCACCACCCTCATCAAGTGGGAGCCCAATTGTTGTGGAAACCATTGCACTCTCTAGCATAAAGATGATAGACTTTTTCTTTTTTACTCTCATATTCTATCCAAAGGGTTTTGGACCCTGATCTAGCACAAGAATGTTCCTCAAATATGTGAATTACTGTGTTCCATTTTGGGAAGTCAGAGCTTGAATATTCTCTTGGGTAATAATCCCTAAGAAGTTACACACTAGAGGCTGTTCCATTATAAAATTCTTTTGTGATCAAGTATTATTTCTTCAATAAAAAGTAATTACTTACATAAGCAGCCGTACAAAATAAATTAATTCTTCCATTTAACTTTTACATTTTAAGTTGCTACAAAACAATCTTCTGTGAATTTTAATGATGTCATCCGCCATGCCTTATTGTTGTTATATTAACATTTTAACTACCCTCTTTATTACAATATTAATACAAAACAATAAAATCATAGAATGATTTGGGTTGGAAGGGACACTTGAAGGTCATCTACACCAAACTCCTGCCATGAATGTGGACACCTTCAACTAGATCAGCTTGCTCAGAGGACCGTCCAGCCAGACCTTAAATGTTTCAAGGAATGGATCATCCACCACCTCTCCAAGCAACCTCTGCCAGTGCTTCAGCACCCTCACCATAAAAAATTCCATCTTATGTCTAGTCTGATAACATCAGGCAATGAAATAGTATGAGTTATTAATTCATAATTAATATGGTGGTGGCAAGGAGGGAACCTTCCTTTCCAATGCTTTACGTAGCCTGGTGAATGCAGTTTAGCTCCTGTTGTACCATATATTTTCCCTGTTTGTTGGTCAGGTCAGCTGAGTTTGAATTTATGTCCATATTAAGTGTCAGATTTAATGTCTAACATATTTGTCACATGGGACCTAGGAAATGGATGCCATTACCGTCAGTGGAGACAACCTGAAGCTGAAGTCATTTGCCTCCTTTGGTCAGGACCAGTTTTGATAACTTAAAATATCTGCCTAAAGGGTCTTCACAGATTTGGTAGATATAGCACAGTTCCAAGTGAACTGAGTTTTCCTGTAATCATTCCTTAACATCAACACAGAAGTTGTGATCTTCCTCCCATCTCCACCACTATCCCATCCCTGGAAGTGTTCAAGTCCAGGCTGGGCAGGACTTGGAGTAACCTGGTCTAGTGGAAGTTGTCCCTGCCTATGGCGGGGGATTGGAACTAAATTGTCTTGGAGGTCACTCCTTCCACCCAAACCATGTGAGGATTCCATGATTGTGTTTCATCTGTGCCTTTAAAGCAAAACCTCTTTATTAATTGTGGGTACTTACATGGCTGCTCTTAGTGTAGTGCAGTACATGTTTCTCTTCATCACAGCACTGGGAGACATGAAAATATTAGAAGGGAATGAAGAAAGTCAAATTTCCCTTCAATTACCTCTTGTCCTCCTCTTGCCCCCAAATATTACAGTGTCTGATTTAATTTTCTGCAGAACAGGATTCATACCATAGAAGGAGGTCTCAGTTTTCAATGTACAGGAAAGGAGAGTTGAGTCACTTTAGAAGATTTAAGTCAGCCAGCAAGATGAACAAAAAGTAGGCAAGAGTTTCCAATGATGTTCCTACACATTGAGCAGGTAACAAGTCTCAGTCTCTCTCTCTCAGACGTTTTTCCTCTGTATTTGAAGGAGACACTTCTGCCCACAGGGAAACTGCAGTTCAGAGTGTTCTTCTGCAGGGAGATGTCTCTGATCTTTCCTTCAAACATTTGAACAAGATACCCATCTCCCCTTTCAAAGCAGGTAGTGGAGAAGAGTTTCTCACTCTCAAAGTGAGAAGGGGGAATCCCAGTCTCAGTCCTCACCTGCTCTTGGAGATAGATGTCCCTGGCCTCTGCTAACTGTTTTGACCAAAGTTGTTTTCCACCTATCAAAGAAGAAATTCTTGGTCCAGAAGAATCCTAAAAGTTAAGGCATTCTCCTTTGAGGGAAAAGAAAATTTTCTGGCTTAGGTTCTAAAAAAAAAAATAAAAATTAAAAAAAAAAGCATTTTACCTTAATAGTCGTGGAGTGAAGAAGCACATTTAAGATGTTAGTGCTACGAGGAGACTGTCAGACTTTTTCAATCCATAAAGCACCTTAGAATGGAAAGAACACTTGCTGGGATTAAAGAATTGTCTACCTAGAAGAGCTCTAGACTAATAGAGATTAATTGAGATTAATTGAGAGAGTTACATCTGTCTCTGGCTCAGGAGCCTTGGTAAAGGAATTGATGGCCATATTCGTGCTTCAGCATTGTTCTGAATAGAACCACAAACTTAAAGCCAAGCCACACTGAGTCATAACTCATAAATTCACATAGTCAGTGCGGTGCTCTGACTGAGAAATTGCTAGAATAGAGTACAAATAAGGCTCAATCCCCTGTGCAAGAAATCTCAGTATCATTTCAGACTGCTTTACTTCCTAGCAATGTATTTTCTGAAGAGGAATGAGAGATGACTCAGGGCGCACCCCTAGCCTCATACCAGAACTACCTCAAACAGAATATTTAGAATATTAAGAATATTCATTCCCAGTGAGTATAGTGATTTTTTCATTGCAGTACATGGTACCATTGCTTCTGCCTAGAAACAGAATTCCTTGCTTGTGTTATATGCTCTATACTGATAACAGATGGTGGTAATTTTTTCTGTAGCCTCAGTTGAATAGTCTCATTTTTTGGAGAAGGAATTTTGTAGTGTTATTTCTGTAAACCACAAAGTTGTGAAGTTTTGTTGGTTTTTTTCTTTTTTTTTCCCTCAAGCTGAAAGGAAGATGTAATTTTTCTTCCTAGGAAATTCTACACTATTTTAATGCAGAACTCAATAAACCTTTACTGACAGCTATAATGATTATTTTTTAACTTAAGCCATCATTTATTAACTGAATATATCTGGCCAGCTTAAATGACATTTTTTAGATATTTTTACATGTGTTCTAGTCTTTTTTTTAAGTATGTATCCTAGGAGATAATGGTGGTCTATAAGATTTTCAAAAGTCAGATCATGTTATACATCACATAGGATACATTTATGGGGGAAGGCATGATAGAAAATGAACCTTGTTAGAGCACCACATTGTGTAATTAGAGTTTGAAAGACGTAGAGTATTATCCCCCTTAGCTGATTAACCCGCTTTTAAGGGGTGATAGGTGTTATTAATTGACCTGTTCACTGAACTGTAGAAGGTTTTTGGGAATGTGCATAAAGCACAAATTATGATTCCACATCGTTAATCATCCAAGTCTCCTTCATGACTCAGAAGAAATGGAAATCAAAAGGCAAAAGGCTAGAAGATTACATTTTTTTACAGACCCACAGATAAACTACAATAAATAAAATTTTTCAGGGCACAGTTCAAAAAGAAGTGACCTCTCTCTGTGCCTCCTGTCAGATTTAACCATTTGTCCCTTCCCAACTCTGTTTTCTTCCCTGGAGCTGCAGCCTCACACATTGCTTGTGCTCTTCAACATCCTGCCTCTCTATTTTGGGTCTCCCTTTCCCCCTTTTAATCCTCCTTTGTATTAAGTTTTCCTCTCATTCCACCCACAGAATAAATGACATAAAGCTCTTTGACAGTTCTTGGTGTGCAAAGCGACATGGGGAAGGGGCAGAAGACCAAAGGGGCAGAAGACCAAAGGGGCAGAAGAGAAAAGACAAGTGGGCAGGGGTCTTCCTCAGCTCAAGGGGTTTGGTACAGGGTGCCCATGTGCTCTCCTGTGCGTCCTTACCTTGTTAATACATATCTTTCCATGTGCGCTTCCAGGAGCAAAGTGTAACCGCTCAAATGTATAATAGATAAGGGAAAGACAGCAGACTGAAACTAATTGAGCTTTCCTCCAACAGAAACGCAAGAGGAGTTATTAATATTCTTCCTAGAGGCTTTGGATGTGCTCCACTATGTGATGAGAGATCTGCACCTGTATCCTTTATGAATATTTAAGGATATCTTATTGTGGTGTCAGGACACAGACTTTTGTACTGTTTGTTCTGCTAATGGGATTTATCTTCATCAAGTAATGTTCAGCATGAGTTCTTCTAAAAGATGCCTGTACGGTTAAACTATGGTAACTCAAATGATGAGTTAAAGACTTGACTGAACATCGAGTGTTTCTTATGAAATAATCATGACTTTGAGGTGATGGATAGACTTGATTCCCTGAAATTCCAGCTGAGATTTTCAGCGGGAGCTTCATTAGACAGACATGGGTTGAGACTGTTGTAATCCAAATACAAATGAATTTGAAAAACTGTTCTAACTTAAAACTTTCAGATCTGAATAATTTAGATTGCCTGATTGCTCCCTAAACTAACATCTTCATTCCTGTTTTGATGGCAGAGAGGAGTGGAAGAGTCACATTGTTGTACTGAGTTTAAATTTCAAGAAACTTTCCCATCTAATGAGGGAAAATCAAATTCAGATGTTTTGAAGATGAACAAAACTCTGTAATTGTGCTTGGGGAAAATGAGTTAGTCTGAAGACTGATTCTGTTCTCCAAACATAACACAGGGGACTGATTTATGTAGACAGAATGTAAGAGAAGAGATGATTACTGAACCCTCTGAATTTTTGCAATACACTGAAAACATGCAGAAGAGCCTAACGTCATTTTCCTGGATTTAGCTGATATTCTGAACATAGGAGAACCCAAATCAAAGAACCTCTGAGGGCTCTGAATCTCAAATATTTCTTAGAAAATTGATAGTGCTTAAGATAGTGTTCTGCAGATCCTGAATTCTATTATCCTTGGCCCCAAAGAGTTCAGAATTTAGAAGCCAAGAGAGGGTGCACAGCCTTGGCAGCTCCTCTCCCCTCCACACACCACTGAGACAACTAATGATGAAGATTTACAGATCCCCAAACTAACAGAGGCCAGCATTTCACCATCTAGAGCCCAAACCAATTCTACTCCTTGTCATCTCTGCATCTTCCTTACTTAAAAACATTTGAAATTTCTTGTTCTTTGACCTACTCATAACAGCCCAGATAAGCTCGTTTAAAAACCCAGGGGGTGAGGACAAGTTTAGAGAGTAAGTCTGATGAGAATTGGCCAAGGGAGCTGTGGGGGCTCAGCCTGGAGAAAAGGAGGCTCAGGCGGACCTTGTGGCTCTGCACAGCTCCTGACAGGAGGGGACAGCCGGGGGGAGTTGGGCTGTGCTCCCAGGGAACAGGGACAGGAGGAGACGACACAGTCTGAAGCTATGCCAGGGGAGGCTCAAGTTGGTTATCAGGAGGAGTATGGTGACAGAAATGGCTGCTAGGGACTGGAATGGGCTGCCCAGGGAGGTGGTGGAGTCACCACCCCTGAAGGTGTTCCAGAAACAGCTGCGTGTAGCACTCAGTGCCATGGTCTTGTTGCCATGGTGCTGTTTGGTCAAAAGTTGGACTCAGTGGACTTGGAGGTCTTTTCCAACCTTAAGGATTCTAGGATTCCATTATTAGAGCTGGAAGACAGACTTTCCAGAATTCCTGAGGCTCTTTGCAGCAGTAAAGGCGTTTGAAAGGCATTCTGGGGCCTCCTTGGACAGCGCACTCCTCATCCCCAGCACACAGGTAAGAGCTCTGGCATGATGCAATCCCTTTTGGATTTCAGCATTTTACATCAACACTGTGTAAGCAAAAAACCCAAGGTAGGAAACCTCCAAACTGTCCTTAGCCCAGCTCCAGAGCCACTGTAGCTGCTGCTTCACTGCCTATGCTAAAACCACTTTTTAACCCTCCCTGAGGCTGCCCAAGGTCCCCCTGAATCCTGGAGCCCGGGAATGTAGAACTGCTGAAAACATGACCTACCTCCACAAGATTTTAGTTGGAGTAATTTACATACTCAAGAAAAAGTAAGACAATTCACAGACATACAAATATTCTTTCAGAGCTTTCCAGAGTCCTCTTCAGGTTCAGAGATCACTCTTGCTCATTTCTAGGCTATCTAGAAATTCCTAAATCTCAATATCCCAAAATGGAATCTTACTGAGCTAGTGTGGTTTCAACTCAGTATGTTCTCAGAGTCCAGTATATTCCAAAGTCTTGCTTATTTTAATATTGATAATATTGTCTATACTGCAATTAGTCCCCTTGGTTTGAATCTAAATTAATTCTCATCAAAAGGAATAAAAAAAGGTATGTTATAACTAGTAGCCGAAAATATGAGTGTCCTGCAACAGGTCAACAAAATGGGAAAAAAGGTAATGAATTTTTTTTATTCTGCTTCTCACAAAGCATTATGTTTATTATTAATTTGAGCTACTGTATTTTTTAAAAATACTTTCAGGCAAAAAAAAAATTGGTAGTTCTATACAAACCCTAAAGTTCTTGCACATTTCTCATGCATAAACAGCTGTAAAATATAGGTGTCACCACATAATTTAGAAAGAAAGGCAGAATCTACTATTATAAGAGACTTGCACAGTGCATTTAAATTAGTACCAAAACAGACTCCTCGGAGCAATTAAGCAGAAGAATATTTAAGGGTTGTCATTGAAAATGACATAAAATGTCAGTGAAATCCATAGACTTGAGTGAGTGGATCCCTTTGTTAAACCAGAACTAGAAACAACCCAGCCCTGCATTGCACCTGGGATTCTCAGATGTGCTGGGATCATGCAGGTCACTGGAAATGTCTGTCACTTCTCCTGATGCTACACCAAAATACCTGGCCTTGAATTTTCCTGGGTAGCAGGGTGCGACCCAAAATCTAAAATAAAAGAAATATGTTTGTTACCAAAAGAAATAGTAAATCAGAAGATTAAATGAATGAAAATGGGAGAGAAGAAAACCCCAGAACTGTTTTATCTGTGATACAGATTATTAACTGCCTTTCTTAACAGTAGAAGATAATTAGGATTGGTAGTACAGACATTAGTGTAGTTTTGCTTCCAGGCTTCCAAGTGCCACATATTATTACATTGCTCTTTACTACTCTTTAAAACTCAGGCTATAAATCTTGAGTAAACCACTGCACTCCTCTGACTCCGGTACTAGTTCTGCCCCAGGACATTGGGTTGTGCTGCAAATGTCATCTCATATTGTTAAACTCCACTGAGCAGACAGAAAAACACAAGCCAGAATAGTCCAGTGAATTGTTAGTCTGTGTCCCCACACCTCAGGTGGAGTAAGGAGTCCCTCACACGCACTTCAATGCGTGAGGGTGATAATTGCAGGTCTTATATCTGTGGAAGAAATGAAGTAAAAGCATTACCAGTTTAAGATAGGAAGAGAAAGGAAGGGTGGGCTTTCCTGCCATGACTGTGAGATTTCCAGGTTGTAGCTTTACCACTCTAAGAGCACTGATGACATAAATATGCTCCCCCAAAATCAAACTTCAAGACATGCCCTGAAAAGCATCACCAAGCTTCCTGCTGAAAACATTTTCTGAGTAAGTGTAACTATTTTTGCAAATCTGTGATGTTTTCAATTACATTTCTATTGAAGTATATTTTATTGTGTTTTGATTGGACTTTGGTGACAAAATTTAAACTAAATATTTACATCTGACAGGAAGAAGTCCTACTAGTTTGGAAGATATTACACAAACAAAATGTTCCTTTTCGATAATCTCAATTTTTGTTTTCCTCAGAATTTTGAAGGCTTCCCATGAGATAATAATTTGGGTTATTGAGATTGTGTAGTGGGAAAAGAAGAAAAGGAATTTAAGAGCCAGCCATCTCAATACAAAATACAGTACAGCTAAGATGCTTGATAGCTAAGTATGGAACACTACCACACTTTGAAAGGTATTGATCAGTGCTAGACACTAAACAAGGCTAAAATGGATTAAAGAAAACATATCCTTCCCATTCTGAAGGACTATAAATTCTTTTTTAAGTATTGTATATCCTTGCACTGAACCTATATTTATTCTCATTATAAATCAATGTTTTTGTCTCTACAACAGAATTCAAAATATTCAATATCAGCAACTGGTTTATCACAGAAACTAATAGCCCTGGCCGTTTATAATAAAATATACATTAAATACTTTTTCAGGAAAGGGACATACTCAAATGCACTTTCACATACATGTTCTCCTTATTAAATGCACAGGGTTTTGAAATAAAAGAATGATTAAAAATTGAGTTTTCAGATACCCAGCCTGCAAATTACTTTCTCATCTATCCTGTTCTCCCTGTTTTACATATCCCTCTCAACAGCAAGCCTTTAAGTGTGATGCATGAGGAAAAAGGAAGGAAAATACAATAATGTGAGATTTTCTGTGCTGTGACAGCTAACTCTGTGGAGTATTTGTTTTTGTTTGGGGATTTTGTGCATTCAGCTGCACCCAGCTCTCTCCCTGGATCTCCCTGTTCTGTACTCCCCCATTCCAATCCATGTGTTTGTGGTGGACATTATCAACTTGCCTGAAGGTTTTGCTAATTATCTCTGTATTTGTGCCTGTCTGGACCTCAGGAAGTTTTGTGCTGGAGACAATTCCCCACCCAACAATGGTGCTGCAGTGTGCTGTGAGATATCCAGAAGGTGTGCGGCTACACAGAGTCCCGATCCCAAAACTATGGAGCAATCATTTTCCCTGACAGTGGGGACTCTCACCTCCCCCAGTGTGTGAAAGACACATCAAAGGAAGGGCTGTTCCTGACCCCAAGGCCTGCCTCTGCAGAACTGACACCACCAAACTCACTGCCAAATTTCTCAATAAACCTATTATTATAAATTATCTCTGAGTGCAACAGGAGTCTATTCACATTGCTAATCTGTCCTACAAGATAAGAGGCTTCAATAGGAGCCATAAAAAGAGACTATAAGAACCTCCTTATTGAGTCCTTATCATTTCCTAATTTTGATGTCCTTGGCTCTTGCTCTGCTCTCCCACTAATCAATCATTAAAATGGAGGTGTGTGGAGGTCCCAGTAACCATTTGACCTGTTCTTATCAACTTTGCCCCTTCATGGAACTGCTCACTTCCCTGTGATTTGTGTGGATCAATACAGCAGAAAGGTCACAAAAGCACTAAACAGAGATGCCAATCAGAAAGATGTCAAAAGAAAAAGAAAGTTTGACAACATCAGGATCAATCAGGGGCTGCTCAGGAGAACTTGTCAGCTGTGATTAATGGCACATTGTGCAGTTGCTGTCATTGGAAAATGCTTTAGAAGTTTTGAGATCACTGCGTGGAGAAATTGAGTTGAAGCCCTTTTGTCATATTGAAATTTAGGAGTTACGGGGTCCAGGGTGGGCTAGGCAAACCTTTTCTTACCAAACAAAAGCCTGGTGGTGTCACAGACAAGTAAAAGTCCCCTAACGTGTTTGGGTAATGATGGGATCCAAACTCCGAGAAAACTCTGCTCCCCACCTCCCTCATGCCAGGATTAACTGAGTGACCAAAAAAGTGACATTCATGAAGGAATACAGTGAAATGAATGGGTACTGTGAATACTATGAAACATGGGTACTGTGAAACAGAGAGGTGGTACTTCATGAACAGAAGTCCTATTGTTGCTCTCTTCCTTTGCTGGGTATTTCCAAAGCCCAAAACTCTCAGCAGATTTTGGAGCTGTGATAGGGCCCCCTGTAATATCCAATACCCTCAGGGGTACTCCTAAGGCAGAGATGAGGGCTGTGGGAAGAGCTGGATGGCTGTGACTTGGACTGTCCAAAAACCATGCAGTGCGTCACAGGACTGGCAGTTTTACCCCTTCTCAAACTGGAAGGCAGCTCTGTTGCAAAATCTGAGGAGCGATATGTTACCAAGGTTCCTTTGGAAGCAGAGACAGAGAGAGAGAGAGTGAAAAGAGCTGTGTCACATTTTCAAAGATTTTCAATGCTCCTCTATTCTTTTAAATTTTTTTTGGCCTAGGGAAGGGAGTACCCAGATTTTGTGCATGGAGAGTCTATGCCATGGTTGTCAGCAGAGACAGGCTGAGACTATCCACTGGCACCATCCCAGCGAACAAGTCTTCCCACTACTTATTCAGCAGTCATGATTCATGTCCCTTTGCTAGTGTAAGAAAAATGCCTGGAAAACTCAGATCCCATTTTCAGGCTACAGTAAATTATGGGTTTTAACTGAAAGTATTAACAGCTGAGTTTTCAATATCAATCTGGGCAAATGCTTTACTTCTACAATGCTCTCTAACCTGTATGTGAGGGTAAAACAATGTTATATAAGCAGTGTTTGTAAGCAGACATTCCTACTCTTACATCTTACAGCAATCTTCCTGGTGCTGAGACATGCAGGTAGGTTGTATGGGGCCCAAGGCAACGTGACCTAGTGGAAGCTGTCCCTGACCATGGCAGAGGGGTTGGAACAAGAGGGTTTTTAAGGTTCTTTCCAAACAAAGGTCTTCTATGACTTCTTAGCTAGTGTAGTGTCACTGAATTTCTACCTGATACAGAGTGGGAAGAGAAACCCTGAAGAGATGCTGTCCTGAAGTTTCCAGAGTGATCTATGTCCAGCTGGTATTCACATGATCTGTAGTCTATAAAACATATGGTAATTCTCATCCAAGTTTTTTTACAACATATTTTAAAAGTTTATTTCATGGTGATTTACAACAAGCGATAACATAATGTCCTTAAATGGGGGGTGGAAATGCATGTTAACCCTACAGGATAATGGCATTAAAAGTCATCTGTTCTTTCCCTTAGGCTGTATCCTTCATCAGCTAAAGCTCTTCCCAAACTGTATCTCAATGTCCATCACTCCCTTCCAATGCTTCCATACGGTTCTGTAAAACTCAGTTTTGTCATAGCTCAAATCAAACTAATCCAGTTCCAGAAATTAGTTCTTATTTGGCTTTTGGCTGTCAGTTCATTTTAGTGTTACTTGGAATAACTTCCATGATGGCTATACTCAAATTTCCATTAATTAAGCCATATAATTTGGCAAGTGTAGTTGCATACAATGATATTTTTTTGCTGCATTGGGCAGAAGCACTTTAGGCTACCTGCTGTAGAGTGAGGTCTCCAGAAGTGGAGCTTTCCATAGCTAAACCCTTCCCTCTCTATAAGTCTGTGCTTTGAGGCTGGAGTATGTAGCCTTAGATCCAAGCAGAAGGTGTTGACCCACATCAGAATCCCAGGTAACTTCAGCTAATCGTCCTGAATATAATCACAGCATCAGTGGTATATCCAACTCCAGTTATATGTATGTAGAATGTAAGAATTTTGATCACTCCTTGTATCAAAGACACATATTTCCTGTACTTCAAGTATAAAAAAATTGTGATTCTGCTGGAGACGTGGGTGGTAGTATATCAGGTGCATGAGATAAATGTCAAATTAGCTGACAGTTGCATGCAGTTTAACACATTTAATACACTAATTTAGATTTAATGTGCATATCAGAGCACTCTATAATATTGGCACAGGAAACTGTTTGTCAGAAGAAGATATACAGTACTAACTAGCCACTGATCAAAGAGGCATCAAAGGTTTGTTTTGAAAAAGAAAGAATTACTGATAGTTTGATATTTTGTCTGACATTAGCCTTTCCAATTCTGGCTAACATTTTATGTTTCTCACTTGTGCTGCAGAGTTGTAAAGCAAAACAATGCTGAAAGACCAAAAGTGCCTCACAAGTTTGTGAATTACATCCCTGCTGGTAGGGGAGTCCAAGATGTGCCACATTAGTGGACCTTTACCTCATCCTCCTGTCAGCAGTCACTTGTCAGCAATTAGCAGTTATTTGTCAGCAAATCATCTAAGGATTGTAGTTTTAGCAGAAAACAGAAATTCAGTAGAATCAAAGGGGAAAAAATACAATGCTGATTTAATGTTCAGATGCATTACCCATATTTGCTGGTTTGTGTGATTTTTTCTTTGACATCTTAGTGCCTTTCCCTATTCCCCATCTCATCAAACTCTCCTCGCTGTTGCACACATCCTCTTTGACCATGCAGGGCTGGAACTAGACGATCTTTAATCTCCCTTCCAACCCAAACCATTCTATGATTCTAGAGTTCTGTTGTCTGGTCAACACAATTTAGTGATGCCCACGTTAACATCACCTCATGATCCTCACTGCCAGGCCTGATCCCCAGAATTTCTATGGAAAGGCAGGTGGGACTTGACTAGGAAAAGGAACCTTCAGGGGGTGCCAAAACAGGCATCCTGCCATGGAAAAAAAGTGCATTTGTGTGTTGCAACTTGTGTTTCCAGGTGTCCTCAAAAATACTTTCTTGCTCGTGTGTCCTCACCTACCAAGAGGCTTTCATGTCCCCACGGGGGGACCATTAAAAGTTCCACCATGGAGCACTGACCACCAGTTCTTAGCTTTACTGATTTCAGCTTTCAGTCAACATTGGGGCTGGTTATTATTCTCTTCTGTGAATCCCAAAGCCAGTATGCTTCAGGCAGTTGTCCCAGTAGGCTATCATCATATTTTGGGATGAGTCATTGAACGTTTATGTTTTCTTGTGCCCAGAATAGGAAAACGAACCTTGAGTTTGTCACAACATTTCAGACACTGACTGATGTTTTGGGCATGGACATCCTTTGTTTACAGATTACCCATATATCTCCTATGAGACTTTGCTCTGCTTTTGGAAAAAAACCAATTTTTTGAACAAAACTCCTCATGCAAAGTACCATTACACAGATAATTGGAAGCATAGATGTAAAGATTCAGGGTATCTCAGTTACCCTAAGATTAGGTTTTAGGCTATATATTTCATCCTAACCCACTGTTTTTTATCTAAAACCTCAAAGTTCTTGAACAGGAACAGGCAGGATTGGTTTGATTTTTGCTTTTCATTGGACATTGCTGTGGAAAGGGGGACAGTTATAATGTGTGAGCATTAGAAGTAGAATCATGAAAGTAAGACAAGGAAAGGTGTGGAAGATACTCAGGTTCACATAGTAGAACTGTACTGGGGCTTGTAAAAAGCTGATGGACTCAAGCATTCTCTCCTTTTTTAGGCTGTTCTAAAATTTCCCCCTCCATCAGACCCCTTAATTGTCATTCCTAACCTAAGGGTTTAGCCAAAATCAGCTTCCAAAGTCATTTTGATTTAATGAAAAGCTGATAGGAACATCATCAGCCTTGTAACTGAGTGAAACCCTTCTATTTAATAGCAGAGGGATTTGTGCTGAGTTCTGAAAGTGACAAGAAAACACAGAAAACCATCATTAATATGTCGACGCCTATTTCACATCTTCTTTCCAGCTTTGGCAGCTTCTTGGCTTTCTTCATCAGCGTTGCTTTGTCAAACCTACTCCACTTTCTTCTGAGGGGAAACTCATGTTTCTTGCCTCTGTGAGAGCACATGTGCACCTCCTTGGGAGAGGGGCTGCACTACTTTGCCCCTTTTTCTGCTTAGTGTAAGGTTTCACAGGCTTCTGGTCACTGAGCTGGATCCACAGCAGGTGTAAACTCCATTCATGTCAGTGAATCCATGATGGCTTGTGCCAACTGGAGATAAGGTTTCAGTCAGATTGGGGAGTGGATTTTTCCAAATGGGAAAAGAAATGTTGAAAGTAAAATGAGCAAAACACTGCTTGTCCTTTTTTTTTTTTTTTTTTTTTTTGCGTTGGCTGTGCTTGGTTTTGTTTCACTTCACAAAGTCTTTCAGACCTAAATGTCATCAGCTGTAGCGAAAACGTCCTCCAGAAAATACGATGACAAATTGTTAAAACAGAGCTGAGAGCCGTCCCTGTAATTGTGGTTGCTCTTGATTTTAACTCAATTTTAACCTGACTGACTGATACACAAATTAGAAAAACACAGATCCAGGAAGGAAAATGTGACAAATAGGTTAGTGAGCACACTTTCCTTGGTGATGTGTAACTCTGGGAAGTTAGGACACTTGTGCATGGAGACTGCGCTGGTCAATGCAGTGATTTATCATATAAATATGACACTTTATTCTCAAAATTGAATTTTCATCTCATGCAGGGCTTCAGGCTGTTCTGTTGACTAAACAGTGAACAACCACAAATGTCTTTACTGTTTGGCTTTTTCCTGTCCACTTCCTTCTGTTTGGTATGTTTAGACTGGAAAGTGGGAAATTTTTTTCTGGCAATGTATACATGAGATCTTAATATTATTTCAGGTTCAGAAAAACAAAATGGATCCTAAATGTAATTTCCTAAGTCCATTGTGACTTTTCTAATCTGCCTTAGTTCTTTTCTCCCTACAAGCTGGTATAGTTATTTATTTTGCTGCTCACTGCTTTGCCCACAGATCTCAGAGCAATTCTGCTGGTTCCTTTCCTGACTGACTTAATCCTTGGTCTTACTTCTCTGCAGCTTTCTTCTATTTTAAGTCAGGGAATGGAGGCGAAGTGGGGGAGGGAGAGGAAAATCATACAGTCTAACTTCTATAATTTTATGTTTTCACTGCTTGGAATGTATGATTCATGCACTTCCACATTTTGTCTTTTTTTTTTTTTTTTCCTAGAGAGACTAGTTTTAATGATCACAAATGACTGCAGCTAGGGAGGGAGCAGGGCCTTGCCAGCCCTCGGCATTCCCAGCCAAATCTCCCTGCAATTGTTTAGATTTATTTTCAGCTGCATAAAATTCCTAGGTAGGGTGGAGGGAGGAAAACAGAGGCCATAAGGCCCAGGTTCCTACAGCAGCTTGGGACAAGCTTTTTTCCTTAGGTAAAATTGCCTTTCCCAACAGTTTGCTTTGCCACCATCCATCATTAGACTGATTTCATAGAATAAGAGAGTAAAACTTGTTTCCAAACTTCTAAGAAAATTCCTGTCTGGACCGACAGAACTTTGGTCCAAATGAACTAAAATCTGTGAGCGACAGCTGCTTTTGGTGGGATCTCCAACTCTGGCTATTCCCAAAAAAACAGAGTGTTGAAAATCATCGTAATATTTTTCTGAATCTCGCTTTGGGGTTTAACTTTCCTCACAAAAAGGGAACTTCAACCTGGATCCCTTATGTGGAGAGCAGAGAGTCAATACGAAGCCTCTGGATTCAATAAGGACAGAAGGTCATCTATTTCTCTGAGTCTGCTGTTTCCTGAAAATTCTTCCAAATATGTCTTAGAAGCCCCCATGAACAAGTCATGTTACCTGCAGTTCTTCTTTGTGTCCTTCTTCAAAAGGACAGGGGTCTTGCAAGGGTTCTGACATGCAGCACAAAAAAAAAAAAAAGGGAAGAAAAGACCAAGTGCCCTTTCTCTCTCCCTTTCTTTTATCCTCATACACTTACTTTCCAAAGGCATGTATGCTTTTATTTTCCTCAGGAAATGTAGTTTATAATCACTTTCTACGTTTCATTTTTCCTGCTTTCCTTAAGGTGTATTTTGCACTGAAATTGTTAGAATTTGACTCTGTGGATTTCTTGTTTAATATTTCCTGTGAAATATTTGTTACCCAAAAAAGCCCAAACAAACAACAACAACAACAACAACAACAACAACAACAAAACAAAAACCAACAACCCAAAAAAAAAAAAAACCCACCTGGCTTTAGATTTCTCCCTCTCTTCCCAGTCATGCCCATGAAAATTCTTTTTCCCTCTATAACTGTTCTCTGCACCCCCAGTCTGAAGAGGGTTGGCCCTGCAGTGCATCTGGGTACATGTTCTGTGGTGCTTTGACCTAATTCCACTTGGGTCTTGCCAGGTGCATTCCCCTACTTACCACTCTAGCTGACCCTTTAAATTCCTCCAGCGTGCCAGATGTTCCCGAAATTGTGTTCTCCCTGGGTGGATTTTAAGGCAGAGCTCTCCTTCCTCCCAGGCTCAGCCACAGCTGTGAGCTGATGGAGCTGCCTCTCCCCACTGCTGTGAACTTTAATCGGGTTCTAAAGTTTCATTATCATAGTGATCCATTCTGGAAGATATTTCACGTTCCCCAAGCCCCAGGCAAGTCCTAACAATCTTGTTTAATATTCTTTTAGATTTTTTTCTTTCCTTATTTTTTTTCTCCCTTTCTCTTTGATGCTATTCTGCAGGTGCTGGAGAAATACAAGGCTCCAAGGTCTGCGTCTCCCAAGACTGCTGCAGTTTTTAGCTCTCAGCCTCCATTCCAGGAGCCACTCTCTTTTTCATGGCCGACAGCTGGTCTTTTTCAGGAATCACTGGCTCACAGTCAGGGAACTCTGATCATATGCCTTGTAAGATTCTTAGTGGCTGACATAATTTGCCAAATGCCAGCTTTCCTTCACAGATTTTTCTGGTCTTTCCAGCTCCGCAGACACTTGGCTGCCAGGTATAACTCCCCATAATTAATATAACTTCGGGCTCCCGCATCACAAAAGTGGATGCATGAGGATGTATATGGAGAGTGAAAAATAAAATTATTTTAATTTTTGCTTATGTGCAGTATTTGTGTGCAGATGATCCCCCTGAGATCTCCAGTAGCTCATATATGCTATGCCAATGGCTGGGAACATTAATTAATTCATGCTAGCTAGTGAAAATGCAGAGATGAGAACTGTAACTGACCCTATCACTGCAATTATTGTCCGTAATAATTAGTTTACAGTTACAGGAATACATTAGGAAGCGTAACTGCTACTACATTTGTCTCAGAGCATAGAAGAACACCATAACTCCTGATTTATATTGTATGGATTCTAAGAGCACAGCCAAAGGACACAAGTTGATGGTTATTTCCTAAATGTCATGATTTCACCTTGATGACCCTGCATTAAGTAAGAAGTTAAAGTCCCCATCCTTTCACAGTTTGAATCAGTAGTCTTTTAGGCAGAAAACAGAGGCCATTTAGCGTAGGCAGTGAAGAGTCATTACTTCAAAGATATCCTAAATTTAGTCCTTGCTGCTGTGGTGACTCATCCAGTCATATTGCACTGCAGGAAGTAATGAAAAAGCATCAGAATAATGCAAAGTAATTCACTACTCCTCTAACATCTCTCTGGTTACATGTTTTCCCTAGCTCCTTGGCCTAGGGACTCGAGCCTTGACTTCCTTGTGTTTTTATTGGGTTTTTCACTGGCACAAAAATATTCAGGACGGTCTTAGTAGCTTCCCAATGAATCATCACAGCCTAAGCACACAATGAAGTGAAAGAACTCAGCATACAGAACACAAGGAGGATGCATGTGAGGTGGTAGAGTTCATGTTCACTCTGTAGGGCTTAGAGTTTCAAAAAGAGGACATCAGCTTGTCATGGTGGAATCCAAATCAGCACTGACCAGGGGAGTGGGCTTTCCAGAGTCACAGATGAGCAGCCGCTTCTTTGCACAGTTTGCTACAGTGGACAAAAATCTTCTGATGATCTTAAGAATGTTTAAGCCATTAACCATTTCAGTCTCTCACAGCATGGAATTAATTATATAAAATTAAAATTTTGGTTTTTTTCTTCGGTGGAATCAAAGTGTTGAAAATGTTATAATTTTCTAAATTATTGTGTTAGAGCTGACAAGGAGGAGGAAACCTTCAGGATGTAGTTTGCCTCATGTAATTGGATCAATCCAGGACCTGCTGGTACCACTCAAGATTCAGTTGAGGGAGAACCTGAGGCCTCCATCCTTACACACTTTGACTGGGGAATGTTCTCTATCAAATGTTAGTTATGTAACTTCGTTGCCTTACTCGGTGACCGAAGTCGCCTGTGCAAACAGGGACTGTTCCAAAAGTCCATTTAGAACCATGGAATCACAGTCATGGAATGGCTTGGGTTGGAAGGCTCCTTCCATTCCAATCCTTCTGCCATGGGCAGGGTCACTTTCCACTATCCCAGGCTGCTCCAAGCCTCATCCAACCTGGCCTTGGACACTTCCAGGGATGGGACAACCACAGATTCTCTGGGCACCTGAGCCAGGGCCTCACTCCCTCTGAGTGTAGGATTTCTTCCATATATCTAAGTATTGGAAGACCACCATGAGATGTCCCTGGAGCCGTCTCTTCTCCAGGCTGAGCTAGACAGCTCTATTTCTGTGCGGTAAAACAGAAAAAGGTTCACCAATTTATTTTAGTAGCAATCTGTGAAGAAAGAACTATGGTTCAGAAAATGTTCTTCACAATAATTAAAAATGTAATTGTAACAAGTACAGGAATGATTGTTCTTGAGAACAAAAGAGTGACTCCAATCTTTAACCATATCCAATAAAAGACTATTTGCTGTTAAAGCTTCTGCACATTCCAGCTCAGATATCTAAAAATAACATCCCCCTTTCCTGGAAGAGAAATGTGAGCCTTCTGCATATGTGACCGGTTCTCACCTAAATATTGCTGAAGACTCCTTAAGATGAGAATTCTGTAACAAAAGGGAAATTAGAGTAGCAAATTCAATCCTAACTATCCTGACATTAAATCTTCTGCTGTGGTCTCACCAACAGTCAAATTCACTACAATATCTCTTGTTATACTTCAAGCTGAAGTAGCTGACCAACTTTAAATGCAATGTCCTCGGCTGAATAGGTTTATTTCCTGAAAAAAGATTTGGATTAGTCAAAATGACTTGTTTTTCCCAATGCACAAAATCATAGGATATTTAACTTATAAAAAACTTCATGAGAGCTCTAGTCCAGCTTCAAGGTAGGGTCAACATTTAATTCAACCCAGTTCCTTGGGGCTTATTCCAGTTTGATGTTAAAAAATCTCCAAGGATCAAGATTTCACAACCTCTTTGGGGCACTTTCAATGCTTCACTGTCCTTTGCTGAGAATATTTTATCTCTCTCAAGTCAGAAACTTCCCTGTTCAGTTTATGGTCACTGCCTGAAATGCATGCATCATGCCTCTTCACAAAGACCCTGATTCCATCTTGGTAAATTCCTCTGTGGTTTTGGAATACAGAGCTCAGTGTGGAAAGTGGTACATTTCTGCATAAAGCATTTAATAGTTTCAAAACAAAATGTTTTCATACTTCAGTTTCAAAATGGCATATTGTCACTGAAGAGATGGGGGAAAAAAAGGAAATTATACAGTTTGGATCAAGTGAAACATTTAATTTAGACCAAAACTGAGTGTTTTGTTTTGCTGTTTTTCTCTTGGGCACTAAATTGAAAAAGTATGTATTCACAAACCTCTAGATAAGCTCCCTGTTTATGGTGATTTATGAACTGCTGGTGGAAAATCGGTAGAAGTTATTTTCTGTTAGCTAAATAGAAAAATACAACCTGCAATCTACAACTATGAAGAGCTGTAATTTGGAAAACACAACATGTGATAGAAATGGATTATGGTGCTATTCCATTTAGATGCATGACTTCACTGTTTCTCTATGCTGTGTCCTTTTAATGTGGACTTAATAACATCAGGCACCAGAAGGAACTAGCTCATTTTCAAACTGAAGAACACACGATGTTTCCATAACGGAACTTCTTAATTGCTGAACAAGGAGCAAAGCCCTTTTCTGCTTTGGATTGGAAAGTGTTTTCATTTTATGTGTGTAATGACAGAATGTATAGACTTTGTGTCTGGGTGTAGGGATGGAAAGTAAATTCTAACATACTTTGAAGTTTATTATAGTGGCACCACAGAGGTTCCTCCTGCAAAACTGTGCTTCCATTTCCTCATACACTTTCCAGGATAAAGGGGTAATCACTTTTTTCCTACAAATACATGTTTGGATTGTAAAGTGGTCCATAAATGGTTTATTTTTCAAAACTTGGATTCTTTACCTTAGAAAATCTGATAGCTATGGCATCCTGGCCCGTTCCTTAGTACAAAAATGTCACAGGGAGTATAGTAGGCATTGACTATGAAAAACAGTGTAGCAAATGATACTGTCCAGATTCTCAGGATGTTCCAAGATAGAGTAAAAATGTTTACCCCACTTTGCACGTTTTACTCAGGGTTAGTCCTGATGGGACCCACAGACAACAAAGTGGAAGAAATGAAGCCCCTAAATTGATTGAACTCAAAACAGCAGCAGCTGCTGAACAACAAAAAATTATCTTCAGTCTGGATGCAGTCACTCACACAGAGGAGCAATGGAATGAAAAGGCCTTTGTTTCCAAAATGGTGTGGTGCCCTGGGCAGACAGACATTTGCATTGTGGGTATAACATGTATTGTCGATTCGGAATAATGTTCCAGCGACATCTTTTGCCCAGTTCCTCCCATGGTTGTTGGGGCCTAATGGTGATTTATGTAGTCTAAAAATTAGATCTTGGATGACACAAGGAAGGATCACTGTGGAAAGGCTCTGGGGGCACGCTGCTTTTTACACTTCTCCTTATCATTTGCTACCACCAAACGTTAAAGTAAGGAGACCAATAACAAGAGACATTTGATTTTACTCGGTGTGGCCATTATGATTTGCTTCCTCTTTATTCCTTCTTGTCTCAAAAGTGACACATATTTCTTGTGTGCTGTGCAGTTTACAGCGTTTGTGACTGCTCTGTTGGTTAGCAGGATGGAAGGGATAAGTTTGACAACTTACATCAATGGGGCACAATCCTGGGCTGCAAAATCAATAGAAGAAAGTTGATTTACATGCAACGTGCAGGCTCTGAAGCCCTAAGAGGGTGTCATTTGAGAAGCACAGAAAATAGGGTGTTTTCCAAACACAGAAAATGCCCAAAACATCACTGTGTGGGGACGGCTGGCAAGACTATTTTCTTGGCCGTGTTTCTGTTTCCACTGACAGAGGGGAAGAATCTGAGGCACACCAGGGCCTTCTGCACAGCTGCTCTGCAGGACCAGTGCTTCCTCCTGCCTACTGCCTGCAGCAGCCTGAAGTGACTCAGAAATTCCAGAAAAGGAAGCATTTTGATTGCTGCTGTGAAGCACAAGGGGACACTACCATTTTCCCCTATGTTTGGGTAAAAGGGAAAAATTCAACTCAAATGCTTCTCACACCCACAAGATTTCCTACAACTCAGCTCAGCAAGACAGATTTTCTTCCATGTCCAGTCAACTCTCTAACACCTCTCCAGAATTCTAGAAGTCAGTATTCAGTATATTATTCTGAAGCTGTTCACCACTGTTAAGAGATTTAAGTGCCCTTTAACTCTTATTACCTTTTAGTGTGGAATGTTCCTTGTGTGTTACAAATGCTTCTCTTCTTCCATGTCTCCTGCCCATCACCTCATCAGCTTCCAAGTGAGGAAATATTCACTCATATCCTCTACCTACAAAAAAGAACTTGGGTTCCAGACCAATACCTAAATAAATAAATAAACAAACAAACAAACCAAACAGCCAAACACCAATCCCTTTACTAGATCTCAGCTGTTCATTTTGGGTAAACGCAGTTTTTATTGAATGGCAGAGGGCCTGTGGCACTGATTCCACAGGTGGGGTCAGTCTTAGTCAGGTAAAGGTAACAGACGTAAGTTTTCCCTTCATGCAAAGGGGAGACAAGAAGACACAGAAAATAACCTATCCTATCCATAAAAAATAAATAAATAAATAAATAAGTAGTAGATCAGCTCAGGGATATTTCCTGACTCCGTTGGTTACCGAGGATCAGTGATTGCTCCGTCGGCCCAAACCACTTTTAGGTGCATGAAATTAAAACCATAATCTATCCCCATCATCCTATTGCCAATTGCTCAGAAAGTGAGAGTAACACAGAGTAAAAATGAAGGAAAAAACACTAAAAATTAAGGTAGGTATATAGGTAAGGTCTTTCTGATGTGGAAAAGACCTACCATACCTCTCCAAGGCTGGTCTGTGGAGCATGATACAGCATAAACTCTGTTATTCACACTTGCTCTTTAGGGTAAGTGTACTGCTTAGTCTTTCTTGCTTAAACGTTACAGCCACAAAACTAGCTAATAAATTTCTGGCTGACAAGCCTGACAGAGCAATAAGTAAAAACAGGAAGGCATCTATTACATATTACCCTGAATGTATCAGCTTTGCCTTCGAAAGGGGAAATAACACAAAGCAAATTGTGGGAAGTTTTTTTATCTGCTAGAAAAATATGCCCTGTGCCCCAGTCAAAAAACAAGCTGTTGTGAAGTAACCATATTATTTAAAGATACAAGTCAAACAGGAAGAGGAAAACCAAACAAGCATGGCTTGAAAATTTCCCACAAGTGAGCTCTGACAGTCAGAATGCAGTGAAGGACTTGCTGACAGATCCTGGGCTGCAGGGCGACCATCAGTTTTCCAGGTCCAGAGGGCTGGGAAAGAGAGTGGAAAGGATTTCTTCTAATCTGAATATTTGTCTCTGGCTGTACAATGGTGATACTTGCTTTATTACTGTTTTTAATGTCAAATCAATGTCAGCAACTGAGATTTCGTCTTTCAAGGTGAGGTCACTTCTAAACATCAAGATATGTCTGAAATATTACAAGTTACTGATGCAAGAAACCACAGGCAAGGAACCCTGGATAATATAGCCACATTCCTTTGAAGCACTTCAGTTCATGCATAACTTTAAGCAAACAGGAATTAAAAATGAAGACTGCGTAGGACTAATGGCTATTTTAGGTTGGATGGGTATTTTGGGTTTAGGATCGCTGAGAGCCTGACAGCTGGTGAAATGGGTAATATGGAAAACCTGTTGGCTGGAGCCACCGAACCACATAACATGAACCTGCTGCCTGAGAAATACAGGGGTGGAAAAGGTGTCTGTGTAACTCACCTGCTGCTGGGATGGCCACACCTTTCACTCCACAGTGTTTCCAATGTGACAACAGAGCTCATACTTGAAGTCACACTCCTTAATGCTGAGGGGTTTTTTTGGGCTGGTTTTTTTTTTTTTCCCGTCTTCAAAACCCAATCCTCAGAATAGAAACATTTATAAGCATCAAGCTGACAAGCACTAGCACTCTGGATTTTTGTTTGCTTTATCTTGCACAAAGACACCACTTCGCAAATCCTCAAGATTTGCAAACGATCCCTGATGAATCATCTCTATTCAAAAGAATGAGATGTTAAAAGCGTTTTCTGCAGCAGCAGAGTTGCCACATTTTCTACACATTTCACAATTGCTACACATTTTCCTATATGCATAAGCCTTTTCAAAAGATGTATTCTAGCACATCTTATGTAAAATGAATTAAAATAATAACATTAAATTTGTTAGGATTTTAGGCCAAAAATGTTATTATAATCATCAAGATCAACCTATGGCATAAACTTACCCAACTACATACCTTTCTATAGCATGCAAATCTGCTCTATAACATTATATTTTGTATCATTTTATTCTATATTATACTCTATGATATTCTTTAACACATAATATTTTATAACACATAATATACTGTAACATGTAATATTCTATAGCATTACCCAGAGATTCCTGGATTAGACAATATAACTTCTTTCTACCTTTTTTGGAAAAACCAAAAAGAAATCAGTAACTCTTCAGTGTGGCATATGTTATATAAAAGACCCAGTTTGATTTTAGAGAGTGAAATGAAAGGACATGAACTAATTTTTGGCAAATGACACTGGTTCAATAATTTAGACTAAGCTAAATTCCAAACTAAATGTCATATTCTAGTCCAAATTCCATTTTGTATTCCCATTCGATACTGTCATAATTTCAGTGTCTAATTTATTTTGTGGTACTAGGTTATCACAACATTTATAGATTAATTTTAAAAGTCATTTCAAATTACTAAGAGGAGCACAATCCCTCACAGTACACATCCCAGCAATGAATCTAAATCAAAAATGCAAACAGGTATTTGGCCCAGGAATCAAAGTCTATGTACTAATATGAGTACTAGATTACCATTTGAAAAAGGCACTGGAAACCTGAGTTTGTTTTAGAACTGACTTTGCCAAGAAGTTATTTTATAAATGTATTCCTTTCTAGGTAGCCTTCACGTGATCCTATAAAGAAGTAAAGCCATGCAACACAGAACAAAAGGTCATAAATTGCTTTACTGACAATTTTCTTAGTCTATGTTTTCACATTTGTCAGGTTGCTCTGACAAGATGTATAGCCTTGTAGAACCAAATTAATACGCAGGGAGGCTTTGCCATCAAAGAAATGCAAGCTGATTTCTTTCATTATGACCATCAGGAGAGCTGCATTTGCAGTGCAAACAGCTACAGTGCTCTCTGAGCTAATATTGCTGTGGCACATGGCTAACTCATAGCAACCTGGATCCTGAAACTGGGGCAAAGCCTTTGTTGAAATCCTCAGGGAAGAAACTACTTCAAATCCAGGTGCTTAATGGTAGAACCATGTGTAAACTGAAATGCATAACATACATTCGTCCCGCTATTATGGCAGCACATTAAAAGCAAAAGAATGAGGAAAGAAAGTCATAAGAAACCTCAAGAATTTTCAGCTTACTTACTAACAATTCCAATATTGTGCCTGATGTTGCATATGACCAGATTTTTACCCTCAAATCCAAGCTGACACAAAAACATTTCTTGGAGGAGAAACTAAGCTCCGACCGTGATGTTAAGGAGTCAGTATAAAACAAACAATCTGGTTTAGTACCTCTGCTCTGACCCCAGCTCAGAAAGACATGTAAACACATGCTGCACTCTGCCTGGGTGCACTAAGTGCCCTCGTTGCATATTTTCCTGCCAGCTGCTGTACAGAAACACATACGCAGAAACTCAGAAGCCACAGAGTAATATGCCCAGAGCACAGTTAACTTTCCTGAAATCCCACGGGAAGAAAGCTGGTGAATTCATAGTTAAACACTGTAAAACTGCAAGGTACATCAGAAAGACCCAAACCAAGGAGCGCTGAAACTCTGATTAATCCCAACCTTGTGAGATCTGCCAAATTTTTCAGCAGCAGTGGAAAAGTACATGAGAATTTGTAGAGTTGTTAATGTAGTTTGAATCCCACTGATTGAGATGGGATGAGATCCTTTATCTAGTGGATATCTTTGATTCAGAAACTTTGGAGAAAAACTGCAGAGACATATTTGATAACTAGTGGTTAGCTTAAATAAAACCTCTGCAGACTCTGATTAGTGGTGAAGCTGTGTTCAGACCAAGCAAATCTCTAGTTTCTTTTTCACTGGTTTAATTCCTTCCTCCTTCTGAGGGAGGAAAAACAAGACAAAAATATTTTTTCATGGTATTTTGGCACTTCTGTTTCCTGTTGTGGCCAGAACCTAGAAGCTAAGAAACTTCTGACTGAAACAATTGAAGTAGTACTGGAAAATTCAAACAGGAAGCAAGATGTAATTTTTTTAAACAGTGAAAGCAATTAATCACAGGAACAGCATTGCCAATGGATGTGGTGAATTTACCATCCATGCCAGTCTTTAAATCGAGTCTGTCTTTCCTTCTAAGTGTGATTGCTCTAATTTAAGATTGGCTTTAACACAGGAAACACAAGGTAAAATATTCTAGTTTAACTAGGCTGTTACAAAGATCCCCCCGGTCTTAAGACCAAGAAAATATTTACAAGGCAGATTTTAGGACACATTCTTTCACAGGCAAGGTGAATGGGGAGGACAGGGAGAAGAGAGGTGGATATATCCCAGACTTGGACCATCTTCACAAATAGGACACTTCACCGAGAGAGGGACCAAAAGATTCCAGTCTTTACTTCAGGTGAGGTACAGACAGGGACTGAAACAAGTTCAATTGCTAAATGAGCTTCCTTGCTTGTTTAATTTACTAGATTTAAGGGCAGTCTGGGTGTGCAGTGCGGCATTTTGACTTCAGGAGAGGCTCATGTTAGAAAAATGGTGAATAGAGATAAATTTATTTTCAGATCCATAGTCTGATGCCTGGCTAGTCACCTATCTTCAGGTGCAGTCCTAACTCTTTTCCTGGGCATTAATTGTGGCTATTTTAGGTATCTCATTGCCAGTAGCCACAGCAACTTATATAGAATCATCTTAGAATGGTTTGGGTTGAAAAGGACCTAAAAGATCAACTACATCCACCACCTGCCATGGGCAGGGACACCTTTCACTACACCAGGCTGCCTCAAGCCCCATCCAACCTGGCCTTGAACATTTCCAGGGATAGGGTACCTTTCTTCAGCGCCTTTTAGCATGTTCCTGAGTTTCTAAGTCATGGCTGGATGCTTCACAAGGCACAGAGCCTTGGATAATTGTTGCTGTTTTGAACTTTTAGGTCAAAAAGCACTAGAATATCCCTTTTCAGGTATTTAAAATCCAATTACTTCAATAGCATGTAGGTGTCTAGACACCTTTAACACTCTGACTTAGAAGCCATAAAAATGCGCCTTCTGGCCTACAAAACATTGACTTTTTATCTTGTGATAATCTGATCTTTCTTTGTGGGGAGCAATCTGTTCAAGCAAAATATCTGCAAATGCACATAAGATTTTGCATGAACTGAATAACCAGCTCATTGTGAATCAAAGCTATGTTTCGACAGAAATCCTTCCCACATCTTAAAGATAGTTCCAGCAAAGAAATGTTCAGCTGTGTAAAAGCACCCTCACACAGAGTAATAGAGGAAGGAAAGACTTTCAGTTTCACTAGAAACAGAAATGCCTGTTTCTACTGTCAATGGGAGGAAAAAAAAAAAAAAAGAGAAAGAAAAATTTTGAGCTACTTTATGGAAACATCTGGGTGAAAGAGAACAGGAGGTGTCAACAGAAGTCAAAATAACAACTTGTATCACATGGTTTTGATGTGAATGTTTTTGACACATTTATCATACTTGCCATTCTGGAGGAGCAGGGTTAGATGTATGCCAGGTAAAAAAAGAAGCAGTGAGAGACCTCTCTTTTTAGAAGGAGACAGCCTCACTTAAGGAATCTAAATTGCATTTCTGAGCATTACAAATCAGCTGTAAATGCAATTTTACGGTTGTTCTAGGGAGAAAATGTGGGTGGAGCAGACAGTAAGAAGAGAGAAAATAGGCAAATTGAGAAATAAAGACACAGACTAGTTGTAACAAGCACTGGAGTGCTCTAAAGTAAAAGTTTCTTCTGATCTCATTAAACTTGTATAAAAGACACAGTATTCATTTTCCACCAAGACTTTGTGGCTGACTTTTTCTCTACCATCTTTGAAGCCCGACATTTTTGTGAACACTCAAACCAAAAAAATGAGCCAAATACTTGCAGAAGCTCACCTTTTTTCTAAAACTATTTGCATCAAGTCTATATAGCACCTATCTCCACTGTATCTAAACAGCTGCCTAAAAGCAGAAATAACAGTATGGTGTCACATGGGGAAAAAGGTGTTTCCAAACTTATTATGATGATCAGTGCACAGTCTTTTAGCAAAGTGATGTGCGTCTGTATGATCTATATTTTAAAAGCCCATTATATTCTTCACTCTAGAATGACCCTGCTTGAGCAGGGGAATTGGACCAGACATGGTCCCTTCCAAATTTGCCCATCCTGTGATTCTTCATCCTCAACATCTGACTTGAATAAAAGCCAGATGGGCCCGCCTTTACTATGAAATAAATCAAAAAAGAAAGTGTAAGAACTAAAGGCTTTTGACTCAGCCTCAGACCAAGGTAATGAACTCACTCCAAGGAAATTTTGCAAGACCAAGATCTCCAAGCAGTAGTGGATGTGAGCCAGTCACTCTCATAACCCCTGGGCCTGAAACTGGACCTTGATTTCTTTTGTTCTGAGGCACAGACTCATTCACATGTGAATGGCTCTCAACAGCTTCCTTAACTACATTTTCTTGCACGCTTTTTTCTGCTTAGAACTGTCTTTTCATTAGTGAGAAGGAAAATTTATTTCTATGAGAAATGTCCGCACAAACTAAAGGTTACCACAATAATAAGGCTTCGGAAGGGAACTCCCTGAAAGGGAGGCACAATTGTAGGAGGCAGAGGACTGAGTGGAGGAGTGCAATGTCAGAGATGGAGATGAGGAGAGAAGGATACATAAAAGAACACAGTAGAAAAAAGAATCAAACCTCTGACTCTGGAAACTATTTATCAGTGGGTCTTTCTTGGGAGTGTAACAAGGACAGCATTTCATTCAGCATGTCTATATATTTTCCATCTGGGTGCTATTCTACAAAGAGTGGCATTTATTATAATTTCACTTCGTTAGAGTTCATTTACTTCATTACTGCAGTATCCAGTGAAGAGCTATATTTTCCTTCTGATCAAAGAAGAGATTTGACTGTCATTTCTTTCAAGTCCTTCTATGAAAAAAATACTTCCCTTTTACTGTAACTTCCTATTTTTTTCATTCTACTAGAAAACAAAGAATTCTAGAAAAACAATAAATTTGGAAGCAGAATGTATCTTTTCCTTTAAAAAATATCTTTAATATTATTTAAAGGACTGTAGTTTAAATAAAATTCATGACAGAGGTCTGCTTAGCAAAAAACCTAAGTAGGTGTTCACATCTCAGTCGATCATCCCAGAGATGCAGTTCATGCAGTTCATGGAGTTTGCACTATCTTTCAAGTGACAAATAATTGTTTCATTGACCATACTGCCAAGTCCTTTTCCAAATATCAGTGGAACCCAGGAGGGTTAAACCCAGACGCAGAAAACCACCTACAGTTGACTTAGGTATCTGAGCTGAACCAGAGTCCAACCTCTCCTTTTCACAGGCTTCCCTCATGAATCTAGGGGGAATGGGAAAAATATTTGGAGTCCTATAATTTGATTTGAAGGTGCTTATCTCTTTTATTGCATTTGTGGGGTTCCTGCAGTGACTATTCTCTCATTTTGGAAATATAAATGGTTCTACTTTTGGAGTCAGTGGTAGCACTTTTTTCCAGAAGGTATTTCTGGGAGAAAATCTGCAGTAATTGTAGAATCATGGAGTCATAGAATCATTAAGGATGGGAAAGCCTTCTAATGTCATTGAGTCCAACCATTAACCCAGCACTGCCAACCCACCACTAAACATGTCCCCAAGTGTCACATCCAACACTTCAGGGGACTGTGATTCCTCCACTGCCCTAAACAGCCTGTTCCAGGACTTAACAACCTTTTCCATAAAGAAATTTACCCTAATGCCAAATCTAAGCCTTCCGTGGTGGAATTTGGGGCTGTTTCCTCTTGTCTTATCTCTTTTTACTTGGGAGAAGAGGCCAGCCCCCACATGGATGCACCCTTCTGTCAGGGAGTTGTAGGGAACAATTGTTCGGAGGGTGATTAAGAGCATATTTACTCCTCTGACAACTGCAGAACAAGAGCTTTGGCCGAATTTGTTAAAACATATTAGACATATCTATTCTTGTTGTCAGCAGAGAAAAACACATGGTTCTGAAATGTGCACGGTGTAAGCATTTGGGGGCTCAAGGAATTGTGCAGACCAGGGAAAGAAGTGGTCACCGGTGTCTGAAATGCTCTCCTGAAGCCCAAGTACAGGTTTCTTATGTGCAGAATACAGCCCGTGTACCATGTTATTAGAGAAAAACTCCCCATTCAAAAATTTTAACAGCAGAAATAAGAAGAAACAAAACTCTCAGACAACTCCATCTTGCTTCATAACCAATAACGAAACTACAAGGGGTCATGTTTCTACTTTCTGACTTTCAGAGTGATGGTGCCTCTTTGTATCTGGGATGTAATCCAGGGAAAACAGAAGGAAAAAATTGTTGTATTACACTCGAAAAAGTGTAGTAATTCATTAAGTAAACAGCAGCAAGCATTGGAAGCAAGCATAGAGAATGAATAGAAGACCCACCATTTAGTTCCCAAGGTCAGCATTTGTTCTATAAAAAGTGCTGCAAATGCAAATGTGTCCATGTCTGGTTTTATATGTCTATGTATATAAATAATGTATTTATTGCATCAAATAAAAAATCTATATAAATACATATTGCACATATAATGACTCTATATAATAAATGTAGTATTATTATATGATTACTATACTGTATGGAAGTGTTCAATACCAGCTTGAATATGGCCCTTGGCAATCTGGTCTGGTGGGAAGTGTTCCTGTCCATGGAAGGATTTTGGAACAAGCTGGTATCTTTAGGGCCCCTTTCAACACAAACCAATCTATGATTTTATGATTAGTATATAATATTAATAGTATATGGATATATTTCAAAATACATTGCTAAATGTTTTAGCAACAGATGCATATTTTAAAGTCAACGTTGTATTGGCAAAAGAAAATGGACGAACAAGGCCAAACAAAATTAAAAATACTGAAATACAGAAAATTCTTTTTCCTTATGATATTTGGGATGTTTTTGACCTTGACTGCAGTCAAGTGAGCAAAAAAGACTGAGTCTCTTGACCTTTGTTTGCAAAAGAAGTCACAATTGTTCTTTTCCAGTGAAGTAAATGTAGAATAAAATACAAATTGAATTTATAAATTAACAATAGGTCACAGAACTGGAAATACCTATTCCATCCCACAATGTAATGTAGGTCTATTTCCTGTGCCCCTTCCTGTGTCAGTTGAAACTTCATATTGCTGTGGCCACCCTCCATGAGCTCAGGGTGGCATCTGTGCTTTATCTCAAAAACTTCCTTAGCTCTCAGCTGAACAGAGCAGAAAACAGAAGTCAGGCAGACATAAAACTTACAGGGTGTTACTCAATAAATTATAAATTACTAAGTCAATCCAAGAGGAAAAGATGTGCCCAAAATGGAAGTTTCTCTATGAGCTCAATACTTCTGCATTTCAACATCCAAATCTCTAAAGATTTTAAATTCAATATTAGGGAAAATTTCTTCGTTGAAAGGGTTTTTAAGCCCTGGCATGGCCATGCAGGGCAATGGTGGAGTCCCCATCCCTTCAGGGATCCAAAAGCTATTTGGATGTAGGGGACATGGGTTAGTAGTGGCCTTGGCAGTGCTGGGGGAATGACTGGACTGGATCATAGAATCATGGAATATTTGAGGTTGAAAAAAGACCAAAAGTCCAACTGTGATTCTATCCAATTTGGTCCTGCCTATGAATCTATGTTTCTAGAACTCTTGCTTTAAAAGAATTAGAGCTAAGCTAGCTTTAGCCATCAAAGAATGAGCTGTCAGTGCCAAGCTAACCAGTCTCCAGCTGACTTCCTGAGATATTCAAACCGTTTTGAGTAGGACTGTTGCGCCCATGACCTTCCTGGGTCTAAGTTACCCAAGAAAATTATTTATTGCTAGGGAATGAAAGTAAATGTAGATTCCTTTCAAGTGCTTAAAAATAAGAGCCCTTTCTCTGCTAAAAGTTATTAACAACCTTTGTAGCTATGGATGAGAGACAATCTTGACTAGGAAGAAACAAGTGAGATACTACGCAGTGAGAGAGCAAAACTTTTTTTGTTTGTTTTCCATTATTCCTAGATGCACCAGTGAAACTCTTTCTTTCCAAGGAGACACTCAGACACGCAGGGGTTAATGTCTCTTCTGGCCACATCACTTTGCAGCTGAAAACTTAGGAATTTGTGCACACTTATGCATGCAACAAACAAAGCCACCGCTCGCATTATAATCTCCTCAGGGACAGCCAACTGGGAAAGACAAATTTAGCAGAGTACTTCTGGCTTTTTTACACAGTGTAATGCCATTAAACGCGACATCATGTAGACAATGAATGTTACAACAAAATACTGATGCTGTTTATTAGCTGCCTGACTATTTTTTTTTTTTGGAGAGGAAGCACATGTCACATTTGTTTCAGACAACCGCATTGGGGTCCCACAGCTCTGATTAAATATGTATCGTTTGTTCAGCTGCATCGGAGTCAGTTTTGGTCTACATACACATTTCGTTAATATTTTAAATAGGAAAAACAACAAAGAGAGGAGAAATTAACAGTTGCTGAACTTCTCCAATTACCGCTAATCACATTTACACCCTGGGGTTTGCAGAATTAGAAATCAATTGGAGGCTTCCTCTTTCTACAGCAGGCAGTAAATGTGACAATTTAGGGAAAGGACTAGAAGACAACTCAATTCAACCTGGATACCCTTGTAAGTGCCCCCCAGTGAATTTATTGCTTTGTTGTTTGATGTGACACAAAGATTATATGGCATCATTTACTAAAATGATAAATCATTGTGTGTGTTTGATACTGAAAAAACAGGCATCATTCCTTTTTATATAAAAATATTTTTTTCTTTCCTTTCAAACATTTAGAAATTACATCCCAAGCAAAACTCTGCAGTGAAATCTTCTTAGATCATTTGATGGTGTTTCACCTTTTCCTTTCAAGATTGTGAAAAATTACTTCTATGAAAGAACTGCTCCAAACATGATCCTCTCTGATTTTTCTTGAAAGGAAGAGGATTTTTCTCAACATCTCATGGTGATTTATCTATACCATATTGGTTAGAGGGCTACTGTCAGTGTCAGTTAGCATGATCTTTAATCGAAGAGTTTCTTCTTAAGTGTTTAGATAAACTCAAATTGGCCATTTACGTGTTTTTGAACATCATAAATGATGAACCAGCAGGGTCAAGTGGTCTAAAGCAGCTTATGATTCCTTAATCTGGGAAAAGCCTTAGCAGGGGGCTGTCAAAGCGCATTTTGCAATGAGCACATGTAAATGCTCACGTGCTCATAAAGACATTGCTGCAGAGCTGAACTCGTACCCACTGTTCATAAATAAAGGTGGAAAGAGAGGAGATCATCTGAGCAAAAATCAGTATTTGGGGAGAGAAAACAACCCTGTTAGTGGTTCCTCCAACATGCAAGCTCAAGGTAAGGGAATAAACTAAAATGTCTGGAAAACGGCATTGATATGGAGCAAAATTCCCATCTAGCTGAGATTTATGATTTCTCAAAATAGAGAGGAAAATCCTGTTTTCTAGAAGAATATGCAGTCTGAATGCCTTTTAGAGTCTTTATCTATGCATGTGTTTTTACTCTTTCCTGTAACTTAGAAGCAGAATGAAATAAAAAATAGTGGTGAGGTGAGGAGGAATGATGACGCAACCAAACCTTTTAAAACCTGAAATTCATTCATTTTCATATCAACTTCATTAAAAAAAAGAAAGAAAACAAACAAACCAAAACAAACAAACCAAACAAAAAAAAAAAAAAAGGCAAAGAAAAGAAAACAAGTTGCCTGTTCATTTGAGCCGTTTAATCTACTGCTCAAAAATAAGAATTCACAATAGATCTTCTCTTAAGCTATTCCATTAATAAACCCATTGATATAGTTCAAGGGATTTGATAAAAAAATTATGTCATTAAATGTTTAGCCAGTTAAATAGTTTTCATACTTCAGTATGTCCAAAACTTAGTAGTTCTATGTAATGCTATACATATACATACTATAGTAAGTCCAAAACTTCCTCAAGAAGCAATAATGGTGTCTCCAGTAAAATAACTTATGTGACAGATATTGCTCTGCAGTTTAAGCAACTCTTAACAAGATTGTTCTTATTTTGAAGGCCAAGATTTTATGTGATTACTGTAAAAAAAAATATACAACTGACTTTTTGCAAATTCAGAAAATATGAGTGTTAATTTCAGATAAGCAAAAATTTTATCATCAGAACTATTTCTTTGAATCAGTCAATTCTTTTTTCCTCGTACATTATGCAAATATGATTTTTTTAACCTTAAGACCAGAATAAGATGGTTGAAAAACAATTTGACAATTTGACATTTTAATAGCAATTGAATAAACTGTCACTGAGTGCAGTGATTCTTATATTTAAGACTACACACTGGACCCATGACAACATCTTAATAGCATACATAGTTGCATGAATTTTTTAAATCATGTGCAAAAGATCAAATACACACCAGAGAAACTTCTGAATAGTTTAAAGTTAATTATGTGATTGAAAGTTCAGAGGTTTGCACAAAACACATAAGAGAGTTTGTATTTTGATCCTTAAAAAGCCATCTCTGTATGTCTCCTCATACTGTCTAAGGCACACCATCTAAAATTTAGGTGAGAAGCAAGTTAAAGATACCAAAATTAAAACAACAAAAAGAATAGTTGTGACTTATTTTTGTAACAAAATGATGAGAAAATATGGATGTTTTACAGAGCATAACTGTAAGTCATCCCACATTAACTCTATCCATAACTTTTGTTCTCAAAAGAGGTGGCACATTCTACTTAAAAATTTGAGCCGAGTAAATTCAGTAAATACTAACCCTATATTTATCAAAATGCTCATGAACATTTCTGAATATTTCAGCAAATCTAACCTCATCACAAGGCTCCCTGCTCTTGGGGGACGGGGGGTGAGCAGTTGTGCAGACCACAATTTTTGACAATTCTTCCTTTTCAGACGGAGTTCTGGATCCATGATATGATACAACACAATTATGGTGCATCATCAAGAACCTTTGTCTTGCTGTTTCAAATAACAGCTAGACACATAAACTCAGTGTTTTGCAAAACAAATAAATATAGAAGATCAGGACGTGTGGGACAGACTTCAGCTTCCACCCTAGTAGCTATGTGACATATTCCTTAGAGTCTTGGATTCATCTCACCTAACTTTGGATTCAGTATCTATTTGTCTAATCCAGGGTTTGGCTTCTCAGCTTCCTCTGCCATCATGGAGAAAAAACATGCAAACACACAGGCATCTTGCTGGGGTGTGATAAACTGCTCTATAAATGTCTCATTTTTATACAGGATGGTTTTTCCCCTCAAATTTCTTTCTGTTATAAACATTGAGCCTGGAAGCATATCCTGCATCATGTCTGAGAGCAGTGAGATTTTTGGCCTTTCTTAGCTAGGAAGTGAAACACTGGAACCAGCAGCCAATTGTCAAGGCAAATCCTTTGAACTCATGGGTTTGATCCTGGAAACTGGCAGAAATCTGAATGAGCTCACAACCCCTGTGGGAGGAAAACTCACAAACTTTGGGCTGATGCCATCAAGGACCATAGATGTGATTACTGTGTTTTGTTAATGACCCTACTATTCTCCTAGGAGAAATATTAGTGAGCATTATGAGTCAACGCTTTCTAGTAGTAGCCTTACTATTTATATTTGGAATTACAGAAATGAAATGGTCAAAACTTCAAAATTCAGCTAAGAAAATAGAAAGTTGGGAGAAAAAATTTTAACCTAAAGTAAACTTTTTTTTTTAATATATCTCGTTTGTATCAATACAAGGTGATGTGTTGTTCACACTGTGTGCCTCTAATACTGCATTATTAGTTTATGATGTTGTGTTCCTGACCAGAGGTGATGGTTTGGCAGGACTCTCATGATTTTTTTGTGGTAAGTTACAGATTGACCAATCAATAAAAATAATAATTCTCTAGAGATATTGAACTGGCAGGTTTTACAGGCAGTAACTTCACACACAATCAGAGCTAGGTCACTGCATGGACTAACAGCAACCCTTCTTTTTAAACCATATGAGCCAAGTTTCCATGATTGTGGTACATATTCTTCTCCTCACCTTTTCAGCTTTTTCTGGTACTACCCACCTCAAGACAGTGGCTGGAGGCAGAGGGTATATACACACCAATCAGTGGAATTAAATTCAGATACCTCCGCACCAATGCTGACCTCAGCAATCACATCCTTGGGGATAAAATAACCTTGAGAGTTGTCCCAGAACTGTCTAATTGAGTGATTACAGATTTATTTTAGCATTTCCAATTTAAATTGTGGGTAACTTCTGTGCTTGTTCTGCTCTGCATGAGTTAGATGGAACATTAAAATGTACAATCCATTTCCTAATCATCTCATAGTCCAAACAGGTTACTTGCAGGATAGTTCAGTACCTTGCCCTCTTCACTTCATCTCATCAACCTCTGTTCCCCTGATAAACTGAAAACAGGTTTCTTGCCTGGCTAATTAGCTCTTAACTACCTTCTACCATCACATCTTCAAGCTTACCCCTTAAATATTTTAAGCATGTTAGTGAGACGATGAGTACAGATTTCAGATTTTCTGCATTTTCCAAGTGGAATAACTGAGACAGAGAAATGTTAAGGTTATGCCTTATCTAGCTTTAAAGTCTCAGAGTTAGACCCCTGAGTAATTTCAGACCACCTTTGCAGTCATAAAGCAGGTACAGAAGGCAATAATTTGACCTACCTTGTGGTGACATGCATTGTACCCTCACTTTTATTAATTACAAAAATCTATTTTCATCAGAGTATAAATGCCCGCCTATACTGTGTGTAGATAAAAATGTCACCGAAGCAAGTGTGTGACTGAAGTGATAGCTTGTATTCCTTGACAGTATTTTAAAGCCGACAATTCCCCTTTTGAAGTCTTTCTGTTAAATTTTACCCATCATATTTGGGTACAAAAATATACTCCTGAAATACATCTTGAAGTGGGTGCATCCTCTTGGATTAAGCCAAGCCACGTTACAAAGTAGGTGGGGTAGTTTTAGAAGTTGTTGGCTTTTTTTTATTATTAGCCATTAGAAAGGAACAGAACTGTTGTAGAAGACGTGGAAAAAGCCAAGTACTTGCATGGAGGCACTTGCACTATAAATAACACATGGGATTTAAATTCTGTAGAAGAAAATAAAGCACACGCAGGACCATGCTCTGGTAAGGAAGGAGGATGTCATGAAGGATTGACATATTGTCTCGGATTAGAGACAAATATCCTAGGTAGAAAGCTGGTGAACTTTAGTGTCCTTTTCCTCAGGCGTAACTTCCCCTTTCCGGGGTTCCCAGAGGGGGCCGGGTGGTGTTCCTCCCTGGACGATTCTCGTCCACTGTCCTCCGGAACTCCTCAGGTTCTCAGATGAGAAAGCAAGTCAAAGAAAAAAATCCAAAAAACGATGAAAAGAAAAAAAAAATCCCGAAAAAAAAGAAAGAAAAAAGAAAACCCAAACAACAACCACACCAGTAGCACCAGCAATCAGCAGCAGCAACTAGTTGAGAAAAAAAAAACAAAAAACCAGTGTCCCTTCCTCCTTCTCACTCCCCCGTAGGAGAGCCAGGGAAAAAGTTTCAAAACATCCCGCATGGGCAGAGCTTTCTCCCAGCTGCGTGACCCAGTTAAAACTACAAGACCATATTTCTACTCAAGTATACAAACGATAAAGAATACAAAATATCATTATACCACCCCAAAACACATATGTATTGTTATCTTCTTTTACCCTTCAATCTAGAGAGACCACCAGCTCTTTTTTAAGATTTCCCCAGTAATACATAAATTTCTTGATTTCTCAGAGGAAATGGCAATAGCCAACACCACATCAGGGAAAATTTGAGCAACATGTCAATACAGATTTCCAGTGATTTATTCTGAATTAGCAGGAACATATTAATGAGAAAGCAAAGTTAAAATCCAAGCAGGATTTTCAAAGAATGTACATTATATAAGTAAATTAATCTTATATATTTTCACTATCAATTTAAATTCTTAAATTACATCTCCGACATAGTAGCGTAGTCAAACATTGGAACAGGTTGCCCAGGACAGTGGTGGAGTTACCATCCCTGGAAGTGTTCAAAAAACATGCAGGTGTGGATTTTGGGGACGTGATTATGTTAATGGTTGGACTTAATGACCTTAAACATCTTTTTAAACCTTAATGTTTCTATGATCCTATGCTACGGTGCAAAAAAAACCCAACAAACCAACCAAAACAAAACCACAAAAACCCAGCAGAAATGAAAACTGCTACTTTAAAAATAATAAAACTTTTAAAAACAACCTTCCTTCAAGTCAATTTGAATAAAAAATAACCTATATTTGGACTAGAGAGAGTAGATCTGTGTAAGGTAGGTCCTTGGTGTCCTTATTCACTCCAGCAATATATTTTCTATACTTGAACATTTTGTAAAGAGAGAGAAAGAGTACTGTACTCACTGGCTGCTGCCTTCCTGGAAATGGCTTTGAGGCAACTGTAAAAGTTTCCTTAAAAATTTATATTGGAACTTCCAGTTCCCATAGCTCCTTTCTGATCCCTCGTTCAAGGACTGCGCCAGAAAACCCATGGCACTGTCCCCTCCAGAAGCAGGTGCAGCAGCCGGACAATAATCCAATAAAAATCCTATTAGCTGCATCTCCATGACACTCCTGGTATTCATGGGACCCACAATGTCTTTAGTGCAGACAATAAATCCAGACCACTTCCTCCTTCAATTGCTCCCAATATGGTTCCACTTCTGGCACTGTTCAGCTAACCTTTTTCTGCCACATTTTCTCATGAATGCTGAATCACTCTCTAGTCTTTACAACGAAGGCAGCGGAGTCCCAACTAAGTGAAACACATCACTCGGGTTTAGTTATCCAAGCACAATTGCATCCAGGTGCATTACTGTGGATCATGACCAGCAGAGACTCAGTGCTGAGAGTAAAAAGATCAGTTCCATGTCTGCAAAATTTGGAGGAGGCGTTGAAACAATTATCATAATTATTGCAAAACATCCCAGCTTAACCTGTAAGTGGCCAAAGCAGGGAAAACATCACTAGGTTAAACAGCTGTCAATGTACAAGGCATAGAGTCAGTTAAAGCAAAATTTAAGTTGCCAGGAGAACAGCTCAGCCAAAATTGTAAATAAAAGCAAAGCAAGGACAAGTGCATGAAGGAGAGGAATTGCCAACGGTTTATCTTCTCGGACCCCTTAGGAGCAATGGATGCTCACACAAATTTTCTGATTTTCTGCTTTGTTAATCACAGTAGCTCAATCCAACCTATCAGTTAACTCCTCGTGGCTGGGTCTGGGACACAAGTCTGGTGAGGAGCAGCTGAGGGAGCTGGGAAAGGGCTCAGCCTGAAGAAAAGGAGGCTCAGGGGGGACCTTGTGGCTCTGCACAGCTCCTGACAGGAGGGGACAGCCAGGGGGGTCGGGCTCTACTCCTTGGGAAGAGGGACAGGAGGAGAGGGAACAGCCTCATGTTGTGACAAGAAAGGTTTTGATCAGGTACTAGGGAGAAATTTTTCACTGAAAGGGCTGTCAAGCACTGGAACAGGATGCCTGGGTAGGTGGTGGAGTCCCCATTCCTGCAGAGATTAAAAAGATGTGCAGATGTGTCACTTGCATTAGTGGTGGCCTTGGCAGTGCTGGGTTAATGGCTGGACAATGATCTCAGAAGGGCTTTTCTAACCTCAATGATTCTGTGACTCTATGAGGTTGTGGGACAGTGCGGCACTGCTAAATGTTTTAACATAACCCTGCTGGTAGCCCAACTGCCCCGTGCACATGAATGTGGCAGTTCTTGAGGTAGAACTCATATTTTTTGAGAACAGAACAGCCCCAGCAGGCAGTTCCCATGCACACCAAGAAGTTCCATATTCCACTGGCTGCCTGCATTACTAAATCCACAGGTTACCTGCATGTAATCTGTATGGCCAGGTGGTGGGTGGGAGGCAAAGCCTGGAGGACTTAGAGACAGCTTCTGAGACCGCTCTTTCACATCAGCAAATTATTACCCTTCATCGCTGGGGATCCTGAAGACTCTCTGTCTGGCAATAGAGCTGCTGGAATGTAAAGTCAAGTTGCAGCTCAGCTATTTGCAGACTTATCTCATCAAGAAGTTTAAACCAAAAAGTTTAGAGAGGATGGATTTGATCTCTGTGTTTGTGTGAAAGCTTATTCTGTAGAAGAGATAGGTTTTAATGTGTAGTTAAAGGAATCAACAAGTGATTGCAAATGACTTAGCCGGAGGCCGGGAATACATTTAGACAGGCTATTTAAAATTCTGTGCACTTTATTGTGATTTAGACGCCCTCTTTAATTACTTTTTCTGGCTGGCTGCTTAGAATTGCACATTGTTTATAGACCTATTTTTGAACAAGTTTTGTCATATGATCCAGTTTTGAGGGGAGCTAAATAACTTTTGTGGCTCTTCCTCCAGCAGAGGCTCAGAAGCAGCAGCAGCAGCTCAGTGTAAGAAGAACCACCTGTGGATGGAGAGTGAAGAATTTCCTCCTGGGGCACAGGTATATTCCCCTAGGAACCTCCTGAGTCCAATTACACCCATTACATCAATTATAAAGTTGTCTCTGAGTGCAGGCACATGAGCAGTGACTGTGTGACCAGTGAGGCTGCCTTGTGGTGCTCCCTATCCTACCATCACCTGAAGCCAGAAAGAAGAGCCTGCAGCAAGAAGATCATAAAACTGCTTGAAAATGAGTGGAGGGCTGATCTTGTGGGTTCCTCCTCTTCTCTATTTGAGCACAAATATGTACACCAAGGAGCTATAAATTGCAGCTCAGTGCCAGAAACCAGATTTTCCCAGTTCAGAAAAGAAACATTATCTGTATCTTCCAAGTCCCTGTATAAAGCAGAGCAATTGACTGGTTTGGTGAATTGAATTTTAAAAAAAAGGGGGGGGTGGGAAGAAAAAGTGAAAAGGAAGCAAAGCATAAAGACTTCTAATTTAAAACTTGCAAATCGCTTACACAAGAGATCAGAGTAATTCACATGGAAGGCTTTCGTGCTAGCCCTCCAGAGTTCAGTGTATTCAGTATCCCTTGCAGTATTGACTGCAGTCTTTTAATGTAGGTCTTAAAAATAACTGGCTGGAGTTAAAAGAGTAACAGGTGCTGGCTAAGAATTTAAGGAAACAAATCCAAAGACCTTTATGAGCTAGGGATGGACAGAGGAGGAAGAGAGATGCCAGCAGTGAAATTGGTGTAAATTAAGTGCAGAGTGTTCACATTGCTGACGTGCTGGAGGATGTGCTCTGTTGGGCATCAGAAGACCAGACCAGACATTCTGGGCCATGAAGCAAATGATTCTCGTAATGCCCAGCACTCATCTCTGCAAGTCCTGTCTGAGGGTGTGGGGGTCCTGTCCATCTTGTGTTAGAGGGCATTGCTAAACTCCTTTCCTTATCTGTTGTTCCCATTCTTTCCAGTTAAAATTTATTTGTAGTCAGCTCATATACACTCCCTGCGTGACTGCTGTCCTTACAGCCCTCATTTGCTCCTAAGAGACTGCAGTATTTTCCCTGCCACCTTTGTCTTCACTGCCAGGAGCAATCCCCATGATATTTCATCTCACTTCAGTAGATCCTTTTCCTAAGATCTCCTCTGATCCCTCTGCTTGTCCTGAAGACCTCCTCTGCTCCACTTTTGCAACTTAAATGACCTCCTTTGGCCACAGAAAACCAGAAGAACACACATCCCTCCAGTCCCAGGCCACACGAACATCTTACATTTAGTGCAATGGTAGTTTCTCTGGGATTTGTCTCAACTTTTAATAAAGTGGTCTCCACCACCCTCTTCCTACAGTGTGTGCTCCATACATCATAGAGGTAAGAAGAAAATGAATGAATTTGTATGGGAAGATAGGCTAATGGAATGCCAAACGTAGTTCCACATTTTATAGTCTTTTCAGGTAACGTAATTACCTGTAACTGGATAAAATCTAACTAGATAAATTAAAGTGTATCTGTGAAGACAAGAAGAGGATTAGAAGGACTGGCTTCTCTGCTGTGAGGAAATGTTGAGAACAGTGGGGAAGAGAAGAGAGAAGAGAAGAGAAGAGAAGAGAAGAGAAGAGAAGAGAAGAGAGAGAAGAGAAGAGAAGAGAAGAGAAGAGAAGAGAAGAGAAGAGAAGAGAAGAGAAGAGAAGAGAAGAGAAGAGAAAGAAGAGAAGAGAAGAAGAGAAAGAGAAGAGAAGAGAAGAGAAGAGAAGAGAAGAGAAGAGAAGAGAAGAGAAGAGAAGAGAAGAGAAGAGAGAAGAGAGAGAAGAGAGAAGAGAGAAGAGAGAAGAGAGAAAGAGAGTAAGAGAGAAGAGAGAAGAGAGAAGAGAGAAGAGAGAAGAGAGAAGAGAGAAGAGGTTTGTGTTTCTTCCCTTTTCACAGCTGTCTTCTCTGAGTCCCCCTCTTGTCCCTCCTGGATGCTGCAGACATCAATTAGAAAGATATTTCTTCAAACACCCTGTCAAATATTCTTCTATACCTTTTGTTATTATTATTACTATTATTACTATAATTATTATTATTATTGTAATTATTACACATTCTTTTAGGCTTAATATATTTTAGGATTGGCCATTTCCTGTGTCAAGGTGCATTTGGTCACTAAACCCATCTCTCTGATGCATCTACCGAACACTTTGGTGTATCTTGTCTCCTCTGAATGTGTATATTAAAACACATAGAAATAACAAAAATAACTTCTGAGAGAAATGTTCTCCCCTTTATCTGCTCTGTATGTTCCTACTGACCTTCCTCAGTCAAATACATTTTGGTCACTTTAACCACTCTATTATCATGATTCCCATGCAACCACATAAAAAGACACATACATACAAGAATATAATACGAAATGTAAGGATAATTATTCATATCACAGGTTTATCTGGCCTGTTATCTTAGTAACATTAATGGCAGGTGTTTAGGAAAATAATTAGATCTGAGCAATGAGGTAATAGAATAGCACCCTGCTCTTGGCATCACCTCCCTGTTCCACCATCTTTTGAACTTTCCAAGCAGCAGTTTGTTTCTCAATGACTAAATTTAATAATTAATATCTGACCTTCACAATATGTTCTGGCATCAAGTTAATAGTTTAACTATGCACTTCATTACAAAGTAATTAATCATGGGATTTGCATTAAAAGTTCTGCCTGAAAATTTCATCCAGTGCCCTCTGATAATTATTTCTTAACTATGAAAACAGTAATTATTATTTCTTATGTACTTTCCCATAAAAAATTCATGAGTTTCTGGACATCAGTGGCAACCCTGGTTGTCTAATATTGAAGCTGTTATGACCACAGCCTCCACACCTCCTCATGGAAGTCAGACTTCACCATAGTACTTTTTTGTATTATTCTCCCACATCCTTTTCTGAGAATAACTTTGAATACAGACAATCTATGAACCTATAAAATAACTGACATTTTTAGATTCCTTGTTTGTTTGTTTTTCCCTGGAAATTTCTAGTGTTTTATTCACATTTTTCACCACTTTTGAAATGAGATATTATTAATTTTGCTTAACACTGACTTTGAGATGTTTTTCCTGAGTATTACTTCAAATTCGTGCTCTTATTGCACACATTTTTTTTCCCTCCACATGCATACACTTGGAATTTATCAACCAATTGAGACATTCAGCTTTGCACATAGCACTTTGATTGTGCAGAGAACACCTTGCCAAAATACTTCTCAGTGACCAGAAATATTTCCACAGCTAAGAACAGTGTTCCTCCATGTCCTAGCTGACATGTTGCATCATCAGATAAAATGTAAACCCAAAATGTAATCCCTACGGAATTTTTCTGATGTCAATGCAGTCAGTCTGGTTTTGTTCTTCTTAAACTTTTTTCCCCAAGGTTGTTGTAGTATTATGGTGGGGAGAAAATGTCCAACAGGACCAAAATTCTCCTTTTCATCCCATTGCTGAAACAGCACCGAACAACCATCTCTGGTATTGGACAAAGACCCAAATCCATGCTGAACTCCTTTGATACAGATTTTATGACTGCTGTTCATTCGGAAAAATTTCAAGGTCACTTTGAGGCCGGCTGTGACCTTCATCTTAAGTCTGAGAAGATCTGTTCAGATTTTTTGAGGAGGTATAGAAACTATGGTACAGAAACTATGTGGAAGGTATAGAAACTTATTATTTTCATTAAGACAGTGGATACTATCAAAGTTCTGAGGGATTCTGCCTCCTCCTGTCCCCTTCACATGACCCAGAAGTCCAGGTGGAGGTTCTAACCATTTACTGACCCCACAGGCACTCTACTTTACACAAACAGGGCTGCTTTTAACTTATCAGGGCGTAAGGTAATGGTTCCTGAGGCACATCCTTAAACAGAGCTTTGAATGAGAAACCACCCATAAAAGATAAGAAGATTACAATAGAAAAGCCATCTGAAGAAAATTGACTAGATGCTAAAAGGAATCCAGTTAGATTCTCTGGTTTGTTTGTTTTTTTTTTTGAATATACCAGCTGCAGAGTTATGTAACATGGATATTTTTTTCCATGTTTTTTCCAAGAGTTGCACCAACTCTTTCTCCAGAGGGTGAGCTGGACAGAGAAATTCTTCACTGACAGATTGCGTTATTCTCATGCACTCTGAATGAACCCAGATTTACATTGCATTTGCATTGATCACTATACAAACCACAGTAAAACACAGGCAAATAAAAGCAGTGGTGAGATTCCTACACTGTGCCTGGAGATATCTGTGGGATCAATATTTACCTGTAAAATCTATCAGGGTTCCCTCTGCAGGTGAAGGAAATCCAAGAGTATCGTCAATAGTGTTCAGGGGCAAATTTCGCTGACCACATTCAGCATAATTTCTGACAAGGTGAATCACACTCTCAATTTCATGTTTCTCCCAGAACACTGGCTCAGACACACATGCACCACAGATAGCTCAGGGCAGGTGAGATGAACTGCAGCCCTGGTGTCCAAGACCGGGCTGACCCCCTGGATAACCACGGGATTCTGGAGACCTTGATGGGAAGAGCAGAAAGTCTTCATGCCATGAAGATGTGACAGAGGAAGTGGTGGACAGGGAGGATAATGAGGTTCATCTCCTCCTGTCACCAAGGCATACAGCATTTACTCAGGCAGTAACAAGCAAATCAATTGCAATCTCCACTATTAAAAAAAAAAAAGGCCAAACTGAAATGCCCATTCTCACTGTGGGTTTGGTGTGTGGCTAGACAGATGTTCACTGAGGAGCCAAGAACTCCCTTGGAGTTCCTTGATATCCTAAAGTTGGTTACGGAAAGGTTTATTTAAACCACCAACCAACAGTGTTAGTAGTTTAAAGTATTCAAACATACGTGAGTATTTACAGGATTCCTGTAATAAGTATAAACTATCAGATGTTTTATACAAGTGGAAACAGCCAGATGCATATTTCCTCTGTTTATCCAATATACTCAGTGTTCCCTGAAACGTGTTAATAATAAAGTCCTATTCTTTTCCCTCTTCCCATGTGCCCCATTACTAACAAATAATGAGATTTTAATACTTTAATTAATAACTTCTGTTAGTCGTTTAACATAACATTAAATAGCATGAAGAGCTAATTAAGCTGCTCAGTGAAATTCCACTCTAACAGATGCCTACCTGTTCATACAAAAATCACCAAGATTCTTAAGGAATTACTAATGATCTTGAACATCTTCTCTTAAGCAGCAGTTTTGTTCTGGTGTGGGTTTGTTTTTTGTTATCATCAGCAATGCTGCAGTCATAAATAAAGCCAAATGAGCACAAGAGGAAGCAACTGCTGAGAAAATTAACTTTTATGGAATGAAAATACAGTTCAAGATTTTATTTTAAAATGTCTCAGCTTCAACTTCTGTTTTCTTTCATCAGAAAGTGAAATTTAGAGGCATCCTATGACTCACTATTTAAAGTAACTTCAATATTTGAGCAGGTTTGAGAGACAAAATCTCATAGCTTCAGGTTTATTAAGGTGCTTCTTTATCTCTTTTTGTTTTGACCTGAAATTCCTTTTTTTTTCCCCTTAAATTCAAAACCAACATATTCAGTAGGGAATCCTGTGCAGTTCTCGCTATTACCATACCAAAGCAATCCTTCCTGCCTCATGGCTTAAGCTAATCTTTTAAATACTTGGAGTTGAGGAGGAAATACTCCTCAGGACTATTGCTGCCAGAACTACTGAATGCAGATACCATGTTCTGCCTTTCTTTGCAATATCACCTTGGTCATTCTTGAAGACAAGGCAACAAATGGAACAAACATGTTCTCTAGAGCTCTTTATATTTCTAGAGACCATGAATAAGAAGCTAAGTCAGCCTATAATTAATTGAATGGTATCTGAATGTTTGAGTTAGTGAAGAAACTATAATTTATAAGGGGTGGAAACTGAAAAAATTATGACAACTGTTAGAGTTTCCTACCTCAGCCACATTATGAGTTTTCTGTAAGGACTTCCCAATTATTTTCTTGGAGTTAGTTTAGTACTTAAGAGGTTCATTTCTTTAACATCAACATTAAAAAGTGTGCCTGACCAAAATGCTCAAATAGCATTTTCCTAATTAGGGCTATGAAGCCTTTTTAGTAAGATCTCTATCTTGGTAGCAAAGTTCACACTTGGCTACTTGAAAGACATTTGTCTGACTCCTTTCTTGAGTTAACCCATAAGAAAAAAATTTTGCCCAGAACTCGATAATGTTCAAGAGGTATAGGCTGGAATACACCTGATCAAATTCAGGCACTGAAAATTGAATAAATCACTTAATGTCATGCATCTGCATTTACCACGGTCTCACTTTCTCCTTGGTATACCAGAAATAGCAGTACAGGTTTATACATATAGTTCATAATGAGGAAGATTTTATTATGGCCTTTCAGTACATAAAGGGGGCCTATAAGACAGACCGGGACAAACATTTTAGCAGGGTCTGTTCCAATAGCACCTAACAAACCTCAATGATACCAAGTGGTGCAAGATTCAAGCCCAGGAACAATGTGCAAATTCAGGTATCTCAAGGGAAAAAACCTAACTGTTTTTTTCATTGCTGCATTTGGTTGATCTGATCTGATCAAATCTTCTTTTGAGCTGAAGATTTGACTTCCAGAAGTTCCACCAAAACTGTATTATCCTTTGATTCCTGTCTACCACTAATAGAATGTACTTGATAATTTTGTGTCTTAGGTTACATGGAAGGTGTAACCAAAAGTATGTATTATATTACCATCTCCATAAGCTGTTAAAACAGGTGGGACAGTGTTCTTTATCCTCTCCATGACTCAGCCCTGATAACATCATCAGGGCTATCTCTGCTCATGGGCCATCAAGGTCTCTGGGAGTGACTCATAAGCTTCCATCAGCCATTGTGAGATGCCCTGCCCAGAGGGGAGGAACTGAACATATAAACCTGCATATAAACTGAGACTCTGGAACACTGGGGTACCTTTTCCACTGGATTCCCAGAGGAGAAGAGCTCAAGAGCCATCACTGGACCTCCAGAGACCAATGAGAGCTTTCCACATGATCTCCACTTCCACAAGACCACATCCATCACTCCAACGGGACTGCGCACACCATTTAACTGGACTGCTATCACCACCCTAACAGGGTGGCAGGTTGTATTCTGACTTTGGCAGTTTAAGCCATTGTTTCTGTATTATTGCCTTGTTACAAATATTAGTAAAGAAGTGTTATTCCTTTTCCCCCTACCTTTTACCTGACAGTCCCTTGATTTTAAAGTTATAGTAATTCGGAGGGAAGAGGGTGGTCATATTCTCTATTCCAAGGGAGGTTCTTGCTTTCCTTGGCAGACACCTGTCTTTCAAACCAAGACATTTTGTTTTTCATAAGACACATATTCTAGGAAGGGTTATGGTTGATGACACATAATTTTTCATTGGATTTATTAATTAGCTTAAGAAGCTCAAAAGACTCCCTTCTTACCTCCACTGAAGTATGAAAGACAGCTTCTTAAGACACAAATTAATAATTTTAAGTTGAAAAATGATACTTTATTTCTTTCCTCTATCATCTCTATGACTAAATTTGTCTCTCTATATATGAAATATTCCACATAGCAACTTAGAGGAAAATAGTAATTTGTTACTGCTCATTTTCAGTTCAAGTTCATTTTGCCCTTATTCATGAGTGGAAATGAGATGCAGCAGTAGTTACTTAGATCAGTTGAACAACCTAGTTAAATGTGAAAAATAACCACTGCCTTTGCAATAACTCATTCCATATCCAAAGAACCTCTTGCTTTGTTCAGAACATTCCCCAAAACTTAGCTGAAGCCATACAGACCAGCATCACAGCCAGTGTTTGGACATATCACTCTCCCTCTCATAAATTTTTCAATATTATTAGCATAAGGAAAAGATAATATTTTTATACAGAAATTCTCACATGGTGTCCATGGGGGACACTCCCAGTTAGGTCACCAGCTACAGAGCATTTCACTCGGTCTTTACACAAGTGGATTTGGGGTCGTCCACCCTCAATATTTGAAATAAGCATCCACAACTACTCTGCTGTGCAAGAAGGGTGAATATAAAGGCAGGACTTGAGTTTTTCTCTGATGTGATGTGCAAAAGCAAATAAGACCCTCTCAGTGAGCTCCCACTACACTTGTATTAGGACAAGAAGTGACCTCCTGCCAGTTCCACATAACAGATCTTCTCTTCTGTAGCATTCTGTGAAGCATAAAAGGATCAGACTGTTGCCCTGTTTCTGGTGGTTAGATATTCACACGAGTGTGGTTCGAAAAGACAAGTTTTGTACCTGTAAATTCCAACTCTGTGAAAAAATTACATCAATTTTTTCATGTCTTTGCTTTCCTCACCCATTTTTAAAAACATAACAAGGAGAAAAGGGAAATTAAACTACTATTTCTACTTTGAAAAAGTTGGATGATACATAGCTTTGTTACACAGGAGGTTGAAAAAGCAGATAGTTTAAGGTCTATTTCTGGTCTTAAAATCTGTTGTTTTCTGGTTCTGTCAGAACTGTAAATGAAAACTTGGATTCATTCTCACATTTTCCTAACTATTCAATTAACGCAAAATCTATTTTTTTTCTACATAGCATACTAAATTTCTAACATTTGGCTATTATTCTTTGTTACTACTACAATATTATTTAATAATACTGACAGAATTACTATGCAGTCAAAAGATACTATGTAAGCAGCCAGGCCTGAGACCTTTATTTTCCTCTAGTCCTCTATTTCTTAAATATCCAATTGCACTTTAAGACATCAAAAATCTGAAGTCTGCAAAGTCTCTTGTCACAACCTTTAAAAAAATAACTTCATGGTAGAGCTCAGAAAAGAGGAGGAGGAAGCAGGGCCAGAGAGTGGCAGGAACACCAACCTTGGGAAAAGATTTATCAGTCTGATTGAAAACAGACTTGAAAATTCTTCATGGACAGCTTCCCCCACCCACCTCTTTTTTTCCTCCTTGGTGTGTGTGATCTAATAAGTCGAGAATAAAAGATAAAAGTAAAATAGAAAAATATCTTTGCCCTCCCCATGGGGTGAGCTCCCAAATGTATTGCACACTTGACAGCCAAACATCTACGCTCAATGGTGCTTGTCATCACCGACCCTCAGAACTAGCTGGAAACACATCTCTCTATTTTGACTTGGGCCTGATTGATCCCTCCACACTTGCAAAGCTGTGCCTCACTTCCTGGCACTGCCAGACACGTTGCAAATCATTGCCACAGTAATTAGCGTCCAGGTTTCTGGCTATTAAGCACACTGGGGACGAGGAGTCAGATATGACTTGAGAGAGGGAGGGTGAGGAGCAAGGAGAACAGAGGTGAGGCCAAAAGGGCTTGGAGCAGAATAGTCTGAGGGGAGACCTCATCATGGTCTGCATCGTCCTCTCTCCGCTCTGGTGACAGTGACAGGACCAAGGGAATGGCCTGGAGTTGTGACAGGGGAGGTTTAGGTTGGATATCAAGAAAAGGTTTTTCACACAGAGGGTGGTGGGGCACTGGAACAGGCTCCCCTGGGCACCAAGCCTGACAGAGCTCAGAGTGTTTGGACACAGCTCTCAGGCACAGGGTGTGATCCTTGTGGATCCCTTTCAGCTCAGGATATTCTGTGACGATGGCGTTGCAATCTGTTGCTGAGCGAATGCTAAATTTAACCTCACAGTATTATTACAACACGTTTGCTGCACTACAGAGAAGCACTTTTCTTATTTTAAATCCTTTTAGGGTTAGGGAAATGCAATAGGTCTTTGGGGGAGTGACCTTCATCTGCTTCAACAGGGCTGTCTGCAGCAAGAGTCTGTTTATGTTCTGCCCATTACCTAAATGCACAGGGGAAAAGCCTCTTTTTTGCCTTCTAATCTCTGCAGCAAGAGGTGAGCAAGCCTCCCATCTCTTTCTGCATGCCCAGACATAGGAAATCATGCTCCATCTCACAGTGGTTTTTATTTCTGTTGTGATTATTATAGGCTCAGAACACACTGGCAGTGGCTGGCCTTTCTGCTCTAATCACCCTGCACACACAGAGCTCCCATGCCCACAGAATATAAAGCACTTTATTTGAGACCCCCTCCACTCCTCTCCTGCTGCCTGACACCAGCCAAGGGAATCTCCTCTTTTCCTTTTTGTCATTTACCTGGATGTTCCGCACCCGAGGTGTGTTTATCCTCCAGAAAGACTGAAAAATATTTTATGTGGATTAACTGTTGGTCTTGATGATCTTGGAGGGATTTTTGTTTTTAGTCTAAGTGATTCTATTATTCTATATCCAACCCTCACTTTTTCTTATCTAAACAAAAGAAGTAGGGACCAGACGGGAAACCAGAAGTCCAGCAAGAAGGGGGAAAAGGATCCTTATCTCAAGGAGAGATAATTGATAATTAGAAGATTTTAGCTCATGGATGAGATTCTTGTTTCGTTTTTTTTTTCTCTCAAGAACAAAGAACTCTATTTTGAGAAGGAGTGCTGAAAGGTTACTGAATGACTCCAGGAGTTATCAGTGTCTATTTGCACTGGTGATCTGCATCACTGAGCTCACAGACCAGAGATAGCTCCATAAACCCCATCTCCCAGCTGTTCTCCCATGCCATTGAGGGCTAAAACCCAACCCTCTCCCCCTCACCACCCTAAACACAGAAGCTGCTTTCAGAGGGATTTTTAACCTCTTCTTTCAAGGTAACATCACATCTGCAGTGGAAGACAAAAAGCAGAGTCATACAGACCCGCCTGCATTTACAGCATGGCCTCAGAGGTTCCTGAAAGATCGTTATTACCATATTTCACAGCACTTGGTGTCACTGTGACTGAGAAGCTCAGATATTCACCTTTGACCCAGGCCTGATAAGAGGCATAGACAGCATTCCTCTGATAGTTAAGGTGGAAGAGTTATGGTGGTGCACTGAGAGCAAAAGAAGGGGTGGCCCCACTGTGATTTAGGATTTGTAAGCCCCTTATGATGAGTAGAATTCACAATGAAAGATGTTTTATCATCGGCAGCTAAATCTTCCTGACAATGCCAGCTTTGTGCAGCAGTGGAATGGGCTTCCTCAAGAATAAACCTAGCAGGATGTGTCCCCTTGGGATCCTGGGAAGAAAAATCAATGGCTAGCACAAGAGCTCTTAATTTACACACCATGCAAGGGGCAGCAGCTGGAACAAGAAAGATGATCTAAATATTGAGTTGCCTTTGTTTAACTGAAAAATATGGTGCACTCCTAATCCAGTTGAATGAGGACAATGTTTTTGGTTGGGATTCTTCATCCATGCCTGTGGGTTGACACACTGGAGGCTAATTTTAAATAATGGAAGGTATGCATACAGAGAAAGGAAACCCAGAGTAATTAAAATTATATGTCACACACAGAGACATATTAGTGTGTGCTGTAGAGATCCAGCCCTTTATAAACAAGAAGCTGTACTTTACCTCCTCTTACCAAGATGCAGAAAATATTCCTTACCCCTACAAAAGTCGCAAACCTTTCAAAGTCCTTGAAGAAACTCTATCTACCTTCTTAATATCCTTTACTGCTACACTAGGAGCCAGTGAGATATTCAATTACCTGAGCTTCAATTTCCCACTCTGCACAACTAACTCGGGATTTTGTGTTTAAGATTTGAGTCATGACTCTGGGGGCTGGGCGAGAGCAACCCTAAACACCTTGACTCGAACAAAGATTTTGACAGAGTTTTCCAGAGTGTACAATAGCCAAACTGCCAATTTATAAATTGAATAAATATTCTGTGATGTAATAAGTGTGGCAAATTAGCTGGATTGTAGAAAATTAACCATATTGGCCAGCTTTTAGGGTGGTGGACAGTGATACAAAGTCCGACCTGTAGCCAGAGTCCAGTGTCAGGGATTACTATTGCAACAACCCTGTACAAGCTCTTTACTGACAGCCTGAACAAGGGGATGGGGTGCCTTCTCGCCAGGTTTGTAGATGACCCCAAGTTGGACTGGTGGGTTGACATACTGGAAGGCAAAACTCTTATTGAGAGGGGCTTACGTGGCCTGGAGAACTTGGGTGGCAGAAAGTGAACTCCACCAGAGTCCAGTGTTTGGGAAAGACTAGCCCCATGAAACTGAGTTGAGCAACTGTTTACATGGGCACTTAGTGATAGGAAAAAGGGGAACAACTTTAAACTAAAAGAGGAGAGATTGAGATTAGATGCTGGGAAGAAATTCTTCTCTGTGAGGGTGGTGAGGCCCTAGCACAGGTTTCCCAGAGGAGCTGTGTTTGTCCCATCCCTGGCGGAGTTCAGGGCCAGGTTGGACAGGGTTTGGAGCAGCCTGGGATAGTAGAAGTTGCTGGAATGAGATTATCTTTTGGGGTCCTTCCAACGCAAACCATTCTGTGATTCAGTGAACAGGTCTGGGGTAGATGTCCCTCAGCAGTCGCTTTTAACTGAATTATTCTATGATCCATCTCACAAGTAGCCTTTAAGCCAGCAAGAAGAACCTGGCCAGGACAACCTGCTCCCTTGTCCAGATTGCTAGCTTTTATTTTACCAATTCAGCTGCCTGGATGGTTTCTGCTCTTTCAGAAGATACAATATGAAAATAATTATCCCCAGGTACCACACAGCTACAAGTAATAACAATTACAGTGGATGAAGGCTTTGAGTCCCAGGCAGGATTTTCTCTGCGAGCTCAATGTACAGTGCATTACAAACCTCAGTATTTTATCAGGGAACAGATTGTATCTGTACAGTGATTATTGTAACTGATGGCTGGCAATACATATTGCGCTGGAATTTAACAATATTGTTTGAGTAATTACATCTGTAACAATTTCCTGCCAGGAGCATAAGCCTTGCTGCCTTCAAAGTGAAGTGTCCCACACCGTGTGATGTGAATGGTCACAGCTGGTGGGTGACACCTGAGTTTGCTGTGGTTTATGCAGTCTGTCTCAGGAAAATATATGTATTACATACATAATACAAAATACAATATTTCTGAGTGCAACACCTTCCCCAGCTCAACGGCCAAAGCCTCAACCCATCCCTCTTTTTCCTCTCACATCTGCAGTCCCCAAAGGCAGAGTATGTGCTGCCACACTGCTCTGGAGACAGGGGATTCTGTTTTCTACCCAATTTGAGCTCCACTTGTGTCTTTCCAGTTGCCAGATGCCACCGCCTGGTTTAAACCCTTCAGCCAGGTCATATATTGGACCATAAATGCAAGCTCTTGCAGGAGAGCTGGGGCTCACAGCCCGAGGTCAGGCTGCAGCAGGACCAGGAGCATGAGAGCATCCTGCCCTCTGCCAGGCTCCTGCAGGGCCATTATGAACTTTGGTGTGAAGGAGTGGCACAGTGAAAGGAAGAGCATTTAAACATTAAAAATAGTCTGCATGTAGCTCTAATATATACAAAAGATTGTAAAAAATCTTTTTCTTTTCTTTTCTTTCTCTTGAATCACAACAAAAATATAAAAACTGAAGTGCACAGGACTTCAAAAATATATCTGTAAGAACCCTGAAGAATTAACTTTTGGTGAAGTAGAATTCTATTGACTTTTATATACAAAAGGTAAGAATACAATATATACATATATATATGTCCACTTCATGAGATACTATTGCCATTACATTCTGCTTAAAAAAACAAACAAACAAAACAAAATGAAACAGAACAACAACAACAGAAAACTACTTTGGAAAATTGATTATTTATTTAAGAAGACAAAATTCTATTTAGGATAAAAAGTCAGAAGAAAGCATTTTTTCCTTCTTGAAATGAAAAACTTTAATCAGACAACAACTTCAATTGATGCTGTTCAACTTTACCTGCTAAAAAATAGTTGGATATTTCAACCTCTGAATTTTTATTTTTTTTTATTTATTATGAAATTATGTTTTCCAGGAAGAACCATTTGGTTAAGAAATTGACTGAGACTAGAAGAAAAAAAAACTAGTGGCAAGGAAATGGTGGTGGAAAGGGTGAAACCACAGAGGATGATCATCTGAATTTTGTTGGAATGGAGGCCTTTTCTGCACAACTTAAATCTGTGCATTTAGGTAGATACCTGTAAGTTTGTGACTGTGCTTGGGACATCAGCAGCTCCTCCCATTGCCTTCTCTGGGAGGTAAATGTCCCTTTGTTTCATCCAGAAGTAGAACTTCCTATGTTCAGAGGTCCAGACAAATAGCTCACAGGCTCATGAAGAGGTGTCTGCATCTCTTCAAGTAATTCCTCAGTATGAACACATAATTTTATTCATGGGTTATTTAATCATCATAAGACTGTTGTTTCTTTATTAAAAAATTATCTTTGACAAAGATGCCCTTGCATAAATAACTGTGTAATTCAAATGCTTGCATTGCTTATACCCACTAAATAAATAGAGACTGAGGTAAGTGCTGATAGTTATTTACTACAACTTGCCTATTAGATTGGTGGGTAAAGTTATCATAATGTCATTATAAAGAGGCACCTGAGCCATAAACCTCAACTATCATAGCAAATCTGAGTTCCATCATCTGTAAAGTATGATGTGGTGAGATTTTGCGTCTATCGTTCAAGTCCAGCATTGTCCATTTATCTGAATTTCTTCTGAGTTCACAACAGAGGAGATTTTTATAATCTAAAAACTAGTTCAAATACCTAGAACAGACTAGGTGGCATTTTTAGGTATGAGGTACTCCTTAAATGACAGTTCACTTTTTAAAGTGCCATTGACTTTAGGAAAATGCATGATACAGAATACAAAATATAACATTTCTTTAAATTCGCAGACTAAGTGCAAGGCAAAGCTCTTCCTAGACCTGTCCACTTATCCCAGTGTTGAGGCTGTTCAGTCCCCATTGAAAACAGGAATACTCTCTTCACGTTTGGTTAGTAGTACCAAGTTCATGATTTCAAAGGAACGGAGGTTTTATTGAAAAGACAGAAAATAGAAAGATTTCCTTACCAGACTGCCAGGAGAACTAACCTCATCAGCTGCAGACACTCATTAGAAACATTTGACCATCCTGCAAATATAGAACAGCCATCTGGTGTCAATGGCATTGCTGTAACTGTTCTTTGGAATAAAGTAAATTTCTGTACCAATCCAGGAGTCGTATTTACCCTCTCAACCTGTGACCTGTACTCAAAGTGTTCATATGGTAGACCTATCTTTAAACTTCCCTCAAAGTACAGCTTTAGTAATACTCCATCTCAGTAGCCACCAGTCAACTTCAGGAGTTGAAGAAAATAAGAAATAAATTAAATACATATATGTATTTTTATATATAGACACACGTGTGTGTATGTGTGTATCTAAATGCCTGTAAGTGTATGTGTGTATATGTGTGTGTGTGTGTGTTCACATACATGGCTGACAAAACAAAAAAAACAAAATCCCACAAGGCTAAAAACCATAGAAAAAAGTTCATAACCGTTCTCGGAACTCATGAAAGGAGATTTTGTTAATATGATTTTTGTGGGGGTTCTACTCTTGATTGTAAAAAAAAAAAAAGTGGTAAAACAGTCAATCAAAACCAGAGTTAATCAGCTTTCAACAAGACATGTCATGAACTGTAAAATTAAATTAAGCTAAAATAGCCCAAAATGACCTGTGTTAGCTCCCTGCTCACCTGCATTAAATCTTGTAAACCCAAGAAATTGCAGGATCACAGTTTCATACCAAATGAACCCTGGAGAAATTGCCCTGTCCTATGTTTCTCAGACTGCAGTGTATGGACTGCCGAGTTTCTGGGTGGTGTCTGAGTGGGGCCTGTGAAATGACTGCCAAAATCCTCGAAAGATCACATGGGAGTGCATTCCCAGGAAAGTAGTGGGGGGGAATAACAAAATGGAAACCAAACCAAACAAACAAAAAAACCCAGAAACAAAATAAAAATAAACACACACAGAGCCCCCAAACAAATAAACTAAGAGACCTCATGAAAACTCGAAACACAAACAAGCAAACAGCAATTTAAAAAGCTGAGTACTCAATGTCAAACCCTCTTCCTTATAAGTTTTTGTCTAAACAGATCCTGTTTCAGTAAAGCTGAATAAGATTATCCTTGGATATGTTTCTCTTTCTTTAATTCTGGTGTTTTGACACAGAAAATTGCTTTATCTGGATTTCTGAAGCTTGAGAAATATTGATCACTCCTGTCCTCAGGCCAGCTTGCCTTTTTATGTGACCCAACTCAGAACCATTTCTCCTCCCCACCATCCATGACCCAACAAGGCTTCTGGTCTTTTCTCCTACTTGTACTCATAAGAGCATCCTCAAAATAAGCTTTCATTTCTCTTTTATGAATTTTGCCCCCAAAATTATACCAGCTTGAGAAAAAAAAATAATACTGATTGGTTGGGGTTTTTTTACCCTTTATAAATTAGAGGAAGCATGAAAATTATGATCCTTCACTAGGAAGCTTCAGAATAGCTGTAACCACGTAATTGCTACCATGAATGAAATGGAAACTACCAAATACAGCAACTGATTTGTGATGCAAAATAAGTGCTTCCTGCTTTTCTCCCAAACTTAGTGCCCATGAAGAAGTGAGATACTGTAGCTGCAGGCATGAAAGCTACCCAAAATAAATTCTGTGAGTGGTGTGTGATGGGAAACATATTCTCAAAATGCCTTTGGAAGAGGAGAGATGATTCTAAAATAATGAGAGATTTTCCTGGCAAAACCATGCCTTAAATAAATTATTAGATGCCGTGAGGAAACATCACTTCACAGCCAGTAAATCAATGCCCTTTTGATTCAGGCTTCATTGAGGAAGGTCATGTTATGTTAAGGAACAGTAACTATGAGTATCTAATAAAAGCCACTGGTGCCTCCTTGGTTGACTCGGCAGCTGTGGAAACATGGTGACCTTGCAGCAGAAGGTCAGAGCACAAGGTTGTAACCCCACAAAACCTCAGCCATAGGTAGGTTTACCCCCATGAATGTTTCATTGTTGACTCAGCAGCACTACTCTCAGGAGGAACATTTTTTATATGCTTAAGGACCGAAGAACCGTATTTTGGCGCCCTCACTTACACCTTCAACCAGCTCCTCAGCCGGCAAAACTTCCACCTTTTATTTTGTTCCATTTTCCAAAACACAGGAAAATATTATTATTAACTGGAGAAACTCCAGATACAAGAGCCAAATTTAAATGGACGATTCATTACCAACCAGCAGGACTGTGAGCGTGTCAGAATGTAAATGCCTAACTAACCTTAATGTGAAATTTGAAATTATGCCATGGAAAGCCAATGGGCTCTCTAAGCACCTGGCAAGCTGCAAACTGTGAATAGATGGGCTACATTCATGGATGTGTCTGTACTGCTACTTTCTCCACATCAGGAGCACTAGGTAATTGGTTAAATTTAATGACATCCTCTTTGATGGCATCAGTGGTGAGAAGTGTTTGGAAAACCATCATGGCCTGCTGGTCAGTGCTTCCCACCAAGGGAAGTTCCCTGGAATGGTATCTGCCTCCATCAGTCTATAAAGCAGCTCAATCAAAAACAACAGTGAAATTACTGGGAAAATTCATGCTGCTTTTCCTTGACTCTGGAGCAGGCTGTTAAAATGCCCTGGGGCTCAGAACAAGGCTGTCAAGTGATGTATTTCCAGTGGGTGCCATTAAAAGAGAGGAAATACTGATTGTTACCAAGAGCCGACACAAATCTTCCTGTTGAATTTACCAGGCTTCAGATCAAAACCTCTCCACAGAGTTTGCCATTTCAGCTGCAGGGAGATAGTACACATACAGCCTTCTCTTGAGAGGTATGGAGTACCTATTTCTTACCAGCAATACAGAAAAGACAATGGAATTTTGCTTCCCTCCTTCCTCTCAACAGGAAAACTACGTGGAACAGTGGGAAAATGACACTATGAGAGATATCACTTCTCCCACTATAAAGCAATGTAATTCTCTTGGCTTCAACAAAATGATGCAAGCTTACACCAAACATGCTCTGTTAGTTAAGCCTACCTGACTGAAACAGCTTTTGCATTCAAAAAAAAAAAAAAAAAAAAAAAAAAAAAAAAAAAAAAAAAAAACCAAAAGAAAAAAACCCTAACAACCTCAAACATGCCAACAAAAATCACAAAACCTTATAATGAAAATGTTAAATCCAAATTCCTGTGCTGATGGGTGTATTTCTGCAAGCTTTCCTCCATTTTGCATACAGATATTCACTTAGTGCAAGCTATTCTTTTCCCCATGATATCTTGTACACAGAAAATGCAAAGCTCAGGCATTAACAATAATCATAAAAACACCAAACCAAGCAATAATAATAATTATGGTACTGATTTGACATAATAACAGCAATAACTGGTTTTGAAACCCTGCGAGTGTAAAAGTCTTGTTTGTTTTATGAGCCTACACATAGTGCTGGTCTTAAAAATAAGAAATGTGCTTTCCAGCTCAGATTTCATAAAAAAAAATTACATCTTTAATTAAGATTTATGGCATTCAATAGGACTCAGCAAGGATAGAAAAACTGCTTCAGAGTGTAAAAAAACCAGTTAAAAATGGAGAAATATGATTAAGTGTCTTTAATTCCTACTGCCTCCTTTACAGGGTTTCCGATGGCCTCAGGCAGAAATAGGCACTTATTGTCTTTAAAACGGCATTATTCTTGGCATAAAATGTTTATGGATCAAGATGAAACTCGTTTTGAGAAATAATAACACTGGCATGAGTTGAAAGGACCTTGCCTTTGGAGGAGAAAAAAAAAATTAAACATATATTTAGTTTAATGGAAAAATGTACTTAAAGGGAAACACTTTTAAAAGAGAGAGAGAGATTTTCATGATGAAAAATATGATTTAGACATATAATACTTATGAGACCAGGGTGATTTGCATCTCAATAACATAAAGTTAAAATTAAATCTCAGTTCAGCCTTAAAATGGAGATAATGATGACCCTTAAAGGAGAATGGGGCTTTGCAGGGAGCACCATTAACTATTTCTAGGCAACTGTGTTGCCTTGGGCAATGAAAAGCTAGGAAAGGTAGAATCCTTTTAGGGCTCACACTCCTAAGCACTTGGCATACATTTCTGCAGATTTAACTGCAGGAAGCAGTAAATACTGATAGTCAAGCCTGATCTGAGGCTTTGCAGTCATAGCCTTGCTGGCACTGCAAGCCACAGCCAAGAATGATCTAAAATGGGTGGCATTAAGTACATGACCCTCTCACTAAAACTTTCCCGTATCACAGATCCAGAAGCCAGTCTGAAGCAGAAACCTGCCTGATTTCAGGTGATTCTGCTGCCTGGAGGTGAAAATTACATAAACCAGCATACTGCTTGTTTTGTCAAAATTTGGAGCTGGTCAGGGGTTTATAAGTTGGGCTTCCAGCATAGCTTTGTCTCCCTTGAAGTGGAAAGAGAGGCAAGAACCAGTAATGTTCTTGCTGGACCATTGATCCTGCAGCTTGAATTATCAGCTTGTATCATCAAGGATTGGAGCCCACTTGAGTATGACTGCTCACACAGCTGCAGGTTGAGAGATCTGAACCCAAAACCTGCATTAAAATACAAATAACCACAGTCAGAAAACAAGGTTCAACATGATTGAACCTGGAGGACTGATGAGGTGCTAATGAGTTCCTTTTGATCTTGCTAAATGTTTGAAATGCGAGTGGTGTTAAGCTATCTTCTAACATCCTGCCTTGTTTCAGAAATGTGGTTAGATCCCTTCAGCTGAGGAAATGTTGCTGGGGTAAGATGGCAACCTCATTGCAGTTGGGTTTGGAGAGTGGGTTATGGCTGTAATACAGATGGAGCCTGAGGGAAATGCAGAAAAATAAAACAGCAGCAAGCAGAATCTATTTTGTCCCATCTGGCAAAAGCTTGCTCCATTAAAAAGTGTTTCATGCAAGTAGCTAATACCTAAACTTCATTGAAATGACACCATAAGATCCTAAGGAAGAGACTGCATTCTTTTATCGCCTCATTTCATAACCAATAGAGGTGAAAACATTAAACGCTGTTACTTGTCCCAGGAAAGAGAGGCACCCAGAACACTGCTTTTTAGCCCAAGAAAGAGACCCAAAAGGCAGGAAGGCTCAGCTGAGACCTCAGAGAAGGTTCCACATCTCAAATCATCAGGATCCCAACAACCATTCAACACTACCCCATCAGGGCTTTTCAAGAAGGACTTCTTGAATGTGTTTCATCAAAGGGATAGTCTGTACTATGCCTCACAAAAAGTTCAGGGCTAAGAAGGTTCTGAAACTCCAGGTCACCTTTTATTTGAAGATGCATGATGATGGAGAAAAAATGATCAAAAATTTTTTTAAAAATTAATTTGCATTGAGGGAATGGCTGTTTAGACCAGTCACAGGGAAGAGGGAAACATACCCATCTCAAAATAATATTAGTGTTTTGCACAGAGTAATATTATTATTTTGGTTTTATGGATTTTAAATTAAAGTGTCAACAGTAATAAATAAAAGTTCTGCCAGGTAGAGCATAAAAAACAGTGAGTTTTGTTCAGCAAGTACAACTCCTCTGAAGGATGATACACACAAGGGCCATTCAAACCCCACCATCAGCATCATAGAGCAGGAGTACTGATTTATTACTGCCTTTTGTTGACAAGCAAGTCAATGTTTTACTTGACTTTCAATCTTCTCTATCTGGGGGTCGTGTCCAAGTATTGACTTTAGTAGGAGTTGAAAAAATACCAAGGCTTGTACTGAAACTAATTTTCCTATAGTCTTTGTAGGACTGTGCTGCTCAGCACATAGCCCTTAATAAGGTGATAATCAAACTTTTCATACTTACCAAGAGACATTTATTTCTAGGGAAGAAAGGTCTGAAGAAGAAGGAAGTAGGTGGGCATATTTCCTTTGGTTCTGTAACGTCAGCCCCATCTCCTAACTAGGCTTCCCCCAACAAGACCAGAGGCGATGCTGAGAGTGTTGCATGATGAACTTGAACCTCACAAAGAGGTTTGGAAATTCCAGAAGTGAACAACACAGAAATAAAGATGCCTTCAAACACTGATCTAAGTGCTCTGTGGGCCTGGGCACTGCAAGTGAAAGACGAACCCAAGATGTAAAACATCATTATGGTTTGTCTGGACACCCTCTACTATCCCAGGTTGCTCCAAGCCCTGTCCAACCTGGCCTTGGACATTTCCAGGGATCCAGGAGCAGACACAGCTTCTCTGGGAAACCTGTGCCAGGGCCTCACCACCCTCACAGCCAGGAATTCCTTCCCAATATCCCATCTAGCCCTGCCCTCTGGCACTGGGAAGCCATTCCCCCTTGTCCTGTCACTCCATGTCCTTGTCCCAAGTCCCTCTCCATCTCTCCTGTACCTTCTTTAGCTTCTTCTTTGGCTTCATCTTTCTGATATGAATAATATAAATTTACATCATTTAGTCATGACACAAAATCATATTTATGTGTGCAGGATATTCAGCTAAAACCATGGATAATTTATGAGTTCATGTTTGTGTGAAAAGGGAAGTTTTGAGACATTTCCAAAATATGACTTTATTTTGGGATCTTTTAGCAAACATATGGTTACATCCAAACTCTGAAATACAAAATAATTTATTACCAATTTCCTTCAAATTAACCTTTTTGAACAAGTTATATTGTACTTATTAAAATCTACCACTTAATTTCTTTTTCAGCTTATTATATTCACATATACTTTTTCAAAGGAATCACCATCCTTAACATCTTCTAAGGAGACATAAAACAGTTTATAAGGAAAAACCATAAGTCTCATAAAGACTGTCATCATTTTGTGAAGGTCTCTGTTGTCAAGTTCACTCTCCAAAGCTGCCATTATTTGGTAAATGCTCAAGCAAAAGATTAGTGAGTGGAAGGGTATCTCACATCTTTACCTAATTTTTAAATTATTATGTCCAGAACATATTTTAATGTATTTGCCTTTGTTGAGTGACTTAAATACACTAATGATTTTTAGGGTTTTTTTCCATTAAGAAAAATAAAAACTTCTTAGCCCTTTAGACAAGTTTGAAAAGATGAATTCTGATTCTATGAGTGCTGGAGAAAAAAAAAAAGGAAATAATTTAGAGATGTCCAAAAAGCAATTTATTTTTCAGCCTCCAAATGGGAAAACAGCTTTCTAAAATCCATAGTACATGCAAAATTGAAGAAGCTCCTTTTTTAGTAATAACTTTTTACTATTTCACTTCCAACAACACAACTGTCTTATACGTGAATTTTATTTTTTCTCTGGCCTTTCTTGACCTTCCTATTTAATAAATCAAATCAAAACAACTCTGCTTTTAAAAAAACTACTCCAGAAATAGCCTCTATTTCCTGTATCTCCTTTTTTTTCCTAGCTTGTAAGATTCTCACATGTCCTTTTTTTTGCTTACAAAAGACAGCTATGTTCCATTGGCACAGGAACACACATAAAATTAAAAAATATACGAAATTTAGATTGATACTTACAGGTTGGTATATTCCCAAATGATGTTGCTATCTTTACCTCTGCAGTTCTAAGTCACTGGATGCTGTTTACATACGCAAGCACCTAAAGATATAGAGGAGAAAAAAATGTCCATCACTTTAGAGATACTGAAATTAAATTATTCTAAAAACACACTCTTATCTAAGGAAAAACTTGGCTTGGCTTGTAACAGGTGAAAGGATTTTGCATGTTCCACCTTCAAAACTGAAGTGGAAAACACAAATAACACCCAACTTTGATTTTGCTGAAGGAGAGACTAAAATGGAAAAGAGGAAAATGGAAACCAGGAATTGAATAGATCACCAAAGGAGGAATAGTGAGAGGTGAGAAGGTCTCCATAGAGAGAAAAAGCTTCTCTTGAAGCTGCCTTTCCCAGAGCCCCCCTGAAGACAGTGTCAATAGAGCTCTGAGGGAAACTGTGCTGGACACAGAGCCCAGGGAGAGCCTGGGAGAAAAGCCTCTCCTGATCTACAGTCACCTTTCCCATGGTTTTGTGACTTGAAGCAGAAAAGCTCTCTGTCATTCCTCCCCAGGCTCTCTGCCTCTTGCTATGCAGCCTCTCTGCACTCCATCTACTGCGCTCCAGAAAAGGAGAGGGGAGTCCTGTATTGATGCCATGTGGCAGGAAAAGCATTCTGCAGGTATTCAGAGAAATGAGTTCAGTTTCTCACCTGGAAATGTGTTTTGCGTCACAGAGGAACCAAGTGAGAGTTCTTTCCTTGCTTTTGCACTCGCTTTTATGAAGAATTAACCTGTTGAAAGCAAACCTGAAAGATAAAGTCTCAAATAGTCACTGAAGGAAAAGCTACATCCATAGAAGAGGCTGTTCATAGCACACCCCCTCTCCTGGAACTGACTTGTTTATCTGGGACTGGATTCAAGTCTTCTGAGGCACTGAAAATCCCTGAGAGCAGCCACCAACCCACATATGTATAAATGCGTATACATATGCAACACTCCAAATTCAAACTCTGTTGCTTAATTAATTGAGTGATGCCATCAGGAAGCAGCGAGACAGCCAGGTGACAATTGTAAATAATAGAATGTGTATTTTGGAGCCTCAGCAGTGAATATCCTCCCCAGCCTAGTGTGAGCTATTCATTACTTTGTAGGTTGTTTGCAATAACAAATAGATGTGAGAATGTTGTGATTGGCTCATCAACATTTCATGAACCAAAAAGAGCAACCCACAACCAAATAAACCTTCCAGCTTAAATGATTCACTCTGATCTGTTATTTTATATGAGCAGCTTTAGGGAGCTGGGATCACACCTCTTCCGTATAAATAAATATCTTAGTACATGGCTACTTGGTTTGATTAATTTTAATAATGAAGGAAACCTGGGAGAAAATTAGATAAAATAGGGAGATTAAGGAAAATGCATCAGGTGATATAGAGTAACCAAAATTACATGGTTCTGCTCAACCAGCATCCATACATCCCGAGAAATGTTTTTCCCAAGATCACTCCTAACACCACGATGAAGTGTCTCTGGCACACTGTGCTTCTCAGCCTGGATGTAGTGTCCCAGTAAATGATGCCTGACATTTACACAGCACCTTTCACCTCCAAATCCCAAAGCACCTGACAGACTGTTCAAACTGATTACAGGCTCTGGGCCAGGTTCTGCTCTCTGATGCATTAAGGTAGCAGGAAGGAGCCTGCTTTGGTAGCCTGGCTGCAACCTCGGTTATATTACTGCAATTCCACTGACTTTGGCCAATTTTATTAAAGGGTCATTTTACCAGGTCGTGGAACTCCACCAACAGCAATACTTTTTGGTTCTTCATCATGAGCACACAGACTTCAAACAGCCCACCCACATTTGTGGATAGCTCATGGCAAAGAGGCAATGATGATTGTAGTTCTGCAAGGATTTCCAGTAAATAGTATTGATCTCAACAACAAATCCAGCCTCAATGCTATAAAAATCACTTGGTTGATGACTCAACTTACAATACAAGGAGCCCAGTTTAATTCCAAAAGACAGGTGCCCATAAACCTAAAAATCTGAGCAGGGTCACTACTGCCACTGTCGCCGGTGGTGTGATGGTTGTGAGGGTCTTGCTCAGCCATGGTTTTTTTTTGTGGAGATGAAATTGGGAGCATTTCAAAACATGAAGCATTCTTACTGGTCTCTCTGAACTCTGAGATTTATGCTGTGCAGTCTTGCACACAACCTAATTAGTCTTTCATTCTGCCAAAGTAAAGAACTTGCTTGTTATGGCTTAGCACGTTGCCTAAAATTTGACCTTACACATCAGCTGGAAACACAAAGATAAGGTTGTGTCAGGCCACCTGATAGAAACATTCATCCAGGCATAGCAAGATCACAAAAGTGGGAATAGGGTACCACTGTCTGTGTGAATGAGAGTGCAATCCTTTTGTACAAGCATTTGCAAACACTAGCTGAATTTTCCATCCTTCAACTCACATGTAGGAGCAGCTCACCCACATGCCAAAGAGGGATCAATAGACTCTTCCTCCCTTAGCTGTTTTCTTCCACTTAAATGACATCCAAGCGAAAAAACTTGGTGTGGTGGAAGGCATCCCTGTCCATGATAGAGGTTTGGAATTAGAAGATCTGTGAGGTCACCTCCAACCCAAACCATTCTACGAGTCTATGGTTCTGTGAAAACACACCTGATTGTTTGCCCAGGACAAAACGCATGCCATAAGTGGGTAATGAATCAGAAATAAAGCCATGTTTCTAACTAATCCAGTACAAAGAGTCCTATCAGATTGCAATATTCCAGGCTTGCTCTTGGAAGGAGCATTTATCATTCACTGTCGTCAGGGTTTTATGAGTAAATACTTCCCTGCTAATTTCCAGATACACGTGAGCTATTGCTGATCACCAATGCTCTGTATGTGACAGTAATTGATGCCTCAGTTACCCTGATCACCATGAGGTGAACAGTGCACCTGTAGCCACATTTCCTCACAATTGCTGGGTGTCTTCAAACAGACCTGGAGATGGGGCTGAATTGGGCTCACATGTGTTTTAACCATATTGCATGCAAATCTCTTCCTAAGATTAAATTTAAAAAAAAAAAAAAAAAGAGGAAGAAGAAAAATAAAAAAGTCCAAGGGATCAATTCCAAAGGGCAAAGGAACCTTAGCAGGTAAGGCCAGATGGCACTTAAGCCTCTTTACATGGTTGCCTATTTACACTCAGATGCTGCCACTTAATAACATTGATGGAGGAATAGTTAGCAGAGGCAAGTGATTAATTAGTAGGTCAAAGGCTATTTCCACTTTGGTCCTTTTATTTACCTGAGACAAGATTAAATCAAATAAGAGCTCATAGAAGGAGACTTCCAAGGGAAGCTGCTAATCACAGTTCCAGTACTTGGTATTCATGCAGAGTGCTTAAACTCTGGGGAAAAAAATTGTTTGGCTGAAAGGATTGCAACAAGCCAAGCAACGCATCGTAAAAACAGGGGCTCCTGGCTCGTTTTCCTGGGAGCTTTTGTTCTTTGAATTAGAAAGACCTTATTGAGTCTAGAGCCCCACAGGTCCAGCACATGAAACAAAACAGATGTTGCCAGAATCTCATGTATTGCATTTGACAAAGAGGAAAGTTAGCCCAGTTTCACGTGGACATGTACCCAGGAATAAACTTCTTCACAGCAGTTGCAACAAGAGAGCGTCCTCTGTTCTATTAACATATTCCACCCTCTAAAAGGAACATTGGATTCATACGTTCCTATTCTCAGCTTTGAAACAGATTGATTTACAACCTCGAAAATGTTAGCAAACCTGCCTGTAGTATAGAAGTATGTAGTATAGTAGTATAGAAGCATGTTTTTTCCTTAAGAATATTATGGGTTTTTTTATTATTTTTGCCTAAGATATCTTAACTCAAAATATAGAGGGGCCTCATTCCTGTTAGTGCTCCCGTAACCCCATCGTAATTACAGCCATTAGTGGAATATTGGAATGCCAGGGTTGGTACTAGATGCAGAAATGGATGTACCCATGAATGCCAAACCTCTCTTGAATGATTGGCAATTGTCTGTTTTCCAAATGTACATTTCTACGGTGACTTCATGCCTGTGGAATGCCAAATAATAGAAATCCTGGATTCAGACATGCTTGGAAATATGAATCTTGATTCAAAACCAAGTTATGTGGTGTGGGACCACCTGTAGGTTTTACGAGACGTGGGCACTGAAAGTGCCTGCTGCCAGAGTAAACACAGGAAGCGTGGGAAGAACTTGGGAAGCAGAGCAGAAGCCAGGCTCGTTTGGGCTGGACTGCAAACCCAGCTCAGGGTCACTGGGGAGCTCGTCAGGGTCTCCTGCTGGGCTGGTGGACAGTTCCATGGGATGTTGCTGAAGGGTGTTCAGTGTTGAAGCTCCAACCCAGAACCAGACACACTGAAAAATTGGGTTCGATCTTAGAACCACTGAGTGTTGACCCTGCCCTGGAAGAACTCAGGGCAAAGCTGTTTCATTCATAAAGAGAGGCAACTCTTTGCATGCACTGCTTGAACCTTCAAAATCCTGGACTGAACGCAGAAAGATGAATTACAGATGAGAAGAAGGCCTCTGTGGGCCAGGTAAGCTTCAGGCTTATTTTCTGTCTCTGTCACAGATTTGCTATCGGATATGGGTAAATCCTATAGAGATTACCTAGCTCTCTGTGCCTCCATGTTTCATCTGGAAATAATACAGTTATCTGCATCTGTTTAAATATAAAAGCCAAGGTGCTCAGGTATTGCCATCAGAGAGTGCAGATAAGTCCCTCAGGCTTGGAGATCTGAATGCAAGTCTGGCCACATGCTTTTCCAAACTTCAAGAGACTTATGTCCCATCACATTTATGTGGAGAAAACCACTCAGTTTAACTCCCACTGAGAGGTCTCACATACCTCTGGTCCCCAAAACCCTTCTTTAATAGCTTAGAATTTTCTTTTTATTGACTTTTTTTCCTCCTTCCTTTGTTGTTTTTCCCTCTCACAAATCACTTGATAAATTAAATTTAAAATATTTCTGGTTTACAGATCAGCAATATAACAAACTGAGTCAAGTTCTGCAGGCTAACTACACTGAGACAGATCCTTAAGGACAATCAAGCCGTCCTGAGGTGAGGTGTGCCATAACAAACATGGCTTGAAATGTAACCTGGACCACCAGTCAGGAGCGATGACCCTGGAGGAAAAAGTCCATGAGTCTTTTTTTTATTTTTCCTGTTTATGCCCCATGCCTTTTCCATATGGCTGCCTGTATCCAGACTAATAGAGATTTCCCTGTTGAGGAAGACCTGAAATAATTGGCATCCAGTCTCTTGGCAAGGATAGCACCAAGGAAGATACCACAGCTTCATAGCTTGTTGCTTCTCAGTGTCTGAAGAGGACTGTGAGTAGTTCTAAGGGACAGTGAGCAAAAGTTTAATCAGATAATTGTGATAATGTTATCAGTCTCTAATTGGCTCTATAGAAGAAAATGTAATTATCCCACTAGCTGGTGATAGGCTGAGGTTTGAAAGAAGCCTGAGTGTTTGAGACAGCCTTGTCACAGGCGTGTTTGTGTTTTACACACAGATATATCTGTCATTAGACAGAGGATAATGAAATGGAGTGGGTGATGAGATGTCTGAGGGAAGCACAACAGGACTCACAGCCCACAGAACCGTTCTGGCCATTCCTTCACCTCAGTGTGAGCAGGAGACCTGGCCCCACTTTTTGCCTAGCAAAAAGGCTTTGTTTGGCAGAAAAAGAGATGCAGAATTGGTGTCAGTTCTAGAAATTTCAGTAAAATTGCACCGGTTTACAGTTGTGCTAAACTGGTCCATGTTGAACACTCACACTCAGAGACTGAGGAAAGAGGAGAGTGGAAGAGAGTGAAGGAGAGGAGAGGGAGAGGATCAGAGACAGGGACAGGGAGAAGGAGGGGGAGAGGGTATTTGGAATGTGGGATGCTGAAGTCCAGCCACCTGAGAGTAGGTGTATCAGGAGATGTTTTCTAGGGCAGAGAAATGAGGCCATGGGAAGAACAGTCTCATTTTCTACCTTGAAAGGTCATGTTTGACTGATAATGTCATCTTCTATCCTTTCAAAGCAAATGTAGGCTGGAAACGACATCATCTTGCCTGAGGGAGCTTTATAACACCTCCTTGGTTTTGCGGCACTCAGCAGTGCATATTGTGGAAACTGAATCAGATGAGCACTTACCCATCATCAACAAAACAGCAGATCTTCCAGACCCATGAGGTGTGACCTGTGTTTTCCACATTTTTCCCACCCTGCTTCCACACCAGAGGCCAGCAGAAACCACAGGAATAGAGGACAAGACACCACTCAGACCAAGGAATATCTTCCTGCACAGTGAGCCTTCCTGGCTCATCACATCCAAAACACACTTGGGACTGAGCTCTCCTCTGCCAGGGTGGTTCTTTGCCTGCCACGATGGTGCTGTTGGTGCTGCAGCTCTGCTTTTTCCATGACTTTTGGAAAATTGTATGTTTTGCCTGCAGCTGTAGCAATGCTTCGCACCACAGCAGCTCTGACTCCAAGTGATCACAGCTGGCGCATCTCTTTGAGCTAAATTGGTGAAAGACAGAGTAAATGACAGGTTACTTCAATGCAGCTCATAGCAAGAACTTATGGAGATTATTATGAAGGAGCTGGAAAGTCATCACTGGAATCTGCTTGTGGAGCTGACAACTGAGCGATCGCTTTCTTTGATAACTTTTAATCACTGTGTTTTCTACTTATGCAAATTGCAATAATACCCTTGATGCTCTGGATTTCTATAGCATTCAGGCTTGTGGCAATGACATGACAATTCAGAGTTGGATGTTCATCCTCCTGTAGCTTGTGTCTGCATCAAAGATGTATTACATTTGGTGGTGACATACACTGATTCATGTAGTACGTGTGTCACCAGAACATGCATTCAGAAAGAAACGTCCCACAGAATGCCACTTTGGGAGACTTCATCTCAGTTTCATCATTGTTTAGGCTTTACTCGCACAGCTAATTGTAAGTAAGCTGCCTTTGTGCACCAAAAACAAAAGGAAAAAAAAAAAAAAGGAGCCTAATTTATTTTGTACCAAGCTTTCTTCTAGTCCTTCATCCCAGAGAACAGGCAGAGCAAGGCTGAAGTACTCCACACACTATGAACTGGGTGGACATTTCAAACCCAAGCACTTTTTAAAGAGTGAGCCTAATAAACCTCATTGTCACTAGGTGATAAAACAGGCTTTGTATGCCTAAATTTCCATCCTGGTTTTCAAAAGAAAATAATGACTCCTAAGTCACTCAGAGAGTTTTTTAAAGTTCTACCAAGCATTTTTGCACAGACACAGGGCTTGGTGGATATCATGACCTGGTGTAATATCTTCTCATGAGTGACGTGGAAATTGCCTGTTTGTTCCACTCTGGCTCCATCATGGGATTAGTCTTTATACTACAATTCCTGGTGGTTTGGCCAGTTCAGCTTTCCATGGGTTTCTTTGAAAGATGATTTAATAGGCCATGGGACCATAATGCTGTCGGTAGATGTGGTGCCATTAGATCATACTGACGCTAATTGAGACTTAATACACCCTCTTGCCTAAAATAATGTATTGTGGGTAATTTTATCTCGATATTCAATCTAAACTTTCCATCTCATTACTCCCAGCCTTACCTTCTACAGCCTTCCTAAATGATCGCTCCGCCTGTTTCCAGCCATGATAAAGATGTGGACAGTTATCATATTCCAGGCCCTGCTCCTCTGGATGTAATTAGGCCAAGGTGTAAAGTGAGCTGGGTCACCCAAGGTCACAGCTTGGCCTGAGAGAGAAGGTCAAAAGGGGGAGGGGAGCTCTATCCAGGCAGTGCTATTGATGGGCTCAGTTGAACAAAAGTGAGCCCAGCATCTGTTGCCCAGTTTATTTTACTTTACTCTGTTCTTCTTGTTGATGTGTCTCTTTTTTTTCTTTTTTTTTTTTTTTTCTACTTGTTTGAACTGAGCCTAGAGTGTGCACATCCAACACTGGGGATATTGGTCCGGTCCAGGCTTTGCAAGGTTTTGGGAAACATGGTGTCAATTGAATTGTTCTGGGGTGACACAAGAGCTGTCAGAATTACAGTGGTGCTGCAGGCATAAAAATGTCAAGCTTAAGCCAAGTTTCACCCAATCATACGCTCTGAAATTCATGCTAAACACTCAGGTGAGCTTCTTGGATTTGCACCCTCGTTAGGAAACAATGACCCGCAGGAAGTTTAGTGGACCTTCTCTCAAACCTGTACTGAAATCAGCACAAGGCCAATACCAGATCAGATTCATTAGATTAAACTTCAGCAAAAAGGCCGAGAGAGATAGGACTGTGCTCACAGGCTCCAAATTAAGATATGCACAGCTTCAACCATTTTGTTACTCATGCACAGATGTTTGTTGGCATCTGAGATGTCCTGGAATATTCCACAAAGGTTTTATGGGCTGTTCCAGAAAGGCAGAAGGCCTGTGACACCATCCTTCAGGCCCGTGGAAATACCTCAGACACTCCTTGATGTATCAAGGAGCATTAGAAATTAAAAAATCTGTGTAACTGAGTCGAGATCACTGTTTTATTACTTTTACAATAGTAAAAGTACTGTCTGAACTTTGTGCAAATCCTTTTGTTATTTGGGGCTTTCTAATGTGTGTGGGATGGGATTGTTTGAACCATACTTTTCATTACATGGGAAAATCTGAGAAGACATTTTTATATTAGGTGAATTTTGAATCAGAACAAATTTGAAAAAATAAAAAAACTTTAATAATATCTTCCTGGACAGAATATATTTGTTCTTATCACCTCTATTGAGTATAAAGCTGCTAATGGGTGTAGGAAACAATGTATTTCAAGCAAGAAAAGCAACCAAAGTTCCAGAGTGAAAATGTCAGATTAGATTAAGGGATTTTGTTATGATTTTGTACACCACAGGTGCCCCTGTGAGAGCATGGGTAAGTTAAAAAAAAAGGAGGAAGCATGAATAAAGAAATGCTAGATACCAGATGCAAGGAGAAAAGATGAGGCAGAGAGAGTATCCAGAATTCCAGTCACAGGATGCAGCACTCATGGGGAGCCAGTCCTCAGGGTGATGAAAACTGCAAATCTTTGGCTCTGGCACTGTTCTTTTCTGCTTCTTATGAAGCTGCATTCCTGCTTAAGCCTGGGGACATGTTGCTGTGACCAGCACACCATCAGTCCTGAAAGATGATGAGCTGGTGGTGCAGAGGCACAAGGGTTTGTCAATAGTCCATGTAAAACTCTTCTGATTTGTGCAGTAGACACTTTCCACCCCCATCGAAAGACCCTCAACATGGTCCATGTGCTGAAAGACGATGCCCAAAGCAGGTCAGCCAAAGCCCAGGAGAAGATCCAGGCTTAGCAGCACCATGGATTGCACAGCCAAAATAGGACAGGCAACTCGGGATCCTTCCAGCCTCGCAAGCAGCACAGCAGGGGCAAAACCAACATCAGCAGGGTGAATTTAGCAGCAACATGTCATTAAACACCCTTGGACTGGGGTAACTGCATGTCTCTGGGTGTGGATGTGCAGAACAAATCTGCAGCTACTTCAGTATCCACAGCTGTGCCCACAGGCAGCATCTCAGAGGCGATAGGCTCGTCCTTCTTTTCCAAATGTCCTGGCCTTCAATGTTGTAAAGGAGTGTGAGGAAGGAGAGAAGAGACTGGCACATGGCATTAAAACCACCCAACTTATCTGGAATGTGAACATCTGTTAAAGAATCCCACCAAAAAGTGTTTCGCATTTTTCACCATAGAATCACAGAATGATTTATGTTAGAAGGGATGTTTAAGCTCATCTAGTCCAATCCCACCTGCACGGTCTGTGGACATCTCCCACCAGGCCAAGTTGCTCCAAGCCCTGTCCAAACTGGCCCTGAACACTTACATTCACAGTTATGGATAAATCACACAGGATGTGAAATAACCTGCAGGCTGGACTGTCCAATACTCACCAGATCAGGGAATAATAATGTTCCATCTGCCTTTGTAACCTTAATCCTGCCTTTAAGAGGATAGCTGCCATTCCAGCAGCTTTCATCAAACAAGTACACATTTTCATTGTAAATCCTTTTATAAGATTATTTTTTCCCATGGCTAAAGGTCAGAGTTTATTTTGACAGATACAGGATTGTGAGAAACGAGGGTACAAATAACAGATGCACCTAATACCTAATCAGTAAATTAAAGATATTTAAAAAAAAAAAAAAAAACAAAAACAAACCACCTTTATTCTTTTGTTACGTGGGAATGATTTCTTCTACAGCCTAAATCCACCATAGTCCCTATGGAATCAGTAGAGATACTCTCTCAATAAAAACAACAAAAATTACTAGAGGAGACTGATGAAATGGTATAAAGTCTTGAAATCATGATCCATTTGTCACTAACACGGGACAGCCAGGAAGAAACTCCAGGCTTAAAAAAAGTACTTTTTCTTGAGGCATCTGCACCCGTAGGAAATTCCACCCTTCCTCCCACAGGATCAGGCCTCATGGTATCATATGTTTGTCACTTCCAGGATGGATTACTGCAGCTCCTGGCATTTGGTGACGAATGAGAAAACAATGCAGAAAGTGCAGCTGATGCAAACCACTTCTCCCCACTTCCTGCTGGGGTGAAGAAAACCTGAACATGTAAAACCCACGTACCAGACCTTCCACCCTAGTTTTCAACACCAGTTTGATATCTTTATCCTCATAAGATCGTGGTGATACTTTGCAAACTAGTATGTATTTCCTCCTCATAAAACCCTAAAGCCCCCCAAACCCCCTGATTAAGGTCTATGGAAACTGTGTGTGAATTCACATTTCATTCATTTAATTGCTTTGATTAATTTGGCCAGGAAAGATTTATCTCTTCAACTCAAAATGCCTTATTTTCACATTCTCTAGTTCCCATCATTATTTAAAATTAGGAAATTATAACAAGGAGAAACACATTGAATTCAATGTATTCCCCCTCCCCACCCTGCCCAGTCTACAATTTTGGTGGGAAAAAGAGCAAGGGAAAAAAAAAACACCTGAATAACCTCAAAAAAACCCCATTCGTGTTATTCTGAGAGTTTAGCTCAAGAAGTTGATTGCTCACTGAGCTGTAATCCAAATGCAGAACAAAACCAGCTCATAAAAAACAGATACCTCCAAGACAAATTCCCAAGTTTTTAACTTTTTGCAGTGCATTTCCTTATAAAGGTCTAAATCAGAAAAAAAAAAAGTCCTACTTTTCTTCTTGCTGCCTCTGAGCCAAAAAATGCCTGTTATAAAGTGTGAAGGAAAAACCTGTTATGAAATAAGATATCTGCTTACCTCACTGTGGCTTCAACTGCTCAGCAGGTGACAAAAAACCACAGTCTTGGGCTCCACCCTTGGAATACATTCCTTCAGGCTGCTGAATTCCCACTGTCAACCAGCTCAAGGGAAGGAGACAAGTGGAAGTTGGGTTGCTACAACCCTATTTTTAATCTAAGAAAAATTCATTTGTGCATCTAGGACTAGTTCAGGTCTCCTCCTACCCGATCTCCCTTTGGATCTGTATCTCATGTACATTGTCCTGGAGACTGAGGAGCTTCTAGGTAAGAAACACCTCCTCCCTGTAACATCACATATTCTTGTGAGCAGCATTGCCACAGGTGAGGGCCATGTGTGGTGGCCAAGCATCCTGACAAAGGAGCTGCCAGCAGTTTCTGTGGCCTGCTAAAAAGACTTTAGGAAAACTGACCCCTAGGAAAAAAAGTGATTGAGGACCTCTGAAGCAACTCCAGTGCATTCAGCATTAAGCTTGAGCAGAAAAAAAGCTGAGCAGTGATCAGCAAAAAGGATTTAATTTCACCACTGAGGGGCCTGGAGGCCATCCACTGTTGAATCCCCTCCTGCTCTTTGCTTGCCATATAATCGCAAGAAAGGACCTTTCTGTTTGTTTTCCTTGGTCCTGCTTGTGTCTATCCAAGAGGTTTCAAAGCTGTCCTGTCGACTCTGGTGTTTTCCATGTCCACGTTTCCATAGTCCATGTCAGTGAGTGCTGGAGGCTGAGCTGCTGAGCACTCACTCTCCCTCTGAGCCTCTGAGCCTCTCTCCCTCTGTTTGCCTGTAACTCCAGCACTGGGCTCAGATGGAAACTGCACCACAGACAAACCAATGCCGGGAGGATTTGCTGGCTTATTTAGCAGTTTGTCATGTCAGGAGTGTGGCACCACAACGCTGGAAGTGTCCCCAGCTGCCACCAGCTTTTACAGAGGTGTGGCTTCAGACATCCCCATCTCTAGGAAGGCTGAGACCAGCTTTTTTTTTTTCCTGTGGGCCCTCACTTTCTCCTGACGAGTCTGTCTGATGAGCACTCCTCCTGTTCTCTCTCCCTTCACACCAAGGGCAGTCGTGCCCAGCTGAAAGCTCTTGGCACCAATTAAAACAGGTCATGCTCTTCACTCCAGAGATCGCCAGTGCAATTGTTCCTGCTTTAGCCAGGATGGTGCCTGACGTGTGAATGTCCCAGCTCTCCACAGCCAAGGCACACACACACACACACACACACACACACCAAAAAAAAAAAAAAAAAAAAAAAATCAAAGTAGATTGCTGAAGACTTCATGGCCCCGGAGTTTGGCGTCCATGGTAGACCAAATGATCGATATTTATAAATTGCTGCAAAAACTCCCAGCATCACCAGCAATTTGTGAGCTTTCTTAGAATCATGAGTTTATTTATTGCTGGCATGTGCCTCGAGAATGATTTCTAATGCTGACTGCTGAGTTGGTTGGATTTTTTAGTTTCTGGTTTTGGGGTTTTTTTCCACAGAAATGATTTTCAGTGTTGCTGGGGAAGATGTTTCTTGAAAGGATTGTTGCAGCAAGAAATGTCTGCAGCTGGAGTTAGAGCACCTAAAAATAACTATAATAGAAATAAACAAATACTATCACTCTGGCCACGTGACAAAGAAAGCTGAGGATAAAAGACCCAGGGATTTAACCTTAGGCTCCCGTCCTGAGCAGACACAGAGCACTGACAAAAGCCATGGACTCTTCATGGGACACCATTATTCTCTTTGGGTTCCTCAACCTCTCCCCAACCAGAAGTTCTAAGAACTGAATGCTCTCCCAGACAGGCAGAAATCTGTGTTTGAGAGACTCCACCAGGAGCCCATGTTTGCATATGCTCTGATGAATTAGGACTTTCCTATTCCTTTGGTCTCAGTGGGAATTTCATTAAAACCTTTTCTGTGACGCATTCCCTGGCCCCATCCACATGCCTGATTAGACAAGCAGAGAGCACTTCAGATTCTTTAAGAGACATCCACAGAATATATGAACTAGCCTAAAAGCATTTTGGAGACTGTACATACCTTAATATTGAGTTTCATGGGCCAAGTTCTCATCTTTTTGACATATCTGGCCCTTCTCTTAATATTCTTTGCGAAAAATCATTATTCATCTAAAATACCTTCATCTCCACAAGGCTGTATAATCAATATTGCCAGGTGCTGCAGGGGCTAATAGTAGATAATAGCTTCAGGCTCTGTACTAAAGTCCAAGGAGTGACTAGTGAAATAAGGTCTGATTTGGTACAAAAAAAGGGCTCTGCCCTGGATTTGCCAGATTTGCTGAGATGAAACATGTGATGTCCATGTACAATTGTTTTATGCGATCTCTGGATTGTATCGAACAGAGATCATTTGACATGTGGACTTGCTGAAGGCACAAGGCACCTCACAGAGACCAAGGAGTCAATGCCACACACATGACCAGACAGAAAAGCCCTTGTAACCACCACCCACTGAATTAACTCCTCCTGTTCTCCACTGTGGCAATGCTGACAAAAGATGCACATCTCCAGGGAATGAGCTCTCCACCTCGTCTGACCTATCTGACAATCTCCGGGGAATGAGGTCTCCACTTTGCCTGACTCATCTGACAGTCACAGGGCTCAGAAAGTGTCTTACAGCAGGATCCTGACAGATTAAATCCAACTTGCGACTAAAGGTTGGAAGGAATCAGTCGTGAAGGACTCAAGTGAAAGATTTCTTCTGGCAGATCAAAAATGAGCAGCATCCCCCCTCCTGGAGCAGGCCTCGTGCATTCATGAACATACACAGGTATCTCTCTGCTGCACACCAAAAGCATGAAAAGCTATCACATAAATTGCTGTAATTTTGTCAGCCACCCCCATACCTTGCAAAACACTTGATGCAGGAAACCAACTTTACACTGCACGAAGCTCCACCCATCCAGATGATGTTGTCATTTCCATGGTAACTAAAGTACCTCAAAGGCAAAAGAACAGATGGAGACTGGAGAAAAAAAAAATAATCCAAGGACCAAAAGTGAACATATGTGGTGCAAGAAAAAATATTAAGTTGTGGGCAGCTATTAGGTTTATTATCACTTGCAAAAGGAGACCTTGATAAACTCAGTCACGGCTCTGCAGTTAGGAGTGGCACATTCACATCAGTTGTGTGACAATACCAATCTCACAGCAGCTCCTGTTCTCACTCCCTTTCCCTTACACAAATTTCAAAGAATTGTTGTCCTTGCTCCCTTAATGACTTGTTTTGGTTTAAGGGACAAGAGCAGTGAAAACAAGCAGAAAGAATGTAACAGGTCATATGCTTGGCTGCCCATTGCATGTCTTCAGGATCAAAGTCCCCAGGAGGGAGCGAGGGTTTGTCCCTCCTCAGCAGGGCTGAAGTAGCCGAGAGAGCAAAATTGCACACCTGCAGCATGAAGCTCATGACATCCCCCTCACCTGTGCTCTGTCTGGCTCCTTTATTTCAAATTTACGTGAGGCGTCACATGAAGGATGTGCTGGCAACTCCACAGCGATTTGGAACATCTTTATAATTGGGTTAATAGTCATGACACAGTCTTTGCTTGACTTCCTCTGGAATTAATCCATCTTTGTGGATTGCTGTCAATCAGGAGGGAAACTTGCAATTTACATAGGACAATTTGTTCTGTGTCAACTTTCTAAGACTGAGCAAGGCAAGTGTAATTTGGGAACAGGAGCTGTGATGGAGAGAAAAAAAAAATCTTGTATTTTTAGCTTGCTCTCAGTAGAAGTTTCCTGCTCTATATTATATAATTTATTTAGGATGCAGAGTTTCATCAAAGGGAAAAAAGTTAAAAATGTATCCTGTTTCCTAAACTCTACACAGGTTAAACTGGACAGAGCTGGTGTAAACTTCAGAGCATGGAAAGCTCATCTGTGGACAAGAAAAGTGTGAGAAATATGAATTCAAGCCCTCCTGCCCAAGACTCCCATTGTAACACAAGGTAAATTATTTTCATATTTGTTTTATACCTCCCCTCCTTGTCTGCAAAATAGGAGCACTGGAGTTCCCCTCAAGTCCTGCAGATTATGAGGATAAATATTTTTCTAGGAGATTAAAAACTGCTCAGGCTCTGCTGTAATCAGGGCCAAATTAGCACCAAAGGTAGTTGCATTCTCAGACAATTTTTTTATTGGTGGTGACTTTTTGCCATTCATGTTTTTAGTCTACATTTCACTCCTAATGAACATCAAGGCTGCACGAGTCTCTCTCAATTGCACAAGCTGCTGCATGAGCACAATGTTGTGCAGCTGTAGAAAGAAATGCTTTGTCAGTCGATATTTTAAAACATGACCAAATTAAAATTAAAAAAAAAAAAAACAATAACAACCACCCCAAAACATAAAAATGTATTTGTCTTTTGAATTCTAAGAGGACACAAGCAATCCCTTTGGTGCTGATATTTTTTTTTTTTTCCCCTGCCTTGGCTTTGCCCTCTTTTGTTTTCCAGCATTGAAATAACTTTATATAAAGCGTTTGAGGTTTGAATCCCCTCCCGAGCACGGGCGCTGCGGGAGCCGCTCGCAGCCAGGTGTGCGACCTGCCGGCAGAGGGCAATGCTTCATGGCTGTTCAACCAAAACCTCCCAAAAATCCGCGAGTTACGCGGGCTGCCGCGGAAAAGGGCAAGCTGAACAGGCAAGGCAGTGCTGTAGCCGTGAGGCAAATCCCACCCCCTCAGCCCCACGCACACATTTGGGTTGGTTTCTTTGGTTTCGGTTTTCTTTCCTTTTTTTTTTTTTTCTTTTTTTTTTTTTTTTTTTTTTTCCCCCAGATTTTAACTTGGTGGTAAAGAAACTGCAAGAAAACACTGATAAATGGCCGGGATGTGAGATTAAAAGTTGTGCAACCCTTTCCCTGGACTGGAACACGGCGGATCATTCAGCTGCTGGTTTTTCAGACCTGGAATTTCTTGCCTGGTTTTCCCTCGGGAAGGGGAGCTGGGTCACTCGGGCTGCTCCCTCTGAATCAGAGCATCTCTGCATCACCCGATGCCAGGGCTGATTGTCACCCTGGGAGTGTCAGGAAATGACGATGGACAACGAAAAGGGAGAAAAGGCAAAAGTAAGTATCCCCAGGCTCTGCTGTAGACCTGGAACTGATAAATATAATCTGTTTTCTGCTGGGTGTGCTACAGCTTGCCCTGGTAAGGGCTCAAACATCCCCCCTGTGCACTGACCAACCTGAACCTGCCCTGCCTGGCTGGGAACAGTGCTGTCCCTGAGAGGAGATCCAGCACAGATGACAGAGGCTTCATACCAGCAGTTATTCTTGCCAAATATTGCGCTCTGGCCTTGTGGGATCTTGTTCCCTGTGAGCACGGGCTGGCAGGGGTTGGCCCTGGCGCACGGTGCCAAGCTCCCCGAAGAATGTTTGCAAACTGCTATTCAGACAGAGCTCCACGCTGAAACAAGATCCACCTTGTTCCTCATGTTTCCATCTTCAAAAGTTTCAGATGTCCCACAACAATGGTGAATAATTTAAGCATATAAAGCATCCATGTGTCGAGTTTTGCAAAGCCCTGGGAGGGAAGGAATGGCTAGGATGATTTACATTTTAGATTAAGAAGGTGCACAGATATTGAGAACAGGTTATTCTCCATATGCCTATTACCCATGGATGGATATCCACATGGATATTATCCATTGCCATCTGAAGGATTTTACACATTACTAATAGCATGTGAACATGCTCATTTGTTTTTTCCCTTCAAGTAATTTTTGAGGCCAACCTCAGCTCACCCTCTTACTGCTGATTTTATCTTGTGGTCGGTGTCTCCTGCTGTGTGACAGACCCAAGAAAATCATACAGACCAAGGAAGAAGACATTTTCTTATTCTTTGAAGATTTTTGGTGTGGGTTTTGTTGTAGTTTTTTTAAATTATTACTATTTTTAGGAAGGACAGGGTACATATATTTTAATAAAGCCAAGGCCATTCTGTGTTATTTCAGGAGAAATAAAAATTGTTAGCCTCTCCGTGGGACTGAGAACACACTTGGACAAGATAAATCAATTATTTCTCATTCAATTTATGTTATCCATGCCTAAAAGAACAACCTAATAAAATACAAAGACAGACCCTCCAATAAGAGCTAGCTGTGTCATACTTGGAGCAGTGGCCTGGAAGACAAGGTTTGGGTGTCTGCTCTGGTTTAAACAGGTTGGAAATGAAATCACACATCACCAGTGGGTCTAACCAAGGCTGTGTTCCTTCCTGTACCAAGAAATCCATCTTGGGTTGGAGAAATTTTCTGAGCCAAATCCAGCCGAAGCAAAACCCTCCTAGTTCAGTTGTTCAACAGTTCCTTAGGAAAGGTCATGATTTGACCTAATCGTATGGCAGTCTTTCTTTAGTCATTGGATGGCTGCTTTCACCTTGGTGTACTAAGATTTTCTTGGTGCTATGTGGCAGCTCCCTTGAGAAATGGAGTGTATACACATTGCTGTCATGAAAGGTTCAAGAGACATTTACACAGTTCTTCTGCAAATTCATTTCCAAGGCTGCCAAGCCAGAAAGGACCATGAAGGCCATCTAGGCTGTCTCCAGCCGGTCAGGCTGATCAGAGATTCATCGTGGTTCAGGCTAAAGGATAGTTCTATTTTACTCAGCTAACCTTTATTTTCAGAAAGGAATCCCAGGTCAAATCCAGAATTGCACATGGGCAATGTAACACTCAGCCCCAAAGTGGACCCCAAGTGTTTGAGCGAGGTCTTCCAATTGCAGTGTGTGGACAGAGTTAGGAACTAGTTGAATTTACAGTGAGAAGGGCTCAATTAAACTGTCATTTAGAAAATGTTGAAGACAGAAATGGTCCCAATCCTCTTCCTTTGAGAGATTAGGTACCTAAGTCCGGTCCTTTCGTACCATTTAATTTTCTGACATTTTTCCATCTGTAATCAAATATGTTTCTGACAGCTGGACATAATTCCTCAACCCTTGCCCTCAAATATTTTTTTCTCCATTTTACCTTTTTTTTTCTTCTCTTTTCTATACCCTCTCCAATTTTGTCACCATATATCTCAAAATGCAGCAGTGAGACCCATAGAGAGCCTCTAAAATTCAACCCAAGACTCACATCAGCACTTTCAGGTTTTTGGGTCCAACTCAAAGCTGGCAGTGCCAGGCTTGTCCAGGTTTTCGTTCTGTGTTTGCAAGAAGAATCTTAGTACATTATAATATAATTACGTGCACAAGACAGGAGCTGTTTGCTACGTCAGACCACCCTGGACTCTCATTCTTTGCTATTTCAGTGACCATAATGTCATCTACAAATGTCATCAGGAGTAGCTTTATATTTACTTTCAGATCACTGATGAATAGCATAAGAGGAAACCCTAGTAACACTCTTCTTTGGCCATAATTCTGCATTGACAATTGCTTTCAGAGATCTGTCAGTTAGGCAGTTCTTAACTCATTTCATGTCTGCTCCTGTCCTGAACCCAATTACTTTTGCTTGGCTAAAACATATCTTCTAGGAAGCCATCCAGTCTCCAAGCTGAAAATGTCACGAGATGGTGATTTTTACCTATCCTTCTATTAAGTTTCTGAAGTGATTAATTGCTATGAACCTCGTACATCTTCATTGCAATGTGATATTTTCTCTGAATTCAGCTTCTAGTTATCAATTCCTTTTATGACTTCCCCAGCTAGATTAAACAATTCTTTATAGCCAAAATTCCCAAATAGATCCAGTATTTCCATTCACTCCCTATCCTAAATTATGTAGTTTTCAATTACCTCCTGCCTGTCCTGTGCCTCATTGACTGATGTTACATTTCTGCTCATGTTTTGTGCTTCCTGTTGGTGCTTCTATGCTAGTTTAGAAAGCTTAGATATACATAAGTATGTGTATTCAAGGCTATACACATATAGAGATGCAAAATTGTGATCTGTGTGAAAACTGTGATGGAAATCCACATCATCACAAGGCATTGGTGCACATGAGAATCCAGGATGGGTTTTGATACTTATTAGTAATTAGTTTCTTTGTAGCTTTTTTTTTTAATGAGGGAAAGAATTTAATGCACTTTAGAAATCAGAGTCACTCATTTTCTCAGGGAAGACTGAGGAACATCGTCACACAGTAAGAGCAGTGGCAAACTGATGGATGCTGAAAGAGCGAATATTCAGAGAGTTTCAAAAAGGACAGGAGTGTCTGAGCAGCCTGAGCAAAGGGCAGGGCCTGGTGCTCTGCTGATGTGTCAGCAAGAGCTGCGTCACCGAGCGTTACAACTTTTGTGCGCAGAGAAATGTTCAGACACCACCCCCACAGTGGGAAGAAGGATGTGGAGAGATCAGATAGATAAGAAAGCCTGGATCTGGACCTCAGCCTCCCATGAAGTCATCTCCCATGCCCTAATACTGGTTGTCACACTACCAAAGTTTTCTTCTAATTGTCCTGGTTGAGAAATTGGAGATAAAATCCTCTCAGTTTTGGACAGTAGTGAACATGACACAGTCTCTGTCAGTGTCAAGAAGGTGCTGAGGCAAGGGTGTCAGGTCTCAGTTATCAAAATAATGTGCAAGATAAATGGTTTGGGGATTCTGTGGCTGTAAATGCCCTAAACCCACAGGGAATTAACCAAAAGAGGGGAGTTATGTCTTCCACAATTAGTTTTGCACTTGATTTCTAACCCCTTGGCCCTGGATTTTGATTCTCGCCTGTCATTGTTCACACAACAATGTTGAAACTCGATACCAGATGTCAGAAAGATTTATAAAATAAAAGGGCAACTTTAAAAATCACTGTTATTTCTAATTTGTCCAAACAGTTGGATTTCCATTTTTTGATGGAAAAACAAAAGAGAGGATTGAAATATGTTCACATTTCGCCCCTGTTTTCACTTGTCTTGAAACATGATGGCTCATTGCTTACACTGTAGTGGGATTCAAAGAGTTGGAAATTTGTATGTCTGAAATTTTGGTTGTGTGAGTGTACTTAATAAATAAATGATTGTAGGATGATGGACAGATAGAGGATAGATAGACAGACAGACAGACAGACAGACAGATAGATAGATAGATAGATAGATCTCTTCTATATAAATCTCAGAGGTCTGCTAGATATCTGAGAAGCCAAAATACAGGAAGAAAATATCTGTTTTAAGCAATTGTAATATTAAATAGATACTTAAAATAATCTGTTCGTATTTTTGTATCTTAGAAAGTTACCATTGTTTTACTGGGGGCCTCACAAGATCTTTTTTCTTCATCTTTCACATTGACTTACAAATCACCCAATAATTCTGCATAATTTTAATTCATACCTTGAACCTAGGGAGACTTAGACAGCTATTTAAGTCAATATGCTATTTATATAAAAATAACAGGCTCATGGCCTTCATTATAAAACATCTGTCTCATGCAGTCAAGGTTATGTGTAGACTGTTAGGCACAAATAGGAAACCCATCTCAGGTCTGCTGCAGAACCAAACCAACTTTATGAATGCCATCATATTTTTTAAGTGAAAATAACAAAGAGGAGAAAACTTCCTCTTTGATATTATCCACTTAGATTGAACTCCTTGACACACAGCAGAGACAGAGGGAGGAGGTTTTTTGAAAGAGGGAAAATTTTCTAGATCTAGAAGACAAAACCACAGGTCAGAAAACCTTTGATGTCAGCACTGATTCACAATGATTTATGCACACGTGTCCTACAAGGTGACCACTCAAAGGGATGGGTCTTTTTCTGCTTATGAAATTTATTCTGACAGAGTTTGATGTCTACAAGTAAAAGTAACCAGGTGTGATTTTTTTTTTCTTTCAGTTACACATTTGACAGGCCTAAAAATAACTTCGAGTGAATCACAAACTTCCTTTACTAGGTATGAGTAGTTCTTATTTTGGTTTCTTTAAACTCTGCCATGTGTTCAAAATGCGTATTAAATAAGTAATTATCTCCATTGCTTCCTAAATTGAACTCACTTTGAAATTATTTATGTGGAACTTCTTAAATACATTTGTTTATGTATGCATATGCTCTCCAGAAGAAAATAAATACAAGAGAAAAGGAGAAAAGGCTCACAAAACACTTTTTACCTTTAATTTATTGAATATAATAAAAATATTTTTTAACAAAGGGAAAGCAAAAGTTTTTTTTTTCTTTATCTCTTTTTTTTTAATATTTTGTTCCATAATTTGGTTTTCTGTGTTAACTTAATCAAGACAATAATTTCATAACCATGTGTCAGAGTATTCCAAGGAGGAAGATGATGGTCAGTGGGGCTCTTTACGCAGAGTTCACCTGCCAAAAGTTTTCAAAACCAGAATTCTTCACAAGAAATGTCACCGGCAGTTCTGCCAAGAAATGTTGAAACTGTTTCTTTTTTGTTTTGTTTAGATACAAAATGACAAAATGTAGCTCCAGTTGGGTGATTTAATTCAAACAAACAAGCCTCCCTTCCATGTCAAAGAGCTGATTGGAAATGACAATCCTTGTTTGGTTTCAGTCAGAAATGTCAACATTTTCAGTGTGACATTTCCGATCCGAAAGTTTGTGAGTTGCGTACTTGTTTGGGATGGAGATGGGGTTGATCTGTTGGTCACCATTTGGGGGGTTTCTTGTGTATTTTATTGATTTGTTTTCTCCTATCAGTGGAGGAAAGCATGAGGAAAGGGCCATGAGAGAAGGACAGGCACAGCCTGCTGCCTCTCAGCTCCTCTGTTTGGGATTTTCAGGTGTCTCAGCAGATGTCAGTCATGCGGGTAGATCCAAAGGGAAGAGATGGCTTCGTGTGTGGTTTTTATCCAGAAATTTTCCCTTGAACGCAGTGGGGCTCAGGGCACATACTCACCCACGCAGTTGAGTCTGCTGAGGGTTGGTGAGGGCTGTGTTGGCATCTCATGGGCCCACAAATCTCTTGTACCAATTTGATGTTAGACTGGGACCTGAGTGGTGGATCTGCTGCTTCTCCTATTGCAACTCTCTCTGTTGCATGAGAGAGTAGTTTTCAGTCTGGAGAGGAGAAGACTCTGGGGAGACCTTAGAGCCCCTTCCAGTGCCTAAAGGGTCTCCAAGAGAGAGGGAGAGGAATTTTTACATGGGTGTGGAGTGACAGGACAAGGGGGAATGGCTTGGAACTGAAAGAGGACCAGTTCAGATGGGATGTAAGCAAGAAACTCTTTGCTCTGAGGGTGGTGAGGCCCTGGCACAGGTTGCCCAGAGAAGCTGTGGCTGCCACATTCCTGGAAGTGTTCAAAGCCAAGTGCGATTGGAATTTGGAGCAACTAGGGATAGTGAAAGGTATCCCTGCCCATGGCAGGGCGTGGAACAAGATCTTTAAGGTCCCTTCCAAGCCACAGAATTTTATGATTCTATGACGTAAGGGATAATGGCACATGAATAAGCTTCCATGACAGGTGAGGGTCAGCCCTTGCATCAGCTGCACGCTGAATTCAGGTCACTCAGGATGATGGCCTGAATCTACCATCTGTCCCAGAGCAAAGAGAAGAGACTTGGTGTATTTTGGGGCTCCTCCAGTAGTCTGGGACACTGAACCATGTGGCACCATCTTTGCGAGGGATTGATCATGGAGGGGAACACGGTGGGGTACTCCCTACATTCCCCCTCCTGACTCTGGAATGTTATCTCCCTCTGTAAATACAATTCCACAGCTCCATCCCACAAGCCTTTCCTCCTCTGGGGGTTCCTCCTCATCATTTCTGTGGTTACTCAGGCAAGCCAACAATTTACTCCTGTGAGTAAAGGTTTGCCCAGCTGGCAACCCAAAAGGCAGCATCATCCAGACTGCTGGCAGAGCAAGGGTGGGAAAGGAAAAGCCCAACAGCTCAGATTTTGTTCAGCTCCACAGGGTTGCAGCTGAGTTTGTGTTGTATTTTGTGCACTGTTACAGGTCCATTCTGAAAGGTGGGGGGGGGGGGGGGTGGATTTAGCCCTTAAGTTAGGGGTTGAGAGTCCTTGCTTATCTCCCCCAGCCCCAGAAAAGGAATTCTCAATGTGGTCTGAAGAGCAGTCTCTGTATCCCAAAAATCTCTCGCACAGGTCGTGAGCTCACAGTGGAAAGCACATGGGGGCCTGGGGTGGGGGGGGGGGGGGGGCGGGGGGGGCGGGTGGGAGGGCGTGGGAGAGATTGAGCTTGGAGTGGGATAAATGGGATAAATAGCCCTGCCCTGAATCTCACCTCCTCTGCCTTTTCTCCCCTGCCCCCATCAGTGCTGCAGTTGTGTCAGGTAGTGGCACTGTTGAGTACATTAACCCAGAGCTGAGCATTGCAGCCACACCGAGTGCGTGTGTGTGTGTGTGTGTGTGTGTGTGTGAGCGTGTGTGTGTGTCTGATCATTACCATTTATTCCCCACACTTCGCCCCCTCCCCCGCCCCCAGTGCTGCAGGACTCCGGGAGCGAGCGATAGAAACAGAGGAAAGAGAGAGACATCAGCCCCCCAGATCTGCTTAAGCAAATCACCGCCCCTTGCAGGGAGGGAGGGGGGTGGCGGTGGGGGGGGGGGGGGGGGGAACCAGACCAAAAAGACAAAATAAAAGACAGAGAAAGGAAAAAAACCAGCGGGGGAGCAAAAAGCCGCCCCCAGGCGCACCCTTTCTCAGCGGGGAAGGGGATGCGGGTGTGTGTGTGTGCTGTGTGAGTGTGCGAGCACCGACTCCGGCCCCATCAGGAGAAGGGGGTGTTTTCCCTCCGCCTTCCCTTCGCCCTCCCCCGGCCCGGCGCGGGGCGGCGCGGGGGGAGCGGAGCGGAGCGGGGCGGGCGGCCGCAGCCCCGCAGCCCGCCGGAGCTCCGGCACCCGCTCCGGAGCCCAGGAGAGCAGGGATAAAGGGAAGCTTCCTCGCCGCCGTCAAGCAGCCCTTTTCTCCTGGCGGGGCTTTGCTCTTTTTCTTTCTTTTCTTTTTCTTTTTTTTTTTTTTTCTTTTTTTTTTTTCTTTCTCTTCCTTTTTTTTTTTTTTCCCCAATATTTTTGAAACTCCTCGCCGGGAAAAGCAAAACCGAAAACGCTTCCCCGCAACCTCGCCCCCCTGCAAAAGGCTCCCAACCAACCAACAACAACAAGCAGAAAGCAAAAGAGCCCCCCCTCCAAAAAAAATTTTAAAAGAAGGAAAAGAAAAGAAAAAGCGAGAGAGCTGGAGACCAGCTCCATCGATTTCAAATCCAGGATTTTATCCAGTGCATTGAGGGGCTTTTTTTTTTCTCGGTCTCCGTTTTTTTTTCCCCCTTCTTACCCCCTCCTCCTTTCTTTCACCCCCCGCCCCCCTATCCCCCCCTTCTCCTCCTACCCACCCCCCTTTTTCCTTTTCATTTTATTTTGGATCCTGCTAAAATTAGCCGGGACTGCTCTGGGTGTTGCGTGTTAATTTGATTTACTCCGGGATTCCGGCTTTCCAAGACGCCATTTTCCCCCCTTTCTCGCTCTATCTCGTTCTATTTATCTCTCTCTATCTATCATTTATCTCTCGAGCTATCTCTCCGTCTGTCTGTCCGTCCATCTCCCTCTCCCCGGTGCCTTCCTCCTCCCCCCGCCCTCCTCCCTCTGCGCTCTGCGTGCGCTGCGCGGCCGGGCGCTCCCCTCATCCCCATCTGACAGATGAACACCGCCATGGGTTTGCCGCAACACAAGCAAAAGCACCTTTGGGGGCTGTGGCGAGGGATTGAAACCGGGATCTAAAAGAGAAGAGACAAGAAGGGGGGAAATCCGAGGAGGAGGAGGAGGAGGAAGAAGGAAGAAGAAGAGGAAGCTACTAAGAAGCCCCCGCTGCCGTTTTGGGGATATGGGTTAGTAAATGCGGGGGGAAAAAAAAAAAAAGGGGCAACAAAAATTCTGAGGCATCGAGGAAAGGTCTACCTTGATGATCGGAATTGCAGGAGGGTCGTACGCCTCTCTCCTTTTCCTCCTTTTTTTAAAATTTTTTTCCCCCTTCTGCATGCAAAAGTTAATGTCGTCCTTTTTTTTTTTTTCCCCCTTCTTTTTTTTTTTTTTTCTTCCCCCCACTGTTGTGACTTTGCAATGGCGCGGAAAGGGCTTTATTTATTTTTTGGGAGGGGGGAATATTTCTCCTCTGTGCATTGCATACGAATCCTCCTCCCCATCCCCTCGGACCCCTTCCCTCCCCAGGCTTTGTGCCTCTTTAGGGGCATGTGTGTGTGCCTGTGTGTGGTTGTCGCGGGGTGGGGGGGTACTGGTGGTGTGTGTAAGACCGCGCTACTGGGAAGGGGTTGGAATTTTTTTTAGGAGTTTGCATAATGTATTTATTCCCCCCCACACCCACCCCCGCCTTATACCCCCTCTCCCGGCCCCCGCTTTGGTAGCCTATATGTGTTTATATGTGTAGGTGGCAGCTATGTGTGTGCCTGTGGAAATCGGGGGGGACACGACCCCCCCGCTTCGTAAATTGCAGGTTAAGTGGAGCTAGAGAGCAACACTGTAACCTTATGGGGATTTGTGTGTGTGTGTGTGTGTGTGTGTGTTGTGTGCGCGGGTGAGTGTGAGCGTGTGTGTGCGCGGGGCTCCGCGGCCGCGCTCCGCGGGTGAAGCGGGAGGCGCCGCTGCCCCGGCGTGGCCCCGGCGTGTTTTGACATTGAAAAGGACACGCAGCCCAGAAAAGCGGCGATTAGGGGGAACAACGGAGCGGGGGGGACGGGGGGGGGGGGGGTAGTAATTAGCAAAGCGGGACACCCCCCGCCACCACCCCCTCCCCGCTCGGTGGCTGGATAATGGTTCTTAATAAGCCGGTGATTGCCGCCCCCGGGACCCTGGTGGCCCTTTTTGCCCCCACCGCGGGTGGAAGTGGAGTTCAGCTATGGACAGGCTGGATACCGCCGATATTAGCGGGCTGGGGGCCGGCTTGGGGAGCAGGGGGTAACACGCAGCCCGCAGCCGCGGGCGGCTATTGTCAACCCCAGCCCTGGCGCAAGGCTCCTGCCCAGCGCCGGGCACTCGCACTCGCGCTCTCACTCGCACTCACACTCACACCCCTTCCTCGCCGGGTTTCCCCGGCGGGCACAGGGAAATCGGGTCCCCCCAAGCCTTGTTCCCCCGGGTGCGAGCGTGTGTCAGCGTGAGGGAGTGTGTGTGTGTGTCACCGTGAGCGTGTCCGTGTGCTCGCATCCCAACATCCCACCGCCCCGCCGGCCGCGGCGGTCCCCGCGCTGCCCCTGCCTGCTGTATTTATGTCTCCAAAAGGCAGTTGAGAGAAGGATTTCCGATTCGTTTCCGCTTCAAATAAACGGCCCCGATAATCCCGGGCCTGACGCCTGATGCTCAAAGGGCACTTGGCCGCCGGGAGCCCGACCCGGGGAGGCGGGGGGGAGACAAGGCACACCCGGCTCGGACACCCGCGGTGGGCAGGTCCTCCCGTGCTCGGGGGGGATGATGCGAGGGGCTCCGTGAGTGGGGGATGCGCATGGGGGATGCATGGGGAGATGCGAGGGGAGTACCCACCCATGCCGGTGCCGTGGGGTGGCGGTGTCCCCGCGGCTGCCGCCAGCCGGGCTAACCCAGCCGGGCTCTGGGAGGAGTAGGAGGATGGAGGGAGGAGGGTAGGGGAGCACGGCAGGCTGTTCCCCCGGTGTACATTAGCCACTGGCCCGCGGTGGCCCTGCTCTGGCAAGGGAGGGACCCGCCGTGTGTCCTTCTCTACCCGTCTGTCACATGGCAAAGGATGCGTGGGGAGAGGGGAGCACAGAACCGGTCAGTGCTCTGCTGTCAGGGAGGGCATCTGAGCCTCCTGGTATGGATGGAATTGTTTCAGGAGGAAAGGCTTGCTGGCGAATCCAGCCCTGTGTGGATTGTTACGGGCCCAAATGGGAACAATTACCGATTTGAAAGCCCCTGCATGCCGGGCTAAGTTGGTGCAGGCTACAGAAACAGTCTAATCAGGTGTCTAGCGACAGGCAGTGACAGCATGAACCTGAGGAGACAAGTGGACCCTTTATTGTAGATAGCAAAAAAATATTCCTGTCATGGATTCATAGAATCATAGAATGTTTTGGTTGGAAGGGACGTTAAAGCTCATCTCATTCCAACCCCGTTTTCCCTCAAGGCAGGGACACTTTCCCCTAGACCAGGTTGATCCAAGCCCCATCCAGCCTGGCCTTGAACACTGCCAGGGATTGGACATGTTCATGGGAAAATGTGCAAGTGTCTGTTTCATGAACAGCTTTCTGCACTTCCTCGGCCTTTGCTGAGATTACACCCCTCATCAGAAGCTCCTTCCACTCAAAGGAGAAACTTTTTTCATCACCATTTGTTTTTTAGCTGAAAGGAGAAAAAAAAAAACAGCCCTCCACACAATGGACTTGTACTTTAATCTGTGCTCTTAGCTCAGAAGGGTTATGTAAAAATAGGGGGAAAAAAAAAGCAGAAACACTCAGTGAATGGAGACTTCTCTTCCATCTCTTATTGGCCTCGACTTTTTTTTTTTTTTAAACTTCTCAGACTCAAAGTTTTAATTGAAACCAGAAGTCTATTGAGAAGTAACTGAGCCAAGAAAACCTCTGTTTTCTCTGCAACTAGGGATGGGAAATAAATAATTTTTAGCTGATGTTATTTCAAGTCGTTTGAGCTTTTTGATTCCTGCCAAAAAGCCCAGCATAGATTATTAACACATTATCATTTTAGGAGGACGTACTTTTTGAAATGCTATAAAATGGTGTGTTAGGTTTGTGCAGAGCCATAAACTATGCTGGTTGTTGGCAAACAAAAGAAACAGTGGCCATGATTTATTATTAATAATGATCATAACTGAGCTATTTAGCTCAATTTGATATATACTGGTTTCTCTACTGAGGTTGCTCTGTATTTTTTTCAATAATGTACTTTGATCAAGTTGGGAACTGTTCTTGTTTAACAACTACTATTGCCTTGTGCTTAATTAACTCAAGGAATTAAGTGCCTGAAAAGGTCCAACCATAATTTTTTTGGCTTCAGATGCTGCTTAATCTCCTCTTCTGCTCTTTTTTGACCCATCCTTTGAGCTCCTTTTCCCCACCACACACATCTCTTAGGTACAAGTGCCAATTTACCAACAGGACTCTTGTTTTCCATTACCAGATTTGCCTAATCCCAGTTTCAGTGACTTTTTTTCCCTCTCAGTAGGGCTCAATTGCTCACACATAATCTTTCCCTTCTGTTTTCTTTCCCCTTTGGACAACACCCTCCAGGACTGAAAAACTCTTGCCTTGTGCCCTGAGACTTGCAATTACACAGCAATTTTGACTCTTGACCCAACTAGTAGCAAGAAAGGCTATTGTCTAATGAACCACGTAAAAACAGTTCTGGGATCCAACAGATTGCTGTGATGGAAATGAAAGCTGTCCCAGTGAACTGATGACTGATTTGTTTAACCATATGCCTAGGCGGTTTTCCTTGCTCCCCATTAACTACCCAGCTCTGGAGTATCTGTGATCCGTGGGTCTGCGGTGATGTTGAAAGGCAGAATTAATAACTGCCAAAATGTGTTCCATGAAGCATGGAGGGACAGGTTTTAAGCTGTTTTCAGAGAATGCAGCACCATTTTTGCCTACCATTGCATGTAGGCATGCAGGTTTTAGATTGGTAAGTGCTTAGGCAAGGGCAGCAAATCTGTGTGTAAAAATCGTAGAATCACAGAGTGATTTGTGTTGGAAGGGGCCAAAAATATCATCCCGTTCCACCCCCTGCCATGGTCAGGGACACCTTCCACTATCCCAGGCTGCTCCAAGCCCTGTCTAACCTGGCCTGGAACTCCCCCAGGGATGGGACAGCCACAGCTTCTCTGGGCAACCTGGGCTGGGGACTCGCCTCTCTCACAGGGAGGAATATTTTCCTAATGTAGGTGACCTATAAAATAATAAGTGGTCAGAGGAAATTCATGGTAAGATAAAGCCTCATTGCTGGGAAGTCCAGGCAATCTTGGACAGCATTAATCCAAAGTTTAGAGCTAGTCCAAAGCGAGAAAGGTGAGATTCTGTGGGAGAACCTTAGTGGAGAAGGTTCCCAGTGTTTTGCTGCAGGGCTTGTGGTTTCTACAGGGACAGGTTTTGCTGCTATTGTATGTTCTGTTCTCATTACTTTATCTCTTTCCAGCTTGATAAAAAAGTTTTCTTTCCCGTTATTCTTGTTGAGGAAATAAAATGACTTACGCTTTTAGGAAATTGTCACCTTGATTAAAGATGGACTTTAAAATCCCTCAATTCCATGTTTTAGCCTGGGGGGACTGTCAGATCTGAAAGTGATTTCCAAACTTTCGATATTGGGATTCCTTTCTCCTTCTGGTACAGACATGAAATCAGCTTGCAAGTGTGTGTGGTTAGCAACACTTGGAGACTGCTTCTTCCTCCTCCCAATGAGAAGGCTTCACTTGGTGTGCTTTCAAAACTTCATTGCATTTTTTTGGACCTGCTTAGAGGTCTGCTGGATGCTGGGACAAAACACAGCTCTGCAACAGGCACCTGGATTCTGAATTCACATTTAACTGATCATAGAGAGTACAAAGTGAGGGGAATAAACAGCTGGAGGAATAAAGGAAGACAAAATAATTTCTTAAATTGAATAAAAGCAGCCAGAGAATAATACAGCTTTTCTTTCAGAGCTGAGGAAATGAGTGAAGGAAGTAACTAATTTCTATTTATCAGCTCTTGAGAGAGAGCAGAGTTAGGAGCTATTTTGCCATTTTGGAGTTGGATTTACTTTGACAGACAGATTGTCCAAATGCAAAGATGAGCTTTTAAGTAAGATTTGGAATGACTGGGAATGAAAAGAAATCTTCTGACACTATTTCATTTAGGCTTTTGTTGTCTTTTATGTCTCTCTCAAAGACCAAGTAAAAACTTGGGAGAAGAACAGGTGACCAAAGAGGAAGGTGGCCAGAGAAGTACTTTGGGAATGCGGACACTGGCGCTGCTCACAGATCACAGTCAGGGTTACTCCTGCTTGTGTGGGCACAGTGATGGGGCTCATGGCCTTGTCCATCCAACACAGGGGTTTTCCATGGGAAATAGGACTTGTGCAGGTGGTGAGGATGAGCCTGAGTCATCTTTCCTGTGTAGGGCTGTTAAGGCTAATGCACCCTTTTGAAAGCGAGCCCAATGTGTGGAAAAGCCTCACAAAAGGAGGATGATTTCCTTGCAAATGTGAAGTCAGAAGGTGGTGGCAAGGCTCTGACCTGCCCTGGTGAGCACCAGAACATGAGGTGGCCCAAGGCTTGGCTCTGCAATATGTTGGGAGGAGCTGGAATCATGGCTAAACACCATTTTGGGGTGACTTATTTGACTCCTCAGTGTGTCTGAAGGAGTAAATTCCTGTTACTGTAAGGTTTGCTGTGCAATCCTGGGCACAGATAAAGGCTCTGTGAGGACGCCAGCAATGAGAGCAAAGTTTCCTCTGCTGTGCTATGGTATAACTTGTAACAGTGCTTGGGAAAGCTTTTCAGAAGAATGTGTGGTAGGCAAGCATGGGATAACCCAGGACTCACTCAAATACCTCAAAATTAGAGATGGGTTAAAGATCGGAAGCCTGAGGTTTCAAGTTACTTTGAAATTTTTGTTAGCCTTAACCTTTAAAACTGAGGTATATGTGTATACAATGAATCACTCTCTTTCTGTCCTGGCATTTCAGCAGATGGAGAAGTCAGTTTTAAGATGGAAGAGAGAAAATGATGATACTCAAACCAGAGGTCAAGCTGCAAGGTGTTAGAGTCACGTCTTCCCTCTATATGAATCCACATATCCTGAATGTCCTACTGATGTGATTTCTAAGATTTGGACAGTGGCCTAACTTCCCTCTGTGTTTCCAGACCCAGCATATTCTGTAGTGATGCTGTGATCCATGCCTAGCTCTCCTCAAGGCTTGCTAAATACTTGGCTTTGGAGAATGCAGTGGGCTTTCCACTGAAACTCCTCTGAAATCTTATTAGTTTACTAGACAAGGACATCCTTCCTGTAGGTTTTGTTTGTTTGTTTGTTTGTTTGTTTTGGGGTTTTTTTTGTTTTGTTTTGTTTTGTTTTTTTTCTCTCTAAAGCTTTCCTATGGAGCTCTATAGTGGGGATTCAATAGAATTCTCTAAGGCAAATAATTCTCTGCTGAATTCCTCAGTTCTTTTTCTGAAGGGATCAGAGACATAAAGCTTAACTGGGGGAGTTCAGTAAGTGTTCAAACAGGATTGTAGACATGTAAAGTGTTGTAGCAGGCATCTGGGCAAAGTCTGGCTATACATGTCCATTTGCTCCTAAGACTGCGAATCAGTTTAAAATATTGACCCATACATTCAGATCCCTGTGATTTTCGCAAGACTTTGCCTAATGGGCTGAAAAATGTTTTCTCTCTCCTTTATGACAATTTTCTTCCTGAAAAGTTAAGTAAGTCTCTCCAGCTATCAGTTGTTCCCTTTTGTTTTCTGTTTATTCAGAAAAATTGAGAGTGGAAAGAGGAAACACTTTCCCTTTTTAAATTATTCTAGCCACATGCTTTTAAAGAGGACAGCAGTTTATACCTTATGGATATAGGGCTTCTTGATGGCCTCTGTCATCTTTTTGTGTTTCAGCGGGACAAAAATTGGAGGCCATGGTTTCCGATGCCATGACACATTAAGTGTCATTGTAGACATCCTGAAGTGAGTGGTATTCTTGTAGTCTGTAGCATTGAAGAGAAGGGCACTGTCCCAACAATCCTGTTGGATAGGAGTCATAAATGGCATTTGTTATAAGTGTTGGTTGCATTAGATGAGAGTTCTCTGTCATAGGAGGTACTCACAGGAGCATGAGTCCTGCTCCTCCACGCATATCAGCAGCACTGAAGAGACATCTGCTCTTAAAACATGCTGTCTTTTAGGTGTGACTTTCAGGACAGAACATTTTCTTCACCCTTAGCTCAGCAAACAGACCTCCCAAGGCCCTTAGGGAAAATCTTTAAAAGAAAAGTAGTGTGAGCAACAATTAAAATAACAATAAGCTGGAGCACTGTCCTACATAAGAACTGAGAACCTTTTCAAACCCACAGCCATCTCCACCTGGGGAGCAGCAGTACAGACACCTCAGTTCAGGGTTCTCTTGACCCATCAGAGCCCACAGACCAAACTTTGCTTTGTTGGGACCTAAGTGAAGCATTCAGGTTAAGGGACAGAGATCCATAGGTCATCAATGAAGAGAAGTGGCACCCACGACAGACCGGACCTTGGATTCCCCCCAAATGTTGATCCCATCCCAACCTTTAATATCCTCCTGGAGTCAGTGGTGTTATAAGTATTACAAGTGACAGAATGAGAGGAAATGGCCTCAGGTGGCTCCAGGGGAGGTTTAGATTAGATAACAGGAATAAATTCTTTCCTGGAGGGTTGGTCAGGCATTGGGAAAGGCTGCCCAGAGAAGTGTTGGAATCACCGTGCTTGAAAGTGTTCAAACAATGTGTGGATGTGGCCCTTGGGGACATCGGGTGGCCGTGGCAGTGCTGGGGAAATGGTTGGAGCTCATAATTTTGGAGGGCTTTTCCAACCTTAATGATTCCATGATTCTGAGGCAGTAATATTCCAAAGTCCTGGTCCTTCTTCATCAGAGACCTGAGTGGTGAACTTGGGGCTCCTGACCCTCTCTTCTTCCTTGGAGGGAGCTCGATGTGCGCACAGAGCACAGTGAAGTAATTGAACTGGAGAGGTCTTTCAGGTGTGCAGACACTCCTGAAATTTATCCTGAAAAACTCCAGGCTTTTATCTCCTTCTGACTCAGCTTCACCCATCACTGCTGTAACCACTTCCTCTTCAGCCTTATTAGAGGCAAAGGTGCTCCTTCCCTTTGCCCACAGCAGCTGTCATTTGTCTTGCTTTTATTCCTGGCCTCAGATCTTCCCACCAGCTCCCAGCTGATGTTTTTGTGCCTCTTGGTATCACTGTCCCAGCACTGTGGGCTGCTCTTTGTCCCGTGTGCATCCAGCTGCATCCACTTGTGTCCTGTGCTGCGTTTGCCTCCTGATTTTTCTTCTTCTATCCATGAGGCTTTAAGAGAATTTCTTGCATTGCTGGCCCCAACACTCTCTTTCCCCAGAAGATGTACTCTGCAGGACAAAGCATCCCCAACGTCTTCCTCTAAATACCCCAAATTATTGCTGTTCTTCTTGTATACCCTTTAGACACTGTTTTCTCACATTGCTCCCTTCATGCTGGGGATGTTCGGTGTATTATACAGCACCAAGCAAGACACCACTGCTTACTTAGCATGGAAACACATAGTGCAGGCCTGGATGGACAAAATCCAACCTTTCTTACTCCCAGCATCACTTGAAGCCTGCAGAATGGAACAACATGGGATGTGTTGTTTGTACAGACTCCAGACTGGGCACGGGATAGACCCTGGACTGAAGCCTTTTTGGTCCTCCTTGTGCCATCACTTACGGCTCTGAGGAATGGATGCTGAGCCAAGACGTGGTGCATTCCCTATCAGATGTGTTGTTTGATTTTATTTATTTCTTTGTTTTTCCCAAAGGAAGAGGAAGCTGGTCTATTTGGCACATGTGCAAGCAAAAATGAAATAATGGAGAAGGTTTAAAAAAAAAAAAAAAGGTGAAAGACGGAGTCCCGTGGCAGCAGCAGTAAATAAAAACAAAACTCTCATTAATGATTTATACAGAAAAATAATTTTCCACACATTTCATGGTGCAGAGGGAAATGTTTGATCAGAGGGAGAAGAAGAGATTATTGCCCTGCCATGACGGTGTTAGAAGAAGGCTACTGTGTATGATGGCAGCCCTCCAAGAGCAGAGTCAATCTAGGAAAGTTTGGTAACACAGATGATGGAATTGTACAGGGTTTTGCTTTCTGTGGCTGATCTCTGTGCCAATAACCTTTCCCTAAATACCCATAAAACTTTCCATTTGTAGCCTGGAGTAGCTGCCGCTACCTCCAGGATGATGTGCTTGGCAAGAGCTGGCTGGAACGGAGAGAGCATTTAAGTCCCCTTCTGTGCACACTGACACTTCTCCCCAAAGAGTTTTATGGCTGCTGTTAATGGAACAAGTTTTATCCTTGCAGTGGCACACACTGCTGCGTCCAGCAGAGTGCTTGAGGTGGTCTCTTGGGTCGTCCCAGGAGCCACCTCTGATGGTACATCACACTGAGAGTGACGATACTTGGTCTGGGAGCTCAGCAACCTGGCGTTGACCTGGCTTAGGCAAATCTATTGGCTTGGCTTTTTGTGTTGCAATGAGCTGAGGCACAGTTGGCATCTCCTTCTGCTTTCCAGTGTCCTGGAGGCCTGGTGTTCACAAGGAAAATGGGCAAAAAAACTTGCCAACTCTTGATGTCATTAGGATCAAACGCTACACCTTGATTTCCTAGGGAAATTGTGAATGCCTGGAAGTGTTCCAGGCCGGGTTGGACAGGTCTTGGAGCAACCTGGGATAGTGGAAGGTGTCCAGGCCCATGGCAGGGAATTGGAACAAGATTGCTGTTAAGGTCCCTTTCAACACAAACAAAATTTTTGTTCTCTGCCTCAGAGGGAACGAATGAGAGCAGTTTGATCATTTTAGAGACCAGAAATGTCTGTGAGGAGGTGTTCACAAGTCTGATAACTGCACTTCCTTTTGCACCACCCAGGTACAGCTTTAGATTATGAGTAGATTTACAAAACCTTGGTACAGCTCTCAGGCAGGAGCTTGTAAAAATCCTTGGGCAGCATGATGGGCACCTCTCCTCCTCCTGCAGATGGGTGCTTTGCTATGCTGGCAGTTGCCACAGCTGTACCTTGGGCAGTATTGCTTTTATTGTCCTTGTGATTTATGGCCATGTCAGTTGTTTAATCATTCAGTTGGCCCTCCTGCAAGCCCTGTATGATAGTTAGTTACTTACATAGAAAGGTGACTATCTGATCTAATTATAAAGTCTCAAACCTAATTATGGAGTCAGATATGATTCCATAATCTACTCTAAATATGTCTATGTTGGGAAGACAGATATGTGTATGTGTGTAATGTGCGCACTTACATGTCTCTGTAATTACAGATGTGCCTGGAATTTCATTTGTTTCTGCCTCTTTGTCCTGGGGAGGGTGCTTGCAGCTTAACCTGGCTGTCACAGATATTTGGTTTACCATGTCTTTTTTCCTCCAGTATGAATTTTCCTGGCTCTCTTTGCCAGGCTTGGTTATACTGAGGCAGAGCCACCAGTCAGTGCTGCTCAGGACATTCAGAGGGACAGTAGCACTTGGACTCAGCACAATCTGATGGAAACAAATGAAGATTATATTTCGGGCAACTGCCATTAACTCTTACTCCTTGTTTTCATGTGGATAGCCCACACCTGGGATGGCTTGCATCCTGACCCTTTGGAGAAAATCCTCACATAATCCATGCAAAACCAGAGGCAGAGTTGGAAGGACTGGAATAAAAGCAGAGTTGGAGGCAAGGGGACCATGCAAAGAGGAATCATGTTTCTTCTTCTAATTCACCCTATTAATGAATTACATACCTTAGATAGATGGACACAGGGCAGGTGACAGGGAGAGGGTGTTTGCTATGTCATCCATAACGTGGACAGAAAATAACTGCCGCAGCCATTATTTGAGCTCTCTGCCAAAGCTGGGTTGTTCTTTCAGAGGATCATGGCCTCAGGAAGTATGTGAGGCTGTAGTCCAAAGCTGCCATAAATCTAGCTCCAGGGCTCTGAGCAGTGGATTAATTACACTACTAGTACATGATACTGATCCAGTATAAACTTGTGCTCCTGGTTAAAATTTGTCCAAAAAAAAAAATTTTTAAAAAAATTGCAGTGATGTAATTTTATCCCAGTAGACTTTGTATTGTATCGTGTTATGTCACTTGTCTGCACCACGCTGGCTTTACAGCTTACAAGTTTTGCCCATCCTTTGGAAGTGCTTTTAAGTCATCACGAAGAAAATTTTAAGCCTCGTGTTGTGTGCTTGCCCATTCCACAGAAGTGTGATCAGATGCCTGTTCCCGATCAGCATCAAAGCCATGCTGCTGGCGATCTGGCAGTGCATGGACAGAGACCACAACCAAGCATGAAATTCCAATTATGTCTTTTGCAAAACAATAATGAAGAAATAGGCTGGGGCTTTTTTGTACTCCAGTGTGGGTTAACTGGGTTAAGTGCAGCTTGGCACAGGCTGGGTTTTTAAACCTGTGGAGAATTTTGAAGTTTCATAGGCACTGCTCATAAAAGCAGGTTTCTGACCAAAACTTGCCCTTGGCTGTAGTGTGGGTTGTCCATTGGCCTCTGCTCCAGAGGCAGATGCATTTCCACAGTGGCCTATATGACCATGGAAGCAACCTGGGAGTCTCTGGAGTGAAAGGTGGTATCTCATCACTAAATACCACTGTATAGCCTCCAGTGCTTTGTGGTGAATGGTTTTAGAAGGATGGAACTCAAAGAGGGTTCCAGGATTCCTGACATTTTGCAGGGATTAGGGATTTAACACAATGTCCCATGGGAGAATGCAAGATCCAAAGGCAACATGATAGATAAAGAGTTTGAAAAGATGTGACCTCCACTTTGCATTCCCTGTGAGCCTCAGACTTGTGCCTTAATTTCCCCTCACCTGAACCCATTCAACAGACCTTTCTTTCTTTTTCACTCATTCATTTTGGATTCTATGAATGAAATTAAAGCAGTCTCAGTAGTTACAGTGGTGTTAGTGTAGAAGGGATTCGGGCAGCACCTCTTAACATTGCTCCCAGCTCTCCGCTGGTGCTCCTAGTGCTTGAGCAGTTCAGAGGAGCAGCAGAAACTCTGGGCAGCTGAACCTGCCTTGCTTGCATGCGTCAAACCAGTGTTTGCTTGTTCCTAGTGTGGTTGCTCTCACACTTAGGATCATAGAACGACTAAGGTTGGTAAAGACCTCCAAGATCATCGAATCCAAGGTTAAGGCAAAAGTCATGCCAAGTATTATGCCCACTTTCACTTCATGGAGAATCCCAATCAGGTGGATTTCTCCACCTTCCTATTGGCTCTCATCTCTGTTTTTGTCCTTGGCAAATTTTCATTTTAATCACTTTATAACCCTGGCATCTGAAACCAGCTGCCTGAGGCAGAAGGGAGCGCATTCAGAACCCTTAATAGGAGACATCCAATATGACCCAAAGGGAGGTCTTGCACTTAAAGGCCTTTGCCTCCAGAAGAGCGTTTGAGGTGCCCAGGGGAGCTGATAAGAAACGTGAGCACTGGTAACAACGCTGAGCAAGCAGGTGTTTGATTATTTCTCAGTACTTATCAGAGGAAGCGTGAATCTCTCCCTAATTAAGAGCTAATGCCAACTTCTGTGAAATTTATTGTCATTCACCTGTGAATTATCCTCCTCAAATTTAACTTGACTGCAGGAAGCCTGCTAGCAGTAACACTTTCCTCCGTGAGCTTAATTTGGATGGTAAAATGCCTCTGTAGCTGCTTACTGAATGGGACTTGACACTGGTGAGCATCGGAGGCATGGAAGGGTAGCTTGGGTCAGCACAGTGAAGTTTAGACAGATCCCATGTCCCAGGTATTTAAAATAGAAATAGAGCTCTTCCAGCAACAGGACAAGGAGGAAAGGGTTTAAACCATCAAAAAGTTGGTTTAAGTTGGATATTGAGGAGAAATTCTTCCCTGCTAGGGTGGTGAGGGCCTGGCACAGGTGCCCAGAGAAGCTGTGGCTGTTCCATCCCTGAAAGTGTCCAAGGGCAGGCTGGACGGGGCTTGGAGCAACCTGGGATAGTGGAAAGTGTCCCTGCCCATGGCAAAGGGGTAGAAGTGGGATGAGTTTTAGCATCCCTTCTGACACAAACCATCCCATGATTCTATGATTCTGCTTGCAGGCACTCTGGAGAAGGGAGGTTGCCAGTAGAGGTTACACGTTCAGAGGCCTGGAGTGAGGCTTCTAATTAGTCAAAGCACAGGTAGCCTGCCCAAACTAGAAAGACGAGTATGATGTCCCTGCACCCAAGTCATTTAACTATTAACCCTGAAGGAGAGTAAGGAGATATCTAAAACAATGACCCAGTTAATTCTGGGTGCAGCATTTGAGTGCAGGGTTATTTGTTGCTACCTGTGGGTCTGGTGATATCATCTCTTGCAGACTCTTGGCAGAACAGGAGGCCAATATTTTAAAGCTGATTTTAAGGTGGATTTGGCATGAATTCATGTGACATGGATGCAATGAAATGACGTTTTTTATCTGTTGCTTGCTTATGCCGACCTGGAGGCACATGACCAAGCAAGGATGAGTGTTTGGACATTGTGACCCAGAGTTGAGGTCCGAGACCCTCCACCAGACTTTGTAGCAGAAACCTGTTTTTTTATTCACCTTCCATAAAACATTACCCAATGGCTCAAAAGCTGAACAACCCTTCGTGTCCTGGAGCCATGAGCTGCATGTTAGCTGCCGTTCAGCTGAGGGTCCCGAGTGGGTTGGCTCCTTTTGGCAGTGGCCCCTTCCTTACACCCTTGGTGGCTGCAGGCTCATCCTGCTGAGCTGCTCCAGAGCCTGCACTTTGCAGCCAGCAGCGAGAGAGGTTAAAAGCCTGTGGGCGGAGGCCAGCACAGAGTGCCCATTGTACATGCGTGCATACCAGAGCGGTAACTCCCTGGAATGCTGCACCGCCGAGCTTTTACCACCTTGTGTTTGTGTTGCAGCCCAGGAGAGTGTGTACATTGTGTCCCTCTCCCCGCAGATTAACAATGCAAAATGGCAGACAAGTAAGAGGGCTATTTTTTTTTTTCTTTTTCTTTCTCTTGATTGGGCTGGTTGGAAGGGGAAGGTGGCTCTGACTCCCATCACCTCCACAGGCACAAGGAGAGGCAAGGTGCAAAGTCAGTCAATTAGGTGGAGCAGCTCCTTCCAACTGGGTGGCTTTCATCTTCTAATTGTGTTAGTAATTAGCAACTACCACATGGTTTGGGTTCAAAACCATGTAAGGGCATTAACTAGTGCACCCTGCAATGGGTTTGAAGGACGTAAGTGGGATCCTTGTTCCCCAGGGGTGAAATGGAGAGACCTGCTGACCACAGGGTGAGTCAGGGCAGGCATTCTGCAGTCCTTGGGTGTCCTCAAGATCATCTCAAATGATGGCAGTGGCACCAGCCCTGGGAAATGAGTCTCTCCACTATTGCCAGAAGATGTGCAACTTAACTATAAGTGTTTCTATGGTGTATTTCTATCTCCTGTGAGCTACAGAAACTATGCCTAAGGCCAGATGGCAATTCAGGCTCCAAGTTCTCCCTTTTTCCTTTTTTTTCTTTCTTTTTCTTTCTTTCTGCTTGGGTTGTCAGCTTGTGTTATTTATGGGAACTGTATTTGAATTTGTGTCTGCTGGGACCTGGGTGGGGATCCCCTAGTGATTTCATGGAGCTCTAGGATGCTTAGGACTTTCCACCAGCAGCCATATGTGCCCAGGTCACACAAGTGACACGTGGCCACACCGCAGTGCAAAATGTGGATCTATAACTAATAAAAGGTGCTTGTTATTACTTCTTGTTGAATTTCAAGCTCCTGCAAGGTACCTTTAAAGAGCAAAAAGAAGTCAGTAGCACGAGGACATGAGTTCTAGCTAGCTGTGCTTTAGACTAGTGTATACTGACACTGCTGCTCTGATTTGGTGATAGGTAGCAAGACCATTTTTGGTTTTTTCTTTATGGTATTTTGCTGCCAAGAATGACCTGGGAAATCCCTGGCTGTGCTCAGATCTTGATGGCAGCTGGTCAAGTGTGGCTGAGCTAATCTAGCATGGAGCTACTCCAGAAAGAGCTGGTCTGCCCTCCCAGCACCTACTCCTGGCAATGCCTTCCTGTTTCCTTCTCCATTTGCCAGAAGTGTTACTCCTTTGATCCACTGCAGAGTTGTTTCCCCTAAAGTAGCAGAAAATATATTTATTTCCCTCTGTTAATTTTGTAGACTACACTTTTGTGGACTCTTCTGCTAATTTTGTAGCCTAAATTGGCTTGCCATGCTGGGGATGTGTGTGGGGTAGCAATAGGGGAGTTTCAGGAAGGGTGCATGAAAGCACCTCAATGTCTTTTCAAACACCCTACAAGTATTAATTTTAACAAGATGTCCTTGGGTGATGCAACTTTTGCCTCAACTGAACATTCACAGCTTCTCCCTCTAATTTGAGATGAGATTTTGTAAGGTACCAAGTATGAGTGCTTCCATTTCAAAGGGTTCCATCTCTGACGTTCTAAAGAAATATAAAATATGCAAGGTTGAGAGCACAGTCTGTTCCTCACCCAGCCTAAGGCTTTACCCCAGAGCAGTGGTACCCAAGGGCATGAGGAACTCTGGAAAGCCTTGAGTGTAGCTTTCCTCCGTAACCCTCAGTCCTCAGGGCACTGATATGCCCTGAAAGAAGCCCAGGTGGATCCTCCTGCAATTCCAGCATCCCAGGGAGCCCCTTGGTCTGTAATGAATTATTCATCCAAAGCAGGATTCCCCTCAGAATAGCTGGCAGCCAAGGGCATGTCTCTCTCATACCTGGGAAGTGAAGAAATAGAGAGTTTGAAACTCTGCTGCTGATTCAGAGGGCAGCACCATGTTTTCTGTGCTCTGACCACTGGGTTATTGTTTAACCCAGGGCAAGTGTCTGCCTCTACTTTTTTTTCCTCCCTGTAACCCTGTGACAGTGAGCACACTGAGGTAACGAGGAGGTTCATGGGTGTGGAGAGCTGGCAATCCCCTCACTCATTGCATAAGTTGAGCTGATGACATTTGCATTTTGACAACATTTTGGGTATTGGGGTTTTTTTAATATGTATATTAATTGACATAAATTTAACAAGACACATGGCTATTGCTCCTTGCTTTGTGACACCAGATCCAGCCCTCAGAAGTGCTGGCGAGCCTTGGTTCCCATTTTGCTTCAAGGAAAGTCCTTGAAATTCTGCAGGGGAAGCCTGAGAGCACCCTGTGCCCTCAGTCATCTCCACACTCCTTTGATACATGTGTGTGCTAACTTCCTCTTTTTCTTCTCCTTTCTTTTGACAGTGGCATATTTAGTCTCCTCTGAGCATCTTGCAGCCTCTGGGTGACCAGGACATTGAATTTGGTGGACAGTTGCCATTCACTCCCTGGGATCACATCCGCCCTTGCTTCCCTCATCCCCTCCCGTACTCCCCTTCCCTCCGACCAAACTCCAGGGCGTTGTGGTATTGCTATGGAGCCCAGAGAGACTTTGAGCAGCTCCCGGCAAAGGGGGGGCGAGGCGGACTTTCTGCCAGCTGCTGTCACCTCCGCCAAGCCTTCGCCTGTGTCGGGCTGCGCAGGGGAGACAATGCTGCCAGCGTCGGGAGCGGGGAAAGGGATCCCGGTGAGCAGCGAGAGGCTGGAGCCTGAGGAAGAGGATGAGTTGGGTTCTGGAAGAGACGTGGATTCCACTTCCAACGCGGACAGCGAGAAGTGGGTGGCGGGAGATGGCCTGGAGGAGCAGGAGTTTTCCATCAAGGAGGCTAACTTCACGGAGGGGAGTTTAAAACTAAAGATCCAGACCACCAAGAGAGCGAAGAAGCCCCCAAAGAACTTGGAGAACTATATTTGCCCTCCCGAGATCAAAATCACCATCAAGCAGTCTGGGGAGCAGAAGCTTTCCAGAATGGGGAAAAATAGCAAAACAGCTAAAGAGGAGGACAGATCACACTCCAAAAAGAAGGTAGGTCCTATTCTTTCACATATATCCAGTTTCTCTCAGAAGCAGGGGGAGAGGGGAGGAACAAATCTTCTCAGATAATTTGTGTCCAAGGCATAGCCTTTGCAAGATTTGGCCTTGGAGGATTACAGGGCAGATATCATCCTGCACTGCCACATATGCATCAGGAACGATTTTGAACTATCCTTCAGATGAACCAATTCAGAAGAGATCAAAAGTTCAACCAGGCCTCTTCTATTTTTGTATGTAATTGAGTTTTGAGATTAATGATTACACGAGTGAAAAATGAAGAAGCCCACTTCTAAACTGCTTTGTGCCTGAGCACTAATGCTCAAGCCTTTTGGCAGTTAAAGCATTCAACTGCATTTTTAAAATAGAGGTATGTGCACGGTGAACAATTGAATTCATTCCTGTATTCTGGGTGATGGGCTCCATTATTCTTGATTACAGCATTGTGTGAGTAGCACTATAGTTATGCTACAGAAAATACTTCCATTATAAGTCTCATTTTCTTCCAGATGCATATCATTTTCTTGAAATATCCTTCTGCAGAGAAATTTTTGGTACTTTAAGTCTGGGTAAAAATTGAACTTTTTTTTTAACTTTTGCACTTATTCAAGGATGAGAGAAGAAATAAAGAAAATCCTTTCTTTGTATGAGCTGTTTTCAGGAGCACCCTTTTGATTTACTGTTGGCTTGATATTTCTATAGTGTCGCCTACACTTAGTACACAGAACAAATTTAGTTTGAGTGTATTAAGGAGTGCTGGTGGGGGCCCAATTTTTTTGTATTAGTGGTATTTTCTCTCCTAGGCATTAGCCAAGTTGTTTTGGTCAGGTCACAGTACAAATACTTCACCTCTGCCTCCTTAGTAGCACGTGGGCTTCACGATGAGTTCAGACAGAAACACAGATTTGATAAAAGACACAGGAGTGTCTCCAAAACCTGGACAAATTCATCTGGGATTTAGGCACCCACTGATTAGGGCTTGGCTTTCCTGCTCTTGCAGCTTTGATCGCTCTTCTCCCATGCCTTATACACGTGGTGGGTGCTCAAAGGGCTGCGTGAAGCCTTGAGGAGGCTAATTGCCACGACCTCTCCCTGGAGAAATCTTCCTCGGCAGACTGACCTAAACCAAAATTTTCATAACTCAGAATCACTTTTTGAAGCATCAACATTTCCCACTGACTCAAGGCAGAGCCCAGGGAGATTAACATCACTCACTCTTAGAGTACTTTTCTTAGAAGCTGGACTTGAAAACAAACCAAAAAAACCCAAATCAAGGGGATTTTTTTTTTCTCAGAATCTATTAAAAGATGTAGTATATGGGCATGAAATCAGTTCTTTTTAACACAACAGAGGTTTGGCCCTATAACATTTTGAAAAGGGATTTTCCCACCTATTGAAAAGGATGGGCTGCCTTTTAAATACCAAATAATATCTAATTTCCACTTTCTTGTCCTCCCTGAATGTTTGTAGAGGTCTCAGGGGAAGCAGCAGTTTTATGAGACCATGCTCAGTGACAGCAAAGGTGTCACAAGCAATCCTTCCACAGCCATGTAGAGAGAAAAAAAGAACTGCAAACCACTGCCTACCATGTGTGGACTGTGAAGAATATGACTGCATAGAAATTAGAGCCTTCATTTCTATTTATCACCCAGTCAGATGGGCATGGAAGGTGTGTTCTTTTCTCTGTGTGGTCATCCAAAAAGGTTGAATAAATAAAGCTAAGTATAAGGAAGTTACGGGCAAAAAAAAACCCCAAACAAAAACCAAACAAACCCAGTGTGAACAATAGCTAAAAAAGCACCTTGTGGCATGGTTATGCTCAGGGTGATGACTTTAATTGCAGGAGGATAAGGAGTTTGAAAGAAACAGATCACAGCTCAGATGTGGCTCTATCCAGCTTGCGCCTGTGCTGGGAGGTCCGAGCTGGCGGGAGCTGTGTTCACACACACCCTGCGCTCGGGCTGGGAGCGCTTTGGGTCAACACTGGCCTAATCTGGCCATTAAAACAAACAAAAAAACCTCACCACCCAGCAGGTGGATGCTCAGAGCAGATGGGGAGAGGGCTGCTGCCCCAGTGCACCATTAGCATAACACCCAACGGCTGCCGCGCGGCAGCTGCTGAGCCGCAGCTGCGCCAGAGATGTCCCCAGCAGGAGTCTGGAAGACCCCAGAGCTGTGATCTCGAGGGGTGTGATGCCTGGAGACCTGCAGCCTGCATCACTAGGATGGTGAATAGCCTGCATCCCTGCAGCCGGAGGGATTTCGCACGCGCCTGCCCCTCGGCTCGTGGGGTTCCAGGGTCAGGCTGTGAAAGCTTCGCATCAAGGGGGGATCAAAGGCACGGCAGCAAGGGAGGCTGGAAGTGAGTGGGAGAAAAGTTTCAGTGCTGTCAGAGTGATTTCTGCCATGGCCAATGTCTATCTTGTGGCAGGCGCAGAAATTTTTGGGCGGAAGATAACTAGAAGGAAAGAGCAAGTTTAAACTCTCGTGGAGATGTAGCTCCCTGGTCTGTGTGTCTCCCTGGAAGAGTAAAGCATGCGGGAACCTTCTGCATGTATTTGCAGAACCATTGAGAGTTGCAGCAGTGGTTGTGGGGAAAAAAAAAGTGATTTGTCACATTTAAATGGTTTTGGCGGTTTTGAAATTTCAGCATTAGGCTGTTTTGATTGCCTGTTGCTTTAATCAGCGCAAGCTCCAGAAAAGCAGCTCCTGGCAACAGAAGGAGGGAACAACACATTTAAAGAGTGGGACAGACCTTCAGCTGGCATCAGTCCACTGTCCTTTATGGATTTTTGCCAGGAGAGTTTGGCCCAATGTACACATTTCCCTTGCACATGGGAGCATTATTAGGGTTTACCACTTTGCTTGTGGATGCAGAGAATATAAAATACTGAGCTGCAAGTGCCATTCTTATGCCTCTGGTGGGTAGGAGTGATTGTCCTGCCCATCATGGAGTAACACCCAAATTTATTTTTCCCCCTGAGGAAGAGCAAACTCTATCAGGACTTGAAAAATCCCCTCAGCTTGTTGCATAATATTTCCAGCTACATCTCCAGCAGTCCCCAGTGCTTTGAAATACCACTTCAGCATTCTTGCAGGAGTTTCAATACACACAGCACAGAGAGCAAGTAATGAAAACATGGAAGCAATTTAAGTAACAGCATGTGGGTACACAAAGGACTGGTAATGCCAGCAATGTAAAAAGGGACTGTGAACTGGGGATATAGCATTTATTCAGTGGCCACTTAGGGAGGAAGAAGATATGCCTGTTCCTAAGCTTTACACTGCTCTGCTAATTAGGCAATAGGGGTTAGTGCCTGATTTCTAAAGCTGTGGTCCAGAGAGCAGCGGTGATTAGAAGGGGACTCTGTGGAGAGCCACGATGCTCATGTGCTGAGGCCCGGGGTTTTTGCCTTTGATTCCAGCTGCTACACTATATTAAAAGACATAAACATACATTAAATACTTTCCTCATGTTGCTTTTCCGTGTGAGCAATTGCCCCAGGGATGTTATGCGATCCTGAATGGGAGGGGAGGGAATTCAGGAGAGGATCTTGCTGGGTGCGGTTGCTGATGCCCTGGAGTGGGGATGGAGGCAGGGGATGAAACACTGCCATCGGGAACCTCTGCTCTGCTGGCTTGAGTGCTTGGCTGCAACCCAACAACTTTTGGGGCTTCTTTTAAGTCCAGACCTTGCCAAGTCTCACATTGGCTTCCCCTGCTTGAAAAAGAGTAAGGGTAGTTTCCTAACCCTTTTCCTGGGGCTGCTCTGAAGTTGAATTGTAGCTTGAGCTGCTCCTCTGGCTGCTTGTGTGGCAATTGGAAAGTGCACAAATGTTCTGTAAGAGTTTTCTCTTATTTCAGCCCTTTGGCACCTGGGGATGGAGCGGGCTGAACTGTTGCCACTTCTAAACCCACAAATAGCTCCATTTCATTCAGTCAGATTGCAGAGGGAGGGAAGAAAAAAGCCAGGAGCCCAGAGGATGTCCTTCTGGCATGTTGGCAAGCCCTGCAGCTGCTGCTCTCTCACCTGCAGTAGGTTTGCTTGAGTCAACCACCCCAGCAACACTAAAGGTGCTTTTTCCTTCAGATAAGGAAACGCATTATCAGTCTGGAAGAACACTGAAAGTGTGGCACCAAAGGCAATGAAGCATTCCCTGCCCGCCATATAGCATTTAACAAGTCCCAGATGAACAGTTATTTCTCTGGTTTTGTTTTATTTCCTTTTTTGTCCCTTCCCTGCATGTGTTTTGTTTTTTGGGGGATTTTTTCTATTCTCTTATGTCTGTAAACACTTCATTTTCCACCCCTCTTTTCTTTAAGCATAGCCTGACAAAGGTTCTTTGGAGCTTTCATCATATGCATAACGTCCTTCTTCAGAGGATGTAAGCTCATGGTTTTGTAATTATTACTGCACTAGGGTTTTTTGAGAGCTTGAGATGGGTGAATGCATTTTATTGCTGAGAGATAAGCACAGCAGCAAGTCAATTGGAAATAAAGCTTCCTTGTGTGTAGTCAGAGGAAACTCTATCTCTGGATTTTCTTGCAATGTCTTTTTTTTTTTCTTTCCTTTGAGTTTCTGTAGGTGTTTGCCATTTCTCTGCAGGAAGCAGTTCTAACACTTTCCCCCTCAAAATTCGATTCACAGTCTTCCTTCTCCCTGCCCCGCATACACAACTTTCTCCTGTGGTTCACCTTTCCTTGAGGACTCTCTCCTTCACATGCTCTCGTCACCACACTCCTCTTTCTTTCCCAGAAGATCACGAGTGCTTCCCCTCCTCTCTTTCCCCTTCTCTTTATTGATGACTGCACATTGCACTTTCCCTCCAGGTTCTCATGTGCATCCGCAGCTCTTGCTGGATTACCTCTGTGCCGGACTCATCTCCCCGGTGATTTGTGTGCATGATCATCCAATTGCTCATCGTGCATGCTCATCCCTCTTTGCTAAGGGCATCCCTGTGCAAGATGTCATCTGAGTCAGCTCTTCCTGTTGCGATACCAAACGTGGCTCGGGGGGTTGACGTAAGTGCTTGCTCCTGTGGCTTAGCAGGGAAAAGAAGGCACTTGCATGTTAGTTGTACCTGCTTGAAGTGGCAGAGTTTGATTTACACCTTCTTTTCCTCTATTTTTCCCTCCCAAAGGATGGAGCACCCACAGTGCCTTCAACCTGGACCAGTTTCTGTGCTCATTTAGTCCCTGCTCTTTCTTAGGAAAGCCTTGGGGCAGCACTGTATGAAGCTTGTGACTGAGCCCTCAGTCTCTTCCCAGGTTATGGTGCAGAGGTAGAGCCCCAGAAGTGCCGACACAGTGGAGGAGTGTTCTTCTAGCTGCCTCCAAGGCAAAACTGGCACTTGAGCAGCTGAGAGATCAATTCTGAGCTGCTCTAACAGGCTCAAGGCTCCTGGCATTTTTACAGTCTTTCTACAGAAGCATACGGGTGCAAAGCTACACGAACTCAGCCCTTTGATAGTCATCCCAGGTTTCCTTCAGGCTAGCTTTTCTTTCTGTTGCATTGTTGAAGGCACAAGTGAACCAGCTGCAGTTTGGTGGTCTCCCACCAAAAGTATCTTGGGCTCACCGCAAAAAGAGAACAGGAATGAATGTTTGGTTTTTGTTTTGGGGTTTTTTTGTTTTTGTAAAGAAATTAATTTCTTCACTTAAGAAACCAGTTTTTCTAGGAGCTGAGAGCCACTTAAGTTCATCTTGGTCCATGAAGGCACCTGAGGTGCTCAGACTGGGAGCTGAGTCATCCTGATCCCCCACATAGCCATCTGGAGGAGGATGGTCCCTCCTGAAGGTTCAAAGCGTCTCTGTGAAGAGCTGGAGGGCTGGATCCCAGATCTTAACCCTTCCTTCTCCTCCCAGCTTGCTGGATAAATGTCTGTCTCACATTGTGTCCTGGATATCTTGTGACAGGAGTAAGGCAGTGTCTTTTCCAGCTCAGTGCTCTGCCTGAGCCAGCTGATGTCCATCCTTCACTGTCTGCTCCCAAAGAATTGTGACTTTTTTTTTTTTCTTTTTTTTTTTTTTTGCATCTAGTCAAGTGTGTCTTAAAGAAGCAAACATCTGGGAGTGAAGGGATGGGCTGGGGAAATGTAAGCAGGCTTTTTTCTGCTGAACACAGAGCGCCAGACAAGGAAGACTTGGTTTATTTGATTAGCTGCTATATGACCAGGGCTTGGGAAGGCTGTCTGTGCTGAGGACAGGTTTTGTTTTGCAGCAGTCTCTCCCTCCCACAGCTGAGTTTCAATGGCCCTCTGTGACATTTCCTTGTTTACTTGTGCTGTGTCTTTCTCTTCAAACCGCAACAAAATACCCACAGACCTGGTGTTGGGGTTGAGGACACCTTGCAAAGAAGCAACTGGGACGAGTGCAGGAAGCTGGGGATGCAGGTGGAGGTCCTCAGCCCCACTCACCAAACTGCAGGAGGAGATGGGTGCAAACCCTTGGCCAAGTCAGCGCCTGCTGTTGTTTCGAAAGCACCGTGGCCTCCAGGCTGAGGGAGATGGAGACGGGATGTGCTGGCGTGTGCGCCCAGGACTGCAAACTGGTTGTGTTTTCATTTGCAGAGGTTTTGGGGTGTCAGTCCTTCATGCACAAGATTGTGTTCCTCCAGCATCAGCTTTTGCATGCAGTGCTTGCTTTCCTCCCCTTCCAGGCATGCCTGACCACAGATCTCTTCTGATTTACCTACAGACTTTTCATCTTGAATTCCTTTTTCACACAAATACAACACACACACAAAACACACCCAGCTGGCCCCCTCAGGTCAGGTCTAATTCTTCACATGCTTCATTCCCAGGTGGGCTTTTGCTGGCCCCATTCTCCTGCCCAGGGATTGAGTGATGGACCCATCTTGGTTCATTTGAATGGAAAGTGTGGCTTTGCCTGGTGCCCTCAGCTTCTCTTTTCTTTTGCTTTTTCTAAAAGAATGGAGACTTGTGAAAGTCAGTTTCTGACCCCTTTCCTCTTATGTGACTTCTCTGGTGTCTAGGGATAAATGAACTTTCCATCCAACCCTTTTTAGGGACCCTTCAGGGGTCCCTTTCTTCTGGCCAGAGATAAATTTGAACAAAACGTGTTATAATATTGTATCACAAATATTGTGATTTTGCATCCCATTTGATCAAAACTGGACAAAATACTAAACAAAAAAACCATTGAGGAGAGAGGCTTGTGCAGGCAGGCAAGGATTTTGTGTGTGCATTCACATACACACAAACACAGTGTGACCATGTTAGCCTTGTTTCCTTAGGAAACTGGTCTAAAAATATCCAGAATAAACATGCATTGTTTTGTTTTTTAACGCTGAGACTTTTCCAACTCTTGAACCTTAAAATTATTCCATTTGAGATGTGACCCTCGAGGACAAGTCCAGTTAGCTGTGTTTTCATAGTAGCGTTATTTTCCATTTCTTGCCATGACCTCTAACATGAGTTAGGCCAGTCATTTTGGGACAGAAAGTGCTATTTCTACATCATGGTTATATTTAGACTCGGAGCTGAAGGTGGTTGCTATCAGGAGAGGGATTCTCAAGCCATCACTGCTTCCAAATAGGATGGACAGCAAACTCTACTTCTCCAGAGTGGGCAGAGTAGTGTCAGGCCAAACATCTTGTTATTATTTTTCATTTTTCTTTTTCCTGGAGCTGTGGCCTAGCAGTGAAAGGAACAGCATGAGGGCTAAAGTGTCTTACTACAGGTTGCAAATGAGGTTGTACATCTGAGACGTGGCTTGGACTGCAGCCAGGATGGGTTTGCTGAAGATGAGGACACGGTCTTTCAAGACGGACAGTCAACCACAGCTGTGTTTGCAGAAATAAGTGGGGTTTCAAGGTGCTGTCCCATGTTGCTGTTTTGCTTGTCCATGTTTGCTTTTGGCAAGTCCTGTACGAAGGCACCAGGAAAGCTTTTCTTCCTGCAAGAGTTTCACAAGCCCTGTAGAGAGGAGGAGAAGTGGAGCCATCTCGTCTCTTAGTAGAGAGTGTGAAATAGAGCAATGAGATTAAGTGACTCACTCAAGGAACCTGTCACAGGCCAGGTTAACACTCAGACCTTTTTCACTGAGCTGTGGTTGCTTAACCATGACACAGTTGAGTCTCCCAGGGGTGGCCACATCTCCAAGCATTGAGTGCAGAGCCATTCTGGAAACTAGTCCTCTTCTAGCCGTCATTTAAAAAGTTTCAGCTTGTTTCAAGATGGTTAACTCTCTCCATCTTCACTGCTCACTTAAAAATAAAAATGATCTCAGGGGAGAGCTAGGGCTGGATGCAGAAATGAGGGGGTGGAGTTTTGGGGCCAGCATGCAATAGGTTGACCTAGATGCCCTTAATAATCCCTTCTGGTCTGTAAACCCTAAAATGTGGTAAGAGTTGAATGAGGAATATCTCCTGGAGGACTCATTATCTTTTCATCTGTTTCTCATGGCTCTCTCTCACCTGGGTGGCAAGGTTTGCAGAGAGAGATATTATCTTTTTATTGACACTGGGTGTTACAGAAACCCTACCACTATAAACTTGGGTGGTTCATTGAGGAATTTCAGTACTTTGCAGCATCCTAACTCCATGTGAGCTGCTCTCCCTCCACATGGCTGAGAGATGAGAATCAGCCCTGAGGGGATTCGTGGGTAATTTTAACTTGCCCAGTGCTCTCGCTCTTGGAAGGAATGCGGTGGCACAAGCAAATGAGCCAGAGGACATGGCCCCCTGTCTCCGTGCTGAGGGCTCTGACAAGGAGAGGACTGAGCACTGGACTTCAGTGTCACACGATCACACCCTCGCCTCACCGCAGGGCAAGTCACTGGTTCCCCATCTGGTGCTGCTGTGAAAAGGCCCTTCTGTAACGTGGTTGGCAAACATTTCCCAGGAGGATGTGTAGGAAATAGTTTCCTCATACCTCTGAGGTAGAGCTTACACTGGAATTACTAAAGACTTTTATCAGTAGTCTCCCCTGCTCCTCAGTGAACATTGTGCCAGCCTTCACCAAAATTTTAGCTGCTGTATTCCTGGGTGGGTGATTTGATGAAAGGTCACCCTTAAGACTAAGAAAAGTAGACCTGAGGCAGATATTTTTTTCCACTGGGGAGCAGCAGCACTAGCAGGGTCTTGCTCAACCTTCATTTCCACCTCCCTCCAAAGTCTATTCAGCTGCAGGGACAGTCCCTACGTTAGTCACCCTGACTTGAAGACCTTGAAGGTACTTCTTTATTGCATCTTACACTGGGAACTGATGCTGTTGGGTTGACAATGTGTCCCCCTTCTCATACCCCGTGTTGTATGCAGGTTAGATGGGAATAATGAATTTGTCCTGTCCATTTTCTGATATTGTGTCCACAAGCACAGAGCTGGTGAAGTTCTCTTCCCAAAGACAGCCTCTTGCTTTCCATGGAATACTTTTCTTCAATAATTTATGTAATCAGCAGGACAAATTCCCTCCAGCCTTTTCTCTCTCTGGTCTTAATTCCATTGCATCACTTGTAATTATATTCCTGATTCAAAGCTGGGGGGGTGTGGGAAAGCCTGTTTGTTTCTGTGACTCCAGCACAGCGATCACAGGAGGAAATGGGGAGAGGGCGACGGGGAGGGATGGACCTACCTGTCCTTAGGTCATCGGCCCCGGGCGTGGGCAGGAGCTGCTGTTAGTCACTGGGGACAGCTCCTCGGGAAGCTGTGGCACAGGGCGGCTCTGGGGCAGGGCAGCACGGCCTCTGCTGCTCCCTGTGCTTTGGGTGGCACCTGCCAAGCATAACCAAGCCGTGCCTCATCCTTGGAGCCAGCTTGTGTGCTTGGGATGTGGAGCTCTGGGCTCTGCTTGGGGTGCTGCTGAAGAGAGCGGGAATTTGGCTGTTCATGTTACCTAGAGGAAAAAGGAGGTTTTAAAGGCAGAGGAGGGCAGCTTGTTGAGGGCCAGATGCTCACCTGAGGCATTTGGGTGTGATAGAGGGGCTGGAACTGACTTACCCCTGGCTTTCTGCATTTGCAGGAGTTCATATCACTGATATAAGACTTTGGGAAAGTAGGACTGTTGCAAGTTACTGTCTAAATAAGCCTTTTACTATCTACGCTGCTAATTTGGCTGCTGAATTTCACTTCCACCTGCTTAGATATTGGTGCTGAGGATTGTCTTAAAGTGTTGAAAAGGTGGGAGACGGAAACCCAGTTTCTTTTCAGTTTATCTGGCCTGACTTAATCTAATATACTTAGCACGAGCCCATGGGGTACAGCAGCTGCGTGCTGGAGATAGAAGTCGACTCAGTCCATCTTGGCCACATGGTTTAATAGGCCTATGAAATCCCTGGGTCAAAGGCCAGACACCATGCCCATCTTTGTCACATCTCAGTGATGTGTATCCTGGCAGGTTTTTCTTTTTGTTCCTCCCCGGCATGGAAAGAACCATCTGCCGGGTTGGCTTTCAGAAGAATTTTGAAAAATACCAATTTCCCTTTGTTGAGAGGGGTGTGTGTGAGGGGGTGGGGGCACACAGGACAGAAGGAGGAAGGAGAGCCTGACCTAAAACCAAGCCAGTATTTTCAGGGATTTTAGAATAGCTGGTATTGTGTTTCCTACTCCCCAAGGAAGGGTTGTCCTCTTTCTTCTTTTCTCTTTGATTCGATTCCCTGCCACTCTGCGAGCAAGTCAGAAGCTGCAGCTGCTGCTGTCAGCTGGGAAGGGAGTCCCCTTGTTTAAAAACCATGTGTTAATCCCTGGTTAGAAAAAGTAGCAATGCTTTATGCTCCCCTTATAGACCCCTTTTCTCTCTGCATCTCCGCTGCCTGCCTGCAGACCTGCCACTCGTGTGAAAACAGATGCAGGTTGACACCAAGGAGACTCAACAAGAACCACAGGTAGCATGAAGGTCTGTAAATAAATAAGCCTAAAGACTGGACAAAGTGACCAAACATATTTTGAGAGTAGGTGGGAGTCAGAAAGGACACGCATTTTATGGGGTGTGGGGAAAAATTGTGGGGACCTTTAGGGATAAGGGAAGCTGTTTTTGTCATAGCTGTTGGACACAGATGGGTAGAAGTGTTTGCTCGCAGGGCCTGTGCTTTGTTCCCGAGGAAAAGCCAGCAGCCCAGTGGGAGAGGAATTTAAACAGTGAGGTAAGGAGAAAGGAGGATTTGGGCTCTGCCAGATGGCGACAGCCATGCAGGCAGTGTTGGAGAGGGTCTGATGGGTAAATTAGAGGCCCAAGGGGCTCAGAAAGTTTACCATCAGGTGTGATACCCCAGCATTGAAGGGTGGATGCAAAAGGTGGCCTGAGGCTGAAACAGGAAAGAAGGAGAGGGGTTTGATTTTGACCATCAAATAACAACCTCCTATCTTTCCTAGTGGAAAAGAAAATGAATCACCACAAAGATAGGGAAAGAGGACTTAGATGATGGATGGTACTTACAGCAAATTGAAGGCAGTGCCCTGTAACTGCTACAGATCATAGAATAATTTGGGTTGGAAACCCTTGCCACAGGCAGAGACAACTTTAGACCACGTCATGTCTGAATATTGCAAAAGAATGCAGATTTTCAGCTCTTCCCTAAGGTTTCCAAGCAGAAAATTGAGGCAGACAGAGGTGTCTCACCCGGGGCTGCTGGAGCAGGCATCCCACCACCCACTGCCCCAACTGCAGCGAGGACCTCAGCTCCCACCCCATCTCTTGGCTGATCTGTCATGCTCCCAGCACGCCCCAGATCTCCCCATCCACAAGAAACAACAGGGGTCCGTGCAGGGCTGTCCTGCCCCCCTTTCCCAGCCGTGCTGGTGGGCGCAGCCCAGCCATGCCCACCCACCATGGCACAGGTGGGCCAAAGCTCCCGCGCTTGGGCTCCTTCCCAGGAGATTACTGGTGACCTCTGCTCCCCAGTTTGGGTGACAGGAAGGAGCCAGCAGCCGCAGACTGTACCCCACGCTGCTGCAGTGCCTTCCCCGCCGTGGCCCCTCGTTAATAAAGAGGTGTAATTGGGAGCCCTCCCTCCATCCCTTCTGGTGTGAGGCCATTTGTGTGCCGGAGGAGGAGGGGCAGAGCCAGCACCGAGCGGGGAGGTGGCAGCGGGGGAGAGAGGGAGGGAAATCTCCTTTGTTTGTTCAAGTAATTTAGGCCTCAGATGTTTTGAGAAAGAAAAGCAAAAGAGAGGTTGATCGGTGCTGGCGAAGGTGTGCTCGCGGGACGTAAAAATATCCCAATAGCGGAGGGAACAAAGTGCAACAAAGAAGTGTGGATTTAAGCGTTTTGGGTTTGCTTCTTAAGTTTGCCAGGAGAGATGTGAATCTTGGAAGAACCCCAAGCAATAACAAAAAACAAACAAACAAAAAACGAACCAACTGAGCAAAAAAAAAAAAAAAGAAGAAAAAGAAGTTTGGTCTGCTTAGCTGGGCTGAAAGGAAGCATAGAAGAGCTGCTGGGTTTTGCAGCTAATGAATTTTGCTTCTGCTTTATGTGTGTTAGCACATTGCCTTTGGAGTCAAGCTTTTCTGCTTCATGTGCACTAACACGCTGCCTTTGGTGTTGGGATTGCAGCTCTGCTATGCCTCCCCATTTCCCATCAACCCCATTAGAAATCTCCTTTTTTAAAAATGAGAATGGAAAATCAAACAAAACAAGTGACAAACATTCTTCTGTTCATTTTAGGGTGAAGTAAAACTCACATTTAAGCCTCATTGAAAAGCCTAGAATTAGTTGAAAATGTCTGTGCTGTGAAGGGTGGGCTTTGCCATTGAAACTCTTGTATTTCAACTGTGTGAAAGTTGCAGAAAAATGCACATGGGATATGCAGAATTTATTTTTTTTTTTTTTTTTTACTTAGAGAATAGGATAATGGTGTGAAAGAATGAATTAGTTATGTCAAATCTTATTAGTGTCCATTGTAAGCAGAGAAGCAGAGACATATGGGACCACTTGCAAAATTATTTCTTGTTTATTCAGCTTCGTAACCGAAGCAAATTTTTTTGCATAGTGTCATTTATTTGGCAACTGGAGGGGTGTGGAAGGTGTGTGTCTATGAAGCAAAAAGGGGGGAAGGGGGAACACAGTATTGGTATTCCATTAAAACTGATGCTCAGTGCTTTGTTTGTCAGGTTTTGGCAAAGCTTTTTGCTTTGAAAGCCATTCAGAGAGGATCGAAGCAGATGGCAGGGAGATCCTGTTTGTGTTATTTTTGGACATTCCCATTGAAAGTCTCAGATTGTTGTCCTTTTCCCCCCTTCCCCCACTCGTGTGTGTTTTTCTTTCTTCCTTCCTTTCCCCTTTCCTTCTTGAGAACATTCGTATTTTTTAAAGCATATATTATTAATCATAAAACATCACCTAAAAGCTGTTTGTTTCTGATGAACCAAGCTGTGGCTAGTTTATTTTTGCCTGTCTAAAATCAGACAAAGTGTTGGGGGGGCCTGTCTCCTGAAGATTTAGACAAGCAGAGTTAGGAGAGTGAGCTGGGCAGGGATGGGAAGCCAGACTTCCATTTCGTGGGGTTCAGCTCAACAGCAGCACATTTCCCTGGTGGACCAGCAGCTGTATTAAGCCCAGGCAGCAAGTTTAGATTGAAGGTCTTTGATAAAACAGCTTTAGTGACCCCCGTCCTTTCTAAGCCCTTGTGGTGGAGAGGACCAGCCGTAGACAGGCTGGAAAACTGAACTAGTCCCTGGCTCTTCGTGGTGGTCTTCCCATGTCACTGGTCGGATTCATTGGTCTCAGGCAGCCCGGAAGGCTTTTGTTCTGCCATCATCAGTGCCCAGATTGTGGTAGGAAGAGAGAACTTCATTGCCTCACATTCCTGGTATAAACAGCTTTCCTGAGCAGTAATTTAGCTTCGAATAACACCGCTGGAATCGTCTGCAGTGCTTTTCATGTGGAAGCCTTCACAGAAGCCCTTCACAACCTTTGTGCAGGCAATCCAGCAAAGCTGAGCCTGGTCCAATCAGTTAAAGCACTTGGCTAGCCCAGGTCTATCAGCGAGGATGTGCACACAGAAGGAGGATGGGAGGTCTTGGCTGCAGTCAGTATCCAAAAGTTCAGGTGATTCACCCGAAGCTCCTCCAGATGATTAAATCTCTTAAGCTAAGCTGGAAATCTCGAGGAAACAAGCTTTCTCATGCTCATTCTGTCAGTGGTTATTCCCAGCTAGAAGCAGGTATTTAAATCCTCAAATCTTTTCATCAGACGATGTTAGAGGTGCTTTGGCACAAGAGAATGGTTTACAAGGACGTAAAGCTCTGGCCCAGAAAAATAAGCAAATGAACTTTACAGGTTTCACTTTTACTACTGTAACACTAAAAGACAGTTCAGTACAGGTTGTGTTTGAGTTCAAGGTGATGATTCATCTTGGTTTTTAGATTGATTGAACCTGTATACCCACATCCTCAATCTTTTTTTTTTCTTTTTTTTTTTTTTTTGTAACTGGTGCACTGAGGGAATCCACTTCACAAACTTTCATTTTGCGCTTAGTTGAATGAATGCTCAGAAGTCTTTCATATGTGTTGTAGCACCTGAGTTTCAGTGCTGCAGTTGTAAGGTGGTAGTGGGTGACCTGTTGTGTGTGAAGTGATGTTCCTTGAGGTGCATTTTGCTGGATGGATTAAGCGCGGGAGGGGGAAAAAATAAAACAAACCAAACCAATCTTCACTTTCCTGTCACTGCTATCTCTTGCTAGACGATGAACATCCTCTTGGCAGGGTTTTTGCTCTGCAGTGCTGACTTTTATGCCTGCCTTTTTAAAGTTTGGCAACTCCTTCTTGTTACCTACCGGACGAACCTTCTGCTCAGAGGACGTTCCTCTGCTCCTGGGGTGGCATGGCTGCTCTGCCCAGCGAGGATTTCCCTTCGAGAGCTTCCAGGGATAAGGGCTTTCCTGGTCTGGCATTTTGAGAAAGGAGCCAAGCAACAGTCTCAGCCTAGACAAAAGGCAAACCCGACCTACTATTTATGTAGTTACTTAAACATGATTTAACCTAAATAATGCACACTGTGACTTGGCCGGGGGAGAGGGGGAAGGGGAGGAGAGGAGCTTGTTTCTAATGAGCCGGGAGACAGCACAATTAATTACATATGAAGGACAGATAACTGACAGCAAACTGTCTACAGTAGAGAGAAACAAAATACCGATGTGAACAATTAAAGCGTCCATGTGACGGAAGGGTCAGCGATTTCTCATAGAGCGGGCGGCTGGACACAGCCCCTGGAGAGCCACAGGGGATGCTCGGCTGAGCGGGAGGCCAGGTGGGCAGAGGTTTTGGGGTCCTCCACCATCAAAGCTGAGCAGGCATTTCTGAGGCTGACAGGCAGCGCTCTGGGCATTATTTTCATCACATGCGCTTTTGACAGCGGAACTGTTAGCTACTAATCTCAGCAACACGTGAGGCAGGGAGGAGAGCGGGTGAGGCAGCAGAGCAAAGGCTCCACGGGCAATTAGGTACCTGCCTCAGGATGCTGCCAGCCACATGAAGGAGAGTTGAGATGACAGAGGCTTTCTTTGCCTTTTTTTTTTTTTTTTTTTCTTAAAAACTGTTAATTTTCCTCACCATCACCCAGATGTGGAAACGCAGATCCCAGCTGCTGGCAGTTGAGTTCTTTGAGGGACACGGTCAGAAATTTGCATCCTCCCTGCTCCCCTTCCCTAAACTGCAATGATATCTGGCATAACTTATCACTCAAAACACCCCTTTCATCCTCCCCTCTCTGCCAGCCCATCCTGCAGTCAGCCCTTGGCTGTAAAGGTCTGAAGGTAAAGGCCGATGGATTAGCCTAGGGAAGGGCCAAAGGTTAAACGAGCAGGGCTAGCAGCATGCAAAGGGCTACGATTGAAATATTTGCTGAATGCTGACAGGCAGCAGAATAGAGGCAGACAAGTGGCAAATTCCTGTTTTCTCCTCTAATTGAGAAAATATTTTGGGTGGTATTCAGGCAGGCTGCAGATCGAGACGGGGAAAGTCAGCCAGCCGTGGAAGGAAGGATGGGAGGACTTCAGTGAAAACACTCTTCCCACTAAACCTGTTTCCAGAAACTTTGCACTTATGCTTGCGGAAATCCCTGGAGCCTGGGGCTTACGTTTTGCTTGTTCATTTTTCCTGTGAAACTGCAGTCAAAACGGTGCCCCTCTGAACTCAACATGTCCCACAGGCAGAATTTGACCAATTCCCGATGTTTTTGCAGCTACAGAAGTCTTGCTTTCACAGAGTCATAGAAAGTTTTGGGTTGGAAGGGACCTTCAAGGTCACCTCATTCCAAGCCCCTGCCATAGGTGGGGACAGCTTCCACCAGATCAGGTTGCTCCAAACCCCCTCAAACCTTTCTTTGCAAGTCTAGCTTATTGCATGGAGGTGCTACCATGAAAAATCCGGGTCTTGTGAGGATCCATCTCTCATCTGCTGGACAGGAGATTAGTGAGATTTGATGCTGTATTGATAAAACATGACAACTACTCAACCCTTGATTTTATCCGCTTGTAGTGTGGATTATACTCAGCTGTGTTTCAAGCCTGTGTAATGCATGATGCCCATCTGCCTGGGCAGGGCTATTAAAGTCATTGTGGAAGTGAAGAGAGAGAAATTCTGTTTCCCTGCTGCATCACAGGTCAGCTGCACTCATTTCTGCCTTGGCCCAGCCCTCCGGCATTCCTTGCTCGCTCTTGGACGTGGGTGGGAAGATCTGGTGGCACTCGTGAGGAGGAAATTCCAGGTGGATGTGACCAAAGGCAGTTCACTGGCCTTTCACACCCTGACATCTTCCTTCAAGGGGTGATTTAATCCTGCACATCCCCTCTGCCCTAAGCCTTCTGCCTCCCCCTTCCCCAAAGTCTCCTTCTAAAGCTGATAGTGTTCTGAGAAGGTTTCAATTAACACAATTTCCTTCTTTCTTAGAAATATGGTGTTAGTTAAGGAGTCAGGGAGCAGGGGAAGAAAGATGTAAAAAGAAACAGCTCCTTGAGCCAAAAAGCAGCATGAGGGTCAGCAAAGTTTATGTTCCCTTCTAAATGCTCTTGTCATAAAGCTGGGAGGCTGACTTATAAAATGTTTTCTGGAGCATGCCATAGCTGCAGTGGAGGAAGGTTTTGGCAGGAGTGTACCCTATTTGTGGCCAGCAAGTTGTGTTGCATTTGGGCTCTTGGAATCTTACATGCTTCTTAAAGATGCCCAAGAGGCAATCAAGAGATTCCTAATAGTCAATATGGGCTTGGTTAAAGCTCCAGCATTTATCAGCAGCTCCAAGACTTTGCTGTTGAGCAAAAGTAAGGAAAGCTTGCCTGGCTTTGTGGATCAGCTTCCAGTGAGGCATGCTGAGCGCTGCCAGGGTTCCATTCTGCTGGCCTTGCACTACAGCTGCTCCTGGAAAGCAGATGACAGCGTTGGGGCCATATTCCTGCTGCTGGAGCAAGGCTAGGCAGGGCTCTTTTCCTGCCTGTGGCTATGGAGCAGCTGTGTGTTGGCTGCTCAGCACTGCAGATTTCTGCCTTGATTCAGGAGGCCTGTGATGGGAATAAAGTCATCACCTTAGAGTGGGGAAACTGAGGCACTAAGGGAGAATGGGAATAGAGCTGGGGAAGGGGCTGGAGCCCCAGGAGAGGCTGAGGGAGCTGGGAAAGGGCTCAGCCTGGAGAAAAGGAGGCTCAGGGGGACCTTGTGGCTCTGCACAGCTCCTGACAGGAGGGGACAGCTGGGGGGGGTCGGGCTGTGCTCACAGGGAACAGGGACAGGAGGAGAGGGAACGGCCCCAGGCTGGGCCAGGGGAGGTTTAGACTGGATATTAAAAATTTTCTTCACCTAAAGGCTGTATCACCACCCCTGGAGGGATTTAAAACCCATGTGGAAGTGACACTTGGGAACATGGGTTAGTGGTGGCCTTGGCAGTGCTGGGGGAATGGTCAGACTCAATGATCTCGGAGCTATTTTCCAGCCTAAAAGATTCAGTGATTCTGTGCCTCCCTCTGCATAATGCTCCCTGTCAGCATGAGCTGAAAGTGAAGCCCCTGCCTCATTCAGTCATCAAACCATCCTCCTGCCTTTAAATCACGGGTCTGTCTTGACCTTCCCTTACCCCCCTCAGTCTGTGCCTGGCTTGCACAAGGGAGAACAAAGTGACACTTGTTTGCCTCGTCCAAAGAGCTCACTCAAGCAGGTGATTGTCTTGCCTCCTTTTGCAGTCCCAAAACAAAGTGTTGAAGTGTTGTCCTGGGATGTAAAACATCCCATATATTCCCCCGGGACTGGATTTTTGCTTTCTGACTGCAAGTGGCACTGAAAGGAAAAGAGGTCAAAACTGTAGGATAAGGGAAATAATTCCCAGGTGCTGAAATTAGGAGAAAGATGTGAGCACTCATCTCTGCCCTCCTCACAGTGCAGGGAGCAAGGGAGCTTTAACAGCTTTAGCTGCAGTCTCTAAAGAGCTGATCCTTCATTTGTAACCCTGCCAGGAAAAAAAAAAAAAAAAAGCAAGAGGATGAGAAGTCAATCAAATTCAGTTAAAAACTTGTCATTGTTTATTTGTTTTGGGGATGTTGAGAGGCCAGCAGCTCTGGGACCAACACAAAACCACATCTTGCAACAAAACAATGTCTTGCAGCAAGGAACATGGTTCTGAGCCACGAACCCCTGTTCACCTCCAAAAGGGAAGTTTATCCCTTCTCTGTTTAGCAAGGGGGGTTTGCTTTTATTTAATTATGAGTATTTTCGGCACAAGTGCTGCATCACGTTTGCATGAAGGTTTGGGGTTCAGATTCCAAAGAGTTTTGGACCTCAAAACCCAGGTGTATCTAGCATGCAAGCCAAGGAATTGCAAATATGGATTTTGTGCTCAAAATGAAAGTTAAACTTCCTCTGTTTTGATCTCCGTCCCTTCAAATAAAGGATATGACAGCACACACCATCCTCTGTGAGAAAGAGGTTAGTTCTACAAAGCACTTTGAACCCCAGAGTGATATCATTCATTTTATTTGGCTTGTTCTGGTTTCTAGTCAAAATGAGAGGAACACAAAAAGATCTTGAGTCAGCGCTGCTTTTGGTTTTTTGTTTAACTTTGAAACCCTAAAAATGAAAGGGCATTGAGACAGGAAATATAAACTGAAACTAAAAAGGAGACTTGAAGAAGCCCAAGAGGAATGGAAAATCTAAACTTTGCTGGGGTGTCTTCATCTGTAATGACCTGAAGGCTGAGCTCACCCCAGAGTGAGAAATTGTACTTTTTCATGTAACAAAAAGAGAAGAGCTTCTCTCAGGGGACTGATCAGTCTGGTCACCTCAAAAGTTCTAATTTCTAAAACAATTCCCGTAATATCAACCTTTTGTAACAGAGTGGGGGTTTTTTTGTTTGGTTTGGGTTGAGTTTTTTTGTGGGGAGAGCCAGACCACTTAGGAGATCAGTTTTCAGGGGAAACTGAGGCTGTTACCTGAGTTGCCACAGTTTATTTATACATGGTTCCAAAAAGCTTATATTTCACAATTTCCAGGCTAGTGCTTTATCTTCCAGGACATGATATTTCTCAGGGTTGTCTACTCAGTTGCTCAGGATTTTATATAAAGAAGAACCAGTTTCTGACCAGAAATTTAGAAATTTGACTTGTTCAAAAAATAAATTTATTTCTTGGGTTTTTTCCTCCCTGTGTGTGGTTTCTGGGTCTCAGCAACTCATTTCTCTGTAAGAAGTTAAAGGAGCCTCCTACAAACCCCATGACACAGAGTTTCAGTGAAGTAGGGACCAAAAACAAGTCTCTCTGAGTAAATGTCTTGTTTGGGTGTTTGTAATCTGACTCAGCAGCCCAGACCTTGATTTTTATCTTCTCAGAGGAGTGGGTGGGAGGGTTGGGTAATAACAGTTCAAAGCAATGCAGTTCTTAACATCTGGGGCTAAAAGGAGGGATGGTATTTTGCAGTAAGGGCTATCAATATCTTGGTGTCACTGTTCACTTGTTTGCCCTGTGGTTGTAGCGTTTTACAGACAGAAGAGAAGCTCAGATCATCCATACTTCCTACAAGACACTTTTCTTGTTTGGAATATTTTAGGAATTACAAATATACTTCATCCGTCCCCCACTGATTTTGCTTGTTACACCTCAAGAAAATACACCAAGCAACCTTTGGTGAAAGTGAACATCAAATGTTAGAAAGATGGTGGAGTAACATGGGTGGGAGTAGATAAGTTTGAAAAGTTTCATTGGAAAGATCTTCCTCAGATTTCAAATGAGAACTAAGTAGTCCTTGCCTTCCCCCCCCTCCCAAAAAAAAAAAAAAAAAGTGTAATTTTCATGTCAAAGAATGAAAGAAATTGGAGTGGTCTTTTCAGATTTCAGGCATTCTCAGGAAGACCTACACTGCCTTTGGGGAATTTAAATTAAAATAGGCACACTTTTTTGTGGCCACATTTGGCTAGATAAGAGAGGTCATTGGGCAATTATTTATTTATTTATTTATTTACTTCCAAACTGAAGACTTTTAAGCACTCGAGTTCCTCCTGCTGCTTTGATTTAGTCCTTTGAAGCTCCAGGCAGGCCGGGGAGGAGACTGGAGCCGTGGGTGCCAGCACTCTGCCCTGGCTCTCCTGCTCTCCCTGGGCTGTCCCCATTCTCTGCTGGGAATTAACGGGGTTTTGGTTGTGTTTTGTCTCCTGTGAGGCAAAGTAGGCTGCCTGGCCAGCAGCTGGCTATCTCCCCATGCTTGCCACTGATTTGCATGTTACCATTCTGTTTCCTGCAGTTTTAGCTCCAGCTCATGCAGCAGCAGAAAGGCATAGGTTTGGGTTCAGTCTTACACAAAGGATTTGTGGCCCACTGTGACTCAGAGCCTTTGGGTTTTTTTGAACTTCCAACACGGACACTGAGACAGCTGACACAGGGAGCTGGGGGTGGCAAAAGGCCTCAAAGCACCCCCAAAAGTGAGAATCTGATTGGAACCACTAGCTAAGACAAGTCTGGTGGCCTTGCACCAACACCCATAGGCTCCTGGCAGGGAGGTGTGGGGCTGTCAGGATAGAGAGGCTCAGATCTTCATGGAATATCCTGGAATGGAAAGGATCCATAAGGAACATTGAGTCCAGCTCCTGACTCTGCGCAGGACACCCCCAACAATTCCACCCTGTGCCTGAGGGCTTTGTCCAAATGCTTTTGAACTGCGTCAGGCTGGTGCTGTGACCATTCCCTGGGGAGCCTGTTTGGTGTCCAGACACCCTCGGGGGGAAGAACCTTTTCTGGATATCCAATCTAAACCTCCCCCGACGCAACTTACTTGATTCTCTTGGTTTCTGTCAGTGGGCACCAGAGAGGCTTCAGACTCTTCTCATTACCTTTGACTCTTCATGCTGATGATGTGGTTGGGCTTCCTTGGCCAATGAGTGGCAATGTGTCACAGAAATTGTCCCTGAGTGTGTTGCCTCTTTTGCCAACATGTATAGGCATGATATGGCACTGAGGAAGCTCCTCTTTAAAGCTGACAATTGTCCTTCGGCCTTTGTGAGGCCAAGATGGGCAAACACAGTCCCTTAATTTTCACCACTAGTGGTCTTGTAGCTGCTGGAGTTGGATTATGCTGGTTGAGATTAATTCCATATTCCTCTATTAATTCAATATTTGGATGGGAGAGCTTTGAAGGTGTTAGGTCCTGTTTTATAAGTCAAGGAGTCACAGTTGAACACCACAGGTATGGTAGATTAGAGACGATCCTAGTATTAGTTTGAAAAACTACTCTCAGGGCCACTGAAGAAATCTTATAATGAAAAGATTTCTTGACAGTATACATAAGAGAAGGGAAGGAATCAGGGAGAGTGAAAGCGATTTTCAAAACACAAAAACCTCTCAGAGGGAAGTCAAGAACCCCAAAAGTCCTCAGTGCCACACCAAAGGCGTAGTCATGAGGGGACAGCACATTCCCTTATAGCAACATGCAGATGCAGAATATTTTGAGACCTGGCTACAGAGTGGGAATGTGAAACGATGTGTTTCTGGGATGGCTTGGTGCTCCAGTCAGAGAGGTGAAAGTTGGTACTTGGAGCTCCTTGACCTGCCGCAAGTGGGACTTTGACCTCCTGGGGCTTTCCCTGCGGGCTGCAAAACGGACAATGTCCTCATTCCCTTCACAGGATGAATTGGTTGGTTTTGTGAAAAACTGTGACCCCAAAGGGGATGCAGTGTTCACCAGCTTGGATGCCATTAACTCAGTGTGGATTGCTCCCAGCTCCCACATCTCAAAATAAAAGCACAAAAAAACTAACCATCCCCTTCCCAGTTTTCCATACTGCGCCACATTCCCATTGATTTTATTGTGGTTCATTGTTATCCCTAATGAGAGAATTCTGATTTAATGGAGTATTGGACAGATTGTAGTCAACACAATTCCCCTTTCCCTCCATCCTGTTTCTGCAGAATAATGTAATATGATCTTTAGCAAGTCCCTTTTTGTTTAAAGGAATATCCAAATGGAAGAATCAGATTGATTGCTGTCTTCGTACGCTTTTCTGTTCTCTGGAACAACTTCCTGCTGTAGTAACATCAAATGTAAAGACTGAGGAACTTGACCTGGCAGGTGCCAGCTCTTGGGAATACAAATGTTCAGCTGTAGGAAATATCTCTGCTGCAGCAGCGCTGTGGAAGCAATTAGGCAGAGGATAATGGATGGGCTGCAGTAGCATAGGAGGGAATGACTCCGCAGAGGTGCTTCACGGCGAGATCATAAACTACAACAATGGAGCGAGGATGGGCTGGTGATGTCAGCCAAAACCTGTGGTGAAATTCATCTCCTCACAGAGGACTTCTCCCTGGCTGTTCCTGCTTTTATTGGTTCCCCAATCTGGAGGCCCCACTGCGGGGTGACTGCAGCAGTGTTAAAGACGGAAATGCTGCCATGTTTCATTTTTAGGAGAACTTCTGGTTTCTGTTTCCACTGTTACAGAGTATTTTGCATTCACAAAGCACTTCCTCCTAAGGACTGCAAGTTGGCTGTTTGGGTGGGGAAAGGGTCATTCTCTAGCACCAGGCACAAGGTGTGGATCTTGGGGCTGTCTTGTGCAGGGCCAGGCATTTGACTTGATTATCCTTGTGGTTTGTCCCTTCCAACTCAGAACATTCTACGATTTTATGATTCTATACTAGGTACCGCAAGCCCAACATCTGGAAAGCTCAATGCTGCCCTTCCTTTGGGGCAAGACTTGCCACACTCTGCCTGCTCCTCCTCTACATGTATAGATGCAGGCGTAGATAAATGGGGACAGACAAAGCTCAAGTGCATCAGCAGTTGCAGGGAGAGGAATGATCATGTGTGAAAACATTCAATCTGCTCAGTTTTGCTCTATTGTTGAGTCAGGGTGCAATGGAAAAGCACAGCCTTGAGTCAGAAGGTGCTGCCTTCAGGAGGATCATCTCCTCTGCTCTGTGCTTGGGGAGGACTCAGATGTGGGCATGTGGCTGATGGAAGTGCTCCTTCCCAATGGTCTGTGCAACACCTTTCCTTCTGGGGAGCATCTGTGCCAGCACACAACCCCGGGAAAGAGGAGGTCTGCTCTTCCTCTCCGTCCTCCTCTCCCTGCAGGGGCTTCCCCTGCATGATCTCATGCAGCTCTGGTGGTAATTGTCATCATCTCATGGCTCAGTGGGGTTTGCCTCCAGAGGAAACAACCGTAGGGCTTTTGACACCCATCTGCACAGGTATGCAATGTCTCAGTGCAAGTTTAAAAAAAAAAAATCAGTAAAGGGTATTGAAAAAGTAGTTTTTTCATTCCCTTTTCACTCTGCTGTTTAAAGAGCTTAGTAGTTGTCTGGTTTAGAAAACTATTTTTCAGGTTAATCAATTTATATTAACCTTGAAGTTTTCATTTTAGCTTTAAAACAAACATAACTTCTGTTATACTCACAGACCTGCTCCCACCCTGACACAAACATTTAGTGATGGCAAGCCATGCAGTTCCTTGAGCCAGCCTCTTTTCTTTTTTCCCTTTTTAAAAAGAAAAAACCAAAAATCTCAGCTGCCTGCACTTTCCAGGGATGATTTTTTTTTTAAAGATGCAGTGTGGAAATAATGGTGTCTTTTAGGATTTTTTTTTTTCTCTTCTGATTTCTGTATTGCCATTTTCTTTCTTTTCCCCTGGTTTTGCAGGGTCAGGAGCTTGGGAAATTAGGGTGCATCAAAATCTAATGCAACTTCCCCCTCTCACAGTCACACCTCTCCTTGCTCTAGCCTGTGCTACTGCAGAAAAAAAGGTGACTCGAAGAGTTAAAGAAAATCTTAGCCCAGCATCACAGTCGTCATGTTCTGAAGACTCTGCCAGCCCAGTTCAGGACATGAGGACCTCACTTTGCCTGCCCTGGCTGGAAGTTTCTTGGTGGGAATCTCCTTGCTGGAGTGTGGTGCCTCCTTGCCAGGGGAGCAGCACATGGGTTGATCTCTGTGAACAGGTTAAATAAACAGGACTATGTTTGGGTTAATTGTCACTGGTTCTACTGCTCTCCATTACTGATCTCTCTGGGAGCCCGGCCAAGGAGCAGATGCAAGAGACAGCATCATCACCTCCCTCATCATCTTCATTGTGTCCGGATTTATCCTTTTTCTTTTCCTTATCCCCCCCAAGCCCTTTTTCTTTTCTTTTATTTTCTTTTCTTCCCTTTTTTTTTCCACTTTTTTTTTTTTTTTTTTTTTTTTTCTCTTTGGCTGAGCAAATAGGCCAGATGGCAGTGAGGGGAACAGACAACAAGTGAGCCATGGCATATGGGCAGCCTGTTTAATTTCAACTCCTGTTGGGAAGTGGCTTGCAGGGAGATAAGTTACAAAAGCAGAAGAGGAGGAGGAGTGTGTGTTGGAGGGGAGGGGCAGAAGGAAGGGAAGACCCTTTTTGAGCTGAAGCAGCCCAGCTGAGGGGAGTCCGCGGCACAGGGGACTGAAACCTTGGCTGCATTCCTGACACAAAGCAGTAAATTAGCTGTTTCCGTGTCGGTTTGTGCAGGAAGTCTTGTTGGCTGCACATGGGAAGGAGAGATGGGGATCTCTGCCTCAAATGAGGAGGAGGAGGAGATGTCTCTGATTTCCATCTCACTCACCCTGTCCCAAGCCAGCTCCAGCCAGGTTTAGGAGCTGGGATATGGAGGTGTTTGGCCAGCTGCAGAAGGGCAGTCATGCTGCCCTAGATGATTTTTTTTTGTTGCACATAGGATTGTGTACGGTTTGCTCCTATGGGCATCAATGTGAAATTATCCAATAAACACTTCTTTGAAGCAAAAGGATGACTTTTCGAGTTGTGAAACAAAACAAAGTAAAAAGTTGACACAAAACAAAATTAAAGGCAGCTTAATAACAATGTAGATGACAGTGATTCCTCTTTCCCCTTCCCTTCTGTTTTGGCCTTCTTTTTTCTGCCTCTTAATTTGTTTTTTGGATTCAATATGCTAACTCTTAGCTTCCTTCTGGCTATCTATTCACATCGTTCATGCATTTTGGATTTTTCTGACTGAGACCAAAGGGAGTCTTGCCTTGAATGTGTCTCAATGATTTAGGAAGAAAATTAGAGTGAATTGCACTAAATTATAAATATGTGAGGCTTACTGGCTTCATCTTGATGTGCTCAAAATTTGGGAGAGAGTGAGGAAAGGTAGGTGTACTTTTCTTACTTTTTATAAATGTGTTGCTTTTTCATCTCAGCTTCATTGAAATGTAGTTTAAAATGGCTACACAATTTAGGAACCTGAGAAGTTTTATTCCTGACGATGCTCAGAGGATTTGGTGATCCTTGGTACAGGCTCTCAACACCTGCATCTCAGAGGCCTTTTTAAAAATCACCCATTTTGGCCAACAACATCATAATTCTGTTCTCTTTGCTCCTCTTTGATGGGAACAAGCATGGAATCCCAATGCAATCACCACACACATGGACCATTTGGAGCTCTGTGCCTGTTACCCCCGTCCTGATGGGTGGATGGGACTCCATCTCTATGTGCCTGTGTCTGGGATTCAGCTCTGAGCTCGGTGCTTGTGCTTGCCAGGGTGGGAAAACTCCACACACCAATTAGCTCTGGAAATCCTGACCCTGTTGGCAGGATGCAGATGATCCTGGGCCACAGTTGCGCTCTACGCCTGCACAAAGAACTTTTTATACTGCATTAATTCTGCAGAGAAGTTTTTATTCACTAGAGATTCTGCGGAGAAATGATTATGCATCGCTGGCTTGGTGGAGCAGAATTTTCACTTACAGCTCAGGCACTCCTCCACTGATTAGTTTTAACATGAAATAGAAACACAAGCCTGTGATTTATTGGTGAAATATTTAAGATAGATTGTTAAATTATTTAAATAGCAGAATTTAAAGCAGGCAAGATAAAACAAAACAAAAAAAGAAAAAGACAGTTCATCCAAATAAGAGCTCAGTTTTCCTGAGTTTGAAAACTATGCATTTAGACTCGTTAGATATATGAAAAAAAATTCCACTTTATTACCCTCACAATAAACTTAATCTTGAATCCTTCTCCATTTGATCCCTGAAGACTCTGTTTCATCTGCAAAGCTAGGAATTGTTGCAGCCTCCATCAGTTCCTACCACTCATCTACCACGCATTTGGGCACTCGCCCAGACTGGATGCAGTTTTCCTCTTTCTAAGAGTGTTAATGGAGAGGTTTCTTGACTTACTGTTGATAAACCAGGTGAGGACTGCTCCAGGCTTCTTGCCTGGGGTTTGGATACCACCTCATCTTGTCTTGCCCCTGAAGTTGATCTTCCATACCTGGAAAAATCTTGTGTGAATCTGCTGTACCTGTTTTGCCCAGTTGCCTTCCGGCACCTGTATGGTATTACCACAAAGTAAAATTAGAGATGTCTTCTCAAAGGGGGAGGTAGAGATCATGCTCATGGTCTGTAAGGACTCCAGAGTTGTGGCAATAACAGTGTGGACTTGTGAAATAAAGTGTGAACAAAGCATAAAGTTTTTTGTGGAGCCTTAACATTCACTTCACAGAATCACAGAACAATTTGGGTTGGAAGGCACCTTAAAGACCATCTGTTTTTAACCTTTGCCATGGGAAAGGAAACGTTCTACCAGACCAAGTTGCTCAAAGCCCCATCCAATCTGGCCTTGAACAATTCCAAGGATGGAGCATGCACATTTTTTTCTAACTTTTTTCCCTAACTTCTGAGATAAAATATATAGGACTTCTTGCATTCTAAAGAGCATTTAATGTCTTCAGTTTCTGCTTATCTAAGATTCTCCAAATTTGAGAGAGCTTGCTATCTTCCTCAGCCATGTCTGTTCTGAATATCAGATCAGTGTGACACATGAAAAGCTAAGGCGATTAGGCTCTGACACGTCTTCAGCAAAAACTCATGGGAAATGTGCATCACGACCCTCAGACAGCTTTGAAAATTTCAGTCCTTTCTCTTCATCTACTCACATTTCAGTACAAAAAAAAGAAATATTTTTCAAGTCTGACCTCCTCTAGCAATCCCTCCGTCTTGGGCTGTGCATCTGAGAAGGAGAGAACTTTCAAGGTCTGATTCTTTCAAATGTGGCAGCTGAAAAGAAGATAATTAGGACAGGCAAATCCAAACAGTACTTTTGCAAATGGTATTTATCTTTTTGGTTTTTTCCCCTGTGTATGTCTATATTATACTTTTCCACCTGCCTTCAAAGGGAAGCTGATAAAAAGGATTTGCTTGGCCTTTTTGTTGCTGAAGGGGGAAGGGTGCCATTTTTGTGTAGTGCTGCAAGACAGATTCTGCAAGTGAAACTACCCCAGCAGGGGCAATCCTGCCTTGAGGGGACAACTCCAGGGACTGAAGCAGGTTTTCTTTTTTTCCCCTTGCTCTCCTTTGTGGATTTGTTGTGCTGTGGGACCAGGTCTTTTATGGCATGTAGGAGTGGGGTTTATGGAGCAATCAACTCCATCAGCAGTAGTGGCAATCGCATAATGCTTCAGTCTTTTGTAATAGATTTTGTGTATGTGAGCTGAAAGTATGGCCGGGAGGGAAGGGGATGTGAAATGTTGTCCTTTTTTTTTTTTTTTTTTCTTTTTTTTTTTTAAGTTGGAAAGAGTCTGTCTGAGTTCCTTTATGCTTTTCAGGCTCAGGGATGAGAGAGGGCGTGTGTACATGTGCGCGTCTGTGCCCATACAGTTGCTGAAGTGGGAAAAAACCCCGTTTGCGGTTCACACAGGAGGAATTTCTGATGGAGACAACAGTGCTAAGCAGAAAGGCACATCCTGATCTCCAGCAAGTGAGGGGCACGCTGGCAGACACACGCACACAACACATACTCTCCGGGCGCTCTGCATAATACGTGCAAAGCGCTGCCCTTTAATGAACGTAACCTATGGTGGCTGGGATGCAGCCGGCCAGACCTCACCATTAATAAACTGGGAACATTCTTCTCCTTTTTAGTCCCTTTCAATGCCAGCCCTGCGTTTTGATCTCCCTTGAATGCTGCTCCCCCTCATTTGGGGCTCCAATTCTGAGAAGATTTGGCGCATTGTTTGAGGTCGCAGGATGTCGGATTGATTTCGGAGCTTTTGTATTGACTCCGGGCTCCTGAATGAAGCTGTCATGTGTGTCTGTGGTTGGCTAGCAGGCTGTCCGGCTGCAAGCTGTGCCTTCCTTTGTTGTTTAGGCCTCATTGAGCTGAGGGAAGAGGCTCATTTCAGGGTGATTTACCACCACCCAAACACCAGCTGTCTGTTGTACTACCGCTTGCCTCCACCTTGGATTCAGTTCTTGTTTCCCTTCCTTTCCCCCCTTCTCTCCCACTCTACCACTGTAGGCACTCGGGTACTGGTTCTTCAAAATGTGTGGATCACCCTGACAGAACAGCATAGAAAAACAAACACTGAATGTGTTTTTTCTTCCTAACGGCGTTTATGCAGCCACGGGGATTTTTAGAGTTCACTGATGAAGTGCTACACATAGAATCAAAGAATAATATCCTAAGTTGGAAGGGACCCACAAGGATCATCCAGTCCAACTCCTGGTCCTGCACAGGACAGCCCCAAGGATCACACTACGTGCCTGAGAGCCTTCTCCAAATCCTTTCTGGACTCTGGCAGACTTAGTGCCTTCCCTGGGGTGGCTCCAGTGCCTGACCACCCTCTGAGTGGCTGTGCCAGCTCCCTGGCGAAGAAGCTGCCTCCAGTATTTTCAATGGCTGCTGCCCAGAGCATAGAAAAGCTGATGAAAACCAAGCAGGTTATAGCCCAGCTGGACCTGTCAGCTTCCGCAAGGCGCACGGCACAGCGCTGAGCTGAGCCCACCACTGGAGCTGAGCTTTCCAGCCACAGACTTGGAAGACAGGATCCTACCATTAATCCCAGCCAGCAAGCCCAGAGCGCAGAGCCTGGCAGCTCCCTGGAGGCTGGCCGGTGCCATGTGCCTCGTGTCTGACTCCTTTAAACGGGGCTGGCAGCTCCACTTGGGATGGCTCTGGGCAACGCTGCCGTGATTTGTGTGTGCCCTGCGCCTCCCCTGGAGCCGCTGGCGTGAAGCAAGTTGTGACCGAGCCTCATTTGACTTCTGGGTGACGCAGTTCAGTGTTTCTCGACCACAGGCTGTTAAAACTGGCAACTGCTCAGCTCCTGTCACCCATGCAGCTGAGATAATTAAGCCTGTTACTATTATTACGGTTTCTCGTAATTTTCTGCAAACTTTGGCCAACTGCTGGTGCCCATGGTGCGAGGAGGTGGGTGAGGCCAGCCAGATTCTCTGTAAGAGGTGGGATAACAGGACATATGTCAAGGAGACTTCTTGCTCTTTGCCTTGGGAAGGGTGATGTCTGGCGATGGATGTGAGCCAGCAGAAGGCAAAGTGAGCTTCCCTGGTGGAGAACCTTGTGCCTACCTGCTTCTGAACAATAGCATCTCATCAAAAACAGGCACTACATCTGTGAGCTTTCAAGATTGTCATGTGCCTCCCCAACCCTGTTATTAAAAGGCCAGGAAACATATAAATGCTACATATAAATGAATAAAGACCAAACATCTCTAGCACCCAGTGAGATGAGGCTCCCATCTTTGTGGTGATCTCCTCTCCTTCCCCTGTGACCATCAGGCACTGCTGGATGAAGGAAGGAGAGAAATGTTAGAAGGCAACAATCCCAGCAGGATAGCCCCAGTGAGGTGTTTTAATTTCTTAACAAACTCCTTGGGCACTAGAAACTGTAAAAAAACATGCAGATAGACAAACAAAAACTCACTAACCCTTAGCACTCTGGAGGGCTCTGTTTCAGATCACTGAATAAAAGCTGAAGTTGCACATGCATGTTTAATGTAACACAAGGCGTGTGCTGTGGAAAAGCGTGCTTTCCTCTAATCTGGTTCCAGACAGAAGCATCCAAACAGAAGCCCCTTTCCCTATCCCCACTGAACTGCTTGGTGTATGTGAGGAAACCCCTGAATGACAAGGCCTCCATCTGCTCTGGAACAGAGTTGCGACTGGCTGCAAATGTTGTCCATATGCTTTTTTTTTTCCTTTTGCCTTTCAACTTAGCTGCCTAATGTTAGACACCTATCTGCAAATTAAGCATCTGCTCATAAGACGCTTTCCTAAAATAAGGTAGAGGTAGTAGCTCATTCATCCAATGCACATTAGGAGAAGTGCATCTGCAGCTAGAAAAGGAGGTGAGATTATTTATCCAGTGCATCAGCTTCATTTGGGTTTTTTTAGGAAATGGAAGAGCCCTAAAGAAGAGCATTCTTGTACTGTCAGAGGAAAAGAAAAACACAATGAAATTTTGTGTTCATATTTCCATTGTAATCTTGATTTTCTAGGTGATTATGCGCAACATCTTGTGATTTCTCTCTGTTAAATAATACTGGTGATACTTCCTTTTGGACAGGAGAATATGGCTATGGTTTGCCATCAGTTCAGGTTGCATTAGAGCCATAGAAGGGTCTAAAACTGGGAGGTTTTTTTCCTTGGCTTGTAGTTAAAAAAGGGTTGGATTATCTTTTTCAGCATAATGATTTTGGAGAGGACACAGGGACAAGCTGACCATCAGCAAGATATATGTGGATCTAGTTTCCTAACCACAAGTGTGTGTTAATGCTATCGGCACCCCGAGGTATCCAGAGGCCTTTAGGGGAAACGTGTGAGTCTCTCCTAGGTCTTTTTATAGCTCCCACTTGTCTTATCTACTGTGGGGTGTCTAGAAGGTTCTCTGTGGTTATACAAAGGAGTCTCTCCCTGTGCCTCAGTTTCCAACATGTTATTTTAATAAACTTGCTTTAACTTCTAGTTTAATCACTATATTCTGGGAAATAACTTTTGACTTTAATAGATTGCAGACTAATTGTTGAAGGACTGCAGTAATGGGGCAAGAGCAAAACAGTTTTGAGAGATGGGAGTCACGGGCAGAGGAGGCCAGGTGGAAGTAATCCCCTGAAAACCTCAGCGTTTGACAGGTTGTAATCAGCGGACCAAACAGGAGGCATTTTGGGTAGTTATCAGATTAGGTATCAGTTCTGCCTTTTCAGTGTCTTAGTTTCTTCCCAGCTTCTCTTTCGGAAGGAGTGAAAAAGATAATTTCTGCACATTATCTGACCTTGGTGGGACTTGTGAGATGCTGAGCTCACCAAGTAAGGGATGTCCCCACACCTGGCAGGTTGCAGGCTCTCCCGAGGTGACCAAAGTTTATCTGCCCGTTTGTAGTTCCTGCCACCAAGGGTCATCTCTCTGCTGTGCCCTGACATTGAGCAATGGCTGCAATTCCCTTTAATCGTGCCCTTTCCCTTCCTCATCATTTAGGGCAGAGCACTTCCACTTGGCTAAACTGGCTAACTGTGTTGGGATCTCCTCTACTATAAAAATTAATCCAGCTGAAATCTCATGACTCTCCGTGGCTGCACATGAGCAGATTCTCCCTTTGTTTGCCAGCAGATGCTGAGAGTGTTTATTTTTCAACTGTGGGACGCAAAAGCCTGAAAATAGGCAATGTTTGTGTGTTTGCCTATGGAAAAACAAGTAATTGTGATGCATTTGTGGGGACTACATTGGCTGGTTTTGACTCCATATGGTTTGAGTTTAAGTAGCATTTTGACCAAAGCTGGAATCTCAACCCCTTTCTGCCATGGTGATTTATCAAGATGTCCAGGTTTGATAAGCAACAAAAATACTTGGGTGAAGAACCAAAGTGGCTCAAATAATCCCCAGAAAAGAACCCTGTTAAAATGAGGAACTTGGCTGCCTGTGTCACACTGAGTCAGTCTGATGGGTTTTCAACAAAAACAAAGGTGTCTGAGCTCAGATTCTCTCTCAAACTGTTGGTTACAGGTAAAAGAAGAGTGAGCAGGCTCTGTTTCTTTGCAAATCTCTGTTGGTCCAAGCATCCATCCCTGGAAGTGTCCAAGGCCAGGTTGGACAGAGCTTGGAAGGTGTCACTGCCCATGGCAGGGGATGGCATTGGGGGATCCCTAAGGACCCTTTCAACCCAAACATTCTATGATTCGATGTCATAGACATTGCAGGGTGTGTGCCTGCACTGTTAGGTGAGGGTGGACTCTCGAATTCCTGTCATGGGTTTACCAGGGATGGTGTGGGCCTTTGTTCTACTGAGAGCAAGTCACTGCTATAGACTTTATTTCACCAATTCTGGGCACATCAGAAGGAAGTAGGCATTAACTTGGTAAGGATGAGCAGAAAAGACAGTGTATGAGCTTTTCCTCAAGTCACAGCAGTTTGGTATCTGTGCTCTCTGAGCATGCTAGACTTGTTCCTGTTCATTAAAGTATATGAAAACAATGGGTTAAAATAACATGTTTCTTTACAGCTTTGCTTTCCCACTGTGTTTTTCCAAACACCTTGATTTCCTTCTGCCCCGTGTGACTTCCCTGATGCTGAGATTGGCCATTGGGGAAGTCTTCTTGACAGCTTGGGAGCTACCCCTCTGTGAAAGAGAACCTCCCAGCAACACAGGAAGATTCCAGAAGTTTCCCTTATGCCCTTTCTTCCCCTGCTCCTGCTCATAAATACAAACCTCTTGGTCTTCAGTGGTTCAGATTGTGCTGATGTTTTTCCTTCCTTATCTCTTATAGGGAAAAGTCATTGGAGATGCAAAACTGCTTATGAGTTGTGGTTGCAGAAAAGGGAAAAATTCTCAAGTGAAAGACTCAGATCAGGTCAGTCAATATGTACCTTAACTGGTGAAATACAAGAATGTCTTAACGTCTGGTGGATTTGATCTGTGTTGTTGCATATCAGAGTTCCTGGACACAAACAGAGTCCTTGGCATGATTGACAATCGTACAACATTAATGTTTTCGTGTTTGTTATTTGTAGAAAAACCCTCAAGCAAGATCAGGGATTCATTGCACTAGGAGATGTTAATGCCCTAGCCTGGCTTATTCCCATCTGGTTTACTTATTCATGAATTCTCTTTCTTTATAAAAATCCACTCCAGGCAATGCCTTTCTTAAAGAATATTGCATTTCCTTGCTAGCTAAATGCATGCAGCCTCTGGTCTCCTACTGTAGCTGCGTGGATGGGTGGGAGCTCACTGCACACTTTTTCCTGAAGTGACACCACCACAAGGACATTCTTTATTGGGATTCCTCATGACAGACATGCAAAAACTTGTTCACAAACTGATGGCCAGGTTTCAATATTCATTACTTGGAATGAATGCCCCCCATATTCTAAAATTGGTCAAATTGACATTGGTGGGATCACTGGTAGGGTTCAGTAATTGCAAGTGAGATGGGCTGTGCTTGGAGTAGCAGCCAGCTGGTGGTCTCCTCCTACCCCCTGCCACTTGGCACTTATTCAGACTAGCCAAGTTCACCCCTGTCAAAATGTTTTAGTTCTTATGGCCCCCTGTCCATGTAGCTAAAGATGAGTTTGAATCTGGAGATCATTCTTTCCAAAGATGAAACAAAATTTGATTTGGGCATAAATGTTTTATGAAATCAGGTCACCCAGTGTTAAATGTGGCAGAGTGAAGTATTTTATCACAAATATCAAATAACTTTGCTCTCTCATGTACCTTGTGGACAACCTGTGACCAGGTATAGACCTGAGGCAGACTCAAACAGTGTCCATGAAATCCCAAAAACTCCTGATAGTTTCCTGAAGGAAAAAGAGATGATTTCTCAGAAAAAAAAGTGGTTTTCATTTTCAACATACATGCTTATGAACTTTAATTAATAACAGTGTTTCTAACCCTTGTTTTGTTAATGTTTGAGATCTGAGAACAGATCTATCTTATCTATAAAACTATCCATCCATCTACTTATTCTGCAGGAGGCTCTGGTGTGAGGAATGCTGGTTACATGTACAAATTCTTTCTAGAACTGAGTCTTTCATTGATTTGCTTTGTTTTGCTTGGGTGCTTTTATTAGTAGTTTCAAAACAACAAATTAATTGTCATGAGTTATATTTTCAGTTTATGATCAAGACAAGGATTCATATTGCTTTTCTTTAAAAGACTAGCTTCCCATTTTCTCAAATACAACCTCAATATTCTCATTTTGAGGTTCTAACATGTCAGGGGAAAATTAATTTAGAAATAAACACTCTTACCAATTTTATCTTTTGTATTTTGATGCACTCTGGTTGAATCACTTTTAGTTTACAACAGGACCAGAACATGGTTAAACCACTGGTAGTATAGATTAGAAATAAAGTTGGAACATCTTGATTGCAGAGGGGTTTTACAAAGCACTATCTCTAACAAACCCAAACCCTGAGTAGTAGACCTGAAACTTACAAATGGCAATATTTTATTGAGAATGTAGGTAATATTTTTCAGAGGAGAAAAAATATTCTCTTTGATGTTCTCTGAAACAATGATACATTATTTTTTACATTCAGTTACTTTCTGAAATCTAATTTTTGGTGCCTGATGATGTGTTGACCATATCAGTACCTCTCTGTTTCTTTTATCAACATAAACTATTGGGCAAGTGCTTGCTTCAGAGGCTGTAAAGCTCATTTGTCATGCCCCTGGAAGGGTCCCGTCTATATTTCAGGGGATAGGAGGTAGATGGGGAGGAAACTAGTCCAGGTGGGTGGGTGGCAGTGTGGAACATTTGTGTGTGAATGCAGAACCTCAGCCCAGCTTATAAATTATCCCCTGGGTCTTGTAGATAAACACAGACTTCTATGGTGACATCGGCTGGGAAAGGCAAACACTTGCCGACGATTGTAGGCTAATCCTTCAGGACACTAATTGCCAGAAAACCAAGGAAGCATTATTTTAGGAACAGCTTGTTTCACTTTGTGAAGGGGAAAAACAGTGCACTGGATTTAGTTTTGTTTGCAGAACTCTACCCCCGCCTTCTGCGCCCTGTCTCAGATTTTAAAGATTTACCTTCATTATTGTTATTGTTGTTGGGGCCTTTTTTTTTTTTTTCTGGCCTTGCTTTTTGTTTCACTCTGCTGCCTCTGTAAAGTTTTGTGAAAATGCAACTTAGTTTTCATTTGCATGAATGTACACATAAATAGGTATGTGGTTTTTATACCACTAGCTATTTAAAAGTCTGGTTTTAAAGTCACCAACTTCTTTTCGGATGAATTATTTATGAAAGGTGATGCTTTGCAAAGAATGTATTTTTCATTCATTCCTTCAAGTCATTTTGGAAACTGGCAAAAAATCCTAAAGACACTGCCCCACTAGGGAAAATCCCCAGCCAAACAAAATCAGAACCTCATTGCCAAGGTTTTAATTTACTGGCATTTCTTACTTTAGCCTGGAGAAGAGGAGACGGAGGGGAGACCTCATTGCAGTTACAACTTCCTCATGAGGGGAAGAGGAGGGACAGGCACTGATCTCTTCATTTTCATGACCAGACAGGACTTGAGGAAATAGCATGAAATTGGAACAGAGGAGGGTTAGGTTGGGTATCAGGAGAAGGCTCTTCCCACAGAGGGTGATGGGCACTGACTGGGCTCCCCAGGGAATGCGCACAGCCCCAAGACTTCCAGAGCTCCAGGAGCACCTGGACAACACTCTCAGGCACAGGGTGGGATTGTTGGAGTGTCTGTTCAGGGCTAAGAGTTGGACTCAATGATTTTAGTGGGTCCGTTCCAGCTCAGAATATTCTGTGATTCTCCAGGATGCCTCTAGAAGCAATGGCACTTCCTTGACCTGAGCTCTGCTTGCCTCAGTTTGGCAGCCAAAGACAACAACGATCTGCATGTTTTTTTCCACGGTGCAGGTCACCAGTGTGTAAAATCTGGACCTGTCGAGGGCAGAAGTCCAAACAGGCTCGCATGGGGCTGGCATTTCACAACAGGCACAAGGAACCCAACCTGCCTGTTGGATTTGCACCAGACTAGGAGAGGGGCTGGTGGTCTGTGTTCTGTGGCCTCCCAGTCCAAGTCAAAACCTGCATGATGACATGGAAGGGTAAATAGTGCCACATAAATCCCACAAAAGCTTTGGAAACCTCAAAGGGGATAGAGCTGAGTGCACTGAAGAGCCAGAGTAGCAACCGCATGGATGGTGCTGAGGAAGATTTGGGTCAGTGAAGCAGGATGACGGCGAGGAATCCCCAAATAAGACCATTTCTTGCCAGCAAAATCCCCATATCCTTGCCTGCCTTTGGCACCATTGCCTGTTGTTTGTGTGCTTTGTGGGAGTAAAATTTATCCATGCTCTGAGGCCCAGAACTAAGTCTCTGCGCCACAAGCATCCTCCTGTAATTGTAAGGTTCATATATGCCCTTGTAGTGCTTATTAGTTTCCCATTAGTTTATGCCTCCCCATAATGTTATAAAGTTATAATGTTGCTTATTATTTGAGGTGCATTGTTGTTTAAGAATGGCAATCCTGGACTAGGATTTCCTTCTGCCAAGTAGTGTACTAACACAAAGAAGGAAAGATGTTTCCCAGGGAGCAATTTCATTTATGTGCTTTCTGAGGAAAACAAAAATGTAATTTAAGAACAGGAGGGAAATGTGTGGGTGGGCAAATAATGTGAATATTAGAGTTATGCATAAGGTTAAGAGCCAGAAGTAGCAGAGTGCTCCATATCCTCAGCACATGCGGCTCTGCCTTCTCAGGGTTTAGTTTTATTTGCTTTCCATTCCTTCTCCCAAAAGGTGGGTGACCTGTCAGTGTTTAACTGCTCTTATCCTTTGATTTGCTGTTGTTGTTGTTGTTGTAGGGGTTTTATTCTATTTTTTTCCCTCTTTGCTTAACTTTTCTGGTGTTTCCTGTGAGATCAAGTGTAACTGAGAAGTCAGATCCTCTTTTTCTTCCATGTGTTTCGCTCTGGTTTTAATATGACAAACGTATGCCTCCTCTGGAAATGGTATCCATGCTGCAGAGTAATTATTTAGTGAATGGTGGATCCAGTTCATGTTGGCAAGGATCAGATTAATCATTATTAATCATGACCCCTCCGACAGTAACCTCATCCTTTGCCTAAGTGCTGCTCTTTATTAAGAAGTAAAAGCTATTAGAGAATGGCTGAGCCACTGCTTTCGTTGCACCAGCACAGGGCTCAGGACTTCTGGCAGGAGGCAGAGGAACTCAGTTCAAAGTTAAAAATAGATGCACATGGTCCACGTTCCAGAAATTAAATAGGCAGCTTCCCCTGTGGGTGCTTTGGCCTCATCTCTGTGTCCTCCTTTCCCCTGAAGTCTCACGAGATTTTGACTCTTTCCAAAGGCTGAATTCGGTGATAGGGATTAAATAATCTCTCTGAGACTTTTTTTGTTTGTCTGCTGATTTTTTTTTTCTTTTTAAACTGAAGTAGATGCCAGTATAATCTAATCCATGTGCAGTCCTTGCAAGGATAAGATTTTGAGGTCCTTTTTAAGATCCTGGTTGCAGCAGGTTTCAACTGCTGGTGAGACTAACTAGGAGCTTAGCTCCCTGGGACTCCAGTAGCAAGCAGAGTGAAAATCAAGCACCTTTTTGAGGACTTCTAGTTTCCATGAAGAAACACAGTACAGCTGAGGTGAGGCATGCAGGGATATTCATCTTGTGCAAAAGAGTTGTGAGAAGTTGAACTTTTCAAGTCCCTGGACTGGGGTTTGCAGACTTACATATATACATATATATGTCAGAACAGAACTTTCTGACACCAGAGACTTGCTGAGAGTAAACAGTAGTTTAATTCATAATTATTCTGGTTTCCCTAGGAGTTACAGGTTCTTTTTAAGAAGGTGAGACAGTGCTCTCCCTTGATGTTGTCATTGTTTCAGCAAAAGCACAATGACTTAAGCACCGGATTGAAACCAATATCCACAGCCTTCCCACCCCACAAAGTCCATCTTAATTGCTTTTCAAAATGTTTTCACTGACTGTGTGGAATTCCAGGACAAAATCCTTTAGGAGAGAAAAGGAAAGAAAAACATCTTTTGTCTCCATCTAGCCCTTCATTACCTGGCTGCTAGCAGTAGAAAATTGGAACAAACGTGCCACAGTCTTTTGATCTTTGCCAAAGTTGTTGTGGGAATAACACTGTTTAATGGCTGAAGGAAATTATAGAAGAATAAAAGTAACAGCAAAGATTAAGAAACCAATACAAATTTTCTGGTAAACTGCTGTCAAATTTTACATGTTCAGGGCTACTGATAATTTCCCATCTTAAAAAAACCAGGGTGGGAGTTTTCAGGGGAGGAGGGTAAAAAGTGTATAAATAAACCCACCTCTTTAAATAGCTAACTGGCCTGGCCTGAATTGTGTCAGAGCTAAGATCCTTTGGCAGCCAACACTGTAATATCTGCCGAGGGTGTAGCAGAGGACTGAGACCAAATTTTGGAGAATCTGCCTTAGCCTTGCTGGCTCTCCCTTGCATTCTCCCACTTATTAGCAAGAAATGCACTGAGGCATGAAATGAAGGAGTGCAAAGGCTCCTGTACTTCGTCTGAGCAAATCTGGATCACACCCCCTCAAGTTAATGTTTCTCTCCACTAAAAGAAATAAGAGTAATAAAAATAAATGAAAGCATTGTCTAACTTGGAATTACAGGGGTGGAATGAAGCAGGAGGAGAGAATTGGGGGAATGAAGGCATGTTGTCTACCATCTCCTGTGCCCAGGTTTATGGCAGAGCTTGAATCTCTGCTTGGAAAAAAAAAAAAAAAAAGTTGGATTTTGCACAGGTTACAAGAAGCTAAAACAAGAAGTAAAAAACAAGGAGAGAGGCTGTTAAATGTCTGAGGTGTCTGGGCAGTGAAGTACTCTTAAAATACTTTGTTGATTGAATAAAGCAGGGTAGAAGATGATACAGAGAATTTGGAACTATAGGAAAGTGTCCTAGAGTCCCTTGAGAACTCACAGAAGTGTTATATATAGCACCACTGATAAACACATCCTTTTTGGCACTGGTGCCTATTAAAAACAATCCTTATACCTCTGTTGTTATGCTCATCTAATCAATTAAATTTTTAATTTTCAAAATACTCACATAATACTTGTGCATCTTGTTCTTCCTGCCACACCAGAGTGTTTCCTCCCACCAGGACACAGGTGTTGGACTTAGCAAAATGTTCTTTCCTTATCCATTCACTTGCTGCTGGTGGTGTTCTAAGAAGAAAATATTTTCACTTGGTAAACCAAAATGCTGCAAAAAATTTAATCTCAGAAAGATTTTCTAAAAGCTGGAAACCTCTCAGTGGAATCTGTCTGGGAACAAGAGAGTTTTGAACAACAGATTCCCCAGCTGCCTTTTCTCTGACCTCCCAACTTCATACGGCACTTGTGTCCTGGTAATTGCTGGATCTAGGGCAGAACATCTTCATTCCTGGTGGCTGCGAAGCTTTTTTAGTTTCATTCATCTCTTGGGTGGAATTGAAGCAGTTGTGAAGCGGAAGCTGGGTGGATAAGTCCCCATTCTTTGGATTTATGTAAGTTTTGGAGGGATAATATTGTGAAAGAAACTTCCTAAATGTAAACCTCTGAACAAAAGAAATTGAGGTTATGGATGTCCTTTGCAAGTTCAGCTGCTGTAGGTTTGTCTTGCAGTGGGTTACACCTCCCTTCACACAATGCAATTGGTAAGTTGACATTTCTAACGACCTTTTATAATCACCTATTTCCTTTTCTCACTCATTTTATGAATAGTCTTGTACTCACTTCAAGGGTTTTCCACCTTGTGGAAAACTTACTGTTCATATTAATTTCAGAGTGGGTTGGGCTTCCTGTAAAGTGTAGCACAGTGTAGACTGAAGTTCAATCGAACCTTTCCTTTCTACAGGAAAAGGGAGACCAAAAAACTCATAGTGCCCTTTTTTTTTTTGTTGCAGCAAAGGCTTCAGAAGTGCAGTCAGCAAATCGCCTTTTTTCTTTTTCTTTTGAGGCAGTTCTGAATGTGTGCGTTAACACAGTGCCCTGCCCCTATTCAAGACGTAAAGATTGGGGCTCTGACCTTTTCTAGTGAGTGATGATCCCATGGCACTTTCCCTCCTGAGCTGGAGCTGGTGATGATGTTTTGTCCGGGCTCTCATTCAGGATATGCTTTCTGCCAACTTTATTTGACCCTCTGCCTTCAGTGGGACATATCATTCTTGACTTCCTGCCCTAAATTGCTGTGTACTGCCACCCTGCATTGATGGGTCCTTTGTTCCACCTTGGAGGAAGGTTCATTTTGGTGGTGGACAGAGGGAAGCCGTACGGTTTTGAAAAGTAATTTGAGAGCCCACTGAATGAAAAGTGTTGCTCACATGAAAAAATATTATTGTTATCAATTGTCGTCCTCGGCCTCAAATGCTGAATTTGAAAGGGTCATTTATACTCCTCAAAGGCAAACACACAGCAGTGTGTTAAAAGAGAGCTACAGCAGCCAGAGAAAATGCTGTCTCATGGAACTTGGGCTCTGAAATCCCAGGGAACATTAATAACTATTTTGTTGTTTTCACTGATCTCTCTACATGGATGGGGAGGGAAAGAATGATCCCATACCCTCTGCCTTAGCAGCTTGCCTGCTGTCAGGAGGTTCAGCCAGGGCAGGGACAACATGCAGATGGATGAGGAAAAGGCCTCGGTGAAGATTTGGACTTTTCCATTTGATTACGATATAGGAAGGACCATTTTTCCTTATTATTCTCTGATATTCTGGCTGTTTTTCATGGAACCACAGAATCATAGAATGTTAAGGGGTTGGAATGGATCTTAAAGCCCCTCCCTGCCATGGACAGGAACACCTCCCACTAGACCAGGTTCCTCAAAGCTTTATCCAACTTGTCTTTGAGCACTGCCAGGGTTGGGGCATCCACAACCTCCCTGGGCAACTTATCCCAACATTCCACCAGCTTCACAATAAAAATAGTCTTCCTAAATTCCTAACCTAAATTCCTCCTCTTACAGCTTGTACCCTTTAGTCCTTGTCCTGTCCCTGCAGTTCCTGAAGAGTCCCTGCCCAGCCTTCATCTAGGCCCCCTTCACACACTGGAAGGTTGCTCTGAGGTCTCCACGGAACCTTCTCTTCTCCAGGCTGAACAGCCCCACCTTTGGGAGTGTCTTTCCCACTCTGTCCTGTTCCCGTTTCCCCTCAGCAGATTCCAACATGTGAAGACACCACGACAGGGTCAGCCTCAGCCTCAGACAGCCCCCTTTTAGATGACAGGTGCCACGTGAATCCAGATCCCATCTCCTCTGAGGTTCGTGCAAACCGAGCGGACTGCTCAGAGCCGCTGAGAGCTGCGAGGTGCAAGGGAAGTGCAAAGGCTTTGTGGAGGGTGGCAGATGGAGAGAAGGACCTGCCTGTTGGTTGGAGGGCTGTGCACGGAGCTTTGTGGAGCACTTCACGCCTGTCTCAGTCAGCACGGGTGCAAAATGCAACCCAAGCAGAATGGTGGCAGGTTGCACCCTCCTTTTACTGACATTGTACCAGAGTCAATGTCAAGACGATGAAATTCAGGTCCTATATTTCAGCAGGTCATCTGTCTGGAATTGTATCCAATATGTTTGCTCTGCATTCGGCAAATATTTGGTTCTGACACTGGTTATTCATGGAAAATGTATTCACTTAAATTTTCCATCAGCTCGGGCTCTTCAGGAGCTTGTTCTGCTATGGGGTTGACCACAGTGACAGGAACATTTTTGCATTGCTCCATCTAAATAGGCCTTTGTTCCTTATGTCCTTTTATTCCTTGCTAAATCCCACTTCATGGGTTTCTTGTTCTTGCATATGAGTGTGGTTCAGTCAGTGACAGTAGATACACGTGTACCTCAGCTTTAAAGTCTCCTTATATAGGTCAAAATCAGTTTTTAAAACATTACCTCCTGGAAGCCACTCAGAAAGCTCTGTCAAATAGAACTGTAACCAAAGTGGTCTTTGTAGAGGAAAAAAAAAATCCCTCGTGCAGGGGAGAAATCATTCAAGCTGTAGTTTGAAAGTCTTTAAAGCAGGTGGAAAAAGAAGAGGTTCTGCGCCTATGGAGTCAGCTCACCCTTCAGAGATGCTCAGTCTGTCACAGGTTTCCCACACAACCAGTGGTGATTTAATTCCTGCAAAACCTCAGCTCCCTTATAAAGGAAGCAGTGAAAGCAACACTGCTATCCTTCATGTTAAAGACTGGGGAGTACTTGGATATTGGTGTGGGGTAGGACTTGCCTGAGGTAGGTTTAACTCTAGCTTGGAATATAGTATGGCTCCTACTAGCCTCATGACAGAGGGATGTTTCATTCTTTTTCTTTTTATGTAGTGTCTTAAAAAGAAACAGACAAAATTGTGATCTGAAGTAGGGAGAAAGGGGAAAAAAAAAAAAAAAGAAACCAACCCAAAAAGCCGTATGATTCGCTGCAGGACTAAATCCCCTTGGCAACTGGTCCCATCCTGGAGAATATATTCACAGCTGGGTTATAAACCCTCAGAACTAGCCAACATAACCTTAACTAACACAACATTACTAAGGCACTGCTGTAATAGGATCATTCTGCTATGGCTCCTGGGCATGTTTTAAGTGTCATCAATTTAGTCTACAACTGGAGGCTGTTAAGTGCAAAACCATTTTAGCAACTGCATCTTACATGCAGGAATGATTGAATATTAATGGCTTTTCTTTTGTTGAGGAAAAACACAGAGAGGAAAGTGAAAATCCACAGGAAATCTCACTGTCTGTCCTCAAGTAGTGAAGTTCATTTTAGGAGGACAGCAGGATCAATCTAGCAGCTGAGTATTAGAGTAGGTGGCCAGGAAATTGGCTCTCATTCTCCAGCACTGATCTCCTGTATAAACTCAGCCAAGTTATTTCACCTTAGTTTTTCTTCTCAGCCTTATCTCTCTGAGGATGTGAGTTATTTGACAGAGTAGTTATTTCACTCCCTTGTTGGAATGAGTTAGACTCCACCTGCACAACACTGAGAACAAATAGGAAAAAGCTATGAGGGATGTGTCTCAGTGTTTTGTCTCACCAAAGATGCCCATCTTGGCTATTTTGGTAGTTGGTGTTAAGCGCTTTGAAAAGGGCTCAAAATGTTTTGCAGCTGAGTGGGAAATGTGTTTGCCTCACCTCAAAGCTGGGGTCAGAATAGATGATAAAATTAACTTTCCCAACGCTTTGTGCTCCTCAGTACTCACTGAGCTGCTCGATCTTTTACCAGGTCATGTGCTGGTCACAGGAAAACAGAAGTTTCCATTTGGATATGGATATTTATTTTGTCTATATATATATATATATATATATATAGTGGGGCCAGGCTTGTGTAAGTATCCTGAGGCTGCCTAAATATCTTTGTGAACAAGGTGACAAGGAGATGGTAACCATTTTCCACAAACTTTGCACTGCCTGGTGCTGCAGGGTCAGACCTTTTGCAGGATTTTTGCAGGATTTTTGTGGTTTGACTTTAGATGACTGCCTGAGTGAGGTGTTGTCAAGGCATCCAGGTCTCCCTGCACTGACACTGTTGGGAATGGAGGCTCTGAGTTGAACACTGTCTATCTCAATAAGGAAATTAATTGAAATCTCTCTCTCAGCATCCTCCCAGGAGGTCAATGGTTGTGCTTAGAAAACAAGGGAATGAATGACTATCATGATACCTGACGAGTAACAGCCTGCAAAAGCTTTTATATTCTCTTTTTATCATTATCAAATCATGCTGAAGAGGCTGCAAGGTGAAGAAACTCTCAAGCTGCATTTCCAAGAAGCTGTTAGGATGAAGACAGGGCATTTCAAAATCAATACTGAAGCTTGCGATCCAAAGAGCAAAAGGGAGAGTCATTTATAAGCTGCTTTACTTCTCATTTCTAATTCCCCATATTCATAACTTAAGCCCTGTCATTTGGATTTATCCTCTGTGGTCTGCAGTGACACCAGGAAAAAGTCCTTCTTTTTAATTCTGTGGCAAAAAAATAACAACGCTGCAGGGTAGGATCATATTCCCACAGAAGTTTAGGGCTTAAATGTTTCATGTTGGGCACCAGATTTTGCCATTTTCTGCCCCTCCCGATATTCCCCCTCCTCCTTCGTCTACTGTTATCCATCAATCATCCTCTTTCCTAGAGGCTAGGATACAAACAGTGTAATCCCAGGGAGAAGGGATACTGATAGAGCCAATCCTGCACATGGCTATTGCTCTGTCCTTGGAGATGCCATTGCTAAATCTAATGGCAGGATTTTGCAGATGGGACTGTTTCAGCTGGGCTGGAGAAAGCAAAAGGGGCACTAATCTAAGAACCCAACTTTGCCATTGCTGGCAGATCTGTTCTATCTCCTTCCACTTCTCCTATTTTAAGTGGCTTTCTAAACTTCTCTTTCCTTTATTACTTCTTGGTTTGTCTTATCTTGGCACTTACAGCATCATAAACATTTCCCTCACTGGTAATATTTTTAATTATGACCTGGAAATGAACCTCAGGCCTGAGTCAGCCAACCCAGCTGAACAATTCAAAACACATAAAGGTTTGGTGTTGAATGAAGTAATTATTTTTAAATAAGGAAGGATACCTATACAGGCTGTTGTTTGGAGAAAATACCACAACCTCAAATGCTATTCCATTTAGAGGCCTTCAGAAGGGGTGCTGGGGTTTGTTGGGGTTTTCTTTGGTTTGGATGTCAGAAATGTGTTTATAGGAGGTGATGTTACTCATCCCTGGAAAAATTCCAACATGTATATTGAGGAGGAGCTGCTGAACAATGGTTGACTTCTGCAAAGTCCAGGCAGCCAGTGACAGGTTGTTCCAGCAGCACAGTCCAGTATTTCTTGAATCAGACTTGAGATCACATTATATTCTTCTGGCAAATTTGGGAACGGCCTTTGGTGGGAACCCAGCATTCTGTCTCATCTGCTAAGCCCTTAATAAACCCCACTATTACTTTTTCTAACATCCCTCTGGACTTTGAATTACAGTGCAGTGAACATAACACACGTGAGTAAGAGCTTAAGGTCTTTCTCACTTGGGTGGTCCTGTTAAAAAGACCAGGTTTGCTGTCTTGGCTCCAGAGCCATTCCAAACACCACTGCTATTTTTCTTCCCCGAGCATTTCTTTCACCTGCCTTTTTTTCTTCTTCTCTTTTTCCATGCCAAATCTATTAATATGTGCTTTAACCAGTTAACTTTGGAACCAAAATATTAACTGCATAAGAGGCAGGTTTATAAAATATGTATCGGAGCAGGGAATATAAAATGCCCCCATTTTGTAGCAGAAAAAATGTATAAAGTGCTGAGTGAAAACTGAGAAGGACCCAACTTAAATCTTTGAAAATCAGTGCCAGTTCCTATGCGCTGTGTTTATTTTGACTTGGAAGGCTCAATCCAGCCCGGATGAGGTCATTTGGTTGGGAGCACACGTGTCCGTGCAGGGCCAGGAGGAGGGAACCCTGCAGGATGCTCCGGCTCCAAGGTGTTGAGCTGCCAGGGAGCAGCGGTGGGAGCAGGGCAGGCAGATCATCTGTGTGTTGATCCTGGCATCAGAACATAACTCTGGGATAGAGGTGTTGCAATGCTTAAGTTGATTTCTTTTTAAGGTGGGCGGGACAGTGTAGCTTTTGTGTCCTCAGCTGTTTGCTGGATGGGGTAAGTAGAGACAAAGCTGGACGTGCTCTAATAATCTGGGGCAAGGGAGTATATTTAGGTAGGGGTGTCTTTCGTTACTTGTTCATATGACTTCACACAGCAGAGAGCCTGTTATTTTGTTTGCCCAGCACTATCTTCAAGCTTGTCGTGTTTAACCCTTGCCCCCTCAGCACCTGATACCTGCTCAGCACCATTTTACTTTCTCCTCCCTCTGTTCCTTTGTCTTCCCTTTCTCATCTCACCAACCACGATTAGTAGCCCAGCCATTTGTGTCTGCGAAATGTCACTTTTTTCTCTCGGAGCTCCATCTCTGCTCCTCGCTGCTCCACCCCAGCAGGTGGGGAATGCCCTGCGCCCTCCCCAAGAAGCCTTGTCCAACCTGGCGCCCCTCTCTCCACCTCGCTGCCAGCAGCCTGTTTGCCAACACTTTGCACGAGGAAGCTGCCTCTATAAAAATAAACCGTGCTGAAATCTGAGAGAGAAACCACGCCAGCCTCACACTTCATTATTGGGAATGTCAACTTATTTGATTTCCATTTGCAAACAGTAGCCTGCATATGTTCCTCACCATGTACCCCGTCTCCCTATGCCTTATTCTGTGAAAATTCAGGTTCCCCATGCATGTTGCTAAGTTGGCTTTGTGGTTTGCTTGCTCTGGGCCACAGACACCCCTGCTTCACAATTAAAGTGTGGAAAAAGCCTGTTAAGTCACTGATTTAATTGCCTGGTTACTCACTGCTAACACAAGGTTGCCATCTGCAACAGGCTTGAGTCTCTTCTCCCACCTCCTCTACCTTTATAAGATTTTACTCCTCGCAGCTGGCTTTTATTGCTGATTTACAGCAGAAAAAGCCGGCAGAGACAGACCTGTATTTCCTGTTTTTAACCCCAATGTGCACTGCCATATGGGCATTGGATGGGAGGGCTGGACATGCAGACAACACACTCCTGCACCTCCAGCATTGCCTGGCTGTTATGGTGTCTGCCTGGGTTGAGGATTTGGGATGAAATTCGATTTTCCAGGAGAGGTCTCGACTAAAAAAGAACAAAAAAAAAGGAAAATGTTGAAAGGGGGGAAGTAAAACAAACCAAGCTTTATATCAGCAGGGTAAACACTGCCTTGCTGCCCTCAAAACCCAAAACCCTGAGCTGCAGGTCCATGTCTCCATTTTGCAGAGGGATGAGCCCTCAGATAGGTCCTACAAGTGCTGGCAGCAACAAGGGGCCCCCAGGAAGGCTCGGGAAGGGGGGGATGTACCCAGAGCTTGAGGAGGAGCTGCCTGTATTGACTTTCACTCGATTTACTGGAGCAATTGAGTTTGTCAGTGAAATGTGAGAGGGGCTCAATCAGCTGTCACACTGAGACACTCCTGTCACTACTGTCAATAGCTTCGAGTTTCTGATCCTTTCTCAGATTAGCTCTGTGCCAGAACATCAAATGAAAAGCTGTTTGGGGCATGAGGAGGGGAGAAACTCTAAGCAGTTATCTAGGAATCAGTTTACAGACTTCAAAGCACTGCCAGGTTTATTCTGATGGCCTGTAGCAATGTGCTGGGGTCCTTAATGCATTTGGAGTGTAATGTAGACTCTCCTCTTCAGCCCCATGTTCACTCATGGACTGGGAGGCAGGGATGGGAGAAAAAGGAAGGTATGTCTCCCAGTGAACCCGAATGGCATGCAAATGGCCTGCCTCCTCTGGAGGAACTGCTCTTTAGCTTGATGGAATAAGTTGCTTTTCTTACCTTTCATCCTGAAGGACTCCTCTGTGTTTCTCTCGGCACTAAATGGAGAATTTTTCTGGTAGGGCTGGGTTGTGTAAAGGCATCAGCACCAACAATAGGGTGGGAGTGAAAAGAAGTGGGGCAGGTTTGCCATGCAGGAAGGATGAAGGGAGAGGGAGGGAGGTTTAGCTAGCCCATCTGAGCAGTTTTTAGCAGTCCTTGAGCCTGCGTCTTTCTATTTCCATAACATGGCAAGAAGTTTGTAGTCCATGAAGTTCTTCCAAGAATTTTTCCTTGAAGTTTCACTGGTTAGATATGAGACAGCTTTTCTGAGAATCTTTCCATCATGAGATATGTCAGTATGTACGAATGAATGAATGAATGAATTTGTCCCGATTTGTAGGCAGAATAAGCCATCAGGAGACTTTTTCTTAAAAAAAAGTGCTTCAGGGATTTGAGAACTCTCTTTTCTCTCACTGAAACAGCTTATGGCAAGGTGAACTCACCCATTTGCACAGAAGCCAAGAGGGTAATGTTAATCCTATTAGAAAAATAATCTACCACCAAAAAATAATAATAGTAGGGGTGGAGAAGGAATCCTTTTGAGGCCAATTCATTGAGTAATTCCTGTGAATTTACTCTTTTCTTCTCAGGGTTGTGATGCTAAACGTTTTGTTATCAATACATGAATTATAAAGATTGCTATTTTCCTTTCACATTCCTAAAGAAATTAAAGAAGGGAAAAGCCACATTCTAATATTATTGCTAGAGGGTTTTGTCCTTTAGAGAATTCTTCTGGGTTTTGATAAATGTTGTCTCAGAGTGAGGCAGTGTCCATAGAGAAGGTTATCCATGCACAGCACCAATCTAGATCTTTCCCTTGAATGTAATTTAAAAATTTCTGGGTTTTGCCTTGTTACCCAAATCCATTATCAGGTTTCTTTCAACTTCAAAACATCAAAAATTTCATCTGCTCCTCATTCAAGATCACCGCTATCCTTCCGAAGTAGAAACTGCAACTACACTCCACTGATTAATATATAAGTAACTCTCTGTCCAGAACAGAGATTGCTCAAAAAACCTCAAAACCAGTCCAGTTCAAAGTGTGATCCTTGATACCAGAGGGAACCCTGCTTGATTCTCTTACTTTCATGAATGTGAAAAGGCCATGGAGAAGTATGGGAAAGATATCAGAAAGGAGAAAAAAAAAACCACCACATTCTACTTGTAGAGTATTTCATAACGAATGCTGGATACATACCTTTCCTTGACCTTTTCCTTAGATTAGTGGTATAGGCAGCTGTTGTGCTTGTATTACACATTCCAGTGCAGGGCCTCAATCCCCAGCAAGGTAGAGGGAGTGTGTGTGTGTGTACACGTGTGTGTGCTTGTTACTCATCCTGTTAACCAAAGGTCTTCCATGTTGGTTTTAGCTCTTTCTGGGTTTTTTTTTCAGTTTCCAAGGGGAGGTGTGGCTGTTTGTGCACTTTGTTTATGTTCACAGGGTGACAGGAAACCTAAGAGCTTTTAGTGAATTCAGATATACTCTGGAAGAGGTGTGAATCTCCAGCCATTTGGGTTTAAAAGCTTTCATTAAGTCTGAGAATAAAGGAAGAAAATAAACATCTCTCTGCTTTTTAGCTGCAGGGGGATGGAAGGTTCTCAGCCTGTGGGCCCCCAGAATGGATGCCTACAAAGGGAGAAATTAGAAGAGAGATAAAAAAGGCCGGAATTGCGGAAAAAAAAAATAATTTGAGAGTTCTGTTTAAATTGTATTTGGTCCTCATTTTACCGGGTCCCCATTGAGCAGTTGGCCTTGGTAAAACCCTGATGGAGCAGAGCGAGCCCATCACGCACAGAATGGGCTTCATGGGATGATGTCTCTAACAAAGGCACGGAGGCGGCTCTAACAAAGGCATGAAGGCAGCTCTAACGACTCTGGCTAATTGCATCCACCCCCGCAGAAAGGGACGCTGCCAGAGGATGCGCTCAGCCCCTCCGTGCTTGACCTCCCTCGCCTGGGAAGCCAGATGGGCAATGGCCACCGCGGGCAGATGCTGCCGCCAGCGCGGAGATGGGCGCGTGTCTGCTCTGTGTCACCGCAGGAGGGGTTTGGTGTCACCCAGCCAAGGCCTGGCCAGTGCAAATGCTGTCTCATGACATAGAGCGAGAGGGGTTATCATCCAGTCTAAAGCTTCCCCTGCCTCTGCGCATCTGTGGCTCCTTGGGGCAGGTACTTCCCTCGCATCGCGTGTTTGTGCAGTGCCTAATTGCAGATGCGAGGGTAATATAAATAATAAGGTTAAAAGTCACTCTTCTTGAGGGGAGGTGAAAAGGGAACGGAAACGGAGCCGCTACTCAGCTTCCCGGCTTTTCCTGGAGTCAAAAAGAGAGTGCAAAGGGTATTGCAGGATATGTCGGAGTATTTAGTCTTGAATCATTTGCCATCCTGTTTTCATTCCCTTGCAGATATATTTCAAAGAAAGTGTTTAGATGGAGCTGATGACCTCTCTTATAGCTGAGGTTGCCTGTCACTTCCTATGATAAGTCCCTCATTTGATTGTTTGGGCTGTGGCAACTCCCAGCGTTTGAGCTGAAACCTTCCCTCGTGTGCGCCAGACTCCCACCGAGCTCATTTCAGAGGAGGGGGATTTTCAGTGCACTGCTAAAGCCATGCTGCCTTTTATCATTTGGGATGGGGATTCCTAGTTTTTCATCTTTCGGTCTTTAAAAAGCTCATACCAGGTATGCCATTGTTCACCAGTCCTTAAAAGTGAGGGTAAGCTGTGAGATGAAGTGGTCCCACACGCTGGGCACTACCCAGGGTGCTGCCTCCAATCCTCCCTAGCATGAGCTTTCCCTGAGAAGCAGTGGCAGTCCAGCTGTCCTTATCCTGGAGAAAAGAAGGATCAGGGAGATCTTGTTGCTCTCTGCCTGGAAGGAGGGGGTGGCCAGGTGGGGTTGGGTTCTGCTCCCAGGGAGCAGGCGACAAGACAAGAAGAAATGGCCTCAGGTTGCACCAAGAGAGGTTTAGATCAGATATTAGAAAAAAGTTCTTCACTGAAAGGGTTGTCCAGCCCTGGCACAGCTGCCCAGGGCAGTAGTGGAGTCCCCATCCCTGGAGGGATTTAAAAACCATGTAGATGTGGCACCTGGGGACATGGGCTGGTGGTGGCCTTGGCAGTGCTGGATTAACAGTTGGGCTCAATGATCTAAGAGATCTATCCCAACATAAATGATTCTGTGACTCCGTCTGCATAATGGGCTGTGTCAGCGTGAGCTGAAAGTAAAGCCCAACCTTAATCATTCTATGACCATTCCAGCAACAGCAATATCATGGAAAAAAAACCAAATTAGTAGGAAAGGCAACAAGAAAGTTGCAATTTGAGGACATCAGAGGACTTGAAGGCTTTATGTGTTGCATTGTTAGCAGACACAATTGCAGGTCGTAGTGATGTCCTCCCAGGGGCGTGTTTAGGTTTTCCCTTACCTTCCAGGGATTTCAAGTGGTGATAAAGCAGCACTGTGAAACAATTTTCTGGAAGAGTAAGTTATCCATTTGTGTTGCTGGTTTTTATTCTGTTGGTTTGTTAATGTGTTTGTTTTTAATGTGCGTAGGATTACATGAAAGCTCTTGTGTTTTTTCAGTACTCATAATTTTACTGTTGATTCATTAGCAACCAATTGCCAGAAGAGAAAGCCACTGGGTCCATGGACAGGTATAGCAATTCCAGAAATTATTTGTGTGTCAGCAGTCTGAATATGGCCACTATTCGGTTTTGATGGCACCATCTGTGTCTTACAGAAGTTACACTTAGTTGCTGGGCATTACAAGTAAATAGTAATTTACTCAAAATAAAAACTAGTATTTCTCCTGACCTGTATTTCTCCAGACCTTGTACAGTGGCATCTCAGTTGGAAAAGGGCCCTTGCTTTTCTTCTCTAACAATGAGGTTATTTTTTTCGTTCTCATTTTCACTTTTCCTTATCTACTCAAGATGATGAGCCAAATTGTTTCCTGCTTAAATCTGGTCTTTGCTGTCCCACTGAAAACCATTTTGAACTCTATTTCTCTCCAGCATTGCTGAGTCATCCTGGAGCTTGGCTCTGAGTTCCTCATCTGATAAGAGGCAGTAGAGGAACTTCCTAATTTCAGAGACTGGTGCCAGGAGAAATCCATTAGCAATCATGATAAGAGATTCCAGTTATTCCAACAATTCAGGCTTTATAGCTATCGGAAACAAAGCTTGCATGAACATATTTATGTACATATGTGATTTTTCCTATGAGATTTAAGACTAAAAGTGAATGAACTTTAATTTTTCTCTTGAATAATGTAGTTATCCAATGAGTGTTAGAATTTTCATTCACCATTATTTTACTTACTGCTGTGGAAAGGATGCTCACAGAAAAGCTTAAGTGAAGATGGTATCTTGTGCAGAAGAATCCATTTAGTTTCATGCCCAGCTGTTCCCTATTGGAGATGTGGACATCTCTTCCTCTGTCACTTCCCTCCTTCTTGCCATTTCCAGTGACATCCAAATTGTCTTTTGGTATCAGCTGCCATTTAACCATTAAATAAAAAGGTGATGGAGCACAGTTTCCATTTAGTTTCCACGCTCAATATGTAACAATGAAAACCTTCCATTCTTGTTCTGCCAAAATTCCTAATTTTCCTTATTCATTTCAGTTTGCCCAAGCATCAACATTTAAATCTTTACCTCCTGCATATATTATCCACTTAACACTCAGCTGGATCCAGGGGTGGAAGAAGAATTGGTTTGCATGGTCTGAGTTTTGGCTTGGGACCTCCAAAACCAGCTCTTGTGATTTTTAAGAGTGTTGTGATATGAGGTGTGCAGTGGTTTGAATCTTTCCCCCTTTTCCTTTTCTTTTTAAATTTTATTTTTTCTGCATTGGTATCAGTGCTTAAGGCTTAAATTATAAAGTCCCTGAAACTCTGAAGGCATGTAAATAGAATCTAATTTGTATCATTTTAATTCAGTGTTTTTAAGGAGCTTGACCCACAATCCTCAAAAATTTTGAATTTTGCAGTATTAGCAACTCTGGTTATAATGCTGCTGGTTGTGGCTAACATATAGGTATGATTTTTAATCCTAAATTGGGTATGATTCACTACCAAATAATTCTCTCTTCCATGTCAGCAGATGCAAGACACATCCCTTTTAAAAGCTTGGTCCTCTTCCTAAATCTGTGATACATATATTGACCCAATTCTCTGCTTCCTTCCAACACTCCCAAGACCAAATGTCTAAAAACGAAACTTTTTGCTTAGTGGTTCTGCTGACCTCACCTGATCTTTCCTATTACATAGAAATAGGGGGTTTGAACCATGTGGCTGTCTTTTCCTACAGAAAGAGAAAATTACATTTTCCATTCTTACATTCTTAAATGGCTATAAAAAAACCTGAACACCAGTCTGTAAGACACTATTTGCAGCAAGAATGACCTCAGATTTTTAAATTTTTTTCATCCAGTAGCTCCAAATGTACTTCCCTGGTTTGAAAATTGTGCTGACATTTGAATTGAGGTAAGCACAAAAGGGTCTTTCAATTTTCCTGCAGGATTCTGAAATAGTAGAAAGTACTGGAGTTGCATTTTAAAGATGTTATCTTCAGCAGTGAGGCTGACAAATCATCGCTTGACACAGGCAAGGGGACTGTAGATGCAATAAATTGAAAATTGATGGGAAACCCGCTACATTTGTGAGAATTAGCAGCAATTCAAATGATTTCTAAAAAAAAAAATCCCTGCCTGCTGAGGAGGCAACAGCCCCGCCAAGAGCAATGGAGCAGCCTCAAGCCAAGTGCTGACAAGACTTTCCTGATCTCCCCGTGACCCCCATTGCAGGAGGTGAGCTGGCAAGAGGAATTAGCAGGGAATGGGGGGGAGAAGATGGTTTGTTTGTTTCTTCTTGCTTGGAAAATGTGTGTGGCTGTCAGGGCCGATGTGTTTTTGTGACACTCGAGCTGCCGCTCCAGCACTGCTCCTTGTGGGCTACATACTCATCTTTTATCAGGAGGATGCTGGCGTGGTGAGAGACATCCTCTTCACAGAAAGTCAGCTCAGCATTGCTGCACAAGCATTTGGAGGGCTCGATTCCTTTTATTCCTCCTCTCTGAAGAACCCTTTGCCCAAATTTCCTTTTCTTTCCCTCCCCCCCCTCTTTTCTAAAGACTGAGAAATGCCTCAGGAATGCACTTGCTCTCTCTCCTTTCCCAGACTGGCTCTCCCAGTGATGTATTAATTAGCTGGAGCACTGCACGCTAACGAGCAACTGCAGGCTGATCTCGTTAAACATTAATGCTTAACTAGAAAAGCAAGAGCTGTTAAAGATACGCCACTCAATGTCATCCGTGTCCGAATGTAAAAGAAGTCAGGACTGAGCTGCTGGCACTTGTGTTTCCTGAGGGAGTGAGAAGGGACAAGTGGCACACTTCCCTTTTCCAGAGCCAGCCAGGAGCACCTTGACCACAGAGGAGGTTCCATGCTCCTCTGACTAACTTTAGCACAGAACCCAGCCCTTTTCCAGGGAGCAGCGCTCTCTCAGGGAATTAGATGGGCAAATTCTTGTGCCCACACTGCTTTTTCAGCCTTTTCCATACCTTGTTTTTAGTGGTCAGCTCCCAAAACCAGTGCAGATCTGTTCCTTACACATTATTTAACCACAAGCAAATGGTTCAGGCCTGTGTTTTCAAACATGAAAGTTTCATGTCAGGTAGTTACGCCTCAATAAAGTAATCCAAATTAGTGGTCGTCTTGATCATTATTGACTTTGCTGGATATTTTAAGCAACACCATTGGAAAATATTGACCTTATCACCACTTAGTTTCAGTTTACCCTTGGAGGAACTTGTTAGGGCAGCTCTTGATATCGGTGAGGCTTTGACTTTTCTCAGGGAAAATATCTCGACTACCTCATGAGAAGCTTTCAGAGTGTTTATTTGTTCATTAACCAGCTGGAAGTGCTGCTGATGAAAGTGGATCAAGCCTAAGCTTCCTGCCCAAGGAGCTCTTCTCTTCTCCAGGCACGTGCCGTTCCAGCCCAGCTGTCCACGAGCAGTTGCCGTCAGTGATTCTGCCCTTCCATTTGCATAGGCAAAAATGGGATTTTTTTTAATGCGCCGTCTTCAGGACTGTTACACGCAAATCAAACACAGAGTTTTGCATGAGTATCTACGCTCAACTTACCATGCAGTTACCTGGCACAGCCAGAGTACAGGATATATTTCAGGATCTGTAGCAGCCTCCTAACTTACTTTCTGCCTCCACCTTCTCTCCAGTGGAATAACAAAGACACAGCAGCCAGTATTTTTCCTCACCGTCCAGCTCTTTGCATTATGCAATTTGATTGCAATTGATAATTCATTAATCATTTCTTATCGTAGTTAATATTTACCCAGCTTGCTACTGTGCAGCAAGGGTGATGGGAGGGGCAGGAGCAGGGAAGTGAAAGATACAGCCAGAGAAGCACAAACTGTGTGGGAACACCAAGTCTTCAGAACCTGACTCTTTCCCCTTCCCTTCCCTTCCCTTCCCTTCCCTTCCCTTCCCTTCCCTTCCCTTCCCTTCCCTTCCCTTCCCTTCCCTTCCCTTCCCTTCCCTTCCCTTCCCTTCCCTTCCCTTCCCTTCCCTTCCCGTCCCTTCCCTTCCCTTCCCTTTCTCATGACAAACCCTCTTTAGATCATCATTGTGGCAGCTGCAGCCATATGGAAAAGGTATTTTTGTGAACCTCCGAGCAATGCCTTTTTCTCCCCGAGGAAGTGAAAGGGTTACTGCAGCCCTGTTGGGATTTTGTTGTTGTTGGGGATTTTTTCAGTCTCCTAGCGTGATGCTTCCTCAGCCTGTGCTTAAAAGCCACTGCACTTGATCTCCTCTCTAATAGTGTTAAGGCTGGAACTGGAGCTGCCTCTGCTGCCTGGTGCTCCTCCTGCCCATGTCTTCAGACATTATGTCACAGCTCCTGGGGCTGCTGCTGACTCCAGCCGGCCTCCCCGGGGGATGCAGAGCAGGTTCCCTTCCCCGTGGCAGCAGCAGTGCCCACATTTAAGAAGCTGTAGTGCTGAGCCGTGACTGCATTAGTTCTGCTACATTAGAACAGCAGCAAAGAGCTAAATTTAATTCGCTGACCTGTATACCGACACCTGAGGGCCACTAATTCACTGTCACGTACTCTCAGTGAGACCAGGCTCTTTAGTGTTCACGTTGTTTTTTTTTTTTTCACAAGAGGAGAGCCTTGCAAGGCAAATATTCATTTTCTAGGGCTGGAGAGAAATATCTCCTTCCAAGGATCATAGCAGGTCAGGATGACTCACTTTTGCCCATATCCACAAGGGATGGAAGATCACACACCTCTTTTTTTTATTTCTTTTTTTCCTTTGAAATGCATAAATTGATCCCTGTTCTGTCATTTTATGATTAGCAGCATCCATTAAAAAGTTGATTCACACTGATATATGAGTGGCCCTAAAACATTTATTCACCACAGGCTGTATTTGGACATTATTCAAGGGCTTTGAGCCTATTAGACTCTTCAGCCCTCTCTGTCTCCTCCAGTGATAGCATCAAGTCCTGTAGCAGCATTTGCTATGCAGTAACTTCCAAGAATCAAGCCTCGCCTGTGTTGTTTGTGCATGAAGACCCATTAGGCTAAATTAATCCCTAGGGTAAATGTACAGACTTCAACAGAATGTTATCAGGGATAAATTAGGCCTATTGATTTTTAATGAGGTTCTTACCTGAATAAAGAAAATAGAGTTTCTCTTCTGTTCTGGTCTGTTGTTCTGCTGCAAGCAGCACCAGCAGCATTTGCTTTGATCCTGAATTTTTAAACCTAGAAATTTTACATTTCTAAAAGGATTAGAAAACATTTTTCTTTCTCCCCGCTAAGTGTGAGCAATGCCATTGTGCAGAGGAATATATTTCCCAGAATTTACACATCTCCAAATATCTTTTTTCTGGAAACCAAGTGAATAGATTGTCAGAAAAATTACAGGCTTCCTGTATTTTAATGCTGACCTTCTCCTTCAGAGAGCACCCTCATCACAAGGGGTTTACTTCATGCTAATGAATTTCTAGAGAAATAATTTTGAGAAGTAAAAGTGATTTTTTGTTCTGTAGCTGTTCTGGCTGAGATAATTCATATCTGGCTGTTTCATGCCAAGGATTTCTTGTGTTACCCCATTGTCTGAGCTCTCAGGTGGATAATTTGGGGGTCACTCCACATCGCCAGTGGAGCCACGTCCACTGACCACCTGGTTAGCAGCATTGCTCTTGAAAATAGAAGGCTATGATAAATTCCACACTGTTTCCTTGGAGGTTGGTACATAGGAGGGTATGGAGATGCACAGCCAGGTGTCTGTCCTGGCAGGTGTCTTATCTGTCATTGCCTTCAGTGCCTCTGCTCTCCATGGGAAAATAGAGAAAGGAAATACTTTAAAATTAAGTCTTCATGCCCAGAGGTTTGGAAAGGAAGGAGGGACCTCAGGTTGTACCCAGGCTTCTCTGGGGAATCGCTGTGTTGCTTAGGCAATATTCTTGAAATTATTGTTGTCTTAGATTACATAGTAGGCAGAAATTGTTCCCTGTGAGTTTGGGCAGGCCCTGGCACAGGTGCCCAGAGCAGCTGTGGCTGTCCCTGGATCCCCAGCAGTGTCCAAGGCCAGGCTGGACAGAGCTTGGAGCAGCCTGGGATAGTGGAAGTTGTCCTTGCTCATGGCAGGGGGTGGAACAAGATGGTCTTTGAGGTCCTTCCAAGCCAAAGCATTCTGTGATTCTGAGAAATGACTCCACAATCAGGTTTTGGTTGATTTTACTGCAAGTGTTACTCCCCAAGGCACTGCCCCAGCTGAGGTCTGGGCCTGCAGGGATGGGAACATTTCTGTGGTTCATCGGTGGCATTCAGAAACAAGTAGGACCTGTGTCATCACAGCACCATGGTGCCATGCAAGGCTGCAGGAGCACATCCAGGTGCCCTTTTAGCTGTCACTTCACTCTATGTCCTCATGTGACCAAGGATGGTTTTTTTATAATTTGGACTACATATTTAAGGAAATTCTCCATTACACCCAAATCTCTCTGAAGGCACAAAATACTGGTTAATTTGCATCCTTTATAATGTTTAATTTAAACTTCTAGCTTTCAAAAATGAAGAAGCATTTGTTCATTTCCTAAAAACTATTAGCTATCTGTTGGGAATAGACTTTGTTTAATAAACGGTTGGCTCGGCTTTAACCACTGATCTAAATGGCAACATGTCTGCAGACTCTCAAGTCATCAGTTTGTATTCCCAAATGTACTTTGCTTGTGGAAGAAATATTTATATTTACTCAGAAATGCCAACCGAGGTTGTCTGTGCCCTTCTCGCACTCATGATGAAGACCAAGGGATTGAACACTGGCAGTACTAACTTCAGGTCCAAGTTGTACTTCTTGATTTTTTTTTTTTACTCATTTATTTTTCACTTTTTAATGTATTTTCACTATGTACATAGTGTAGAAGGATATATGAGTCTTTTGCAGAAGTAATATGAGATTTCCCCCCCTCCCCATTTGTGATCTCAGGTCTGTACTTCTAAGTTTTCTTTATCTTGGTAATCCCCATAATTCCTGTACTTCCCTGGGCTGTGGAAGAGAACTGAAATTCTCTAGTGCTTTGCATTGCAATTCCTTCTGTAGCATTTCATAGCAAAAACTAAAAGGAAACCCAAAATGTTTAAATTGGAATTTTCCTTTGGAAAAGCTATCATATAGGAATATTCATGCACTGCCTGGCTCAGGCCCTTATTTAAGTAACACAGAACACCAGATGTAAACTTCTTACAGGCTTAAGTGTGGGATTTGGAACGTGATTCCTCTTTTTCATGCGCACGTCTTCCTTCCCAGAAAACACCACAAAACCCTTCACCAAACCCGTCATCGGCAGCAGAGATAAGGAATGCTCCAATGCAGAAACATACCCTAAAAAGGGAAAGGCCAATATTGACTTGCAGTGAAGCTTAAGCCCTTTAAACTCACCCCCTGGACAAGGAGAATCGATGCCTCTTGTAAAAAAAAAGTGCCGCTACTGTTACAGAGCAGGCTGTTAAACCATGCTAACAGTCGTATATTTTCTATTCAAAACTGTACCACTGTGTATATAAACACGGGGAGGTTTTGTTGCTGTATATGTCCAGATTTTTGACATGCGTAGGTGGAGCCGCCGTAGGAAAGCCTATTCGGGAGTTGGGAGCAGCTGCCCTAATGGAATATTATTGACTTTGGTTACATCAGGGGCTAAATATAGATCGGGCAGCAATGTACACAGGGCCGTGTCTGACAGCCAGGACAGAATGTGCTGCTGGACGGACAGACAGATGGACACTGCTCCTGCGCAGATGCTCCTTTTAGGTCAGGGAGCTCTCCGGGATGCTTTCACCCGACGCTGCAACTCTCGTGGGCATCCTGCCACTGGTCAGCCAGGGCTGTGGATCTGGCTCCAAGGGGAGATGGAGGCTTGGTCTGGATTTCGACACATCTCCTGTAGGTGCCTGCTGGCAGGGCTCCCCCAAGTCAGTGGGGTTGCGTTGATTTATGTGGTAAGGGCTGACCGCAGTGGTTAAAAAAACTGCAAGGAATAGTTATGCCTTAGATATTTTGCCCTGACCTTCCTGTGTTGCCATCCTTTATCCATCTGCTCCATCTTCACTCCTGTCCAGTTGCATTTTTGTGCTGTTTAAAATTTGAGATGGAATCCCCCTTTCTGAGCTTGCACCTCCCCAGAGTTTTGCATTTGAAGGCAAAACCTGCATATCTCACAACATTCTTCAAAAACCCTTCCTCAATCTAGACCAAAAAAGGGTGATCCGCATGTGACATGTCTGTGCACTCAACAGAAGAGTCTGTCCCTCTGCTGGAGAAGGAGCGTGGAGAGATCCTCTGTGACATTTCTTGATTCTTTGGGCCTGAAAAAGCTAGAAAGGATATGGTTCTTTCTCTTGCTTGAATGAGGATGAAGCCTTTCGAGGAAATTGGATTTTAATATTTTTTTTTTCCTCCCCGCCTCCAAGCCTCAACTACTATTTTTAAGCTGGGAGAGCACTGGTATTGAAAGGGATGTGCTCATCCTGACAGGCTTTATACAGGAGCATCACAGGGCTGCGATGCAGCTCAGAGCAGAGGTGTTAAAGAACTCTGAAGACCTGGCAAGCCACGGGGATGCTGAAGGCAATGCCCAAAGTGCCCAGAAGTTCAGACAATCTTCTGTATTTTCCTTCCTGGGAGGGACAGCCCAAGGCTCTTGTGTCATAGGAAGTGACAGTTTTAAAGTGAAGCAGCCTTGATAGTCCGAAAGCACCAGATTTGTGATTCTTTGGGAGAAGGGATTGTGCACTTTTCCCTCGTTGCTGTTTGATCCTGCAGATTTAAGTCTGGCTAATATGCACAGACAGGACCTGTGTGGTGCCCCAAATGGTTTGTGGATGCACAAAACATTAAGGCCAGAGCTAGAGAGAATCATCTGTTCATACGTGCAATGGTCTACATGAACCAGTGTTTTTTATGAAAAAGCGTTTAAAGGCTTTGGGGTCATAAGAAACCCTACAGCAACACAAGGCAGGGACTGATCCTATTTATAAGACTCTATTTGTCTTCTCCTTTATAATCTTTAAGAGATCTAGAATATTGTACCTTTGTTTTCTCTCTTTAGTCCTTCCAAATTCACTGAGAACACATACAACTCAGCAAACCCAGGCTATGTGGGAAAGGACTGCACATCTTACTCTGTCTGGTAAACTCTTATTAGAGCCCCTTTCCAATGCTCTGATCATTACAGATTGCACATTTTTGATACCTGCTTTTGATAGCTTATGGGGTAAAACTGCACACTCCCCTCCATTCAGTCTTTGGACAGTAATTTTTTTGGTTTAGAGTAAGAGGAGTGAAGCAGAGTGAGTACATTTTCCTCTTAGATTTATAGCCCAGGAGATAGGTCACAACCCTTAGCCACTTTAAAAATGATCTATGCTTCCGAGGCCTGGGGGACAAACATGGAATATATATTGTAGTGTGCCTCGAGCCACCCTGGGCTGTGGATGTGGCGCTGATTTGAGCTGGTCATTAAGCAATGGCATCTCACCGTAGGGTAGGGAGAGCATGAACAGCAGGGACGTCATCTCTGGGAGGCTGATACTGCTCCAACAACAGGGATCAATAGTTCCAAGTCCCAGAGGCACTGCTGATCCCTTCAGCAACATCCCTCCTCTATATTGAGACTTTTACAAGGGTAAGGAGACACATGTGGCTCTGTGTGTCTCCTCCAGCAGCGTTGCTAGCAGGTAATGTGATTTCAGTGCCATGGAGAGGGACTGGGGGCTTCATCCATGAAGATGCTGTGCCATCCTTGGCTGTGGCCAGAGCAGAGCATCACTGCCAGCTCCACCACCACGGCTGGACCCTCAGCTGAGCCTCACGAATGAAGTCACTTCACTCCTTAATTTTTTTTCTATCTGCACTGTCAGCTGCAGTGAGACACACTTTGAAATGCCAAAAGTGGAGTTGGAGCCGTTCAGCTCAGACGAAAAAATCCACCCTTCCTCCTCCTGCTCTTCTTCCAAGTGCTGAATTCAGGCTTGGGGAAGCCCTACTTCTCTGTACTCAGATTGGCAGCAGTGAATGAGCGCTGTGCTGTGATGGGGACATCCCTTTGGGTCCCCCAGTGTGTGTTCAATCCTCTGGCCATTGACAGCACCCACCATGCTGGACATGGAGTATCCAACACCCTCTGTTTCTGCTGAAATATTTGGCCCTTGCAAGCATCAAACCCTTGCAGGTACCTGCCCAGTATATTGTGGGAGCACCCAGATAACCTCTGGATTAGTTTAGTTTCTTCACCTTGGAGGCAAGGAACACACCAGTTAGAGCTGGAAATGGAGAGAAACAGAGATTAAATTTTGGATTTTGTTACTAGCAATTGTTTATTCCTCTTGTCAAATGCCCTGAGACGTAAGAAAGTATTACCAAGGGTCCTTTCCTTGCTGAAGTTGTGCTTATCTTGTGATCCATATTTCTTTCCCTATCTCCCTTATATTACTCTTATCATCCTTTTATCAAAGGGCTTCAAAAGAGACCATCAGAGCTCAGCTTTCGTATCCTCTTGAATTCCAGCGGAAGGGTTACATTTGGTTTTCTAGGAATGACAGAGAAGGTTAGAGGCAGAAATAAACCACCATGGATTTATTATATTTTTCTGGTTTTCTAAGCCTCTTTTTCTGTATGCAGGGAGTGAGATTATTTGAAGTACTCAGTACCGTATTTCCCTGCTGAAGAACACAGTGAAGTGCCATCTTCCCTGGCAGTGGGTACGGGATCACACAGGACTCTCCAGAATATCCCGTTCTCATTTTTCTGCTTCAAAACCGATCCCTTAGGCGAGATTATCTGGTAGAGATTTCTTAACTTGCATCAACACACTTCACCACAACAGTGATGTGTAAACCTCACAGTTACACACTCCACTGTGCCCCAACAACACTCACACACACATTCTTTTTTCCTTTCCTCTTCCATATTGATGCACAGACTCCCCTAGCCCCAAGCCATGTGCCCTTTCGGAAGGGCAGAAGGTAGAAGATGTTATCTGTTCTACATCACCTCATCCTCTATTTTTCTTCCCCTCCCACCTCCTCAGATGACCCCACTGTTAAATGGGGCTGAATGGGACCAAGATGTCAGGGAGAAAGAATATCTACAGCTGTCATCGTGTTCTTTCTACTTCTATACTACACCTTGTGCTCGATTTAGGCATTTGGAGCTCGCACTCTGCAAGATGCCCTGCAAGTTTTTATAACAGCTTGCTCAGAAGGATGTTTTATTGACTTTAGGCGCTCATGTCATAAGCAAAGCATTTGTAAAAATTAAGATACGATCTTGCTGCTGTGTTGTGGGTTGCTCCACTTCGCTTTGAAGATTACATGCTGAAAATCATTCCCTGACAGTCACAAAACTTGTGCAGCTTGCAAGGGCTTCCCCATTCTTAAGCACTGGACGTTGTGCTGGAACACAGCTAAAGCTGGAATGAATTGAAGTATGCCCATTGTATTGAAATCTCTGTGGCCTGTGGCCTGATGCAATACTAATTTTGAGATGTTCCAGATGCCCTTTAATGGTTAGAGCACTCTTAATGTGCTGCAGCTGCTGTATTTTGGAATAACTCTTGTTGCCAAATTCCTTCATGTGTAAAAGCAAGGGTGCTTATCTGGTGTAATGGGAAAAAACAAATATTGCAACTGAAAGCATGAACTGAAAGGATTTATGAATCACCATCTACTTTTACTTAAAGCTTGATCATTATCTTTTTGTTTTCTGTGTGCCCACAGACACATCTCTCTGTGCTATCTCTCTAAAGCAATCCATGCTCACATTCCTCCAACTCACAGAATTAAATAAGAACAGCAGACACCCTTAAAAGCTCCACAACTGGATGGTCCCACTTTTAAATGTGTGGGCAGCCTTTGTGCCCGTTTGCCATCATTTCCACTTTCCACCACATTTGTCTTGCTCCAGAGAAAAAGTCTGCTGCCAGGATTTCTGCTGGCTGAAACAAGGGTGAAGTTTTGGCCTGATTAAAATCAATGGCAAAGCTCCCAGCAATGAGTAGGAGAGCAGACTGTGATTTGGAGTACTTGGAGGGTGTACACAAAGCAATCACACATAGCAATATAATTGCGGCCATTTGATGGATGCTAAAGTTAGAGATCAGCAACCAGCAGATAAAAATAGCAGTAATTTCTGCTGATTCTTAGTCCTGTTATTTTAACTACTGTTGAAAATCAATTCCTTTCCAGCCTTACAAGATAGGTAAAAGCACACCACCTCCCCTTGTAAAACTAGACAATTTTGTTGTCTTGGAATAAATAACCTCCCAACCATGCTGCTGTGTTGGCACCCTTAATATTTTCCACGCGTACATGCAAAACCTGTTAACATGTTAATGGATTTGTTTGCTTGTCAAGGAAAATTTTGCCCCCCTGCAATGACAGCTTCAAACTCACACTGCAAAAGGGCAGGGCAAGCAGTCACTCAATGGACAAGCACAACACAGCTCTCCGGGCAATAAAGGCTTCGGATTCGAGACGGGTGCCTTGCCACTCTGATCTGCAGCGCTGGTTTAATCATGTTAATGTGCTGTCTAATTATGGTAAACACTGCATATTATTCAAATTAAAAATGTATATTGCTGTTCACGTAGTCAGCCTGCAGACGTTTTCACGCATTAGTGTTTTCTAAGCTGAATGCCCTTTGGTCATCTGCAGAGACTGTGTTAGCCCATTAGCTAAAAAGGGAGGTGGGTGATCAAATACAGTAGCCAGATGACTTGGACCACGTTTTTCTTGGCATGCACTTGGGAGTGAAACAGTTTCTCCGAATCAAAATTGTTGCTGAAAAATCCTCTGCGAGGTGTAAATCTGAAATCAGCCCTGCAGCCTCTCTCGTCAGTGTGAAACCATGCCTAGTGAGATCTTGGATGTGTGAGTTTGCCTGCCTCAGTTGCACCCTCCTCAAGGAAAAATTTTTCAGAGTCAACAGCTTTGACAATTCAGGCTTTGGTGCCTCCCCTCATAATATACACCAACTCTTGCTTTCCCAAAAGTTCACCTTGTTTGGTGGGCATCAGTGGTAGGTGTCAGATTTGGGGATGGATTTCATCAAAAGCAAGAGTCTCTCGTTGCAGTGGAAAGCAATCCCAGTCCTGGTTACTGGTCTGGAAAGCCTGCAATTATATAGCCAGGATTTTTAGTTAGACTCAGAAGTTTCTGAGATGGGCCCAAGGTGAAAAGAATTCCCCAAAGTCCAGATCTGCAGTTCCTCTTTGACTGGGATTGTAGGGATTGTGTCATGGTATTCCGGATCTAATGGAAGCATCAGTAAATAAACTTGTGATTTAATGATCTTGTTAGTGATAGGAAAGGAATTTAACATTAACAATAATAACAATAGTCATAACAATCCCACTCATACTCCTATTACTATTATTACTACTATTAGTAATAATGTCATGTTGGCTCTTGCTGCTGTCGGATATCCAATGTGGCTTCTCTTGTAAGAGTAAGATCATTCAAGCAATTTCACGTGACTATGCGCAGTAAAAAGATTTACTTGGATATTTCAGTGCTTGCTAAATTTTCATACCACATCTGTGGGTTACAGAGGAAGCTGCTGGGCAGAGTGAAAACATAAGAGTACTTTACAGAACTGTTTAATGACTGGGAAATCCAGAAAAGCTTGGACAATGCAATGTATATTAGTAAAGAAAAGTGTCCTATGGAAGATTCCTTTTTCTTTTTTCTGTTCAGAAATGGGAATTTTGCATTCACCTACAGTTATGCAATTAGATTTATAAAATTATATGGGTTTCATTGTATTAGGTATTTATATTTTCCTTTAAGGATATTTCTTCTATTTTTTTTTTCCTGGGATGCAAGTGTCGATGCTTAGATTTGTATGCTTAGCATGAGATATTATTTTGATTGCCTCCCCAGTCTTCATTCACTGAGGTCCAAGATGGAAAATTACAGTGAAAAGGACTTCTATGCCTTGGAATTTAATTATTTTAGGGGACAGGAAGAGTTCGTTGAAACAAATTGAATTATGATTCAACTGTCCCAGGTAATTTCTTTGTTTGTTTGCTTTTCCCTGTTCGATTTATTTCAGTTTGTGGGAATTGTTCCCAGACATCATTGCCTTGTAGAGTTGGAATAGATAGGAGGAGATGGAGAAAGACAGATTTTCAGGTGTGAATGCTCCATTCCTGCACAACCTGGTCGAATAGAAGGTGTCCCTGCCCATGTCAGGGGGGTGGAACTGGATCATCTGTGAGGTCCCTTCCAACCCAAGATATTCTATGGTTCTATAATTCTATATACTAATGAATTCTGAGTTTGCCTCAGTAATTACCCTCTGCTTCTTTCAGAATTACTTGAACTGAGCTTTTTGCATAGGTGAATGTAACAAAATGGCACTTCTTGAGTTTATAGGTTGGGAACTCTGCCAGCAGCCATGTGTAAGTGGTGATGCCTTGGCTGGATGAGGATACAGGTTTGTATCAAAAGAGCTTCAGGAAAAAACCCTCTAGGTGCTTTTGCATGATGGTTTGTTACAGAAAACCCAAGCCGTCTCTTGGCTTTGTGTTGTGCTTGAATTTTAAACATACTGATATTTAAAAATCGATTATTTGATCAAACTTCACAAATATATTTTAATGGATTTGGCCATGCCTAGTGGAGGTGAAATTTAGGATTAAATGGCACAAGAAAAGTGATTGGTAGTGTTCTGATCTTCAGACAAGAAGAAAAAAGTTGCTGCCTAAGCAAATAAATTAAAGAGCTGTGATGAAATAATTTCATGCTGGATATAGCTTTTGTGCAGAGCAGTGGGAATGAAGTTGCTGGAGGCATTTTGCAGAACATGTGAGGTACAGCATCCTAGTGGATGTATGGTGAAGGGAAGGGAAGGGCATCAGTTCATCTTCTCCAACCCTGAGCTGTGTGGGGCTCATCCTTTTGCTGCATTTCCCCAGGGAAAGGGAAAAGGGGCAGAGATCCAACCACATGGCTCATGCACCTTGCTGCAGCCCCACTCCATTGCATTCAGATCACTGGCACTTTACAAAAAAGCAGGAGTTCAGAGGCGCTTTTTTATCCTGCCCACTTTTGATCATTGCTGTTGACGAGCAGCAGCAGAGCAGTCACTGCAGGGAAGTCTGAGGGATGCCAGCAGGATCACAGAATGACCCACTCAATGTCACCCACTAGATCAGGCTGCTCAGGGTCCCATCCAACCTCACACTGACACCTCTCTCCATCACTTTGGCAGCCTCTGTCTCCGTGATCCCTTCCCCATCCCTCCCCAGTGCCAGATCTGTGGCTGGACAGGTGCTGTGGGGTTGGGGTGCTGCTCAAGTGTCTGTGCTGGGCTCTGTTCCGCCCAGGATCCTGTGGCCAGCGAACAGGGCAGACACTCACCAGTGCCCTGTGCTCCAGGAAGAGCCTTGGCTGTGCGTGGGGAGGACAGTCTGTAAACTTGACCCATCTCCTGGAGGAGGAGGCTGGATGCTCGGTCACACCTGAGTGCATGGTACAGTGGTGAGGCCCTGTTTGAAAATGGAATAATTTTGACATTGGATATGTCCAAGAGGTTTTCATTACCACATAAACAGGGCTTGCGAGAGCTGGGTCTTCCCTTGCCCCCCACCTGTGTCCCAAGGTGTGGGGCCAGCTGGCTTAACCCACCCCAGGGGCCAGAGGACTGAGGACGTCAGTGCTGCAAGAGGCACCTGAACATGAGCAGAAACCACTACAAATTTCAAGTGCTATCAGCTTCCGTCACAATTCTGAATTTCCAGGGTGGCTCATGGCACTTGTTGGACTCCATCTGTGACCTGATTTCTTATGGCCATGGCCCCTCCATCTCCAAGGAGGAAAAACTGATTGATTCATTCACTGAGGACTTCAAATGGCTCTCAAAAGCAGAGACTGTAGCTGGCTGCACCCATTTGCAAACTGCCTGCACTTGAGGATTTTATAATAATACTTAATCCCTAAGTCTCAGCTCACAGCTCAGTTGAGAAGAAAGACCTGTAGGAGGACTCTCACCCTTGGCATGACATTTGTCCATCCTTGGATGCATGTTTTTGGAAAGCAAAAGGAGAAGTGGGGCCTAGAAGGTGCTAGTCACGGTATTTAAGCTTTGCTTCTTCCAGGAGGCTGGTTAGGATTGATTGTGCCTTGTTTTATAAGCAAACCCATTAAAATGGAGACACTGAGCAGTGGGGATGGTGTGATGGATACGTACACACCTTGGTCTGTGGGCTTAAAAAATAGAGGGAGAAAAGTCATCTGTAAAGAAGAATCTGTGCAAATATGGGACACATGGAATGAGGGTGAGACGTGCCCTGCTTTGTCCCTGCCCCAGAGACCAACACTGCAACTAAAGTCCACATTCCATCACGAGTACGGTGTTGGATAAAACAAACAATCACACAAACAAACAGAAACAAATGAAAAAAAAAAAAAAAGCCTGAAATATGAGTTCTGTGACTGTGGAAATTGATAGAATCTTAGAATGAAGGAAGGGGGTGAAGGACAAGGTCAGCACAACCTTGCTCTGGTCAGATTTCTGGATGAACCACAAGTTCAGCACCTCCTTGGGGTCCTTGTTAGAGAAAACTATCTCAGTTCATGTTTTTATTATCTCATCCCTGCGGGGATGGGAACCATTTCATTGGGTTTCCAGAGTTGGTTTCCTTGCTGCTTTTTAGTTATTTTGTCTATATAAACCACCCTGATTGGTATTGCAGTCTCTGAGAGTTTCTTCAGCAGACTTTGTAAGCAAATTCCCTTTGTTCTGCTTATTGCTGCCAGGGTGTTCAGGAAAGAATAAAGAAAAAAGGGGAAAAAAAAAAAAGCCAAAAAAAAAAATCACTGGTATGGGAGGAATAAAAGTGAAAAAAAAAAATCCCAAAATGGACATGGGAAATTCAGCATAGACCATTAAGAATTAGCGAGAAAACCAATGGCCAAAGAGCAACCAGGGACACGGGGCAAGGACAAACAAATCTGGAAAAGACAGTGGGTTCAAAGATGGGCTGAGCGAGAGCTTGGGCATATTTTACATCGAAATGCATCACTTACCTCCATCCCTGCTTGCATGCAAGGATGCCAGCAGAGGTGAGGACTGCAGCCAGATCCACAGAGCTCCCTGGAAGCTCCTGCAAGGGCTGGAGGGAGCTGAGGGCACCCCAGGACAGGAGTGGAGCAGGGCAAGCACCCCTCTCACCCTCTCGAGGCTTTGCTCTCGGCATGGGCCCCGCGTGAGGGAGGAGAGCAAAGCCTCTCCATAGGAGACAGCCCCTCCAGACGATGCCTCGGTCTCTGGAATAATAGATGGTGTTTTTACAACCTCTCAGAGGCCTGTTCCTGGGTAGACGGTGAAAGGCAATACCTCAGGACCACTGGGTTACAGGAGGTTGTAAAACTGCTCCTCCCCATATATATTTTTTTGACAATGCTTTCACTGAGGAGTGTTTCCTCTTTCTTTTTTTTTTTTTTTAATTTTATTTTTATTTTATTGCTGTGGCAATCAGTCAGTCTTTCTTTTTTTTTCCTCTTCCCCCCTCTCATCCTCCCCTTTTCACTTTGACCTATCAAACTGTAAGTCTTATTTCAAGCTGACGTGGAGGCATTAAATGAGTGACTGGGCCACCAGTTTAAGGGAATTGATGATCTTTGGGGCTTACACTCTCACGGGTCAGATGATAATGTTGCCCTTCGGGTTAAATTCATACATTACATAGGGAAAATCAGGCGCTTAAACTGAACCCAGGGCCAGAAGGATGCAGACAAAGTTTGGTCATAAACAATCATTTAAAAGCTAGTTTTGAAGAGGACAATGCAGGGATGTATAATTTTTCATTTGTTGGGGGGTTTGGGGTTTTTTGGGTTTTTTTAAGGATTTTTTGGGATTTTTGGGGGCGTTTTTTGATTTGTTTTGGTTTTTGGGGGGTTTTTTTGGTTTTTTTGTTTGGTTGGTTTGGTTTGGTTTGGTTTGGTGTTTTGGGGTGGTTTTTTTTTTTGTTATATGTATATTTCTAAATTTCTGTGCTACCCTCCAGGCAGCTGTTCTCCGTGTTCTGTAAACTTTTAAGTAAAAATATTTGTTCTAAAGTAGCCATAGATAAAGATAGATATGGAAATAGAGTTAGAGAAAGAGATACAGATGCAGGCAGAGATGGAAATACAGATAGAAATTAATATAGATCAGTAAAGGCATAGGTATAGATACAGATATGACTATAAATTATAGACTTATGGATAAATATATAATTGGGCATATAACTAAAGATACTTATACCCATTTTATTGTGCTCCATACCATTGTTAAAACCAGAATCCAAACGCATGAGGTTCATGGGGCTTAGAGTCTGATTTATTGACACACCAGAGCAAGCCCTACAGCTGATGTGATGATACTAATTATTAATTAGATTTTCTGTCTTCCCTGTTTATTATAGACTCCTTTCTGCCCCATCACGTTCTCTCTATGTAAATCTTTCCAATCCATTGCTACCTTCTCTTCCCTTTGCCTCATATCCCTGCTGCCACATACCAATGACCAATTACATTTTGCTCAAAATCGAGTACTTAAAGCGACTGAATAAATGGGAAGAAATTACTAGCCCATCCCATAATTTTTTTTTGGTCCAGTTTGCATTCTCTGTGGAATCATAAAAAAATCATGGGTAATGGACATTTATTCCCCCCTACACCCATGACAAATGAGATTGACATTATGGGTCCTTAGCTGCTAGTGGTTACAAAATGGTTTAAAACCTACTGGGTCCATTCAGAGCAAAGCCTGCAGTTGTTTCTACGGACACAGATTTTGATAAATACATCCTGTTTTTCTTTTCTTTGGGGGAGATTCTAGCAATTCCACAGACTAAAAAAACAAAACAGAAACTACCTGAAATTTTGGTTCACAGAAGTAAAGGGGAATTGTTTGTGGTATGAGTACATGGAGAGGAAAGAGAATTGATTGTGATGTGTTTATGTTTTCTCCACTTCATCCTCCAGTAGCTCAGAGGAGCACTGGCTGGCTCAGGTCAGGGAAACATGGTTCGTGCCACAGCTTCACAGAGCAGAGCAATGGCAGAGCCATTTTGGGTTGATTCTTGCTGTTTTTATCGGACAAGGATGAGGTGCACAGGAGAGATGGTGCTGGGTTAGTTTGGCTGATCTCCAGCTGTACTTCAGCTGAATTTACATCTGAATCTAAGTCGAAGATGGGGTCTTAGTTCCATGCTTGGCCACAAAAAAAGGGAACAACTCTCACCTCAGTGCAAAAAGCTTAGGTCATGTCTCTCATCCAAGAAAACATTGAATTGCTTGGGCTTTATTGCAGGGATAGTGCTTAGACAGATACTTAATAGGTAGTATTCAAGTGGAGGAAAAAAGACATCTGTGGAAACTATAAAACCCATATTGCTTTCAAATATGTGGCTTGACATCATTTGCAGTGATTCACATTCAAGACCAGCAAGAGGTCTGGAAAGAGGACACCAGATAAGCACTGCTGCCCCAGACAGGCTGGGGAGGTTTCATCTCTCAATGCAAAGTGTGCGCCTGTCATTTATCAGTCCTCCATTCAGGACCCAGCAGGGACAAATTCCTCACTCTGGCACCCCTGGGAGCTCCTGTCCCTGAAGCTGAGCCCACCATGAGATTGCTTGAAGGGGATGAGAGGCTGCCAGCTCTGGACTGGGCGTCCAGGATTTCCTAGTGGCAACTCTCACTGGGAAGGTTTCGTCAGGCAGTGGGGCAAGCAAAGGGCTGCATCTCACTTTTCATACCTAGAACTTTGTAATATTTAAACTGGAAAGGCCATGCTATAAATGCAAGGGCAGGTGAAGCAAAGAAAAAAGATAAAGTAATTGGTAGATGTGACCACAAAATGTTTTGAGTAGGGACATGAACAGTTCTATGTTGATGACATTTTAGGGAACTTGACGATAATTTCTTCCCCCCAGGCTTCTGAGTCATCTTTGCAGAGTTCAGAAATCAAGAGCTATTTTCTACAAAAACAATTCTGTTTCCCAGTCTTTACATGTTCAGGCTGCAGAAACCAATGAATTATTTGTGAAGGTCATGCTGAATTTGTAGGACACCATTAACACTTGCCTTCAAGGGAAGCAAGCCTTCTGTCAGGAAATTTCTTTGAGAAATGGATTATTACTGCTATTATTTTTGTGGGATGTGTCATTCAGTGATGCTGGGTGAGTGCTGGGCTGGGTAGGTTGGTTGTTTGTGTTGGATATTTCACCTTTGGTAATTACCAGCTTTGCATCAGGAGACCTTCAGTGCGGACACATCTGACAAGGAAATACATCTGAAATTTCCCAACAGCACTTTATTGTTGTTTCAAATAAATAAATGAGGGCTTCTCTTCCCCAGATCCTGGTGAGGTAGTCAGCAGCTTGCAGCAGGTAGATAGATTGCTACCTACACAGAAATGACAAGTATCCTCCAGGCCCAGGAGAGGGAGATCACTTACAGCAAGGACGCTGCGAGTTTATGAGCTACCAAGGAATAAATATTCAACACAGAGTTCTCCCAGATGTAACTGACGTGATGGGTTTTTGCCTCAATTTAAAAATAAGGCAAAAAAAATCATCTTGCTGATTATTATGTTTTGTTTCCGTCTTATTAAGGTTTAAATGTAAGTTCTTCTAAACACCAGTGAGCTGTTTATTTAACTTTGAATTATCATGTCACAGAAACCTACCTTTCATTTTCAGGCAGAGCCTCAAAACTGAGAACCTTGATTAATAAAATATGAAGAGTTTATGCTATCTGTTTCTCCTGGTTTGAAAGAACAATTTTTCTGTTACTGAGAAGACAGGTAGCACTGCTAAGAAAAATAGATATTTTTTCTCTCTTTGCTCAGGCATTGGGCTAGGGAGTGAGATGTGTAGGAAGAAATCTTACCTCTGCCTGAGACTTTCTGGGTGATGTTGGCTGAATTAAAAAGATGGAACTTTCCATATCCTGGAGTCATATCATATTTGAGTCACTCAAGGGCATTCTTAGAGAGCTCTGGAAATGCTGGTTTATTCTCTATAGATGGAGTCTGAAATCAGTAGACACTTGGATATCTAAGTTAGATAAAGCAAGCCCATCTCTTCATTACTTAGTGCATCTCCAGATTCCCTCTGTTAAATGGGCATAACAATCTTTCCTTTTTACCCATCCTTCTGGAGCTGCCTCAGGGCTTTGCTGTCTCAGCAAATGCTGCCCAGTGTGATGATGATGTGCTGATTCTGGTACAGGTCATGAGTTTGCACTTGTATTTCAGGTGGTAGTAATAATAATAATAGTAATAGTAATAATAATAATAATAACAGCAATAACAGCAACATCAACAACAACAATAGTAGTAATAATAAAGTTTTAAGTCATTACTTGGAATTTATTACACATAATCAACCTTGTCCATGGCAGGGAGTGTGAGAGGGGAGTAGAATGAGATGATCTTTTTGGTCCCTTTCAACCCAAGCCTTTCCACAATTCTGTACATTACACCTATATTAAACATGTATTATGTACAGGGCTAGAACAGCACAGCCTGAACATCAGTTTCAACGAGCTTTATGCCTGAAATGTGAATTATAAAGTGAATGTGAACATCTAATCAAAATCTAGGCATTAGCAACGCATCCTGTGGATATTTGAGAACTGTGAAGACAGGATTCTTGCATGATGTACAAACACAAGGCACAGTGGCATGGCACATAAAAATTAGTTATGATTTTTGAATCTGACATATAAGGTGTTATATCAGAGGTTATACTAACCTCCTCCTGCTGTTGGAAAGACAAACACAGTTTTGTTTTTAAATGAAGTCCAAGATCCTCAAGTAAATGAAAGGCTCCAGAAAGTGTGAATTTAAGACAACAAACTCATTCATAATGGCAGCATAACAAGAAGCTACAAGTTCTGCACAAACCTTAAGTTTGGACCTGAAAAAGCAAAACAACACAAAGAACAAAGCTTTCCACTCACTTTTCCATGGCAAACGGAGAATAAGGGACATGCAAAGGATTTGGTTTTAATTTGTTTGTTTGTTTTGGACTCATCCTAATCAAGGGCTTTTCCTAACTGTTCCCTTCCTCTCCCGCCTCCCCAGACCTTCCAGACTCCCTTGTGCTTCTCTCCTCTTTTCTTTTATTTATTGAATTTTTGAAAAGAACCAAAGGGGGTCCCCAACATCCCATCGCCTTGGAGAGCTTGTTTCCCTACAAGGCTGCAGATGCCAGGCAAAAAGGGCTCAAACAGGCAGCAGCGAGGCAAGGAAAGCGTTATCAATCATTCAGCATGTTAAAAGAGAAGAAGGAGCAAGAAAAAGAGGGAGAGTGAAGGAAGGCGGGAAGCAGGGTGGGGGGAAAGAGCCTGGGCTGAGTTGGAGGAATTTCCTCCCCCCCCGGTTGCTGAAGGGAGGTTTTTTGGATATCTGCCCAGACACATGCCGAGTCAAAGAAGTGGGATAAATTCTGGAAGAATGAATGGAGGGAGAGGAGGGGTCAGGAGGACAGAGGAGAGCGTGGGCTATGGGGGGGCAATGGCAGCTCCAGGAACAAAGGAGGTCTGTGGGGGAAGATTGCAACAACAGCATGAGTGTGTGTGTGTGTGTGTGTGTGTGTGTGTGTGTGTGTGTGTGTGTGTGTGTGTTTTCTTCTTGTGCCTGCTGGACGTTTCAAATGTTCCTTTCCTCTAGGGCACTGCATATAGCAGTAAGACCTCTTGGTTTTATGGTGAGAAGCAGTTTGTTGTCTCTTGGGTCTTCTTCTGTACTGCCTGGAACAGACCAGGTGCATGAACAAATAGAATCCATAACCAGCCTGCCTGCATCAGGGTCGGTAAACACGTTTTGAAGAGCGAGGGCAATACAATTGTTTGAGCAAAACTCGTGGTAGGCTCTCTCCATCTCCTGATGTCTCTGGGCAAGGTTGTGTAACCTGCAGGATGCGCTGAGCCAGGCAATTTCCGAGCGTGATTCAGGGCATGGATGGGCAAATCGAGTGGTCAGCTTGGACAACTCAGATGAAAGGTTAGATAAATCATTCTCTGCAGCAGATCTGGGATGTGTAGGTCGTGCTCTGGGCTGCTTGTTCCCATGCCTTCTCCATCTCTGCGGTTTCAGGAGGTCACTCCCTTGGCTGTCTCAGTTCAGCTGTTCATCCAAAAGAACCCTGGACTTGTTGGAGAGCGGATGTGGGTCAGGACCCGCTCAGATCACTCAGATGGAGAGACAGCCAGCAAAACTGGGCTGGCAGCAATCCCTGTCAAGAAGAGCCAGCTGGACATGGATTGGCAGCAGTAATTCCTTTCTCATGTCTGATTCAGCCAAAAAAAATTTGTCTGTCCATCCTTTCAGGTTTCTGCCGGCCTTAAGAACTATGAATCTGAGAATGACTCTGAATTTGTTGAAGGGTCTGTGTAACATCTTGTGTACCCCAGGTAGTCAGTCATCAGGTATTTCCACGAACATCTTTCCAGTCAATGGCTCTGGGAATGATCTAGTTTTATGAATCCCACCTGAAAGAGAATCACAGTCTTGTGCTCTTGAAGCAGCTTCTTGCTGTGGTTGAATCTTGCTCTGGTTGTGCCACTCTTGTGTTATTTTGATATGTTTCTGGGGTTTTTTTAAACTTTAAGAGTTCTCTATTGAGCTCATCTGGGGTGACCAAATGTTATTCAGAGCTTGCATTATTAGGGTCAGCTAAAGAACTGAGGGGTAAAATCTGTGTCAGCTAAGAGCCTGCACCAGTAGAGTTGTTTTCCTTCAGCTGCTGATGAAAAACTTGCTACTCATGTGAGAAAGGATTTTATGTTTGAGCCAGGTCACTTTGCCATCACAACATAATTATGCAAGAGTAAACGAGACCACCCAACGTGAAGAATTCATAGAATAATAAAATCATAGAATATCCTGAGCAGAAAGGGACCCGCAATGATCATTAAAGTTCAACTCCTGGCCCTGCACAAGACAACCCCAGAGTCATAAAAACGTGTCTGAGAGCATTGCCCAAATGCTCCTTGAGCACTGTAAGGTTTGGGGCTGTCACCACCTCCCTGGGGAGGTTATTCCAGAGCCAGACCACCCTCTGGGGGAGGAACCTTTGCCTGAAACTCAGCCTAAAGCTCCCTTGACACAAGTTCACGCCATTCCCTTGGGTCCTGTCACTGGTCCCCAGGGAGAAGAGTGTCTGCCCGTGTTCCTCCTCTTGAGAGGAAGCTGCAGACTGACTGAATAGGCCTGGGCAACTCACCTGGATTACGGTGATTTTCCAATACGGAATCATGGAATCACAGAACGGTTTGGGTTGGAAAAGGCCTTAAAGATCATTCAGTTCCAGCCTCCACACTGTGCTCAGGCATGCCACCCACTAGGTCGAGATGTTCAGGGCCCCAGAAGTCTGAGCATATTCTCTCCACCTTCACACTACTGTGGCACAGCAGCAATGACATTCACTTGTGCCAGTGCAATACACAGATTTCTAAAACTAAAAGTCTCTGGTAAATGAATGGACTAATTAACTCACTGAAAGTCCACACTGCCTGGGAGACGCTTTTGACCAGATCCCAAACTGAAGGTTCATCTGCTGTGATGGCTCTGTCAGTATTTTGTCACCTATATGTTCGTCACACAGTCTGCTCTCTTTTGGTCCAAAAAATGCTCTGATCATCTCCTACCAAGGCTTGCCTGCAAGTTTTATTCTGTCTTTTCTAGAGGCAGTCACCACTATAAGGCTGTCTAGGGTAAAAATTCTCTTCTGATATTTTAGCAAGTAGAGGACTCAAAAGTAGGCTTGATCCATTTGTTTTAATCGTTGTCATTGTCACCCTCTTGCTGTAACTGAAAATATTTCTGTGGGAACAAACAGAAGTTAAATTGACTTGGTAAAAAGCATCCTTCTTACCACCTCAAAAAGTAAACAAACAGAGAGGTATCCCTGTAGCAGTTTCAAATATAACATTTTGATTATTCACATAGAACAAACATTGGTATAATTCCTTCCTGGGTTAGTTGTTCTAGCCCCTAAGATAAGCTTGAAGGAGATAAGCATGAAAAGGAAACATGAACAAACAGGGCTTGTATCTGGAATAATCATTATAATAATTGTTTATTGGAAAGCAGTGTCTTTAAAAAAAGCAGTGGATGGCAATACTTGCAATTTGACTGCACTTAGCCCACGTTGAAGCTTGCACAGATGTATTAGTTCAGTTGTTTCATTTATCTTTGGTGTAACAACCCATGTTTGCTAACAAAATATCCAATTAGTCTGTATTTTGCACAACTGAGATGCTGTTGACCAGCAAATACAAAATCAGAGATTAGAAAAAGGCTCCAGCTGTGGTGCCATTGGTAATTTTGAGGATCCAGACAAGCCAGACATTGGCCAGATGTGGATGGATGATATTTAGAAAGGTTAAAAAACATGGGCTAAGCTTAGAAACGGTTCAAACTGGGAAATTTGTAAAAGCTTTTTTTACTCCCAAGAAACAAGGACACTTTAGGCTGATCTAGTCCAATGGCTGGATTGCAAAACTCGGGAGACTTATGAGTCAAAGAAATGGATAAAACACTTAAGTAAAGCTTTTGAACAAAAGCTGGGCCTTAAGAATTTTCCAGCTTGTATTGTTCAAGGCAAGTCAGTGACGTTTCTCACAGCTGTCATTGGGGAGCTTTTAGGAACATTGGCTTCACTTCTAAAAATGTTATGAAAATTCTTCAGTCAGATCTCACAGGTTTTATTACTTCTGTGAGTAAAATCAGGTTGATGAGGGGCAATTTGTACTAGAACACAGTCAGGGGTGCCACCAAATGAGCAACCTGGTGTAGGGGAAGGTGTCCCTGCCCACAGCAGTGTGTTGGAACAAGATGAGTTTTGTGGTTCCCTTCCAACCAAAACCATTCTAGGATTCTATGACTTGTATGTCAAAGCTCACGATGGATCATTGCTCCTTGGTGTTGTGCTCGCTACTCTGCACAGAGGTGGGACTCAGAGCCTGGCTCCTCCTGCCGTCATGCTCCCAGAGAACACAGGTTCACGATCTGGGTTTATTTCTATTTTGAGTGGAGTGAGAGGAGGTGTGCTCCCTTGCTGCTGGAGCTGCTCAAGTCGAAAGCAGGGAAGAACCCTGTGGCTTGTACAGCTGTGCTGTACCACCTGCTGCAACCTGGGAGAGGATTTCAGCCTCCGGACTTGCAAACTTGGCTTCATATTCACTTCCATATGATAGTTAAAAATAAAAGGTAAAAGAGAAAAGAGCATTCAGAGAAGTCAACTTAGCTTTAAAAAAATTACTTCCATTAGCTACCAGTCTTCAAAGTTTCACTGAGAACTTGCAGCAGTGTTTTTCACACGCAGCAATTGAAGGGCTGGTCTGCATAACCCAGTACAGATTTTATGCCAGGACAACACCCCACGTTTTATCAGCATAATATAACAATAGTAAGTCATATGACGCCTAGATTATACACAGTTCTGAGAATTAGGATGCCTTTAGAGATAACTTTTTCCCCTCCTTCTTACATAACTGCAGTCTAGAAGTATTGTTGCTTCGGTATAATGCTATTCATGTGGTAAAAGCAGTGCAACTTCTTCATGGTAAATCACCCTTATCTATGTAAGTTTAAGGCAGAGGTGACCAATTCTGTCCCAAGGCTATGTTAAGTTGCACATTGGGTTGTTTTTCTGGTGCCAAAGAGTTTTGGTGATCAGTGAATGTATGCACCAAGGCTGGTCACGGACAGGTGTGCGTAAGGCACACATGTAAATATAGATCCAGATTGCATCTGCTGAAGGTTGCCTATCCCTTCACAGATCCATGTATACCAATCTGGGGATAAAAATGGCCCCTAACAAAGCAAAACTGGTCACCCCTTCAGAGTATTGTCCCAATGTATCTTTGTACAGTTCTTGAGAACTGGTCCTTGTGTGGAGCTCAGTGTTTCCAAACCAAAATGATGGTTGAATCATAAATAAGGGTGTATATTAATTTTCCCCCTATGTTTTCACGTGAGCTGGTTTTGTCGCACAAAGCCAGTATCCAGCTCTGTCTAAATAAATAGATATTAGATATTAGATACTATGGATCACACCCAGCACGGACCACATCATACACACAATCCTGCTGGCTCTTTTTCTATTGACGTTTGGCTCAACAGCTGAGACCCAACCCAATGTTTACCAACTACTACTGATATTTAGCTCAGATATAGGTACTTGGTGTAAAGAACAGCCTGTCTTCTTTAACCAGCCAGGAGATTGACCTGTCAGCCCAGAGACTGGGGTTGACAGTGCCCTTTGTCGAGCCCTGATTACAGCAGTGCTGGCAAAGCCACCATTGTGTTTGGCACTTGTTGGTCTCTGATTTGCTCCACAGCGCTGTACACTGAAATTAAAAACATCTGGTCAGCTCACACGCTCTGTTTAGACTGGTTACACAAATGCATGAGATTATGCAACCCAGACCTGCGATCCTATTTCTCCCTCTTCTGAAGCATTTCATATTTTGTCTTTAATCGCATCAGACAGCCAGCTGGCCGGTTTCCAGGTGGCCTTTCTCAGATGGCGAGCCTCGCCGCTTGACCGTCGGCACAGGCCAGCCTGCCACCACCTCGCTGTTTTGCAAGAGTGCCTCGTGTCTTTCCTGCTTCCCTTCCCGTGAAACCGAGCAGTGGGAGCTCATGCCAACACACCAGCTGTGGAAGCTGGTGGAGTTCCTGAAGTGCGAGGAGCTTGCTCAGGCAGTGTGCTGAGCTCACTTGCTCCCTGGGCTCTTCCTATCTGACAGTGTGGGCCTTCCAGCAGGCAGGGCAGGGCTGATAACCCTCACGCTCCAGCTCCAGGCAAGGCTGCCTGTCCCCTGACACTGGCAGGAGATGATGCACCTGGGGGAAGCAGTTCAGTGAATCACAACAGAAGGAGTTCATAACGGGGTTTCTGATGGCTTTGCTCTTATCAAACCCTTCAATGATAAATGGCTCAAACATGCTTTCCACCAGGCTGTCTTTTCAGCTCCTAAGTGAGGAGGTTTCCTGAGCAGAGCATTTATGAAAAGCACAACACTAGAAAATGGCAGTGCTGTCCAACTGGCTTCCCACCAGGCTCACGGCAGCTGAAAATCAAGTTTAGTAGCTTAAGCTCAGTAAGTTCAGCTTTTAATTAAAATACATAATTTAATGTTAGAGACCTCATTCTCCAAGAAGGGTACCATTATAAATGCCCACATCCGACCTGGATTGCTGAAAATTGGCATATTGCCTCTATTACGTTAGAGATAGCAAACCCAATCTGACTTATTGCTGTAACCATTTGCCAAGCAGACAGAGGCACTGTCTTCATCCCAGACACAAAAATATGAACAAACACTCACTGGAGTTGACTTATTTTGCATGTAAGGTGACACAACATCCCAGTGTGACCCTCAGAAGAGCTGTGGATTCTGAGTCCCTGCACTGTCACATCAAATCATGGCCAGGCTGCCTGCAAAGAGCTGAGTGGGGTTGGTGCTCAGTGGGCTGTCCCAAACCCTGTCTCTAGAGGATCCCCCAAATTGCCCTCACTGTCTGTGGTATCTGATCAGAATATCTCCTACTCTGTATGTGTGTATGTTTCTATGCACATAAATAAGAAGCAGGTTAATGAACAGAAAATAATTAGTGCCCCTTATCTCAGGAGCCCACGCTGTTTTTTTCCACTGCCCAGTTCATGCCTCCTTTATAAGTATTTCCTCTTTATCCTGCGGTAGACTTTGCTATAATCCTGGGCTTCACCAGCTGAGATTGAGGAATGGCTTCTTTAATTTGCTTGGAAGTGGTCCAGTCTTTGGAGTCTGGATAGCTCTGGTTCATATCTTAATAATTTTCATGCCTTCGCATGAATTTTTAAAATAGGAAATACCCTGGTGAGCCCCTGGATCTTACTCTCTTGGCTGGCAGCTCCCCGTCCCCATTAAGGCAGCCAAAGAAATCTCATTCTCCAAACCACAAGAACCTCCTCTTGCACCCGGGGAGAGGAGGCTGAGTTTTGAGCTGGGGGTGAGTGCACAGGCGTGTGTGCACACGTGCAGGCACGCACTGCTTGATTCACTATTCCTCTCGTCCCCCTTTCACCTATTAGTGTCCTCTGAAGGATCAGGTTACCTTGCCAGTGGAAATATATGAGCTCGCTGTGTGATATAGCATAACTGCAACAGCAGATCATATAATTTTCCCCCGAAGGCTTGTTGCAGACTGTGTCGAGTCATTTGTATTTATGACAGCTTGGGGGTGATTTAGTACGACCTCACTTTGATAAAAGCCATTTAGAGCTCATAAATATGGGTGACACACTGCCTTCTCGGCTGGGATTTTAAATGGAGAGCTGCATTTGCATTCCCATTGAGCTTTTATTGTTTAGGGGGTAAGAATGGGAAGGGACGAGGTAAGACAGGAAACAGAATGAGTGTGCAAAATGAAAAAGGGCCCTTGAGGATTGAAGGATGCTGCTGTGCTTAGAGTAACACCAGTCTGAAGCACCCATGACGCCCTTTCCTCCCCACATCTCCTCCTGGGCATGGGGCAAGGTGAATTTCCGCTCATCCCAAATGGGTCACTTGGAGGGAGAAGGGGATTCTTCAGTTTTGGGGAAGCATGGATTTAGCATTGAGTTTCAATAACAATAATAAAAATAAAGTCTTCCATATGCCAGCAGGTTTTCTTTTAACTTGGATCTTACTCTTGTGTGCTGTAATTTTTACTTAATTTCAAGGAGCCATTTACCAACTATATTTATATTCTGTGCCCAGATTTATAAGGAAGTTGACAATTTATGGCCAAAAATAAAAGACACTTAAGCCAAACATAGAGCTGTTAGATTTCATGCACTGTGCTTAAATTCATCATTGATGGAAGCAAGTAGGAAGATTGCTCGTGAAAATTATTAGGGGGTTTTTTTTATAATTTGTAATTCCCAAAGGATACTAAGCATCACAACCCATTGAATTTCACACAGAGATTAAGATTTTTTTTTTTTTTAAATAAATGAGGATTCAAAAGATTATGCAGTTTTCATCTTTGTAGTCACTGGAGAGGAAGGACATGAGCCTAGGTGGGAATCTTGACCATCAAGTTGCCAAGCAATTCTCTCCCTGCAGCCATGAATTGCCCTGTACTCTGGTTTTTCTTTCTCTTACACATGCAGTGCAGGTCAGTAGGAATACTGGAACCTGGTTTTGGTGGCTGGGAAACTTATCTAACACATTCTTAGTTAGTCTTTACTGCTGTAATTTCTCAGTGGAGGTAGGTGACGACCACAATACTCGGTTTTGAGTGTAAAGCTATCCTGTTCGTGGCCTTGATGCTTAGGGTTGAGGGTTACCAAATTAAACTAACCAAGGCTTCTTTAAGAGTGACCTATATATACATCTTTTCAGAGCTTTATATGTGTGAAAACTTGAGATTTTGTTTTAAAAGCTTGAACAATGTCACTTGTGAAAATTTCCTCTGAAATCTGTACAGAAAATGTATTTTAGCATATACCTGTATATTTGAAACATATCAAAAAGATTTAAGGTGCTCAGTTTTAAGCTCTTTTTAAGCTTTTTAGAGTGTCCTTTATGAATTATAGGGATTTTTTTGAACATTATTTTTATTTTTGATGTCTAACAGGATAAAGCTGTCAGAAAGGCAAAATAAATCTTACCCGCCTTTCAAGTCATTCTTATGGTGTAGTATATCATTAGAGTGATGTACCAAATTATTTAATTTTATCCACAGACTAATCAATTAACCCGGTGGAAATTATTATTGTCCTCTGGGTTGGATAATATTTACAGGTTGCATCTGTCAGTTCAGTTTGATGTTCACAGCAGCAAACCCAAGGCTTCCCTTTAACCATTTTATTACTAAAAATCACTCATGTCACAACCTGATTATGCTTAATATATACTTAGGAGTTTTCAGAATTGTTTGTGGGCTGTGGTGGGTCAGCGCTACACTGGCACTGATTCAGAGGTGGGGCTGAATATAAAGAAAGGTTCTGCTTTAGCCTCAGGTGGCTCACGGACACCACGTGGCATGGCCACACGTCTGTCCCCCTGCTGCTCCCATCACTGAGGCTCCCACCTCACACCTAGGCAGCAGAATCCAGAGGAATTAAAAGGCAGGGTGCTTTTCATTAAGCAAATGAAAAGAAAATCACAGTCCCTGCCCTGAAGATTGTACACTGTAATCAATGGCAGCATTAATGGGAAACTTCAGTGCACTCTGAGGAACAGTAAAACATGCATGATGGGACCCTGAAGATGAGACAACCAGTAAACTACTTATTCTGCTTCAGCTTCATTAGTCATTAGTGCAGGAAAATTGCACTTACCTTACCTCGACAGAGATTAGTTAGTTGTCACTAGCACAAAGTTATGGAGGAGAAAAAAAGGAAAAAGAAAAAAAAAAAAGATAAACATCCCTAAAAGTCTTGCTTTAGTGATGTTGGCAACAGATGTGGGTGGGACCCAGGTCATATCACATGGTTCTGGTGTCCCTGCTGGCTCTGGAGGGCAGGGAGAGCAGGAAGAGCAGCATTGCTGGGCACATGCCAGTCCCAGGCTGCACCAGCACCTGCCTCCAGTTGGCCTTTCCTTTTGGGTCCCTCCAGCTCAGGACACGCCATGATTCCATGATTCTCAACAGGAGGGACAGGAAAGACTTGATTTGGCCAGCCTGACCTTTCATATTTGGGGTTCAAGCATGGTGCAGCTCCCAAGTGAGCCTGCTCAGAGACCACTGACAGCCACCCTGGAGACATTTGGCTGTTCTGTCTGGAGCCCCCCATGGCTGAAACCTCCCTCATCAATCTGTGCCATGGGACTGCTCCGCGGATGACAAAACAGAGGCAAGGAGCAGAAGTGACACCACCATGTGGGAAGGGTTGTGCAACACCTGTCCACACCGTGCCTGGTGTCAGCCACTGCCATTTGTCTTTATAAGCATTTTTATTAAAACTAGGTCCTAGAGCAAACAGACCTCACAGTGTGGCTTTTTTCATTAAATGAGCTGATTCGGTCTCTGCTGACTCCAAAAGCCAATCAACAAGCCCCCTGAATCTTTGATCCATTTTTCTATTTTGCTGTTCTCTAAAGACTCAATTTCCTCTCCTGTCATGCTTTTGAGAGGGGAAAAATACAGACTAGTCCCCCAGTTATAATACAATTATTTAGTGCAAGGGATTTTTTTTTTTCGCTTGAATAAATTAGTTGTTAATTAAAGCTTTTTGATGTAGTGCGAAAGGAGTTATATTTGATACCAACAGCTGTATGCTGTTTGATTTATAGTCCTTTGGGGTGTTGGTTACAGCGATCCATTTCTCCCCCTTCCCCCACAAAACACACACACACTCACTTCAAAGACCATTAACTGGTACTGTGTTTTCAATTAGAAGGAGAATATTTTTGCTGTTGTTCTCACTTTTCTGTGCGTCGCTCGAAAACAAGAAAGCAATGTTTCATCACCATTTCCCACAGGCTACAGTTCTGTACCAGTTGTGGCACTGCCAGGGTAAAGACTCTGCTTGAGCTGATGGGTTGACCCTGAAGGTGGTTCCCCAGCTTAGCACATTACAACTGCAAATAGGAGCCACTGGCAGAGGATTTCCTCTGATTTCCACTTCAAGCAGGTTAAATTCCCACTTCAGGAACTGAGCCAAGCTCCCAGGTAATGCATGGAGCGTTTGTGAGATGTCTCTGGGTTGGAGTATCACTGTAGTCTTCAATCTGTGCAGAATTAGGGACATGGGTGAATTTAAATGGTTTGAGCTTGATTTCCTGATGGGAAATTAGAGAATGCGACAGAAAATGTTGGCAAAGTCTCTGGGTCATATAAAATTTCTTCTAATCCTCTCCAAAGAGTAGATTAATCCAGCGTACATTTGGTGCTCTCACTTAGTTGATCGATTTACCTATCTCTAATTTCTTAGAAATTACTCAGCACTCATCTGCTTAGCTATGAGTGTTTCACAGCAGGGCAGGGACCATATGCCAGGGGTATTTCCAGGAGGATGTGGCATCTCAGAGGGTTGTCCCATAATCCCCTGTCTCCCCTTCCTCACCAGCGAGGCAAGGAATTACCTTAGGAAAGGAATGGTGGCTTTGCAGTTTTACCTGGCAGTCACACACAGGTTAAGAAGGAATTTTTCCATAATGTTGCTGTTTTCACTCAATTCCCAGCATAGAGTTCTTCACCTCCAGTGGAAGGGGCTGAGCAGAAATTCTCCATGTTGTTTTGTATTTGGACTTCTGTGTCTGGGGAATAGCAGTGGCACTTCCTAGTCTTGTAGAATAACACTTAAGGCGCATTTTAGAGATGATCCAAGCTCAGCTGAGCAAAGTAATAGGATCAGCTTCCTGTGCAGACAGAGGGAGAAAGCCCTGCTTCTCCAAGAATCCCCATCCCAGGCAAGGTTGTCCTACTGCTGCCATTTAATTTGCTTTAATCTGATGGAGGGGGGGAATGGGTCTTAATTAATTGCCTTCTACTCCAGGCTCAAGAGGAAAACCTGCTTTGGAACAATTTAATGCAATCAAAATCTGCAGGTTGTGAGGCTGCTGGCAGAGTTCCCTGTTTGTGAGTAAATGAGTGCACATTTCCAGCTCTCAAGGATGGGTGAGGCATTTCTCTAACACAGAATGCTGGAGGTGTGGACTTTTGGTGAACATGAAGAACTGGAAAGTAGAGTGGCTCTGTCCTGTTTCCTGCTTCTCCTGAGGGAGCATGGCTGTCACTGTGGCCTTGAATCCTTTCCATAACTGTTGAGCGTAAATCAAATTTTAAGGAACTGGAGGACGGTGGAGAACACTTGTGTTGAAGAGAGTGGTTGGAGATGAGCAGAGATGCCCA